>BPUM01000803.1:0-1200000 GCA_020521455.1 Prunus kanzakura | reverse complement strand
ACAACCACATTACAAGAAAAGCCACATGCTCAGTGTAGGATACGCCATTGATGGAAGGGGGGTTGGTGGGCTCTCCGCCATGGCCAAGATAAGTCTTCATCCAACTCCCGAAAGTTTTGTTCGACTTGTGGAAATCTAAGCCCACTTTGGCATCCGGAAGGTTGGCGGCTCATAAATCATCTCCATGAGGGTGAAGCCCGGCGATAGCGGCCAAGTCTAGCAAATTGGGTGTCATCATCCCGAACTGGAGCCTCATGCAATTGGTGGATGAGGACCAAAAGCATAGCGCCGCGATGACAAGAGATCGGTCGCAAGGAAAGGGGCTTCCCGCACATAGGAGCAACGTATCATATATATTCCGATCTTCTTCCAATGATCCTTCAATTTTGGTTATAAAATTTTGAACCAATGATACCAATCAAATTTACCTTCCGCCAAGCTTGAGTGGTCGGATTTCTCGGTGGCGGATGATGCTTTCTTTGATGGGGCTTTTTTAGTTGTGGAGGGATCTATTTTGATGGGGGTTCTCATTGGCCAACCTTTGAATGGCTTGGAGCTCTCACAAACGGTTGCCCATGTAAAGTCTGAGAAGTAAGTTGGGCCATTTCTCAGCTGTGTCACTCACAGTTTCGCTACCTCCTCCGGATAGGAGGAGAATATATTGGGCGGAGTTGGGAAAGGCATTGAGGAAGTAGGCAAATACTTGCTTGCCCAAATCCTTGTCCATCGCCACTTTCATATCTTCAAAAAATTGGGCACTATCATTTGGAATGGATTCCATCCTACAAACACGAAGATCGAATCAAAGAAAAATATAGTGAAAGTAAGATTCGAATCAAGAACATGAAGAACAATATGGCACTATTCTCACATTCAAGGTTTCAAGTCTAAACTTTTGAAGGCTACAAATGCATCAAAATCATACCAAAATCAACCAAGAATTAGTGCAACATACCTAGAAACTTGCAAATCTCAAGTCTGACGTCGATTCGGGTGGATTCAGTGTGCAAAATGATGAAAGTGAGGGTAAAGAGGATATGGGCTTTGAGAGAAAACCTTCTAAAAACCTATGGCTATGGTGGAAGTATTTTATGTGGAAATGAAAGAGAGCACTTGGGTATTTGTAATACCTAGGGTTTTTAACGGAAAAGAAGTTCAAAAGCCTCTCCAATTTAATTGGTGTCTTCCTAAAATTAAAATAACGTGCAAGGCAAGCAAAGAGTCTCAAACTTCAGAAATTGAGTGGTCTCAGGTTTTGATTTGCTTACCACTACACTGAATTCAAGCTAAGAAATTCGAAAGGCATCTTCATGTCATTCCAAAAGATCGAAGGTCCAAGCCCAAGACACCAATTTGAGCCTAGGATTTTCGGAGGATTATATTCACGCCACGGAGACTTCACAAGGAAAGAAATCAAGGAGGTTGATAATAATTCAGAATGTTCCAAAGCAAGAAAGAATCAAGCATGTCAGAATATCTCCATCAATGCAATCCCACGGATTTAGGGGGGCCTCAAAAGGAAAGAATTTTAAAATAGTTGACATTTGGCCATTTAATGGCCAGCTCATGGGCCAACGGGCGCACAACATCAGATAGACAAACCTATATTTCGTCTCGCACTTTTCTTTTCCTAGACTTAGGGTTTTACTTTTCAAGCACCTAATGTAGCGAGTTCTTCCTTTTCCAAATGTAAGTTTAAATTCTTGTTCAATTTACATTATCTTGTCTTTTAAATTCAAGTTTATTTCCATTGCTTTACTTTTCATTGTTATCGCACTTTTATTAAGTTTAATTTCAATTTATTTTAGTTTATTGTTCTTATTGCTTTTATTTCATTCTTACTTTATTTATTGCTTTGATTTATTTTATCGCACTTTAATTCTTGTCTTTACGTTTAAACGTGCATTTAGTTTAATTGCACTATTTTTACATAAAACCTTAAAAATCACGAAAACATCAGTACAAAACCTAACCATCTTCGAGCCCGAGGAAGTAAAAGAACCTAGGCCAAGAGGAGGTTCTTTGCTTGGCTGACCAATCGTTTGATTAGAAGTTCGAAGCGCAACACATCCATCTACTCACATTCCATTCAAGCCCAAATTCATGCCTTGGTGGTGGCATGCTTCGCATTCAAAAGAAGAGGAACCAAAAGTTCCTTATGTCAGCCGCCTAGGCCGAAAAGAGGGAAACACGGGCAGAATAGTATCGACCACCAAGGCGGGAGCTCCCGAGGTCAACATAAGGATGGGCTCAAGTGTTGCACTTCCGTCGGTGGGAATAGTGGAAGGCGCACTACTGGTGACGATCGCAGGGTCGACTGTGATGGCGGTAAACTCTACCACATCCGCCTAAAAAAGGAGAATATCAGTTTTCTAACAAACGGAAAACTTCGAAAAAAAAAACATTAAGGGAAAGATCACCTGAATGGTCAGGCCACTTCGGAGCGCCTCGAGAGGGCGAGTTGAAGAAGGGTCCAAACTTATGGCAAAAAGAGGCTGAAATTCGGCCTCAATGGCCGTCGTGTCGGCCGATGAAAGTTTGGGGCCAAAAATGGCCCACTGACATATTCAAGAATTGAAATTAATGAATTCGAGGCAAGTGTAAAACAAATTTTGAAATTCCTACGCCCCAATTCCCATCTTAGGTGCAAAAGTTTGAGATTCCTACATTTTTAGGCTCAAGTGTGAGTTTGGGCCTCACACCGGAAGGTATGTAGAGATATTAGCTTACCAGAGCGATGCACAAAGGAATGGCTGATTGCACAGCCCTGATCGAATGAGAGGAAGGACACTCCACCGGCCTTGGGAAACCTGCAACCAGTTTAAGTTAGTTTTAAAAAAATAAAAAAAAAAGGGGAGCACGGCCAAACCTTGGGGCGAAAGGTTAAACTCTCAAAAGTTCTCATCAAAGAGTTCAAAAAACCAGAAAAGTAAATTTTTAGAAAGGCAAAAATAATCATGGAAAGTAGCCTACCTTGGAAGATAGTCAAAGTTAAGAAAATATAAATATCTTACCTTTAGCTTGGGCTTTCTTCTTCTCTTTTTATTGTTGATATATCAATGAGCATGGGCAATGCCTGAAGATCGTATCCTCAATCTCTAAGCATGGTTGAGAAAACCAATCAGTCGACATCTTTTTCCACCAACTGATGAAAATATTAAAGTCACCGAACCGAGGATCTCTAATCATAATACTAAAGGATTTAAGCAAATCTTGGTTGAAATTCATCAAGCTGGTGACTTATTTTACCTCTTTAAATTCCGCATGCCAAGAGGAAAGCAGGCTGACAGAATCCATTGGTGGTATTGGGATGCTTTGTATAAAACCAAGTTTGTAGCCGGCAGCGGCGGGATAATAGAGTTCACCACCACAATGATATGGTTACCTTTGTTCACTATTAGGCCGTATGGAAGATCCTGGCTGATGAGGATGCTTGTCCACATATTATGCATTTCCTCTTTCATCTCCACCGTAGGAAATGAGGAAAGATCCAGCGCTAGATAGTCCAAGAAACAGTGAACTAGGCAAATGGAAAAATGCTCCCTAGTCCTCTCCTGGCACTCATAGAAGAATCGGAAGCAATCCTCAAGATAATGCTTCCGGCGTGGGGCGTTGAGCAAGGGCGGGCCCATGAGCGCTTCATTGTTGGGGCAAACGTTGGTGGGACTCAATTCCGGAAAATAGAGCTGGAGCCACAACATAAAAATCCATATAGGGCCAGAAACATGATAATCCATGGGTTTAGTGATTACCTCGCGGAGCCCTCTACAAAGATAGGCAAGAAAGATAGGGCCCATGGTTACTTGATGGCTATCCACAAGTACTTCCGCCAGGGCTTCAAATTCTTTAGTAATCCCGCTGGATTTTGGGCATGCCAAGAACTTGCATAACCACATTACAAGAAATCTAGACCCACCTTGGAATTTAGAAGGTTGGCGGTTGAGAAATCATCTCTCTGAGGGCGAAGGCTGGCGATGGCGGCCAAGTCTAGCAAGTTGGGTGTCATCATCCCGAAGCGGTGCCTCATGCAATTGGTGGATGAAGACCAAAAGCATAGCGCCACGATGACCAGAGATCGGTCACAAGGAAAGGGGCTTCCTGCACATAGGAGCAACGTATCATATATTATGATCTTCTTCCAATGATCCTTCAATTTTGGTTCTAAAATTTTGAACCAATGATACCAATCAAATTTACCTTCCGCCGAGCTTGAGTGGTAGGATTTCCCAGTGGCAGATGATGCTTTCTTTGATGGTGGTCTCAGTTGGCCAACCGTTAAATGGCTTAGAACTCTCTCAAACGGCCGCCCATGAAAAGTTTGAGAAGTAAGTTGGGCCATTTCTCGGTTGCGTCTCCCACACTTTCGCCACCTTCTCTGGATAGGCGGAGAAAAATGGGCCGAGGATGTATTGGGCGTAGTTGGGAAAGGCATTGAGGAAGTAGGCGAATACTTGCTTGCCCGAATCTTTGTCCATCGCCACTTTCATATCTTCAAAAAATTGGGCACTATCGTTTGGAATGGACTCTATCCTACAAACATGAAGTAAAATTGAATCAAAGAAAAGTATAGTGAAGAAAGTAAGATTTGAATCAAGAAGGCAAAGAACATTATGGTACTATTCACACATTCAAGGTTTCAAGTCTAAACTTTTGAATGCTACAAATGCATCAAAATCATACCAAAATCAACCAAGAATTAGTGCAACATACCTAGAAACTTGCAAATCTCAAGTTTGACATCGATTCGGGTGGATTCGGTGTGCGAAATGATGAATTTGAGGGTAAAGAAGATATGGGTTTTGAGGGAAAACCTTCTAAAAACCTATGGCTATGGTGGAAGTGTTTTATGTGGAAATGAAAGAGAGCACTTGGGTATTTGTAATACCTAGGGTTTTTAACGGATAGGAAGTTCAAAAGTCCCTCCAATTTAATTGGTGTCTTCCTAAATTCCAACCCGATTCAAAATTTAAATAACGTACAAGGCAAGCAAAAATTCTCAAACTTCAGAAATTGAAAGGTTCCGAGTTTCGATTTGCTTACCTATACACCAATTTTGAGCTAAACAAGCCAAGGGGGCAATGTTTGGGGGTGGTGAAAATTCACCCGACCCGGGAACCTTTCGAAAACACGGAAGAGAAACCATAAGCTTCTTCTTCTCCTCGTTTGCAACTCGTGTCTCGTACACCTTCGTAACATGCATTTTTCAAATAGAAAGATAAGATAACTATGTTTGATGATGTAGTCTGAAATCAAACATGGAAGAGTCGGGGGAGAAGGAAAAGAAGAAAAAGGGAGAAAAAAGAAACGATCTGACCGTTCTTGATCAAAAGTTGACCAAAAGACCACAACTTCTAAGGGTAAAATACTAATTTTACACCAATATTTCAAAAAATTGAAAGGAAAATAGGAACGGGTTGTTACACATTGCTATGTTTGTCTCTTACCTCACTGCATGATTTTACCATAAAATCAAAGTCAATTCCTGGTATGGCTTGTAGGAATTGCCATATGTATGAAACTAATAGGGTTAAGATAAAAACTACTTGAACTTTTAGGCTCATTGAAAATTAGTATCCAACCTTCAAAATTTGTGTAAGGTTTTAAAGACAGTGAGGTAAGAGATAAAAGGGCTAACATATAAAAACCCCCTCAAGGTTTGGGGTCATTCTCAATATGGGCTCCCGGGTTTCAATTTCATCATTTTACACCCCATAATTTTCAAATTAGACCAATTTAAACGTTCCGTTAAGTTGATTGTTTGGTCAGACGTTAAATGTTGACGTGCCTATTGTGAAACCCACCTACTAACCAACCAGTCCTTAAAAAAATTTATATAAAATGATTAAATAACATAGTTTTTTATTTTAAAAAAAAATCTTTAAAAAACCCAGCTCCTCCCCTGCCCAAAACCCAACCCAGTTCTCTGGTGATTTTGGACATTGAATTCTTCGACAAATTCATCACTGCGATGAAGTTGCGCGAAGCAAAATCATTAATCATAGCCAGCGCGATCATAACGAATGCCGAGAAATGGCTCCGAGATCTGGTCCGAGACCACTCCTGTACTGGCGCGAACTCGGCCATTTCGGACGACTCCGATCTTCGAATCCGGCAATGTGAGCTTCTGGAAGCGATCGTGTGTCTCTTGCCGTCAGAGAAAGCGGCGGTGCCGATAAACTTCCTCTGCTGCCTTCTCAGATCTGCGACCTTCATCAAGGCTTCGAGCTCGAGGGCGTGCAAGACTGAGCTGGAGAAGCGGATCTCAACGATATTTGAGCATGTGACCATCAACAACCTCCTGGTGTTGTCATTCACCTACGACGGTGAGAGGCTCTTCGATCTCGAGAGCGTGAGGAAGATCATCTTCGAGTCCGTGGAAAAGGAGAAAAGCGTCATGGTCGCCAGCCGACGCCAAAGAGAGAGAGAGAGAGAGAGATGGTTCAGGGCTGGGGTTGGTGTGGGAGAGGGGGTGAACAGGGCACTAGGTTTGTTGGGCAGTGAAGGGGCTGGGTTTCTTTTAAGCTTTTTTTTAAAAAAAAATTATGTTATTTTATCATTTTATATAAATAAAAAAAATTTAAGGCCTGGTTGGTTAATAGGTGGGTTCCACAATAGACACATCAGCATTTAACATCTGATCAAACAAACAACTTAACAGAATGTTTAAATTGGTCAAATTTGAAAATTATGGGGTGTAAAATGATGAAATTGAAACTCGAGGGCCCATATTGAGAATGACCCCAAACTTGTAGGGAGTCTTTTAATGTTAGCCCTAAGAAAAACTATCTCTGCTTTTTCTCCCCTTCCCGAACCATCCCTCACCCAATCTTCTCCAACGAACATCACCCCACCAACCTTCTCCCCAGCAAATTTCTTCAGCACACCCATTGCCATTCCCACCCAAATCTCCTGGCCCCACACACACCAAAGCCTCCTCATAAAATAGGCCCAAATACCCCTCCATCGCGCACCCACCTTCTCATCTGCGTCCCCACACCCTCCAAATTTGTCAACATGGCAGACCCTCAAATGAACCACAAACGCAAATTAAAATGAACCCAAATTTCCCAACAAAAAAATAATTCCTGACCCCCTGTTGTACTCGCTGTTGCCCTGGTTTTTTCAATGAAATTTCTTCTGGTTTAGACCAAAAAAACAAAATAATAATATTTAACGATAGAAATATGGCTTTTCATGGAATAAATATACAATTTGAAACCATGGTTGTTTGTTTCTATATGAGGTTCCTTTACAACTGAAGATGGCGCATATCAAATCAGCCACACGAATTTAGAGCTTTCAAGCACAGAGGTGAGCGGTTGCTGGGCTAGGCAAGGGTAGGGGCAGGAGCCTCGAATCTGAGACATAGACGTAGAGACAAAGATGACAATCAATCCATCCACAGAAATGGCAAAGTTAAAAATATGGTCCAAGCCTAAACGGGTTTCGAAGGAAAAATAAAATATGCTATCTGCTTACAAAATATACAGAAAATTATAGCGCTGCACATCATGATCAGCTTCACGTCAATAAGATAGCCTCCAAAACCTCATATTCAACAAATCCAAAGGACAATGGTTCAATTACGTTTCGAAAGGCGGCGGCCAACTTACACAAATTCTTATGCCATAAAAAATAAAAATCACTGAGAACCTAAAGCAAGGTCATGCCAACCATCTGCAGCAACTCGTTGAGTCTCCTGATCTGATTAATGAGAAAAATTGGAAGAGAGAAATCAGTAGGAAGGAAAAAAAATTTCCCAAAGCAAATGCAATAATAGTCCACAGATAATGGCCGAGCTCCAAAAATCCATCCTGTTCCCTAGAGTTTACCTGCCTTTTCGCTGGTAAAGTGGGTGACAGACGGACAGAATTACATGGACCACAGCAGCAAAAGTAATATCAAAGTATAGTAGGATATTCATCAAAACGAGCAAAGAAAACTGCCCTAATAGTTAATATGGAAAACTGACGCAATGCCCCCGGAACATCAGTGCCACTTCTTCCTCTGCCCCAACCCCCCCACCATCCCCCTGGGTCTCCCAAAAACAAGGAATAAGTATATTGTGATGAGTTAATAATTTCAGAACTTTGCAATGGGAGTTCTGCGATCAGTTTTTTGGAAAAACATTCAATTTCCTGTTGAGAAAAGTCATGTTTCAAGCATGTGCGCCACTTTTTGAGAGTAAATTGATCTATTCAAGTGTCTCTCCGTTCCCACCATCTCTTTCTCCCTCTTCACAATGTCCAAATTAATCAAATTCTAAAGTGGTTCAGAAAGCAGAAATGGAGGAATTGAATTTCATATGGTTTTTATCTTCAAATCTACAGGGTTAGAACTAGGCTTGTATTCCTACATGTGGGATTGAAGCTCCATGCTTTGAATCTATCCCTATTTCCCAAAGAAGTATTAAAAAGCACATATTCATAGCTGGAGTACCTACACAATCCATTGCTAAAACTGCAAAAAGGTAAACACCATTATGTCATCCTCGAACACAATCCGTGACCCAATGTGAAACCCGCTTCTTCACTCTATGGCCCAAATGAACCAAAGAACCCCACTTGCTGGTAACAAAGAGTATACTGAAGAGTTAAACATAAAGACCCACAATTAATTGCGAGAGAGAGAGAGAGAGAGAGAGAGAGAGCCAAAACCAATTTCCGTGTGAGAGAGGGACAGCTGGGAAAGAATTCAAGAGTAACACAAAGAAAAAACAGAGGGGTACCTTCAATGGGCCAAATTTACGCTCAAAAAATGCATCACATGTGCTGTATGTAACATGATTTGGCAGATAATTGAATGGGCAATGCAACAGTGTGAAAGTTTAAAGGGGATCAAATCTTTTTTTTCAGGGCAAAAAGGGACTCGCAGGGGTCACAAAAGTTTCTTAAAGTATAAACAGACGTACTTGAATCCTCGGTATCATCAGTCCGTACAACAAGCACTGGTGGAAGGGGAAGTTCTGCAATAAAAAAAGACAATTTTAACAATTGAACAAAAAGAAATAATGAAATAAATACTTCTACTTCAATGAATGTATGAAAGTGCATATCAAAGGGGGAATGAAAAACTATACCATCATCAGGAAGAGTGCTTCTCATCCATTCTTCATCCACAATATCTATGAGTATACCCGGGTTTAACTCAGCCATTTGTTTTATACCCAAGGAAAATCCAATCCAGAATTTTTGTGCAGTTCGAACTAGTATCGGTGTATCTGTAAATGAGAAGCATGAACTAACACATTAATAAAAGACATACATTGGGTAGGACAAAAGAAAGAGAACCAGTATATTAAACTACAGAGAAAAATAACTCTGCCATAACATGTTCATGACACATGAGCAATCTCCAAGACCGATGATAATATCTCAAACAAACTCAAGCTAATGACATCTAACTAAAAGCAGGAATTTCATGCCATGATGAATTACAGGGTAGGAATGCCATTGTTTTGGAAATATAAGGACGCAATAAGTGAAGGATACAGAAAAAGAAGCAACATTATACCCACGTGCCCTAACTCAGGTGGTAATGTAGCCTAAAATAGAAGTTGTAATATTTCCCAGCACGGAAATGAATTAAAAATTAAAATTCAACAAATTCTGCATTCATTTGAGAACAGCCACTCTTCTTGGCTAGAACAGCCTTCAATCACCAAAAGTGGCATCAGTATTATAAATTTAAGAAATACAACCAATTCCCATTGGCCCAGAATCCAGATTCCAAAGAAGCAGATCTCTATCATTAGATATTTCCTGTTTTATAATTATACTTGTATTGTCAAGCAAAATTAGCCTAAATGCCCTGTTGTCATTGCTTAATGCTTACTCATGTAGGACAGGCACAAAACTTATAGAAAAGACACCACTCAAAAGCGTTACACCCATATTTAAGTAGCATGAAACTTACAGAGTTATTTTTCTCTCTAGTATGGGTGTAACGCTTTTGAGTGGTGTCTTTTCTATAAGTTTTGTGCCTGTAATGCTTGCCCTTTACGTTCAAAATCTGTAATGCTAAAAAAGATTCTACTTCAAAAAGCACACTAATTCTGTTGTGCTTTCATATTGCATGGAGGTGCAATCATCAAATAAATGCTAAATTAAGAATTTCATATATCCCCCCTCCCCTTCTCTCCCCTCCCAAAACGCAGGCATTTGTCACTCTCAACAAAAGCCAAAGGGAAAGACAAAATTTGTATACTTAAGCATTTGTGTGAATGCATACAGGAGATATGGCCTTTGGATATAAATATTTAACGAAGAAATTATTCCCATAGCTGCAAGAAATATCTCTGAAACACTAAATCGCCTGTTATGGAAGAAATGACACATTCAGGCTCTGTATGATACCTACGGAAAGACAAAAACTTTACCAGGAAAGACCTAACATGCAATAAAGCAATATACCCGCATTCTAGCTTATGCTAGATGTCTATGGAAGCTTTAAAGATTTCAAGTCTAGTCGATTCCCGGATGCTTTCCGTCTCTCAAAATGACACTAAGTTGTTTATAAAAAATCAATTTTAGCAGAGTTACACCAAGTCTCCGCCAAAATCATTAACAGTGTGCTACATGGAAACCAGGTCATAGTTTCTGTTGGTGAACTGAAGAAATCAGACAAACAAACCAACTGATTAGAACAGTAACTTTCTCCAATTACCATCTGTGTATCACCTCAAACAAGGAATAACATTAGGCATCATGCCATAAGGTTTGACGGGTATATCACATGACTGCCTTGATGAAATAGAAGTTAAAAATTATTGACTAGACAACAGCCCAAAACACAACCAACACGGAAGACTTGCATATACATGGATAGAGTATAGGACAATTAATTTGTCTCTATGGAAAATCCTATCATTATATGACTGGAAGTCTTAGCATCCCATAATTACTTTCGAAGCAAAACCAAGGCCCAGTATTTGAGAGACCTAATAAATAATCAAATGAAATATAAAAACCAAAACCCATTTCATGAAGCAACAGCATTAACGATCCTTAACTTGAAATG
This sequence comes from Prunus kanzakura, assembly GCA_020521455.1. Lineage (NCBI taxonomy): Eukaryota > Viridiplantae > Streptophyta > Magnoliopsida > Rosales > Rosaceae > Prunus > Prunus kanzakura. The sequence continues at coordinate 1,188,981 of BPUM01000803.1, read as the reverse complement.
CAAAGCAATCTATCTACAATTAATTGAACCCACCTAGAGTAAAATGTTCAATTAATTTACCAATCCATTTACAATTAATTGAACCCAGATAGAGTCCTTCAATTAATTTACCATTCGTCTCTCATAATGCAGAAATTCATCTCAGAGAGGGAGAGGGAAAGAGAGAGAGAGAGAGAGAGAGAGAGAGAGAGAGAATCAGAGGATAAAGAGCCAGGAAACTAATAAAACTAGCTCATTTATATGATTTTCCAGCTATCTTCGTACAGGGACCAAAAACAAAAGCGCCACTCTTGAATTTGATTATCAAGATTGGAACCGTGAGAACTATACAGTAGTTTCAGCTATCCCACAACAATTTCACATCACAGGCCCAGCACCATACAGTGATACAAAATATGAAGGAGAGAGGTCACATATGGCACCCTCAATACAGAATTTCGCATCGACATTGAGGGTTATTATCAAAAGACTTATTTATCGTGAAACTACGGTCAAATTTTACTCTGTCTCTTGGAAGCCAAAGCAGCCCACTTTACCTATTGACCAAAGTTTGGTGTTCCATGTTGCCCCGACTGTCATATCCATCCAAACTCCGTCAATTTTGTTATCTGAACCATTTGGGCTTTGTTTGATCTGCTTAACATTAAAGTGGTAAAACAAAACCCAATATTTCGTTTTTGTAGCATGCACTCTGATTAAAATCAATGTGAGCAAAAAAGAAAACCAAAAATTTGATTTCTCCAACATGGAATCAGCAACCCATATAGAACATCCACCATCAATATGTTTGCATCACAGATTCACGATTAACATAACACTAATTAAAAGTACAACAATCCAAAAAATATATTTAGACTCTAAGAAAAATGCAGCAGCCAGAAACCGAATGCATCAACCCAGAAATTTAACTTACAAACCAAAGTTAAGCATCCAGAAAACCGCCCAAACCGTAAACAAAACAAAATCCTGAACCAAGCAAACAACAGAAAGCCCAAAATCTAATTAAACCCTTTACCAGTAATCGAAAAAATTGCGGTTGAACACAAACCCAAAATTGCACTCGAAACATGAAACCACAGAGAGAAGTGAGATAAAGAGAGAGCGTATATAGAGAGTGAGGGAGAGAGTGAGAGCATACCCAAACTTGCAGAGAGACGACAAAGAGCAGAGAGGCCTCAGAAAAACACTCGTTCAGGGACCAAATATTTTGCTCAAAGAATCACAGAAAAGTGTTTGGGTTTTTTGTTTTCATTTTTGGTCCTGTAGTTTGTCAGTTTATCACTTTTGTCCCTATAATTTCAATTTTGTAAATTTTATCCTGTAATTTTCCATTCGGAGGAATTCAAGCATTTCATTTTCTATCAAATCCCTCCCAATTCTGTTACGCACATGCCAATCAGGTGGAGGGGTATGTTCGTCCATTCCGGCCAAATTATTGTGAAATTCCTCCCAATTCCCCAAATTTCAATCCAAAGATATAACTTTTTAAGAAACTCAAAATCACGTCGATAGTGAATAGGAAGAGCTCCAGCTTGTGTTTTACCATTAAATGGTTTGATTGGACCAAAATACCTTTACATGCTAGGGGTGCGTGGTCAAAACTTAACAAAATTTGAAGAAAGTTTACAAAAATTCGAATTTTTCCTTGAATTGTGTTTCGAATGGAAAATTATAAGGATAAAATTCACAAAATTAAAACTATGGGGATCAAAATGGCAAAACCGATAAACTTCGAGAATAACGTTTTTCCTTTTTTATGCTTTTTGTGTTTCTAAAAGAGTGAGTAATGAAAGAAAAAAGAACTTTTGGAGTTGAGTATTATAATTTTGGTTTAGTTGTTGTTTTGCCCCTTGTTCTTTCACTCGAATCTAACCTTCCTCTTGCAGTCTCAACAAAACTTTGCCAATTGTGCTTTTACTCAATGTGAGTGTTTGGATAAGGGAGTTTAAATGACCTAAATAGAAAATTAGAGAAACCACCATTACAACTACATATATTATACAAAAACTCTTAGAGAGTCTATTTGGAGAAGAAAAATTCTCAACTAGCCACTTGTCATTCCAATTAGTTCTTACTATGTCATCATTTTCCCACTTAAAAATACAGCATGGTATTTTTTTTCCTCAAAAATATAATGTTATAATGGGCCTATATGTCAATAAAACTATTAACATATCGATTTGACATGAACATTTTAGTAATTTGAGCAATTTTAAAAATTATATCACAAAAAGTTAAAAAGGAACTAAAATGCGCCCATCTATGCCTCACGTGCCCATGGACATCTAAATTTTTGGGGCCCTCTTTACCGTTTATACAATTTTATACAAATAAAAAATAATAAGAAAATTTTTCAATTTAATAAATTAGGTGTCAATGAGTACGCGAGTGACTTTCAAACATTGATGCAGCTAATAAAGATTGCCCCAAATATGGATGTACTAAGTTACATAATTACATGGTTTGTGATATACTAAGTTACAGAATAGTATATAATATGTGTGTGTCTTGAAATTATTCTTATTTGGAGTTGTAGCTAGTTTAAAGTTATAAATTTTCCTTTTTGATAGTGAAGGTGTGCTTCGCTATGTAATTTGCTTCCAAATAATTAAGTGTTGGTTGAATTAGGTATGCAACGTTAATACACAACTAAATGAAACTAGAGAAGTTTTTGCAGCTTTATATTAAGCTTTCCAGTTTACTTACAGATACAGTCTTCATTAAGTATTAGTTTCATACATATTGCAATACCTATAACCTATGCAGTGGGGTAAGAGGCTTCCATAGCAATGCCACATAGGCCTTCCTGAGCATCAACATCTCTTTGCATTCTTATGTATCCTTCTTCACCCCATTCCGTGCCCCATGAGTTTTTCACCAGCCAATACTTAGTCCCATCATCACTGATTCCATAACCAACAGCCGTAACACCATGGTCTAGGCTCGTTCCACAAGTTCCTGTAAAGACACCACTTGAATAGAATTGGAAGTCAGAACCACTAGCGTCAATGGCAACAGAAACAGGTTGATGAGCGACAGCGTTAAGAAGGGCATTTTCATCGTTTGCAGGAACATCTTCGTGGCCAGTTATCTTGGCTGCAATGCTAGCTTCCTTCTTGGTGTTGCATGTACCATCAACACCGTTGTAGGGGTAGTTAGCTTCCGTGCTAAGCCCATGATTTTGTTGGATGAACTGAAAGGCATCATCCATTAAACCACCCTCACAACCTTGGTCTACACCTTTGGTGTCGCAATCAACAAGCTCTTGCTCAGACAAAGAGACCAGTTTACCAGTTGTAAGTTGAGTAATTCCTTCTGTAGCTGCCACTGCTGAAAATGCCCAACAACATCCTGTATTTTGATTGCACATAAAAGCAGTTAGAATAACATTTTTAAAAAAAAAAATTCCAAAAGGAGAACATGTTAGTAGTGTTTCTCTAATTTACCACATTGGCCTTGGTCCTTGATGGGTGTTACAGCTCCTTTCTTTCTCCAATCCATCGTAGCTGGCACTGATGTCGTAACGTTTTCATACTTGAAGGAAGTCGTTTTTGTGGAACATTCATGCCCCTTGAATCTATTTCTTGAGGCTATGAATTCTTCATTCGTAAGGTCTGTAAATTGATTGACTCTTAATTTGTAAGGTTTGTTTGCATCAGCGTTGGACGATTCTATATATGCAACATTTTCCTTAAATATCTTGAAACGCTTTTCCTTCTCTTCATTGTCGGTATATACACGCCCATAACGAGCTATCCACTGTTCGTGTCTCCCATGCATGGTTGCATCTTGAAGACTACGAGAAGTGGCTTCAGAAGACCATGCACCCAACATGATGATTAACGCCAAACAAGTACATAATTTGCACAGCTGCAGGTTAATGGACTCCATGGTGGCAAGTGGAAGCAAGTAGAATTTGATAAAGAAAAGGAATTAAAGAGTAGGTATATGGAAATGGGAGACTCCTCCGCAGTTTATGTAGAGTGTTTCTTTGCCATCTCCGTGCCCCAAAAAATGCTCTGCCATTAATCTTCGTGCCCCCAAAAATGTTCTGATATGGACCTATAGCTTATAATATAAATATGACCATTGGTATAATTCATTGATGTGTGACGATAAGTTATTGGTCACAATGGGCCCTACTATTTTCCATCGTCCTTTCGTGCATAGTGTTAACAATGGGCCCTACTATTTACCAGTTGGAACCTAAACTAGGGAGGAACATTTGGGGACCAATACACGTACCAGAACATGCTTGTTATTTTTTCGTAATTTTGATAATTAAATGCTGAATTTATGATTTAATGTTTTTTTAAGTCCGATATTAGTTGGGTGGTGCATGATTATAGAATACTTCTGTCACAGTTACAAGGCTGTTCTCTTGCTTTTGTAGGTTGGGATAGGGGGAGGCCAATTTAGCGGTTCATAGACTAGCTCGTTTTCGCTTTGTTTTTAATTAGAGTATCTTTATGTTATGAGAACTCTCCTAAAATCATACAAGATGTTTTCGTTGAAAAGAGCTTATAATTTCTATTTGCTTCAATAAAGTCGTTTCCTTATATTTTCTTATGTTCAAAGTGGTTTTCAATTGCTCTATAGTCTATATATGAAAGTATTAGACACAATAATCACATGTTTATCTTGCAGAAAACTGTTTGATTAAATGTAAAATGTTTATCTAGTATTGCAGATAAGCTGTTTGATTAAATGTCACCGTAGAAACCATTTCCATTTCCATTTTTATTTCCATCAAGTGTTCGCGAAAATACAGCTTTATCTCAATTCTCAATTCTCAATCATATGAAGTCAGTCCAGATGAATGACTTTAATGATCTAACTAATAATACTGAAAATAGACACTTCTAATCCGGTGACGCTTACCCGGCAAATCCTTGTATCGTGCACTCAGGATTTCAGATTTGGTTTCCTTCAACTTCAACTTCAAGTCTGTGGCAGTGGGAAACTTGTTCTTAATACGAATCTTCAATGCATCTGCAGGCAAAGGATCAGAAGATGCTACTGCTTCAGAATCAGTACCAGAGAAGTAGCAATTCGGCTTTCTTGATTTATTTAACTCTGGAGCTTCTTCCACTTCATTCTGTCTATTATTCTCTCCATATCTGCACCATGCACCAGTTATCTTGAGAACCATATTTGATTTCCTTTTGGTTCCTCCAAGCAGTTCCCAAGATTGCTCTTTTGCTCCTCCCAAGTAATTGTTATTCTCCTTCTTGGATTCTTTCAGCTTTCTCTGTTTCTCCAACTTCAGATTCAGAGCCTTTTCTTCCTCTTCTTTCCGCACAATTGCTTGATTCTTCATCAACCCATCTTGGTTACTTGGCACAGAAACAAACACTGCATCCTTGGATTTCTGCAACTTCTGAAACTTGAGCAAAGATTGATCCCCAATTCTCAGCTCCTCAAGTTCTGCCCTTGCAAATGGGTTTTCAAGAAGCATTATCTCACTCCCCTTCTGATCATCAATTGGGGTAGCTTCTTTCAGTTCCATGGTCGCTTTTAGAACAATCTTTCTGGGCTATCTTCTAATTTCGTCTTCTTCTTCTAGCTTTCTTCTAAACTGAAATGTAATGCCATGCTCCCTGTGCTAACAGAATTGAGATTCTTTATAACTGCTTTATGTGCTATATGGATTAGATAGAGAAGAGTTTTGGAGGTAAAAAACCAACCGATCGAAACAGGTTCTGGGCTTTTATGGACCAATCACACCACTAGTGGGCTTCTATTGACCTCATTTGGAATCTCGTTACACAAATGTACAAGTTTAAGTTTCCCAAGTATATGGGGATTGAGCACTTAGGCGTTATCGACACTTGAGAGAACTCAACCCCACGCAAGGGCGGAATCAGGAATTTTTCAACGGATGGGCTAGCTAAAGTTATTAGCTTAAAATCTAATGCACTTTTTTTTTCACTTACAATTTCTATAGTGTTTCTAAAAATAAAAGTATATATTAAATCATATCAACCACGCTAATTAATTGTAAAGGGTGATATGATGGCCATTAACATGACTATGGACGACAAGCTAAGGAAACATTGGGAGAAAATAGTTAAAGGTAGATAGTTCAAGTCATGAGTATTTATTAAGGGATTATGTTTCTTAACTAAGAAAATAAATTAAATATAAGATGATTATAGACGTACAAAGTTGTATGGATAATGGCTTACTAGGCTACATTTAGGTGGACTAATAAGTTTTTATGGAGTGAATTATATTAAAATACATATAGTATATTTAATTTTTTTTAAAGGCTACTGATCGGTGCATATTTATATATCATTTTGTACCCTTCTAACTTATGATTTGATTATGTTATTGAGTTAAACTTGTTCTTTTAATCCCTTTTCTGTTTATCATTCAGTTCATGGGACCTTAGGTAGCAATGTTGGCTTTGGATAGGAAAAGATGCAAAATGGTGCAAAAACGAGCAGACTGAGTTAGCAATTTGTTTCGGCCTTAACTTCCTCCTCCCAACTTGTATTGGCCCAATTAATATGTGGTTGGAAAGTAGAGATTCTGAATTGCAAGATGGACTGCTAAAATGTATCAATTGATGAAGCCAAGCCCAATCCGTGGGCCCATCAAAATGCACACCATACATTCCAGTCTATTTTCGGCAGTCAACTTGCAAGGCCCAAAACATACACTTGTACTGCTCAAATGGGAATAATTTCTTCATACAAGTTGTTCCAATGGGTGTCTATTATGACATATCCAAATTTGAGCCCCATTGGATACATATTGAAGCCTCAGGCCTTCCTACACCAAGCCTGGTTCAGAAGAATCATTTTTTCCAGCAAAGGTGAAGAAAACCCACATGGGTTGGCAGCAAAAGGCAGCCATAAATTGAACACCTTTGATAATCCCATGTGAAGAAAGCTTGAGGTGCAGCAAAAGAAGTATGGGATGCAATTGATTCCAACCACACTAACATAGACAAGATGAGGTGGGAGTTATGGGTTGTATTAAAGGAGGAATGGTGGTGTTGAATTTCATCATGATGTTCCTCCCTCTTAGCCCTATAAATAGAGAAGTCTTCAAGCTTCATAAATCACACCCCAAGGGGGGAGCTCTCAAACACTTCTCTAGAGCTCACTTCCCTTCTCTCCCTCAAATTCTCTTAGTTTCCTTTCAAGTTGTCAATTGTTGTAACAAAATGATTTTACTAAATTTTCCTTCAAGTTTTCAAGTTCTACTTTAATTTTATTTGTAATGTACATTCTTTCTTAAGTATTCAAGTTTAATTAGTTTCCAAGTTTCAATTATGGTTTTTGTTCTTATTCATTATGCTTATAAGTTAATATGCTAGTTTGAATGATTGATCACCATTTAGGCTTGCATGTTAGCTATCTTGGTTTGAATTAAGAGTAGACACCATGCTTTAATTTGAATTGAACTATGAATAGGAAGAGTATGTCTGGACATTCGACAACAGGGATTAGATACATGCTTGGTTGTTTAAATTGTTCTTCCATGCTTAATGGGTTCCTAATGCTTAATTTTAGGTTAGACAACAAATGATCAAATTAGGGAATTAGGAACACAACGTTATGACCAAACACCATGGCTTAATCATACTTTAGCTAGAATCAATATGTTAATCTAATTGAACTTGGGAACTTATTTGCTTGAGTTATTTCCTTTTTCTTGTTTTATTTATTTTCTTTTTCATTTCTGTTTTGTGTAGGGGAAATGAATTGGATCATTCAATCACCAATCCTCGTGGGATCAACCTCGCACTTACATATGCTATACTACCAAACGGCTCGTGCACTTGCAAGTATCACAAGTTGAGGATGCAGCTGAATCCATGTTGGTGCAGCTGAATCAACGCAACAGCTACCTAGGTTGTGCCAAATAAATCACGGTCGTACACTAACCGAAGGGGCTTCCTTTCTCGACCCTAGCATCTGCTTGTAAAACGAAAATGCGGCGTTCCGTTAGGTGTTTTTTGCCTTCTTCAAAACAAAGGAAAAGCGGCGAAGGCATAATCATCTCGGCCTCGACCGCGGCATTGCAGATCGAGGCTGAAGAACGAAAGATGCAAGGCCAAGGATATTAGAGTCAAATCGCCACGTGGCAGCCGGGGCCCACACTTCATTTAATGAAGTAATGCCTCTGACTAGCAAACCCACTGGCTGCAAAGAGGCATTTAATGCACGAAGGAAGAGGGGAAGTGACTAGCGTCAGGATTTGGCGACAGAAATCAGAGTGGTTAAGCGCAGACATTCTTGCAAAAATTCTTACAGCTTGAGAGATTAGGTCGCCAGCTGTCAGAGCATTAAATGCGTCTCCACGGCCAGAAGCGCAGAACCCACGATCAGGGCGGCGGCCGAGATTTACCAGGATTTATGGGGTCACACCACAATGCTTCACGATCCCAAATGTCGATTGGACTACCCACTTTCTCTGATCAGGCTCCACCATGCAAATTTTCAGCCTCGATTACTCATCCAAGAGCTCTTCCTATAAATACCAAGTTCAAGCTACATTCAAAGGGTTCAAACACCAAACCAAAAGCCTCCCACGGAGCAAATTATATTTTCCTGTAATGCATTTTCAATACCTTTACTTGCTTTCCTAAGAGTAGTGATAGATTGTAAGGAAAATCCATTCATCAATATATCATACGACCCTTGGTTTTCAAGGCGCCGGAGCACCATCTCTGTTACCATCTCATTCACCCCATATATCATACGACCGTCGCTCCCTGAGTAACGCGCCGGAGCACCGCCCAAAACCCACCACCAACACCACCACTAAACGGCCTTGTAGCTCAGGCCGTGAACCTAACAGCCAAGATCAGTTCCTCTCTTGGCCACAATCGTTTGATTAGGAGTCGGACTCAAACAGGCGCACCACTTAACCATTTTACCCAAACCGCATCATATCTCGACGCACGGTAGACCGTGATGGCACGCCCGCGCACAACCGCACCGCATCCAAAAGAAGGAAGCCACGTGTTGACACATATCCCCTCGGCCCGGAGCACCAGGCCGTGAGATTTGCGCAGACAACAATAAATTGTCATTGCATTCAAAGATGTATCGAAACTTTGCTTAAGAACGTCATACATACAGAGATGTATCGAAGTCCTCTTTCTGTTTTTCCAGTTTCTCAGTTTCGTGCTCTTGTTTCACAGTTTCACAATTGTGTTTCTTATTTCGTGCTCTTGTTTCATAGTTTCGTAAGCAACTCACCAATTCTTTATTTTTGACATCTCCTAAGTCCTTATTTGGGTAGCCTAAGATCTAAAAGTTTTAATTTCACATGCATGTTCTTCACAATATTTCTGTTGCTTGTGTTTGTCGATGTTCAAATGTCATCTATTTGGTCCCTCTCAATTATGTTAGTGGGATGGGGTTTGTGTTCTGCACATTTCTTTGTATTTTTACGGTTAGAGTTGTTTTGTTGTGGCCTCCTTTCTGGGATCCTCCCCTTCTGTTGCATGTTTTTTCCTATACAAGCCTTGGCAGTTTCAAGTAGGGAGCAGTTATTGGCGGTTCATTTGATCCCTCACATACGAGAAAAACTTCCCTGGCACAGGGATGCCAGGGTCAGTAAGACACCTCAGTATCCCACCCCAATCATATGATGCCAGCTGTCTATTATTTTGACTTCTCTATTTCCTATCCACTCTCTCCTCCTTTATCTCTTTCCTTCTGTATTTTCTCTCTCGCCTGCAAGTGCTGCTACAACCCTCTTTTTTTCATTTTTTTTTTCTAGTCTTAACCTTCAGTCAGTCCTTCCACCTCTCAATCTCTGTGTTAATTAGTCTCTCATCCAAATCAGAGTTGATAAACTGTTATCTAATTTCAGTGGCTAGTAAATTTTCAAGCAATTGAGATTGGGGAACACAAACGAAACCAAACCCAATAATGAATCATTACCCATCAAAATGCACAAGAAAAAAAGAGTTAAGAAATCTGAGAATGAGAACTATGATTTAGGGGGAAAAGCTACATGAATTACACGGTTTAATAGGGAAGACGGTGTTTATTTATTTATTAAAGCATGGTTTTTTTTTTCTAAGAAGCACAAACATGGATACGGATACGGTGATGCGATACGACACGACACCACTACAAAAAAAAAGTGTCATTACCAACCAACATTTTCCGAGGGCTCCGAAATTCCCTCGGTACAAGTGTTTTTTCCAACCCAAAAATGTTGTCCGTGAGAAATATGTCACGGGCCTAAAATTTATTTCCGACAAAGGAAATACCATTGGAAAAAGTCTCTATTGTCGTCGAAAATGTAATTTATTTGGCGGAAAGACTTAGCGCCAACTTTATTGACGACCAAAAGTACGTTTGTCGGAAATATTATGATTTTTGAGGGGTTCCTCATTCCGTCGAAACTGTTTGACTATTTCCGAGGGGCTTCTCCTTTCGTCTGAATTGTTTGACTATTTCCGAGGGGCTTCTCCTTTCGTCTGAATTGTTTGACTATTTTCAAGGAAAAATATGTCCTCTCAGAAAACGTTTGAAGGTCAATTTCTGATTAGAATAAGTAAAAAATATACAATCAATACTTATCTCATTAAATTGAGTAATCTTACATGTTAAAAGTTCCAAAGCTCATTAACATTCCCCACAGTGGCTATCATTTATTTTAGAAATAGAATACAAACAAAATTTAAAATTTAAAACTCATCATAATTGTATATAACCAAAAATAATAATTAAAGAATTTGATTGTTAATAGCCAATCACACTCCAAAATAAATAACTAAAAATAACCAATCCAAAAAAATAAACAATCACAATTACATGAGAACTCATCCCACAATCGTAAGCTAAATTGCATCCATTCTTCAATCAGTTTCATTGTCTTCAACATCATTTTGGATGACATGCATGCTTCGACTTTAAGTCTCTGCTTCTTGGTATAGCTCACTCTCATTGTCATTCATCTCATAAACGTTTCTTGGATTTGTTTCCACTACAAAACTCCAAATCTTATTTTTAATAGATATTTATAAAAATACCCAATCCTAGACATGTATTTATAAAAATACCTAAGCACTATTTAAACATAGAAACATACCCAAAATCAACCCCACAATCAACAATTATATATTTTTTGGGTGTGTTTATAAATGGGTTTTAAGTGTGTAATGATGGGTTTTGGGTATGTTTATAAAGTGTTTTGGGTGTTGGGTATTTTTATAATTTCAGCCCCCATTTTGGGTATTTTAGTGAAACTCCCAAAAACCCCTTTCACATAAAAAAAAACTTGGGTTGCTTGGCTTACTAGTGCAAATGGCTCTTGAGTATTTAGCTTGCGTGTTGTATTAACAGTGATTATTCCATAACGATCTATCTTGTAACCTGTTCCTTTTCGTATTGTGTCATACCAATCACAATTGAACAATACAACTCTATTTCCTTCTGTGTAACGGAGCTCAATAATATCTACTAAGATTCCATACCAAGGCACATTGTCAATCTGATTCTCTCCCTTAACCATAACTCCACTATCTTGTGTTTTTTTATTCTCATCACACTGCAATGTATGAAACCTAAAACCACTAATATAATAACCAGGATAATAAGTTACTCGTTTTCAGGTCCTCGGACCAAAGAAAGCATTTGCTTACTAACTTTACCATCATTGTATAGTTTTGTGACCTGCATAGAAGGGAAAAAATAGTTTTAACTAAACATATATTATCCATACCCTTTTCGAAATCCAATTTGAAAATTGAAGCCTATGTAACTCCTTTACATTATCAACACTAGACCGGATTAGGATGTTCTTATGTTCTTTGCATACATAACAAATAATTATACTCAAATTATTACAGTTACATATTAGATCTAAATAAATAGTAACATATTAAATACACAAAGTATCTATAGTGTTGAAGATTTGTTGCTGGACAAATGGCAAAACTTCATCACAATTTTGCAAGATATAATGAGTGGCAGCCTTATGAAATTCAATGCTCTTCTCTCTAAGTACACCTTCCCAAAAGCTCAACCAAGTGTTGAGAAAATAGATAACTGAGATGTATCATATGACGGTTGACCTCCATTGTCGTTTCTATCTCTTTTACTATAAACTTAGTTTCAACTCAATGCAAATAGCAAGAGAAAAATATTAAACACTCATCTCCCAAGACACCTTCGGCAATAGACCCTTCTGGATGAGCCTTATTACGAACATAAGTCTTTAGCTTATGTCCTAATTCCAAAATATTAAACACTCATGAGTTTTCATACCTAAAATATTACGTTCTGAAGCATTCACACGTCAAGATAAATTTCCAGAGTACCTTGAAAATGGTACTTAGGTGACGAGGGGTAAATTTAACGATACAAACAAGACACAACAACACAACAATCTACACACACTTTAGACCTTGACCAAATACACATAATCAAGAGAACACACAGAGCATGCCACAAAGTACCTGCAACCTTAGAAGATTACTAGTGACAACCTAGGCACTCAGAAGGACCCGTCAATCTAGGCATCCCCTGTGCTAGCAACAACTATGGTGAAAGTGTGTGAAATCATCATTATCAAGTAAACATCAAACAACAGATAATGATGACTAGTCAACTACCAAGAACACAAACCCAGAAAAATTACAGATATGCAAACCAGATTTTGTTCACCCAGAAACCCACCATTCGGAAAAAACTGGAGGTCATCAACCGACCAGGCAATCCACTAAGTAGAAAAAGATTCTTACAAAGGAATAGAAGCAAGCTCAAGCAAAGCCTAGATCTATTTAGGAAGATGAGCTATACCTCCTTCGTGCAATCTTCTTCTCCAACTTAGCTAAGCTTGAAGCTCAGTTCTTCATGCCAATGGCAGCTCCTTCTCCAGCTCGATCATCCCATGGCACTAGCTTGCAAGCTCCAACTCAAACCGAAACCAAAATTTGGATTCAAAGGAGAATGACCAATTTCTTCAAGAAACCATACTCTTGAAGAAATCAATCTTGAATCTGACCTAGATATAAATGAGAGAATGATTTACGTAGCTAGATGCAGATTCGTGTTTCAAATGCAGTTTTTCAAAATGAAATCAATTGGAAAAACTCATAGATGAAGTGTACAGTTCTCTCTTGAGGAAGAAGAAGAGAAAGATAGCAAGCCAATCTTTCCAAAAAAAACTTCCACACCAAAGAGACGGCTGCCAAAAGAGGAATTCACTAGCCTTTACAGACAAAAGAATCCCTTAGGTCAGAATGACACATGGCAGTAGAGAGAGAAAAGAGAATAGGACAAAACAGTTGGTTAACCAGCTGGAAATCCTACAAAGCAAGGATGACTAGTCATCATTTATGAAAACAGTTTAATGCATGATATGCAATGCATGATTTACCTTTGTCAATTTGCTTGAACCTCCATAGGATAGAAGATAGTTAAGAACACCGAGAGATGCTATTCTTAATCTAAACTTTGAGCTTGATAAATACAATAAAAATCCTATTACAAAATTGTCAAGGGAAGCCAAAAGAATTAATCAAAATTCATACATTAACAATCTCCCCCTTTTTGGCTTTCCTTGACAACACACTCTCTCAAAAACACTCAACCCAAAACCAAACCTAAGGAGATGATGAAATGAAGTACCTGCAAAACAGCAACCAAACTTCCAGGCACAAGACAAGCATATTATATCACAGAAATTTTAATTTTAAGCAATATGCAATATGTGCAAGAAGGGGGTTGAGAGTGTTCTCCCCCTTGTTGATAAGGAAAGTGCAAAAAGGCAAGGAAGCAGAAACAGCACATAGAGGGATTAAACACAGGGCAGAAAATCTGATTTTAACAAAGGTAAAAACATAAGGCATAGATTGATTACAAATCACATAACATCTGTTCAAATCAGTACAACACAACTCCCCCTAACAAGATGCAAAGACTATCCAAGCAAAAACAAAGAAACCCACAATGTGATTACAAAAATAAACTTCCAACCTGCCCAAAACAGACTCCCCATATCTAAGACACTACCTATAAGATCAATGCAGCTAGAAAACAAGAGAATCATCAGAGGCATCAGAATCAACAGAAGCATCAGAGTCCTCAGGAGCAGGAGCAGGCTGAGTATCCACATCAGTAGCAGTAGCAGCAGCAGCAGCAGGAGGCGAAGAGGATGGAATGAGGCTCAAAAGATGCTGAATGTGCTTCTCCTTGGCAGCAAGCTGAGCTCTAAGAGAGGAATTTTCAGAAGTAGATGACACAGAGGTGTGAAAGGTTCTTGAAACCTTCTGGCTAAGGGCAACAGAGGCTTGGCCAAACGGAGCAAGGGGAGGATTCCACTGATCAGAATCAAGAAAGGGCACCCGGTTGCGCTCACGGAGAAGCTGGATAAGACAGGGGAAGACAAGAGTCCCCTTGTGTTTTGTACCATGACCTATGGTTTTGCCAAGAATAGCATGATAGAGAATATCCCCAAAGGGAATTTTATCATGATTCACCATTGAAATCATGAGTTGACAAGCAGCCAGAGTGGGATTAGAATTATTGCCAGTGGGGAGAACATTATGACGGATAAAATCCCATAGAAATTTGTAGAATGGTGACAGATAAGACTTGATAGGAAGGCCTTTAGAAGTCAAAGGCATAGATTGATCAGTATAAGCCATGGTTTTAAACAGAGCAATATTACTGAGAAGAAACACCAGCAAACTTCTCAGAATCAAAACCAGGACAAGACCTAAAACCTAAAACCCGATTGATGACAGATGGTCTCAGAGTAATAGGCACAGACCTAACAATAATATGATACTTTGACCCCTTAGGATCAGCAGGAAAATTTGAGTAAAATTCCTTGATAATAGAGGCATTGAACTTACCCGATAGAGAATTGAGAGAATGCAGATGGTAGTGCTCAAAAATCTGAGTGGCAGAGTCTTGGGCTGCCAAGGGGAGAGCATCAATTTGGTAAGACCTCTCAGGCACAAAATTCCTTTTAGAGATAACACCATCAAAGAATGAGGCTGCCTCAGATGACACAAATGGGTATGAGTCGTCAACTGGAACAGAGGAAGAG
This sequence comes from Prunus kanzakura, assembly GCA_020521455.1. Lineage (NCBI taxonomy): Eukaryota > Viridiplantae > Streptophyta > Magnoliopsida > Rosales > Rosaceae > Prunus > Prunus kanzakura. Next base: position 1,173,942 of record BPUM01000803.1, on the reverse strand, counting down.
GAACGGGTCCTAGGGGCCCTATTGGATGTCGATTTGGAGCGACACTAGTAAGTGAGGAAGGGCTGTGAGGACGACATGGTAGGCAGGGAGAAGAAATGGGGAAGAGAAAACAGAGGAAAAACAAAGAGAAGAACGAAGACGGCAGATAGAAAAAAATACGGAAAGAGAGAAAGAAACAAACAAAAGGAAGAAATTTGGGGACCCAACGAGGAAGGCTGCGCGATTTTGTTTATGAAGGAGACAGAATGGGAAAAGAGCCCTAAAAGAAAAAGAAGAAGAAGAAGATTCGGGGACCCAAAAGGGTTTTGTTTCTGATTTTAGGGGCTGAAAAAGACAAACTGAAAAGAAAGACAAAAAGAAGAGGGAAAAAAGACCTAAAAACAAAACGAAAAGAGAAATCAAATAAAAAGGAACCGCTAAAACCAAAAGAAAAGAAACCGCTAAAAACCAAGAAAAAATAAAATAACCGCTAAGCTGGAAAAAGAAGAAAAAGAGGACCGGATGACTAGTCAACCACAATTAGCATGAACATATGTTGACTAGGCAACTAAAGCAACATCATAAAAGGCATCAAATATTGTATCGACCCTGTGAAAGACATGGTTTTGGTTTTAAAAACACAAGCATGAACTAGCAAATACCTCAAGTGATCAAAGATGCATTAGCACAATATCCTAGACCAAGTCTTCAAGCACATGAAAGAAAATGAATTAAAGGATAGATCCATATGCAGTGCACATTGACAGACAACTCAGAGAGATAGAACATGAAGTGCATTTCATGCTTAGAGACAAGGCATATTCAGGAATAAGGAGGTTTAGAGCCAAGGGACACAAGTGATGAAACCTTATCTCTCTTGGAGAGGCACTTATGCAATGCAATTTTATGACATGATCAGAGTAAGGGCTCAAAGTTAAAATATCATCACTCTCTATTGACAAAATATTTTATGATGTACTTTGTGGTACTTGCACATCCCAGACATAAGTGCATATGCTGGATAATCATTGATAGTCCAAAGAAGTCCAGCTCTCATCTGAAAATTCTGCTTTGCATAGGTATATATCATACGTTTCAACACCAATTTCCCATAATATTCGCAACTCGTCTATCAACGGCCTCATGTATACATCAATGTCATGGCATGGATCCTTGGGTCCAGGAATAAGTAAAGCCATGAAAACATAAGGCTCCTTCATACACATCCACGGAGGAAAGTTATATGGGTATATGAGAACCGACCAAATACTATAGTGCTGATTCATGTTCCCAAAAGGGTTAAATCCATCTATTGCCAAACCAAGTCTTACATTTCGAGGTTCCATACCAAATGACTCATGAATTTGATCGAACGATTTCCAAGCCTCAGAATCTGCCAAATGCCTCAACACTCCATCTTTTACACGATCCTCAAAATGCTACCTCATATCTATAGTTGTTTTGGATGACATGAATAACCTTTGAAGTCTTGGTGTGAGTGGAAAATATCTAAGCACCTTCCATGGAACCCTTTTTCCTTTCTTTTTGCTACCCTTTCCTTGTGTCTTCCATCTCGAAAGCTTACATGTAGGACACTGCGTTGCATTTGCATGCTCCTTATAATTAATAAATGATGCAATCATTATTGCATGCATCTATTTTATCATAATGAAGACCCAAATATGAAATACTTTTCTTTGCACCGTTGGTGGTTGTAGGTACGGAATATACCGTATGGATTTACTGTATAATCGCTTTAATGGAACAGGATATACACACAAATGCTCATAAGAAGAGTTGAGGGCTGCATTCGAACTACATATTAAATTGCGATATTCCGATTGGATGTCTGAATTGAGAAATAGCATTTTTAAGAAGTACAAGACTACTGGTGATAGATACACTCACTGCCCATTAGGGATATCTCAAGATGTTTGGTCTAAACTGGTTGACCATTGGTTGCAGACGGCATGGCAGATAAAAACTCAATTTAAAATAATATTGTTATGATTGGCTAATGTATGCTTTGGTTTGTTTGTAGATGCCTTATATGGATTCAGTAAGTTGATATTAGGTTATGATGATTTACTTTTTTTCATGTAGGATAAAAGTAAAAGAAACAAGTCTAATAGGGCGAAATCCACAATTGTGCATACCACAGGTTTTGTTCCAATGGAAAAGTATAGAAAAGATGAGGTAAAAATATTCATTTGGTTGTTGCTTTGTTAATTGTTCCTTTTGTGGTTATATCTAAATTTGATCCTAACAAACTTTATTGTTTAAATCTTAATAGCTTGATCGAACTGGAATTGAACCTAGTCCAATTGATTGTTTCAAAAAGTTCCATGTAAGTAAGCCTAAGAATGGAGGAGAAGAAAGTTGGCCAAGTGAAAAGGCTAAAGAACTTTTTGTACGTTGCCCCCACTTTGTTTATCATTTTCTTGTTTTTGATTACATGACATTTTTTTATATCCATGTTTACATTTCTAATATTTCTTTGAAGGAAAAAATGGAGAATAAAAAGGCTACTGCAACGGAGGAAGAGAATGAAGTAAATGATTGGGATATATACAAGGAGGTTATTGGTGAGCCAAGTCACGGTCGTATCCTTGGTTTAGGTGGTGGCTATAGTACAAAAGATGTGTATCCCTCATATGACCAAGGTTGTAATACACGTATATGCTTAGAACGTGAAGAAGAGCATGAGAAATTAAAGGAGGAAGTGAAGGACTTGAGAAATGTGGTGTATGAATTGAAAGATCTGGTTCAAAGTGTGAAGGAAAACAACTCAAATACTTCTGCACGCTCAAGACAATCTGCTTCAATGGTGAACTCTTTTCTTCTCTTTTCAATATTTTGCTCACTATTAAATATTGTATTTGTTATTTTCATTCTCAATTGACTTATTATGTCTTATTAATTACTATATTTTATTCGACAGAACAATGAATAAAGTTGTTCAGATGCTCACCTCGAAGACGAGTAGTGCAACATCATTTTTATTTTGCTACAATATGTATTTTGAATTTCAAGGTTTTGATATATTTTCAGATTGCTTATATGTTTTAAGGATGATGGGGATTGTTTATGTTTTAACTATCTTGATAATTTTAATTGAATGCTTAAAATTTTAGTACAATATGGTGTCATGTGATATTTTTTGTTACCAATTAAATATGGATAATTAGAAGCCTATTTCTAGAAAATATTGTAATTTAAATGTATTTTTATTAATTTTTTTATATAAAATAATTACATTTTTCAACCGTATTTCCCTCTCGGTAATGTATATTTCCAACAAACTCTTGATCATCGAAAATACTTTCCAACAATAATTGCCTATTTCTGACAACATTCCCCATGACATAATCAGGTCGGAACAATTACATTTCCGACCACTTGTTCGTCGAAAATATTTGTCGACAAGATTAATCTATTTGCGACAAACTTTGTGACGACTAAATGTGGTTGGAAATATATATTTTCAACGTAACTTTTCAATCGGAAATATTTTGTTATACTCATTTCCGACGAGATATTACATATTTTCCACAAACTCTTTTCGTCGATAATGATAATTGTGACGAAATCTAGTTCTAGCAAATAATATATCATTGTTGGAAAAAGTATTTCCGACAACACTCTTTGGTCGCAAATATGAATTCGCAAAACCAAGAAATCTTGATATAAAAAAAAACTCTTTCCAACAATCTTATACGTAATTGCGACCACATGTACGGGTCGGAAATAAATATACATGGTCATTTTAAAAATTCATTTCCGATAGAAATTTAAGCAATAGCTACGAAACATGGGCGTCAGAAATACATTATTTCCGATAGAATGGTCGGAAAAGAAGTATTTCCAACCAGCGTTTTACCGACGACTTCCGACAGACTTTTGCCGTCGAAAAATGGTATTTCCAACGGCAAAAGGCTTGTTTTGATGACAAAATGCCCTCGCTAAAGGCATTCTGTTTTGTAGTACACGGGGATACGGCAAATCTCCAAAAACTAGGATACGATACGTCATGGATACGGCAAATAAAAATTTATATTAAAATATAATAATAACTATATATATAATTTAAAACATATTTTAATTAAAATAAAAATTCAAATGCATCAACCAAATTCAAATTTAAACTCTAGAAAAATAAAAATAAAAACATAAGTCTCAATCAACTACAATATTTGTAATGTCTTCCCGGGTAAATAAAGCAACCTCCAATGATGGTTCATCAAGAGAAAGGTTAGCAATTTCAAGCATCCCAACACCTTCTTCACCAAAGCTACCAAATCCATCTCCTCCAATATCCCACATTTGAGTAACACCTTCTTTGTAGCTTGAGCTCTTCCTTGATAAGAGACGAATATTATTATGAACAAATACCAAGTCTTCAGCTCTTTGAGGTGTTAACTTATTTCTTCTTAAAGAGTGAATGAAACTATATGTACTCCATAGTTATGGATTGGAGAGTTGGTGTTGAAGCTCCATGAACAATCCACCACACACCATTGGTTCCATGTGAAACCTATCATTCATAGCATCAATAGCTCAAAAGTCATTTAAGCACATTGAAAAAGAGGCATACTCCACATTGATATCTCTTCGAGCTCGGTCATCTGAAAAGTATTTCTCAAGACACTTTTTTCTTTCCCTTGTAATCTCGACATCTTGGTGTGGAGCAACACGGCTTGGATCCTCTTGCAGGCATTCTGGACTATAAAACCTAAAAGTAAAGTGTGATATTATTTTATTAAATTATCACAATATGAAAAGTAAATTTTATATCCTTTAAAAGGAAAGAAGCACATAATACTTACCTAGGATTTAAAGAATGTGCCAAACAATGGAGTGGTGTTCTACTTTTAGTCCATCGCTCCACTAAAATGTGATACACTGCATCAAAAAAGTCGCTTTGTTCATGCAGTAGCTTATGTTCTTTCCTATAGATAGCTGCCTTTACCTTCTCTATCATGGTATCCCACCACTCATAAACCAAGTGAAGAGAAGGTTTATCTATGTCAGCCATTCTAATAATCTCATATATATATAAGTTGTAAAGGAAAGTATATAATCAATATTATCCCAAAAGTATTCATCCAATATCTTTTCCTTCACTGCTCTTGCTTTTCCAACATCATCCTCTTTATATGAAGACCTGTTTGGACTAATCACCATTTGTTGTAGACCCTCCTTTACTTTCTTATGTCTTCTAATCATCACAAGTGTAGAGGCAAATCTTTTTTCAGTAATGGAGTGCAGCTTCAATTTGCAGTGGTCCTTATACATAACCAATCTCATATTATGGTTCACAATAAAAAAAACTTTATGAACCTAACATCATCAGCAATGTCTGAAATCCAACCACATTAATCATTTGGTTTTGGTGAACATATGCTCTTCAAAGCAAGATTGAGTGTGTGAACCACACATGGTGTCCAAAAGATATTGAGATATCTAGTCTCAACAAGTAATCCAACAGCTCTACAACCTGGCGCATTGTCAGTGATTACTTGAACCACATTTTGATAACCAATTTCCTTAATGGAGTCGATAAGAAAGTTGGCAATACAATGTTTGTCCTTGTACTCTTCGTCACAAATAATTCCCTTCAAGAACATTGGCCCGCTCCCACAAGTTGCCATAATGTTAATAAGTGGTCTTCTTTGCGAATCTGTCCACCCATCACTACACACACTTACACATTTAATGCTCCATATACCCTTGATTGGTTGTAAACACCGCTCAATGTGGGTCTTCTCTTGTTGCAAAAGAGTAGTTCTTAGTATATTGTAACATGGTGGAACATATCCTGGAAGCATAGAAGCACGAACATAGGAGTTTCGATAATGTGGATTCCTTGCGCTGTGGAAGGACAATCCACCTGTATAAAACATCCTTGCAACTTTAGCATTACATTGTTCTCTAGCCCCCTTTTGAAAAGCTATATCAAGGGGCCCATTCATTCCCTTTCTCTTCTTTTGCTCAACATTAGACATAGAAGAACAAAGTAAAGAACCAGTATTAGGCAAAGACACTTGTCTTGGAGCTACATTTTTTCAACCGATATTCACATTCTCTCACAAGTTTTTTCATTTTTGCAAAAACTTCATCAGTAACCTTTTTGCAAGGTGCAATCCCATTTCCCGACATTTTCAACAACTTAAACTTGACTCTAGAGTAGGAGCCTTTGTAAGATTTATGACAATAATTGCATTCAAACATAGTATTTCCTCCTCCTTTTCCTAACTTGTCAAGCCTTTTAACATACTTCCACAATAGAGCATGATCATCTACCTCGATTTCATTATTCTCAGTAGGATTAACATTACCACTTGCATTATTATCCGGATGATTCATGTTCCTAAATATAAATAACATTCAACATATTAAATATAATATTATTAAATTACCTAACCACAATTGTTTTTTCAAAATTAAATTGCTCTTCACGGGTGGGGGGGGGGGGTGTTGATTATGTAATAGTGATAGCTAATAATACATGTGTAAAGTGTTGGTCACATAAGGACAAAAACCAGAACACATATCAAAGAGAGAAGTGTGAACATACTGACAGCCACACCAAAAACACAGATAAGAGAGAGAAGTGTGAGAAACAAAACCAAAATTCACGAACAATCCCACCACCACGACCACACCAGATGAATTCAAGAACCTGGGCTTCTTTATTTATTTATGGGTGAAGAAGAAGAAGAAGAATTGATAGGTGGCGGTCGGCTTTGCTTCTTTATTTATATGAAGAAGAAGAAGATCTGCAGGAAAAGATCTTCAAAGTTTCAAAAGAGGTAAGACAAACATCTTGTGTTGTTCAAGACTTTGAATTTGTGTCGAATTCTAATTTTTCCCAAAATTTTTTCCTAAAACGTATCCTAAAATTGGGACACTCGTATTTGTCTTGTCAGATACGCGTATCCTTATGTCATTGACCGTATCCGTTAACTCGGATATGTATCCCACGCATATCTATGCGTATCCACTGCGTATCGTATCCCCCAGCGTATCGGACACGGGATGTGTTGGTCGAGGTGCAAATCAGAAGGAAAAAAAAAAGGGTTGCAGTGCAGTAGCGCACTTGCAGGCAAGAGGAAAAAAAAAAAAAAGGAAATACATAAAGAAGGAGAGAGATGAAAGGAAAAAGGGAAGTCAAAATAATCGACAGCTGGCATCATATGATTGGGGTGGGATACTGAGGTGTCTTGCTAACCTTGGCATCCTCGTGCCACATAAGTTTTTCTCCTCACGTACAAGTCTTGGAAGTTCCAAAGTTAGGAGAGGTTATTAGCAGTTTTATTGGGTGTTTTCAACTTCAACAGATAAGTTTGGAGTAGGTATTTGTGTTCTATTAGTTTCTTTATTTATTCGTTATTTTAATTTTTAATTTTTGTTAGTTTGTTATTTTACTTTCTGCTTGTTTTTTCTGATTTTGTTTTTTGTTGTAGGCAAGCTTTTGGTGTTGCCAAGGTTTTGTGGGTGAGCAGATTGAAGGGGTGTTCAGCCTTCCTCTTCTTTCTTCTCTTTTCTTATTATTTCTTCTTTCTTCTATTTTCTTATTGAAGAAGAATGGAGATAAAAAATTCAATGATGTTGTATTCACAATAACCAATATTTATACAAAAGTGTTGTGCACATAAGTCAAGCACGTGAGTGATGTCTCACATATTCCTAACATATCCCCTAAATCTATGCATTAAAATATGGGATGTTCCCCCTCGAATAAAGGGATGGGTATTGCTTTGTCTCTAATATGCCCCCTCAAGCTGATGGGGATGAAGTCCACATGAGCTTGGTCCGAAAGGATGAAAAAAGAGGAGTGGAGAGCCCTTTGGTAAAAGATATCTGGAAGCTGATTGGAGGAACGAACAAAGCAGATTGTCAAGAAACCTTTGAAAACTAAATCGCGAATGAAGTGATAAGAGACCTCAATATGTTTTGTTCTCGCATGAAAAACAAGATTGGCAGCAAGTTGAGTGGCACCCATATTATCCGAATATAACTGAATGAAAGACAAGGGCAATCCAATGTCGCGGAATAAATAAGAAATCTAAACCAGTTCTGAGTTAGCTGTAGATAAAGCCTTATATTCGGCCTCAGTACTTGACTGTGAGACACTAGCTTGCTTCTTAGTAGACCAAGAAATGAAATTGTTGCCTAAAAATACACAATAACCCATAGTGGAGTGTCGTGTATCAGGACAACCAGCCCAATCAGCATCAACAAATCCAGTGAGAGATAAAGAAGGTGTAACAGAAAATTGTAAACCAAACCCAAGAGTGCCTTTCAAGTAACGAAGGATGCGTTTAGCTTCCTGTAGATGAAGATCGCGAGGACAATGCATAAACTAGCATACTTGTTGGACAACATATGTAATATCGGGACGAGTGAAAGTGAGATATTGTAATGCTCCAACAAGTTGACGATATTGAGCAGGATCCTCCAAAAGAGTACCATCATGAATGGACAACTTTCGACCACTGGGGACAGGAGTGGAACATGGTTTACAATCAAGCATCTTCATTTTCGATAAGAGAGAGAGAGAGCGTATTTGGTTTGAGTAAGCTGAAGCGAAGAGAAAGTTCTTTTTGCTTCAATGCCAAGAAAATAATGTAAGGGCCCCAAATCCTTCATAGCAAAGCGAGAGGACAAATAACGAATCACAGATCTCAACAAAGAATCGGACTAGCCAGTGAGAATAATATCATCAACATAGACAAGAAGAAGCACGGTGCCATGGGAGCATTTAAGGACAAACATAGAAGGATCTGCTTTGCTACAAATGAAACCAGAGTCCATAATTGTAGAGCTAAAGCGATGAAACCATGCTCTTGGAGCTTGTCGAAGCCCATAAATGGCCTTGTGTAGTTTGCATACATGATGCGGATAAGTAGGATGAACAAATCCAAGAGGCTATGCCATATAGACTTCCTTAGAAAGAACACCATGAAGGAAAGCATTTTTAACATCAAGTTGGCGAATACTCCATTTCATAGAAACCGCAATAGAGATAATAGTGCGAAACGTAGTAGCTTTAACGACGGGGCTAAATGTTTCATCAAAATCAATACCTTCTTGTTGAGTATACCCCTGAGCGACAAGGCGAGCTTTAAAACGCTCAACAGAACCATCTAATTTTTCCTTGATTTTGTAAACCCATCGACTGCCAACAATATTCATTGAAGGATGGTGAGGAACTAAAGTCCAAGTATTATTTTGATAGAGGGCATCATATTCTTCCTGCATTGCACGAACCCATTTTGAATCTGATGATGCTTGTCGATAGGTTGTGGGCTCACGTAAGGAGGATTGGAGGTGAGCTGTAAGTGCATAGTCAAGAGAATATTTACTAGAAGGGCGTCGTGAACCATCCTTTGAACGAGTGACCATAGAATGATGAGGCACTGGTGGTGGAGGAGGATGAGAGACAGCAGTATCAGAAGAAGGGGGAGCAGACGGAACAATTGGAGAATTTGGAGCAACAAACTCTTGCCCTGTAAGGGTAGTCGAGGTGGAGACATCTTGGGTATCAGTACCATCAAGACTAGAAGTGGCTGAAACTGGATCAGTTCCTGAGGTAATGTGAGGCAACTCTGAATTAGAAGATGAATGAAGGATTGGTTGTAATAAGGGAAATGTCAAAACCGAAGAAGGCTCCTTAAGAGTTGTTGAGCTGCTGTCATTGGCAATTTTCTGAAAAGGAAAAGTAGTCTCATCAAATACAACATGGCGGGAGACAAACATACGATTTGTATGAGGATCAAGGCACTTATAGCCTTTATGAACGCTGCTGTAACCAAGAAAAACACATTTCCTGGACTTAGGATCAAGTTTGTCCTTTCGATATGGTCCAAGAAATGGATAACAGCTGCAGCCAAGAGTCTTGAGATGTGAATAATCAGTAGCATGACCAAATAAAATCTCATAAGGAAAACAATGGTTAAGCACTGGAGTAGATAAACGGTTGATAAGGTAGACAGCCGTGGAAAATGCCTCCAACCAGAAACGACGAGGTAAATAAGCCTCATACATTAAAGTGAGTCCCATTTCTTGAATGTGCCTGTGTTTCCATTCAGCCACTCCATTTTGTTGAGGTGTATGAGGACATTAAATTCGTTGAGAAATTCCACGATCATCCAAATAATTCTTAAAAACCCCTTGAACAAGTTCCTTAGCCCCATCACATTGGAAAAAGCGAATTTTAGCGTTGAATAGATTCTGACTCATTAACTTAAAATGTTGGAAGCAACTGATACTGTCTGACTTAGCTTTCATAGGATATAACCATGTGTAACGACTCAAATCATCAATAAAAATTATATAATATCGAAAGCTGGAAACACTAGATTGGGGTGAAGATCCCCAAATGTCACAGTGAATGAGATCAAAAATAACAGAGCTTGTTCTAGTAGATAAAACAAATGATAATCGTCGGCTTTTGCCAATCTGACAGGCTTCACAAACTGAGGGCCAAGTAGACTTTGAAAAATCCTTATGTAATGGAAGTTTAGACATGACAGGAGATGAAGGATGCCCCAAGCGTCTGTGCCACAGAGTTCTGGAATCTGTATTAGAGCAAACCGCAGCTACCTCTTTATTTCTGGAAACTTGATTGGGAAAACCAGATTGCTCACCATGACCTATAAGAATAGGATACAGATTTCCTTTAACTGGACCTTCCATGAGTGTCTTCTGAGTACGCAGGTCCTTGATCACATAACCCCATGGGAATAACAAGAAAATACAATTGTTATCATGAGTAAATTTTGCAACAGACAATAGATTCTCTTTGATGCCAGGAACATGCAAAATATTTTTCAATAATAATGAATGAGACGGAGTTGGAAGAATACCATCACCCGTATGTTTAATAGGAAGAGAATTTCCGTTACCCGCATAAACTTGATTGTTGCATGCATGAGCCATTGGGTTTTGAATCACCCCTGGAAAATGTGTCATATGACTAGTTGCTCCTGAATCTGCCAGCCAATGAGGAGATACATTCTCAGTGAATGAGTCATTAGAGGTGTATGGACCTAAGTGCATACCAGCAAAGTTTGAAGAAAGAGATGCTTGGTGGCCATAATTATTTTTATTTTTACGGCGAGAATAAGAACTGCAAGTATCAGCAACATGTCCCTCAGTGTGACAAAGTTGACAAATCAGGCGACGATTGCGAAAACCACGATCAAATGCTCGATCAAAGCCACGACCATAATTACGTCCATTGCCACAATCAATGCTATATCCGCCATTATGATTGCCACATCCAACGCAATAACCATTTCCACGATTTCCAAAACCACCACGACGGTATTGACTACCACTGCCGTTGTCAAACCTCTGTGCAGAGTTGTTGTTAGAGTTGTTGTTGCGAGTAGACAGAGCAACTTCATTTGTTTGAGAACCAGCAGAAGCAATTGTAGAGGATTGATGTGAAAGTAGTGCATTAACTCTCTGCTCGTGCACAAGCAGGCGTGCCCGCAAATCATCAAAAGATGGTGGTTTCTCCCAGTTTTCAATTGCATAAACAAACAGTAAATAATTCAGTTCATGTTGCAGCCCATTAAGAGTGTGGGTTACAAGCTCAGAATCAGAGACAGAATGATTAATAGCAGCAATTTTATCAGCAATCCCCTTAATTTCAGCAATTTATTCTTCTCAGAATATGTACCTTTCTTAATACTTTGAAGACGGTAACGAAGATAATCAATACGGGCTTGAGATTGTTGTTGGAAAAGAGTTTGAAGAGAATCCCTTACTAGCTTCGAAGTGTGTAAACCAAGAACATGAGCACTAGTTCCAGGGGAAAGAGTTGCCTTTATACAACTTAAGAGAAACTGATCGGTTTTCATCCGAATCTTGTAGTCCGGATTGATTTCTTCCTTTTGTGTAGTTTTGTCTGTCACTGATTGTGGTGGTGCAGGTGTGGAGCCATCTACATAGCCAAGTAGATCATTGCAAAGGAGCAGAGGCATAAATTGGTCACGCCACAGGAGATAGTTCTCTGAATCTAGTTTTACAGAAATATGATTTGATATGTTTGTGATGGGAAAAGAAAGAGTAGAAGAAGTGGACGCCATATGAAAAGAGGATTAAAAGATTGAATATTGGAGAAGAAGAAGAAGGTATTGGAAGATGAAGAAAAGAAATATTATTACTCCAGGTGAAGCTCTGATACCATGAAGAAGAATGGAGATAAAAACTTCAATGATGTTGTATTCACAATAACCAATATTTATACAAAAGTGTTGTGCACATAAGTCAAGCACGTGAGTGATGTCTCACATATTCCTAACATATCCCCTAAATCTATGCATTAAAATATGGGATGTTCCCTCTCACATATTCCTAACATATCCCCCCTAAATCTATGCATTAAAATATGGGATGTTCCCCCTGGAATAAAGGGATGGGTATTGCTTTGTCTCTAATACTTATTATTTCCCCTTGAGTTGTTCAGGCACAAGTCTTTTTCAAGATCACGCATTTGGCTTGGTTGGTTCAGTGCTATCAATTGTTCACTCTTATGGTGCTTATTTTTTTATACAAATTTAGTTATACACCGAATCTTAGACATAGTCTTGTTAAGAAACCCTATACCATTTAAAAACAATAAACACACCCAAAAATCGACAACATTTTTTTCAATTTAATAGCTATTTTTTAGTTTATTTGTGTGTGTAAATACATATATTGCCCTTGTACTATGGATTTGAGAGAGAAAAATCATATCTGCCAACTGTTCATTTCGATGTTAATATTAAATTGCCAAAAAAACCAAATCAAATTCATTTTCTCATTTCTTGGTGTTGGAGCAAGAAGAGCTTCCATTGAAGCTCAGTCTCAGGTCCAACTATATTCTTCATCTTTGATCTACAATTTTCAATATTTCACCTTCGATTTCTTGTTCTAAAATTGTACTCTTATTCTTCTTCTTTTTTCTTGGATTGTTTGGAACCTCGAATGAACCTCAATAAGATGCTCCTAGCTCTACTCGTCATCTTCGAGCTCTACTCCTCTTTCTCCACGTCGTTGTCGTCTCGTTGTCGTCGTTTGGTTTGGACTTGAGATTTTTGATCTTTTGCTTCAATTATGTGTTTCTCTTTGGATTTTAGTTGATTTTCGGAATGTATTTTAAGCTTTGATGATCAATTTATCTTTTGTTACTATTTCAGTTATGGATCTCATTTTTGTTTAACAATGTACTTCTATGACATAGTATTAACAAGATGGTTCTATGACAGAGTATTAACAATGTACTTCTATGACATAGTAGTATTAACAAGATAGTTCTATGACATAGTATTAACAATGTACTTCTATGAAGTGCCCCTGTTTGGTTTTCGCGGATTTTTTAAAAAAATAATTTGTTTGGGTTTTTTTATATTTTAAATCTGGGCTTAGCTTGTTTTGAGTTGGTCTGATATGTTCTTTCTTCATCCTTTCTTCGGTAGACATGCATTAGAAATAGCAACATGACAGGCATGAATCAACATGACAGTAAACTAGCAGTGTTATTACCTTAGACTGGAACATTACAAGGGTAGACATGTATTAGAAATATGATGTCATAGAAAACTAGCAATGTTATTACCCTAGACTGGAACATTACAACCATGAATCAACATGACAGTAAACTAGCAGTGTTATTACCCTAGACTGGAACATTACAGTCATTAATCAACATGACAGTAAAGGTGTGGAACATTACAGCCATTAATCAACATGACGCATTAATGAAGCTACAGTTTTTGAGACGTTTTGTTTGTAATGAATTGTTTGGGCTTTTTTTATAAAATTGGGTTGGACTTGTTTTGGGTACTTTTTAAGTTTTTTGTGTTGGGCTTCTTTTAAATTGATCAGTGACAATCACGTAATTTATAAGAACTTCAACACCAATTTCTTATGTAGTAAATGGGTTTTGGGTGTGTTTTTAAAGTGCATTCCATGTGGGGTTTTTTTAATATAATTTCAGCCCCTATTTTGGGTATATTAGTGAACCTCCTTATTTTTTAATAAATAAAGCATCTCTTTCAACAACAAAAAAACTTAGGTTAATGTGGCGAGCAAAAATGCTCCCGTTTCAATATGACAATTGTTTGAGCAAAATTCTCACAGGAGAATATTCGCAAGAGATTCCTCACCCTTCGAGCTTTCTTCTCTCTCTTCTTCCTTGATTCGTACGAAAATGGTTGGAGTAAATAGACCACACTCTGAGGGTATTGGCCAAAGGCCCTCCGATACTTAAGTCAATTAGATGATCTTAAGGAAGATACCAAAATAACAGAGAAGGTCAGAGTTTTCTCTCATGGGGAGAGCCGAGTGGCCTTAGCCATGTGTGGTGGCGCATGGCCGTGTGAGGAGAGAGAGATGAGAGGGGCGAGAAAATAGACCCATATAAGAGAAAGTCGCGCAACCAGAGTTCCCCTTACTATACAAAGGGGGCGGGGGCAGAAGGTACCACAAGACACCCAATCCCAGCAGAGGACATGTTAAGCCCGCACTACACCAGTCCCATTCAGCTACGCAACAAGCCAAAGCACGCCTAGCGCGCTCTGCAACCTCACACGCAGGACCTCAGAGAAGCGCCACGAGCGGAAGGGGGGGGTTACTAACCAACTGGAGCAACTAGTCTTGTCCGAAAGCCTCAGGCGAAAGGGCAGCTCACTTATAGCTTCAAAGCGGGATTCTCTGGCCTATTTATCATCAATATGATGATGGGAATGGAAACCATAAGCACGGCCAGGGTCTTCGTGGTCCAAGATAAGCGATCAATAACAGTAACATAAGCATAAGATTTTTTGGTTGTACCGTTGAACCAGATGGCCATGGCGATGGAACCTGGGACGGAGGACTCGTAGTATCCAACAAAACAAACTAAGATAATAGCTTTACACTGCTTTAGCAACTTAGAACAAACAAATTGGATTTCTTTTTTTTCAGTATGTGGTATGCCGCTCCACAAGCAAGGAGCATCCAGCCTAGATTTATTTGTCTTGATGGATTTCCTGGATTGCCTGGAATTGAGAAAGACTTTCTCTAGGGTTTCAGAATTACCTCAAATCTGTTGTGTAGCCATCTATTTATAGACTCCTTGTAGGCTAGGGTTTGAAGAATAATCCTTATTTAATTAGGATTATTCTTACCCAAAAAAGATGATAGTCATTAATCAAAGAGATTTGTTGGAAATCAGATCCTTGATTTAGGGAGATATTCCTATCTTAAATCAAAGATAATTCCCTAAATTTAATTCGAGTAATTAGTTGACCTAAGGAATATTCCTTTTTCCATGTGTCATCTTCTTATTAGCGGCCGAAATATATGTTTTCACAAATGCCCCCCAGCTTCTGCATGGTGTGTATGTGGTAGGGAGGAGATGTGAAATACTCATTGGGCTTCCCAACTTCTTTTGGAATTCATTTGTAGGTTGAGCTCCTTTTGTGAGTTGGACTCCAACCATTATAAATACAAGGCTTCTCTTCACTTCTCTTCAAATTGCGAAGTTGTTTTCCTCTACTTTCTAGCTTGTGAAAGAGATCTAGGAGGAGTGTATTGCTTGTCGAGGATAGGAGTTGCCGTGCATACCAAGGTAGGTCGCGCTTGTTTTTTTTTCCTTCGAGCGAGGGCTGGTTGTCATCATGACCGAGCAAAGGGGCTGCGTTACGAGCCCAGCCGTAGGCATTGGCAGTTGCCGAGTAATTTTTTATTTAGTTTTATTCTCTTCCCAGAGAGGACCAGATTGCCGAATTGGCTAGTTGTCGTCGGGGTCTTGCAATAGCAGGCGGCGTGAATAAAGGCAATGACACGAGCGGCGATGGCTACTACTGTCATGGTTCCCCCTTTTTTTCTTTTGGGGCGGGCCAACTGGCCTGTGTGTGTATCTACCAACTGCGAGATCAGCTGGGGCTGGTTGCGCCAAAGCCGCAAGGTGGCTGTTGCCACGATGGTTGCCAACTGTTGTTAGCAACGGCCACGGTTGTTTATTTTTTTAATTTTTTTTTTCTTGGAGCTAGCTGCGCTGTGAGTTGTTGGACTGGTTGCAACTCAGCTCGGGCCGAGGGGATGCGTTGGTTGCTTGGGTCGCATGGCCCCTCCTTTTGGTTATTTTTGTCTTGCGCTGTAAATGAGGGTTTTCCTACTTGTGATTTTTTCCCTTTTTCTAGTTGCTCTGCCATCATGTCATCTGACAAGGGAAGCCAATCTTCTAGTTTGCAAGTTCCCATGTATTTGTGAGGTGGCTCCAAGGTGTATAAGAGATTATTTGTGGTGAACTTGCATCGTATCATGACCAAGGCTCAATTCCAGAAGCGGCATGCCATCTTTGCCTCTGTCATACAGGATAACGTGCATGTTAGGTTGGTGGAGCCTTCAACGGATGGTATGGCTCTCACAAACCCGAAGGATCCAGATGAGAGGATCATGACATTCCGCCTATTATACTTCTCTTTGGGCTTCCGATTCCTGATGTCTTAGTTCTTCAAGAGGGTGTTCCATATCATGGGGTGTGCTCCTAGTTAGTGTACTCTAAACGTCTACCGAGTGGTCATCTGCTTTGACAACCTAAATTGCTTCTTCAAGCTGGGCTTGACCTTGTGGGAGTTTTTCTACTTCTTCAAGGTGAGATGTTGTTCGACAGCCTTAGCGTCAGTGATCATGTGTGGAGCATTGATGTGCTGGAGGTCAGCAAAAAGTGGGAAGGCGAGGTAGACGACAATCCACAGGGTTCCCATCACCGACTGCCATGGTATGTCACTATTTGTAGATCTGCTTCAATTTCATTTGAATTCTTTAATGGGTGGCTAACTGACTTCCGTCTTCTGCAGACGATGACATCTGCAAAAAGCTCGATCTCAACGTGGACAGGGTTAAGGTTAGTCAAGCCATGAACATCCCTACCAGGTTTTGTGAATGGCATTGGCTATTAAGTGAATATCGAAGAAAAATAGGTGATGAATAGGACGAGCTCCCTGGAAAGAGGAAAGCTGCTCCTAAGCCTTCCAAAAATGATGTTGTAACCTCATGAGTAAGATATGTGTCTTCGTTAAGAAAGAGTCGAGACTCCCTTCTACTGTGACAAAGTCTTCTTCAAATGAGGTCTCACCTACTTAGAAGACTCAAGTGAGAGCTGCTCCTTTGTCGTTTGCTGGGTTCAAGCACCTCGTAGGCACGGACATCAAGAACATTGGTGGCATGCAGAACATTCAGGACATTCTACCCAAGTCTTCAACTAAAAAGCCCAAAACCTATGATCTGCCCTGCAAGGATGTTTGCCTCAGGTCTGGTTCATCTGTCGAGAAGCAGAGATCTACTGACATTCCTCATAGAAGTTCTAGTCATCTACATAAGTCGAGGGATGAGGATCAAACTGGAAGAGCTACTCTTCTATCTGCCAAGCCACGAGCAGTCAAGCACAGAGCTGATTCAGCGTCATTGACTCCCTTGAAAGTGAGGATGGCTGCGGGTAAGAAGGTTAGGGAGTCTTCTGCTCAGGCGAAGGGTCTTTCAAATGAACGAACTGCTGGTCCAAAAGTTGATAAACCTAGATTTGCAAGGGATGTGTGGGTGTTCGACCTACTCAAGACAAACTTTCAATCAAGCCTATCTTCTTGCACCAAGCTAGTTGATCATATACATCAAGCTAGCGATCTTGGCGCAATCTCGAGACTTTCTTTTGATAAGCAGAAGGAAGCAGTTGTCACTTTGCTTAAAAAATGAGTAGTTTTTGTTATTGAGGCCATCATGAACTTGTCTGATGTTGCCCCCTCTTCTGCTCAACTCGAGCAGTTGGAGAAGAAGAATGTTGATATGTCCGGCATGCTCTCGGCCGAGTAGGCCCGTCATGAGATGTGTGACTTGAAGAAGAGCACGTCCGTGCTGAAGAATTCCCTTACTTAAAAAGAGAGTGAACTTAACTTTTCTACACTGCCCTACATGAGGGAAAAGAGGCCTACTTTTGTCTCGAGCATAAGCATGCCGACATGACCCATAGTTATGACAAGCTGCTGGCCAAGTTCGACGCCTACCACGAAGCTGCTGAAAAATCCAGGTTTGAGGTTGTCATTGATGCATACAAGCTAGGCTACTTGGATTGCAAGAGTAGAGTCGCTCCTTGTCATTCCATTGAAGATGAAGATGTCGAGCCATTCTGCCCTGAGATGTCCCCTCCTCAAGATGTGCAAATTAATGTTGTGGACATAGAGGTAGTCGAAGAGCACTTAGCTGATGAGACTACGACTTATGAGTTTGCAGGAGGATGATGCCAAGGAGGACGCAGCTGATGAAGTGGCAGTTGGGGCCGTGGAGCAGGTAACCAAGGCTGTTGAGCAAACGGCTGCAACTGATGAGCAGGTGACCGCAGCTGATTAGGCTGAAGTCGAGGAGGTTGCTGGCTCTAAGTCGCCTACCAAAGTCTCGTAGTAGACAAAGTCTTATTTTATTTTTTCATGCTTTTTGCTTTTCTTTTGCTATAATTAGTCTTGGTTTTCCATCCTCCTAGTTGGTCACTTTTGCTATGAAAAACTTCAATTATTTCTTTAACTTCAATTTGCATTGAGTCTTGTGAACTGCTTGAGTGACATGCTAGCATCTTGATTGGGCATCTCCCTTAGGATTCTTGAATGTTTACATGCATCTCCCTAAGGAAGCTTTTGGATGTTGTTCCGTGTCTCCCTTAGGACACGTTTGGACAATGGCATGCGTCTCCCTTAGGACGCTTTTGGTAATTATCCTGTGTTTCCCTTAGGATGCTTCTTGGACGATGGCATGCGTCTCCCTTAGGACGCTTTTGGCAGTTGTCATGAGTCTCCCTTAAAATGCCTTTTGACTCTTCTCTCCAACACTGAGTTGAATGAAAACTCGAACTTGTATTAATGTTTGTTGCGATTACATCACTTTATTGAATGGAAATAAATGGATGAACAGCTTTTTTTTAAAAAAAACTTGGAAGTAGCTTTTTCTTCAACTGTAGTGGAGATGGCATGGTCGCCTGTTGGGGACCAAGCTGGCAAGCGGAGGCTTCACGGGTTGTATCTTCGGAGGTGATGGGCATTCCATTGTCTCAGAATTTCTTTTCCCTCCAAGGTGTCAAGCGTATAGCTTCCTCTACCCCCAGATCAATTGATCATGTAAGGGCCTTCCCAACCGGTTTTCATCTTCTTTGATCATTGTCGTTCTACTGAAATGAAGGCTTTTCTAAGCACAAGGTCCCCAAGTTGGAATTGTTTAACTTTGGCTCTCTTATTGTAGTAGGACATCAACTACTTGAATAATGGCATTTTCTCATTCTTCTTCAAGTACGTCAAGGTTGACCTTCATCTATTCGTAGTTTTTATCAATGTTGCCCACCTCGATACTCATGGATGCATAGTGATATGTGGAGGAATGATTGCTTCTGTTCCATAAGCTAAGTAAAATGGGGTTTAACTAGTTAATCTTCTTTTGGTAGTGCGATAAGCCCATAGGACTACGGGTAGCTCATTGACCCACTTTCCCTCAGCGCCTTCCAATCTTTTCTTTAGGCAGTCCAGCACAATCTAGTTGGATGCCTCTACATGGCCATTGCCCTTCGGATATCTCGGAGTTGATAAATGCTGTTTGATGCCATAATTGGCAAGGAATGCTGTGATATGTCTGCCAATGAATTGGGATCCATTGTCGATGACCAGCAGCTGTGGACAGCCGAACCAACGAATGATGTTTCTCCAAATGAATCGTTCCACATTGGCTTCTTTAGTAGATGACAGAGCTTCGGCCTCGATCCATGACGTGGGTGTCACTAATCGACCTTCTCATTGAGGACTTTGTTTTTTTATGATGAAAGTTAGGCCTTTATACCAAATCATAATGAACCACCATACCAAGATCCACAACTTGGTCATTCTTCTTCATCCTAACCCTTTCTGGCTACAAATTGGGAAGGTCCCTCAAAAAGCTCAAGCCAGAGGAAACGTGTAACGTCCCACATCGACCAACGGAGAGGGGGTGATGTGCCTTATATGTACATGCCCGCCTCCATCCAGCACGAGGCCTTTTGGGAGCTCATTGGCTTCATATTCATGGGAACTCCGAAGTTAAGCGAGTTGGGGCTAGAGCAATCCCACTGGGAAGTTGCTCGTGAGTTCCCAAAAATAAAACCATGAGGGCAGAGAGCGGGGCCCAAAAAGCGGACAATATCATGCTACGGCGAAGCCGATCCCGGGATGTGACAAAATGAACTAGAACATATTTGGAAGGGAATGCTATCTCAAATGAGACCACCAAGCAAGCTATGGGAAGAATTAGCCTTAGCATTGATTCAATTGCCACAGACTTTTGGGGAGTCCATAACCTATTGACAAAAGGGAAAAAGGGAGAGAGAGCAACAGAGTTATATGTGGGATGTCATTAAGGAGACCTCAAATTGAGATGAACGTGCTCGTTACAAAGCGCTTTCTTTGTTGAATACTAACACAAAAAAAAAGATGCATTTTTTAAATGTCCCCTGAGGAGCGCTCAAATTGGATATCCTACAATTTGGAATGAGTGGTTTTTTATAGAGTTTTTGGGAATGACTAGTTTGTTTGGAATGATTGGTTTTTGGGATTGTTTTTTGGTTGATAATGCATAAGGATTTTTGGACTATTTGTTTTGTTTATCAAACGTTGTTGTTTATGTTTAAATACTCTATTGGTTATTAAATAATTGATGATGAATACATTGTTGTTTTGCTTTCCTAAATCCTTGGTATCTTGGAATCTGATTTTATTTCTAGATTATATTGTAAAATATTTATTGCTTAATATGTTTTAGCTCCAGTGCATATGTGACTTTATTATTAATTGTGTTTGTAATTTGTTTATCATTTTATTTATGCGGTATCAATATATATAATGGAGGTAGAAGAAATTGAGAGGCAAGAAATTAAGGAGGACGAAGAAATTTATGAAACAATTTGGAATTTATCAATGGCAATTCAAGCAGTAGCTCATGCGTTGAATGAGATTATCATGCATAGTGAAAATATTGAACGTCCATTAAACCGCGACCAATTACTATGAAAGGATATAATTATATACATCATGTATTGAATAACGATCCAGAGGATTTTCGACAAAGGTATAGAATGTATCTTGATGTGTTTCAAAAGTTATGCAGTATTATTAGAGAAAAAACACTCTTACAAGATACAAGATTCATTTGTGTAGAAGAAAGGCTTGCAACATTTTTGCTTATTGTGGGTCAAAATAATAGATATTGTCTAGTACGTGATACATTTGGCCGATCCCACTTCACTGCTAGTAAAAATTTTAACAGAGTTTTAAAAGCCTTGAACACAATAGCATCGGAGATGCTATCCAAACCTGGATCTACAGTACCAGCTAAAATAAGGGAAAGTACAAGGTTTTACTCACACTTTAAGGTAAATGTGTTGTTTGGTGCAACTTGTTTTATTCAAATTGTTATATGTTTAATAATATCTTTTAAACTTTTGGGTTTATTTCAGGATTGTATCAGAGCTATTGATGGCACACATATTCCAGCAATGGTAACAGGACACGACGTAACCAGCTATCATAATCATCACGGTACAATATCACAAAATGTATTAGCAGCTTGTAACTTTGATTTGGAATTCATATATGTCCTTAGTGGGTGGGAGGGCTCAGCTCATGATTCAAGAGTACTACATGATGCTTTAACAAGGAGGAATGGACTTAAGGTGCCACAAGGTATTTTTTATTTTTTTATTTATAGTTTACATTAGGTCATACATTGGATACTAAAATATGTGTAATCTATTATCTGGTAAATTTTCTTAGTAGATTGTGGATTTCCAAATCGACGCCAATTTTTGGCTCTATTTCGAGGTGTTCGATATCATCTCCAAGAGTTTGGTGGTCAAGATCATGAACCTGCAAATGAAGTTGAGTTGTTCCATCTTCGTCATGCGCCCTTGAGGAATGTCATTGAGAGGATATTTGGTATATTTAAATCACGATTCACAATTTTCAAATCTAAACCTCCATTCCCATATATGACACAAACAGAGCTAGTGTTAGCTTCTGTAGGACTACACAACTTTCTTCGAAGAGAGTGTAGATCTGACGAATTTCCTGTTGAATTGGAGAATGAATCTTCTTTATCTTCATCGTTACCGGTTAATGAAGGGGATCCTAAACTAGATTTCCAAACACAAGAACAACAACGACAAAATGCTAATGAATGGAGAGTTGGTATAGCTTTGAATATGTGGAGAGATGCCGGGCACAATGACAACAATGAGAATCAAGGATAACGAATGAATGTTGAATATTTTCCTTAAACTTTTCTTTCAAATTTGTTATACATTTGTCACTATATTTCTTGTGAATTTCTTATGAATTTTGCTTTTTGTTAAACATAATTTTTTTTTATTAATGAATTTTGCTTTTTGTTAAAAGAATATCATTCATGATTACTATGTTTGACCAAACTATCTGGTCAGAAATCACTAGGGAAGAGAGGTTAATGTATTTGAAGTCTTCAGTAACGACAAGGAAAAAAAAAACAGAAAAAGAAAGATCCGAAGTTTCTTCCGAAATCATGCAACTATTGCACCATACTTTTTATACAAAGTGCCAAACGAGAGAGCAATTAGAAACAAATTTCCTAAAGAAAGAGAGCACCACTTACTACTCAGTGGAAAGCAAACATCGCTTCTTGGCTTTTTGATTGTCTAGGTAAGGATGCCAAAGTTAGCATTCGTCTAAAGAAATATGTTAAAGAAATTATGGAAGTCCGGAATAAAAGCCATACAATCTTATAATAAAATTATACATAACTCTTCTCAAGTCTACGAGAAATCTAAAAGTTCCGTAGAGTTCTGTTGGCACTAAAACTGAATAGATAGAGATAGGTGCAACTTACAAGTGTTGTGGACGATCTAGGGATCGATTGAGTGTTCGATGCAGGTTCTTCCCGTCCTGGGATGCTGATCTTGAATCAAAGGAAGCCGAGACTCATGAGGTCTATGGCACCGGTGTGGAACCAGCCTAAGACCCTCCGATGCCGAAGTAAGTTTGTTTCTAAGAGCTTTTGCTACTGACAATGTATTTAGCATAAAAGTCAAGCTGAAAAGTCTTACCCCTTGTATTGTAGTGAAGGGGCCTATTTATAGAGGGCATTTGGTATGCTCTTAGTACTTAATTTCGATGTGGGACTCGTGGGAGGGCCTTACGAGGTTGACACGAGTCTTTGGATATTTCGGGCGGGGCCTTCGAGCTTTGTTCCGTAGAATCGGTAGGCGATACCGATTGTAGGCTCTGCTAGGCGTCATTGGTAGCCGATACCGATTGTTCGCTGCCTTAGGCAATTGGGGGATTTTACTAATCCACGTGTCACTGTATGAGTGGAGGGTCAGATATGGTACAAACAAGTTCCATGAAATTTGGCACTTAAAAAAAATTCTTTTAAAATGCTATAGAATCCTAATTGAATACAACCGCCCCCTTTTATTTCCTCAATTTGTAACTTTAATTTCCCATTTTGTAAGTTTATTTCCACAATTTTTAAACAAAAAGTCGTTAGTCAACGAGTTTGGGCTAGAGGTGGGCTCCATTTTGCCATATCAGCAGTTCAAATTCATGGGTAGAAAGCCACATGTGTGAAATGACTAAAACACCTTTGCCACATCATCAAAATTGATAGAGTTTTGATAGATATGATAATAGTATGGGCAACATGGAACACCAAACTGGGTCAATACTCAATAGGGTTTGATAAATAAAAAATTTAAAAAAACTTCGGCCGATAGGATAAAGTGAGTCACTTTGACTTCCAAGAAACAAAGTAAAATTTGACCATACTTTCACGATAAATAAGTCTTTGATAATAACCCTCAATTTGGATAGTGGAAAAACATGTAGTTACCCAAAAAGTATTTTCGTTTTGTTTAATCAAATTTAAACACGTGGAGGCTGGAATGGAAAGAAAGGCCAATGACCATACTTACGTTTCTTGGACCTCTCTCCTTCATATTTCTTTTGTGTTCCGTGTCTTGGTCCGTAGGTTATTATTTCTTCTTGTACCTTTATAAGCAAAGCCAAAACTGAATTGGGGTTTATGCGTAATCCATGACTTCTCAAGCTTTTTGGCTTCTGGGTATATACATCATCTGATTCATCTCTCACAATTCACAACAAGTAAGTTCTCAAACTTCAATTTTCATACTGACCATCAAATTTATTTTGATGTATACTTGATCATGATTACAAAAGCGTTTCTGTGCCCTGATCATGCGAGCTGTTTTTTCAATTGCATATTTGGTTTTCCTTGTTTCATGTATATGATCAGTTTGTTGCGACTTAGGTTTTGTGAAAAGCTTTTGTATCACTGGCCTGTGATGTGAAATTGTTGTGTGATAGCTGAAACTACTGTATAGTTCTCACCAATCTTGATAATCAAATTCAAGAGTTGCGCTTTTGTTTTTGGTCCCTGTACGAAGATAGCTGGAAAATCATATAAATGAGCTACTTTTATTAGTTTCCTGGCTCTGTATCCTCTGATTCTCTCTCTCTCTCTCTCTCTCTCTCTCTCTCTCTCTCTCTCTGGGGTGACTTTCTGCATTATGAGAGACGAATGGTAAATTAATTGTATCTGGGTTCAATTAATTGTAAACGGATTGGTAAATTAATTGAACATTTTACTCTAGGCGGGTTCAATTAATTGTAGATGGATTGCTTTGCATTTCAAGTTAAGGATCGTTAATGCTGTTGCTTCCTGAAATAGGTTTTGGTTTTCTATTTTATTTGATTATTTATTATGTCTCTCAAATACTAGGCCTTTGGTTTTGCTTCTAAAGTAATAATAGGATGCTAAGACTTCCAGTCATATAATGATAGGATTTTCCATGGAGACAAATTTATTGTCCTATACTCTATCCATGTATATGCAAGTCTTCCATGTTGGTTGTGTTTTGGGCTGTTGTCCAGTCAATCATTTTTAACTTCTATTTCATCAAGGCAATCATGTGACACACCCATCAAACCTTATGATATGATGCCTAATGTTAGTCCTTGTTTGGGGTGATGTGCAGATGGTAGTTGGAGAAAGTTACTGTTCTAATCAGTTGGTTTGTTTGTCTGATTTGTTCAGTTCACCAACAGAAACTATGACATTGTTTCCATGTAGCACACTGATAATGATTTTGGCTGAGACTGGGTGTAACTCTACTAAAATTGATTTTTTATAAACAACTTAGTGTAATTTTGAGAGACGGAAAGCATCCAGGAATCAACTAGACTTGAAATCTTTAAAGCTACCATAGACATATAGCATAAGCTAGAATGCTGGTGTATTGCTTTATTGCCTATTAGGTCTTTCCTGGTAAAGTTTTTGTCTTTTCGTAGGTATCATACAGAGCCAGAATGTCTCATTTGTTCCATAATAGGCGATTTAGTGTTTCAGAGATATTTCTTGCAGCTCTGGTCATAATTTATTCATTAAATATTTATATCCAAAGGCCATAACTCTCTGTATGCATTCACACAAATGCTTGAGTATGCAAATTTTATCGTTCCCTTCAGCTGGTGTCCAGAGTGACTAATGGCTGCTTTTTGGGAGAGGAGAGAAGGGGAGGGGGGATATATGAAATTCTTAATTTAGCATTTATTTGATGATTGCACCTCCATGCAATATGAAAGCACAACAGAATTAGTGTGCTTTTTGAAGTGGAATCTTTTTTTGCATTACAGAGTTTGAACGTAAAGGGCAAGCATTACCTGAACTTGGTACAGGAGATATTTATTAAATTTGTTTCTGTGTTGGAAGATCTTGATTACCAACAGTTGAACAAGAAGTGTGTTGCAGTGCATCTGTATTGTGATTCTTTTTATTTTTATGAATTAGACCATGTTATGGTGTTTGCCTTTGTTAGGTGCCCCTTTTGGGATATTAAATAATAGCTTTTTGTTAATTGATAATAGATCTCACTGTTGGAATCTTTGGGTATCATCTGTTATCAATTAACAAAAAATTCTGTACTTTTGTTAAAGACATTCAAAATGGCTTTTTTCAATAATTTTTAAATATATTTATGTCAATGGCACACACTTAACAGCAGAAAGAACAAATTCAATAGCACCAGAAAAATCATGCGCCATTTTGGTATAATATTTCTGTTTGAATGCTATGTACATTTTCCCGTAGCTAGAAGCTTATAATTTACTGAAAAACATTTTATGGGTCCTTTGCTTCTTCTTCAGATAAGAGTCATTTTTATGTATTCTTGTGAGCTTCTTCTAAATTTCATATGATTTCTTGCAGATGAATGCCAATTTGATATAAGAATTCATTACCGGAACTACAAAGTAGCAGAAGATACACCCATTCTGTAAAGTTTAATTCATGATCACTATGGATGTAAATGGTATAACCTGGGTTGGGGGTGTATATGAGAAATTCGAATCTATGTGCTTGGAGGTGGAAGAAAATATGTACCAGGTAAGCCCTTTGAAGTTATTAGTCTTTTTCTGTCCACAGGATTCCTAAGATAAGGTCCTCATCTATATAAATGGAATGTTTACCATAGACTGCTGATCTGGAGGTGTTAATTCATAAGTTTACAATTATTTCTTCGTCTTCATCCTCCTTTCAGCACTTATTGACATCTTTTTCTTGCCTGTATTGTTCTTTATACTGGTTATTTATTTTACAACTATATCTATGATCATCTGTTTCAGTGACCTATGCCAAATACGGCTTTATGTGATTTTGTGTTCATCTGAGACAGTAGTCTTGTTAATTTTATTCTTGAGTTGCTCTAGTGGTTTCCTTTCCCATTAACTGATATTCTTGCTCATTCTTTTATTTGGGACAGGACACAGTCAAATTTGTTGAGAATCAGGTAGAGACTGTTGGTGCAAGTGTTAAAAAGTTCTATGCAGATGTAATGCAAGATTTGCTCCCTGACTCTTTGATGGATCCAGAGAAGATGTCAGCCTGTGGTTTCCCTGTCGAAAATATTTTTGATGTTGATAATTCTAAAAGTTCAAGGATTACCAAGAAAGAAGAACCTATAAAGGCTAATGTTGAACACTTAAATAGGGATTCAGAGGTGATATCTTCTGTTAAGAATAAGGATGTGGACCATAAACCATCCTTCCGTGAACAACACATGTATGACTATCGCACGCAATCTGCAGAGAGTTGTGCGGAAGAAGCATGCTTGGACTTGTACTCAAGACAAGACCATGATGGGAATATGTTTAACAACACAAACTTGGCTGTCAAAGAGGATCCAACGAAGCACAGATGTCCACAGGTGATTCCTCCTGCTGAAAAGGATTTGAGTGGACAATCATCATCCTGCCATGAAACCCATAAAGGTTCATGCGAGCATATAGATGCATTTATAACCCCTTCTATAGATGAAGGTATGGCATATGACTCCACTAGGGAAGGTCGTGTGATTGCAAATGCAAGCCAATGTACTGCTGATGTTTCAATTGGCTGCCGCTCATCTGATATGATTGTTTTGGATAAGTCGGATGCAAAAGAATGGAATGAAATATTAGATTCATCCTTTGGTGGCTTATCATTAGAACCAAATGGTAACTACTTTTGGACCCTGTAAAAGTGTATTGTTTTTCACCAACCTTGATGCTTGTTCACTTTTGATTACGGGTTTGGCAGCTGCAGACATTTGTTTCATCAATGGGGTGGTTTCTCTGGTAGGATCCTCTCCAAGTGGACAAGTACAGTGTGAGAGATATGCTGAAAAGGAGGTCTCAGCGTCTCATCCTGGTACCACTGAGTACATCTCATTCTGATGCACATTAACCTTCTTGTTCTTGTTATTGAGTTGAGGCAAGATTTTGTTGATGTCGGTTTTAGATTGACAATTGATTGATGAAAAGTGATTGTGAAGATAATAACTCTGACATAATGATGGAGATATTTTTCTCAACTCTGGACCATTATAGATTTATGCTCATGTGGGATCCAGATTTTATATGGGTCCATGATAATCTGAAATCTCTTTTGTACATGTGAATTTGTATACTTCACTTATTTGGGTTTTCTAGATTGTGTACTGGTTCATGATAATTTGAATGTTCTTTTGTACATGTAGTAAGTAGTAACTGATGACTGCAAATTTTTCAGGGGGATCACATGACTCCAATTTGGATGCGATTGAGAGTAATATTGTTGTTGTACAAGAAATGGAAACCATTCAACAATCTGCCAAGGCGAAACTTGAGGAGACTTGTGTGATGGTGACTGGTGAGGATGTTCATTTTGTTCCTCACATGGAAGGCAAGCGTAGGCCTTACAAGGTACACTCTCCATCCCTCCCACGCCTTCTTCTCCCTACTTTCGCTGGCTTTAATTGAGACTTCTTTTCTAGAAAAAACTTCAGAAAGCCTTTTCCTCAAGAATGAGGTCTGCAAGGAAGCAAGAATATGAACAGCTTGCATTATGGTATGGGGATGATGCAAAATCAAATTTGGAAAGTGAAGACGGTGTACTTCCTTCTATTACTATGGAGGAGACGAAGAAATCACCATCTCATGAATTTTGTGAATCTGAATGGGAGATTCTGTAGGTACCCTTGTAAAAAGCTTGTGTAAATAAACCGCCTCACCGCAGCCTCCCCTTGCTGGTTATGGTGCTGTCCAAAATTCCTAGCTTAGGATAAAATTTGTACTGAAGTGGGTAAAATCCCCAACGATCTACTGCTCTACCGGGGAGTATATTAACAATTATGTAGTCTCCCTAAGATAAAGTGCTTGGAAATGTTATTTATATTTTAAATGGGACCAAGCCAATTGAGACGTACCTTTGTAGTCAGCATTGTTAATATATTGGCCTACTATTATGCATGGTTAAACTATTGTTTGCGCTGCTATGCTGTCTTTTTTGTGGTTTTCTGGTGTTGTCTTTTATTTATTTTATTTTATTTTATTTTATTTTCTGTGTTGAATTTGTGAATGGAATCTGTTGAACTTGCGTAACTGGTTCAACTAAGTGCCTAGAGGGGAGAACAACTTATTCAAGTTAGAGTTATTATGGTTACTGTGTGGTGCTAACATCTTCTTCATGGTTTTTGTACTGATGGCAAGCAACTTATTGATATGCTTGTTCATTAATGTCTTTAGGACTTTATTGAATTCAAACACATCATAGGGATAAGGTCCTGACGCTGAAGATAGTGATTTTCTTTTCTTTAATTTTTTCTCTGCCTTTTCTAAAGAACATACAGAGCTTTTGCATCCATACGGAAGCCGAATTACTTATATGATTTAGTGTACTTGATTTTTGGAAAAACGTGGTCTGAGATTTTAGATTGCCTGCCAGTTTAATTTAGACAGGCTACTAGGTCATGCTGATTTATGGCACCTACAGGGCTTGCCAGCTTCTTAAGTTAACAGTTAAACTTAAATTTAGGTACCTTTTCTGTACATTCATCCTCTCTTATAACTCTGTTGAAGGAACGAAGTATACAAAGTCTACTAACACTCATGACAGATCAAACAAGCAGGTCTTACGAGCTAAGAATGACTTCGGAAGTGTCCAAGAGCAACGAAGCATACAATAGCCTGTTCCAGGTATCTGGCAGGCCAGGCAGACACCAGTGGCTGCAATCAGCAGAGGACTCTGGTCGTCTTTGTTGCATAGCTAACTGCTTCCACTGCTTTGTCTTGTAAATCATTGGGTGTGCATCTCTTCGATACTGAGACAGCTTTGTAATGTTCAGGTACGTCACCGGGGTCTTCATGCACTGCATTGTTCTCTCGACGGCTTCTATAATTTTTCTTGGAAATGTTGTTTCATAGGAATCGTCCATGATGGGTTGGGTTTTGTTGTAGCACCAAAGCTTTCCCTTGTGCTCTGGTGAAATGCTCCGGAAGAAGACTCTGGTTTTGGTCACATCCACATTTTGATCAATCCAACGTGCCCAGGTATTCATAGCCTTCTCAAATGCTGATTCAATCTCCATATTCTCCACCGTTTTTCCCTCATATTGAAACAAATCCCACCTGAAAATCTGGCATCCATTAGACAAACTCTATGATAAATATTCATTGATTTTCTTTAGTAGAGAAAAAAAAGAACAAAGAAGACTTACGCTTTGATCTTTCCATGGTGCACCCACCAGTGACCGGTGTTGAATACCATAACGTCTGCCCCGACCCACTTCTTGGCTGAGGTAGCAACTCTGTCAAGGCTAAGAATTCTAGCACCACTCTCTTGGTTAATTTCTAGCTGCATTAGAAATGGGCTCCAGTAGAACTCAACAGAACAGTTATACTCCTGCAGTAATATAGAACCAACCAACCAAGAGTCTCACAGTTAAAAAGGGTTCACTAGGAGAAAGATTCTACAACTAGAAGCACTTTGAAACCAACCTTTGCTGTGAAGACCTTGTAGATGCCACTTTCCACATCAACTTGGGCTTGAGAGGGAGGGAGAGCTGAGTAAAGTAGACAAGCTAGAGATTCCCACTGATTTCTGTTGAGAGAGTCCCCAACTACTATCACTCTCTTTCCTCTAAGTCTCTCCAACATGTCTGTTCCATTAAACCTTCAACCATAACAACCTTGTTTACATATATTTTGATGCAACAAAGCAAAATGTGACGATATTATTAACACATACTTGGGTTAATTAATCAATTAGCTCACCTTGGAATCTTACACCCCTTGACCTCCCAACTCCATTTCTCATACATGAAATCTGCCCTTCCATTCCTTTGGCAGCTGACTTGGTCACTAAGAAATGGACACTGAGCTCCTTGGTAGAGAGGGCTTTGCTTCGGATCGTAAACCCATTTTCCATCAAATACATTGCATTTGTCTTCTTTATTTATCTGTTTCATGTGTTCCTTCAAGTCTGCTACTTGCAAGAGCTTCATGTTTGCATCTGATTCATTGGCCGGTAGTGTTGATTTTATGGCTATGTTCCCAAGAGTTGATAGGTTTACCCTGTCATGGCTGTGGTTGAGAAAGAATATCAGAATGATGCAGCTTATAAAGCTTGCAGCTGTGCACAGCCTCCATCCTTCACCAATGCAGGATATGGTGTCCATTGCAGCAGTAATTAAGCTCAAGACAGGTTTATGGTTTATGAAGTTGTTTGAATATAACTTATAAGCAATTGGGGTAAAACTAATAATCACCAAAATTGATAAAATTTTGTAAGTTCTAATCAATGGAACTGAGTGGTTACCAAAGCACGTTCAGAAGCAGTAGCAGGTACTTAATGGTTTAGGTGGAAGCTTTAGCTTCATGACGTTTCCACATTTGGTTGGGGGTGGAGTGGATATAACAAACCAATTTTCTACAACCATATTTTCTAGATGATGTTGATGTCTCCTCATGAATTTGTATTGGCCATTTGTCACTGGATGCCCTTGAGGCTAGATCATGAATGCTTTCTCTCCATTTGATCAATTTAAGGGAGTATTTTGTTTCTGTTTTTGACACTCATGTGAATAATGGATATGGGATTTGTTTTGTGTGTTTGGTACAACTACTAATGGAATCAGCTTTTTACTCTGTACCTTAGTTCATGTGTTTGAATCTCTTTTTTCCAATATCGCTTATGTCAACAACAAACGTAGCTATCATTTACATTAGAGTTGGCTATTCATGTTAATGGGTTGTATTCGTATTGAATTAATAGATGTTATCTGCTCATAATCATGTCGTGTTCGAGTAGACTCATTTACGATTGTATAGAGTTCGGGTTGACCCAATGTGTCAAGTGAACGAAACAATTAACACTAACATTTCTACAATAAAAATCACTTAGTATCTCTAAATCATTGAAAACCCAAACTGATTAATTTTCAAGATATGACTTCATCACCTCTACTATCATTATATTATCATGGCTATCACCACCGTTGCCGCTGCCGCTGCCACTGCCACCACTACCACACCCTTGCCACCGCAACTGTCGCCACCTCACCGTCACCATGACCACAACCGCCACAGCTACCCCCATTGCCGCCACCGCCACTAACCCCCTCAACAATACCACCAACACCTCCGCCACCACATGACATGGTCATTACTGCCGCTCTCTTAATGTCTCTACCATCCCCACCACCACCAAACTAACTACTTTAAAATATATTAAAATTCTAATTGAATAAAATAATATATCTATGAAAATCTTTTGGGGGGAAGTAAAGATTTGTCAATGCCTAAAATTAGTCTAGAATCAATCGAAATCCACAACTTTTTACTTACTTTAAAATCAATGAGTTTTTAACTACAACCAAACTTTTATGAAGTTTTTTAAAGTCATGATTGGATACATCCAAATTTAGATAGACTTTAAAAAGTCTGAATTAAATACACCCATAATTTTATAGGCTTCTATAAAAATGTGATTGAATACCCCTAGACTTTTAAACTTCTTTAAAATCTCAATTAATCTTTTAAAAGTAATGTTTTATTTTATAACTAATATATCTGAGACTGAACATGTTTGGCCATCCCCAATGGTTGGGGCTCTGAAAGAGCTCTAATAGAATCTCTGGAACTCTGAAGGCATCACTCTCACAACAGGAGGACTCTATATCCTGAGTTCTATATTCTATATAATTTTATATAAGTGTTATTTTTTATATTTAAAAAAAAAGTTATTTTGCTTTCATATATATTATGATATATTAGTTTTTTTTTTTTATAAACATTTCAACCAAAAAAATTTCAAAATTTGGACAAGCTATTAAAAAAACACCTTGATTGTTACCTTGAAAAAACAAAACACCAAGCCTCATCTGTCAAAAAAAAACCCAAACTCAAACCTTATCTAGCCTATCCCTTTCATTGGTCACATTAAATAAAAAATAAAAGAAAGAGGAAGCAGCCATTGGTCAAGAAGAGAGTATGAGGAGCTGCAGTCCCAAGGCAAATCATCATTAACACACATGGGGTTGACAGCTTTTTCTCCATGCAAGCCCCATTTAGTTTTACGGGCTTCAACCATGAACCTAAATCTGGGTATAGCTCCGGTGGGGCTCAACCTTTTAAGGCCTCAAAATTATACCACAGGGATGACGTTTTGTGCTTTGATTGCTATATATTGCAGCCCAATGGTGGTGCAGAGTCCTTTAGAGCCCCATTGGGGAGGACAAAGAGGCATTGGTGGGCTGTGGTTTATGTTGCCTTCTTGTTATAATCAGAGCAAAGATATATAGACGGATGGTGCGACATAGAGCCAGCAGCACAGAACAACATAAACACAAGGTTCATACTTTTGAACAAAAGCATGAAGACGTCATCATCATCGGAAGGCCTTAACAAGACATGCCTGGCACTCGTGGCAGATGAGACGGCGGCGGTTCACTCCCAGCTGTGGGGAGATGAGTGCAATGCATTCAAGTCCGGCGACATCATAAGCTTGAGCAATGGCATCTTCTCTTATAACAGGAACAGTCTTCTGCTCAGGGCAGGTAAGAGAGGCAAAATAGAAAAGGTTGGAGAATTCATGATTGCATTTGTTGAGACACCAAACATGAGTGAGATTCGTTGGGTTCCTGACCCCAACAACTCTAAGAAGTAGGCCGTGATTTCTCCACATTCACGTATATTTCCACCCAAATACTGATCCTCAAGTTGTTCTTATTGCTACTCTAACAGTTTAATTCGTCCATTTTAATGGGACTCGAAATGAGTGGTGAATGATTCTCATTTTCATTTCTTGACGGAAGGATAGCGATTTCAAAGCAATCTTTCCTGGCATTCCAATAACATAATTAGAATAAATTTAGAGAGGGAGAGAGAGAGAGTTTAATCATGACCCAATGGAAGCAATCAGTCCCGTTCTCCTAGACCCCTATAGTCCAAGGTGTTTGTGGTCACCCACCCTTGGATCTACTCAAGGGTGGAGAAAAAACTTATTTTAAAATCCATATTTTTTACTCTATTAGCTAAAAAACACATTTTCTACCAACAAGAGTTGGTCCAAGTGGAAGGGGCTTGGATCCTTTAAACAAGAGGTCCTGGATTCGATCCCAGGCGCTTGCGAATAGAGTAGATTCTGTTGGGAGAGGTCCCCGTTTTGCGCCTGACCGTATCTCGAGGGATTTAGTTTCCGCAGTCGCACGGGGATACCCTGGGAAACCAAAAAAACACATTTTCTGGAAAAAAAAAAAACAAAAAAACAAAAAAACAAAAGGAAAGAAAAAAAGACACGTTCTGAAAACTTGGTGTGCAGCCGCTGTAGAATTCGACCCCTTTATCACCTTCTGATTCTTCTGACATTGGGCTAATTAGCAAAAATAGAGCAAGTTTACAGACTAAGCTAAAGAGTCGACCTCTACCATGGGGTCAGAGGAGGTTGGATAGCGACTCCGCAAGTTTCCAGAAACGTGTTTTGTTTTTGGTTTTGTAGTTAATATATTGTTCAGTAAAAGAAAATGAAATAACCTTTTATGTGCTTTAAAATAAGTGTTTTCTCCACTCTTAGATTAGATCTAAGAGCAACTCCACCCATTTGCCCTTTGCCATGGCAAGGGGGGAGCTAGGGCAGTCACTATTCATATGAATAGTAGTTGCCTTTGCAAAAGGAATGTGTGTTTCCACCCGTTGCCATGGCAACCACTATTCACATAAGATATGAAGAGACGAATTTGTATAGATTTTTTATGTGGGAAGTAAAAAATATGACTAAGTATTTATTTTTAAAAAATTCTGAAATTTTTAGTATTTTTTTTAAATATTTTTGGTTGCTGACGTCAGCAAACCCTGGCTAGCACTGGGGCTGATTTTGCCTGAGGGCCAGCCCAGGCTTGTGGAGCCCACACTCAGCCCGGGCAAACAAAGCCCACTGGAACACCTTTTTCTTCTTGAACCCCCCTAGCCCCAGGCTTGGGAGCACCGCTGCACTTGCTCTAAGGGTGGGTGACCACAAACTTCTTGGACTACAAGGGTCCAGGAGAACAGGACTGTGGAAGCAATAGTAAAAACTAAAAAGAGTGAAAAGCAGAGGAATGGCAGTAAGCTTTCCATTCTGTCCTGGTAATTTTATCATCCTTGTCATTATATATACATATCCAGTTTTTGTCTCTAATTATACACCCTAAATATCTAAATGTTAATTTTAAATACCCAAAAAAGAAATTAGCAATCCTAATTTCCTAAATCCCATCAAGCAATCATGCATGTTATCTGACATATCATATCGCACACTTGATCTTATGCACTCATTTTCTGTAGAAGATAATAAAAAGGACTAGCTAATATTCAAATATTTCAACTAAGAGTGACATTAATAATTAGTCAAATGACTAATTAACTATGTAGTAAATGTTTGATTGATGGTATCTCACTTTTGATCTTGTCCTTCACCATAGACTTTGTATCTGGGAAATGACCACCACTACCTCCACAAGATCTTCAATATAACCTTCCTCTGTTACGCTCACACAAGGTATGTGTGAACACCTTCCATGTCAACTAGGGGTGGGCATTGGAACCTCAAAATTGACGAATCGAATCGGTCTTAAAATGTCCGTTTCAGTTCGGTTTTATCATAATTTTTGGCTAAGAACCAAATTGAACCACATCGGACAAATAATTCGATTTTGATTCCAGTTCTAAATGAAAATCAAACCGAATCAGACCATGTCCACCTCTAGTCAACCACTTCTTTTCCACTGTAAGTTTTCTAGATATGTATCTCCTATCAAATGCATCGTTCGCATGCATTCTAAGCTTTGGAGCTGGTTGAACAAATTCTTTGGTATGGTCTGTGTGTTTGTGACATCCAGTATGCTTCAATGTGACAATGTCCCCTCCGTTACCTAGTATTGGATTCGATTGGATAAGTCACTAAATATGGAATGTGTTGAAGGATGAAATCAAAGTAGTGGCGAATGATTTTTCATTTTGGGGGGGATTAGGAGGGATATGTAGGTGTTGATATCCTACCATGCGGATTAGATATGAGACAACTTTTCTTTATGAGTACTTAGAGACCTTCTACTTTGGTATAAAAAAATCCAATATTCCCTTAACATGCTTTAAATACCTATCCAATTCAATCCTAAGCACCGAATGAGACTTAGTCACATTAAGTAATATTGTCTTGATGGACCTAAAGGCCTATAAACAAGACAGCTTTGGGAGAAATTATAGAAATTACAATACAATGGATAACCAAATTTAATGTGGAGAAAAACTTGTTTGGGCCTTACGTCGATCTCAAGTTTTACTACTGTAAACATTTTGAGCACTTTTAAGACCAAAATGTACCTCAAGATCGTAACTGACCTTTGTGGATGTGTACTAGCTCCATCCCACTTTCATGGGTGTGTTCACTCCACTTTGTGAAACCCAATTAATCCGAAATACCCTACAAGTTTATTTAGTTATTTGTCATCTAAGACGTCCGAAACCTTAAAAAGGCCCATGCCTTTACCTTGATTCAAAGAGATTAGAATGAGGGATTATAATGAGGGGGTCCTTAATAGCCGTCCGATTCAGTGCAGAGTTGTTATTATTATTGGACTATTGGATTGAACCCCGTTATTGTAACCCCTCATTATAGAAGCTACCCACCTCGATTAGCGCTACATATCACACCAAACATATATAAGAAATAGCAGTGATTTGGAGTGAAAGAAGGGGCCAAGGTGACAACCCAAACCAGCCATAATATTTCAATTGTTTAGCTTATATTTAAGCTCACATCACATGTGCTTCAACTTGTACAATAATCATTACCTCTTAAAAACTATGTGCTTTGGATGTAATTAATTCTAATTTGTAGCGAACGACATAATTGACCAAGTAATCCATACTCAAATGGCTGCCTCCTCCTCCTCCTCCTCCTCCTCCTGCCCAAAAACAAATAAATAAAGCACAAGTTAGGTAAACGAAGCCAAGTCAAACTAATCAACCACAAAGAGGTTGCTGCGATAATTAAGTCTTCGAAATGGGACACTAGTCATCACATTACGTATTTCTGAATCACATGCTTTAGAAAGCCCCACACAAAACCATCAATCTATTCAATTAATTAATTTTATTAGGTACTAATTATCCATTTAAATGGATCACACTGGTTTGCTGGACATGACGTACACTACACATCACTTAACTAATATGAACTACTATAAAGCTTGGCTTTGGTTCCAAAAGAAGATTGCAAGTGTGTGAGAGCAACCTTTGCTTTTATGTTCTTTGTGTTTTATATTATACTTGTGTTCAAAGTAACATTAGACAAATGTTTAAAAGAATATATTTTTGGACATAAGCAAAATATCAGTGTAAAAATTATATTATCATGGCGATCAACTAGTATAGTTTTGGATATAAGCACGACGTCAGCGCAAAAAAAACATATTATCATGCCGACTCGTATGGAAATAAAAGAGTGGTGGAATTCATGTATACAAGTGGATCTTACAAGAATAAGAGATCATTCCCTCATTCCCCCACCTCCTACCCTTCTCCTTTCTTTTTCTCACCAGTTGGGCTAACACCATAATTTTATTGATCAAAGAGAGCGCCCTCCTTTATCAAGATGCTTTGCTTGTGCGGCTATAAGTGCCGAACTTAACCTAAAGAACCAACCAATTAGAGAAGAGTGAGTAGGTTTCAAGGCATCTTAATTTCATCAAGTGTAAAGGCTAAGATTTGATTATTATTGTTATTGCCGTAGACAACAATTTAAAATGTGTTTTCATTTCACTTAAGGGGATGAACATGAGCAGTCGAATCTGGGCTCCACTATGAAAATGATATGGTTATGTTCATCGATATCCAAGAATGATTCTGAACTCGAGTACAAATGAAGTCTCCCAAAAAAAAATAGAAAAAAAATGGAAAAGTTTGACTTTTGAGTTCATTACACAACTAAAAGATTAGAAAACAAATTAATTTATCACTACCCAAAGGTGGAGATCGATTATAGATAAGTCCCAAAGAATACCACCCAACAATTAAACCATTATTTCCCAATAGTTTAACAATTCTTTGATGACCATAGTATTGAAAATATTCTTTTCTTAAGCGACATTTGTTTCGGTCTGAATATGAGTTCAAGTGATTGGTTGTCTTTGTGATTATTGTAATCAAGTCTTTCGGCTTTTATCAATGATATTTCTATTACGTAAAAATAGAACATTACTTTACCTAATCCTGAATATTAGTGAGAAAAATTGTGAGTAGAAAAGAAACATTCTTTCTTGTAACACCCGCACAAGTTTCTCAACAAAATCATTTTCTTTGCTTTTTGTGCCGTGGGGTTGGGCTAACTAACAAGTTGATGAACAAACAATCATGTGGAACAATCAAAGAAACAATAGGGAAGGTTCAAGGTGGGGAGGCCGCCTAGGCAGAGCTTCTTCTGAGGTGACTTTGTGGTGGAGGTGGCTTTCAGGACAGTTCATGACTGATCCAATCCAAGAGGAACAAGACAAATTGAAAACGAAGTCAATTTATTTTTTATGGCTTCTTCCATTAAAGACCTTACAAAGACAGGCCCTCCATTTATATTTTCCACCAATGTGTTTCTGCCATGCATTACAGACATTATCCTCATATGTTGCACTGATATTAATATTCTTCCCTATAACAATTTGATACTTAAAACAGAAAATCAAAAACTATAAGTCTGACAAATAAATCTTATGTTGTCGGATATTGAAAATGTTACAAATTCGACTTACATCTCATTCTTTCATTAAAAAAAAAAAAAAAAAAAATCCATAACAGACGTGAGTCATTTACTAGAGCAGTGAGCTCATCCCCTTACACCTAAGTTCGAGTTCCCATCTCCGCTCATCAGTATACATGAAGGGTCCCTGTTGAGCCTTTTTCTATAGTAGTATATTCCAATCTTCATGACTGGACCAGTGAAGGTAGAGTGTTCTATAGACGAAGGACTATGAAAAAAGAACAACAATATGAAGTTGAGAGACTTTGACACTTGCATGAGAGAAGCACATGCATGGATGGATATGTGAACATCAGCGCCCTTGTCTGCCATCTTTTCTGATTATTATCCAAATCATTCATTCTCTCTCTCTCTATCTCTCTCTCTCTCTCTCTCTCTCTCTCTCTCTCTCTCTACGTCTTTTATGCTAACTAATTTTACAAGACAAGTCAAACTCACAGTACAATGCCAACTAATTACCAGACCAGTCAACTCATAGTGTGTTGTTTATAATTAAAATATATATATATATATATATATATATATATACATATTATGTGTAGTTCACTAATCAAATATCACCGGCAAAGAACAAATAATTGAAATCCATGACATTATGCATTTGTAGTTCAAATAATATTCAATGTAGATCTTGTTTAATAGATCTTGACGAATACTTTGACAAAATAATAATTTTTTAATCTAAGAAGAAAATAAAGCCTATTTTAGCGATTCAAAGTTTGAAAGAATTCGCGTAATTATGTTATGGCTAATCATTATGTACAAAGAGAGAAACCATGTGATGTTTTGAGGGAAGGAAATTTTCTTTCTTACGCCACACACTTTAAAATTTTTGTTTGGGCTAAGAATATAATTGTTGGTGCCTCTAAATTTCTAACAATGATTGAATCACAAACTAATCTACGCCATATAATACCATCACAACAACATCATCATTTTTAAAGGAGATCTTAAATGAATCATGGATATATCCAACAACGAAGACCATTTTTATGGAACATGACTTCCACATCTCATGTCATCTCTCGGATATCAAGAACCTAATATGATAGCAGACGCCTTAGACAATATAACACGGAAACGCTTTCTTAGTACTCTCAACACTTTATTAGAAACCTTTTGTCTAGAAAATGAAAAAAAATGAGAATATATTATAATTTTGTGTGGACTTTACATGAGTCCTACATTTTAGACTTTTAGTTTAAACACCCATGCTTGCAAGCGAAACCATTTATGATTAAACTTTGGTTTTGGTTCCGTGTGTTGGATATGGTCCACCTGTAGTTCATTTATTTCACCAAAATTGACCCCCAATCAATTGACTAGTAAACATCAATGGCCTAAAGGGAGAATTCCAAAATGACCAAACTATATGGGTGAACCACTCTTTGGATTAGGACCCAAAATGGTCCAGTCCAACACTAAATAATGCATGCATCCTATTTTGCATATTAGCTAAAGAATATTAAAAAAAATTATTAAAAATAGCCTATCTCTTCTTCTTCTTTTTTCTGTGTTTTTTTTTCAACGTTTGATTACTTTGTTGAATTTAGTAAGTAGGGTAGTGTCTGACAACTCATACATTGACACGCGTAGAACTTTTTTTTCTTTTCAAATTTGGAGGCCGTAAAGATTTTCTTTTGGGTTTAAGCAACAATCAGTATGTCTCTAAAAGTGTGTTTCATTACTTAGGTTCAGTTTGGCATTGATGTGCTGTGAAAATAATCGCTGTCAGATTTGCTGTGGAGAAATCAACTGTGAGATAAAGTTGTTTGGTGTTTGGTCAACTTTTTATTAAAAGTGTTGTTAGTACTGATTCCAGCATAATCAGAAAATGATTGCCACATAATCATTAAACCCAACGCCTCTTCGAAACTGATTCCTACATAATTAGAAAATGAAAGTACCTCGTTAGCTGCTTTCCTTTATAGCTTTCTCTCACAGTAATTTTTAACAATAAGTGATTTTCTCATAGTTTACCAAATGAGCTGGACTTCACAAAATTTTTAAATAATCACTTATCACCCCAAAAAAACAATGACAAACGGGCACTTAGTTGATAAATAAATGTGCAATCAAGAAGTTATCGAATGATACTAAAATACAGTCACATGATGTAACCAATTCACGTATTATGACATGCTGTACGTAAGTAATTTTAGTATCCGAATGACATAATAACTTTTTATTTACATGCCCTCATCCTTTCCTTTAAAAAAAATACTAATCACCAACTGCTTAGTTTTAAGGAGCCGAGCCATTCTCTATATATTAATCGTGCTTTGCAATTGCTTAGCTTGGAGTGTCGTGCTATTAAAGTCGTCTTCCAAAAAAGTCACACATCATTTGTAACAAAAAATCAGCAAACTTATTAAATTGACTGCAGTACAATTACACAAGTTACTATCACAGCAATGAAAAGTGGTTACTATTACAAGTGGTCCTCGTAGGTGCCTAACAAGTTAAGCGGGGCCTCCCGGTATGAGGGAGGGTCCCCTATTTATAGCACAAAAGACTAAATCCAACCTATTCTATATATACAGAGGATGTGATGAATAATATGGTCTATAATTCGATGCTTAGCATTTCTCTTATTTTTTAGGAGTTTTTTCTTTTATTTTCCAACTCTAGTACCCATGATATTAAGGAGTTTCATCACATCATACTTATAGTAAAACACGGGAAGAATACGAGTAAAGTATGTACGTGTGTAATTCAGCAAAATTTTAAAAACTACGGTGAAAGATTCGGCCCTTATATAATATTTTAATATTATTTATTTAAATTTGTCAATATAGTCTTGTTATTCAACAGACGTGAACTTACTTACTAACTAGGCGTCAAAAGGAATGCCAAGCGTTGTGCAATAGGAAGTTGGCAATAGAGAAATGCTTTGATTTTCGGACCAGTGGTTTGGTGATAATATTAAAATGATGAAGAGGTTGACACGCTGAGAGTTCAATACGCATAAATTCTTCAAGCTTCAAGGTTATTGGGAGATCTTATAGTTGTTGAACTTGAGGTCTGAGAGAAGAACACAATAGGGTTCATGGCATGAGAGAGGGATGCTCGTGAATTTAATTGGGACCCAACAACAAACATAAAAGAAAGGACATCAGTAAATATGCAGATGTGACATTTTGCCACACTGTTTATCTCATTTTAAAAAAGCTGTTGAATCAGCCTCCCCAAAATTTTACCTCTAAAAAGCATTTCCCATTCTTTCTTTCTTTGGTAGGGATACTGTTTCCCATTATTTTAGATTCAAACCCCACACAGTAAAAGATATCAATGGCTGTCAGAAATTTAAAAATAAAATTGCAATCTGTCTCACATTCCATGTGATGTGAAACCCCCTCCCTCACTCTCTCCCTCCCTCCCTCTCATACATTATATAAGCAGCCATTTCAGACAACTCCTTCTTCACTCCTCCTGGTCCTTTTTGTTTTTGCTTTCTCTTTGAAACCAATATTTTGAAAAATTGTGGATCGAAACCCAAGGAAATGGGTTTCCTATTCAAAGCTCTGTTTTCAACTCTGTTTTTAACTCTGTTTTTGGTTTCACACCAAACAAAAGCAGAGGATTTCAATTCCTTCAATAATAATAATAATAATAATGCTTCTGCTTCTGCTGCTGCTGCTGCTTCCAATTCAGTGCCCAGAAAGCTTGCAGGAAAATGCAACTGGTTCCGTGGAACGTGGGTCTACGACCCTTCCTCCAAGCCCCCCTACGATTCCTCCACTTGTCCTTTCTTAGATTCGCAGTTCGACTGCAAGAAGTACGGTCGTCGTGATTCTACTTACCTCAAATACAGATGGCAGCCCTTCTCCTGTGCCTTGCCCAGGTACCTACTTCTCATTCTTTTAGCCCTTCTTCTTTACAGACAAATCACTGTTTGACAGTGCGAGCGTCTTATTTCTGCATATGTGTCAAACTGTAATTTACAGACACGAAAACAAGTTTTGGTAAATTGAGTAAATGAATATTAGAGGTATCAAACCGGCCGAGCCGGCACAAATTGAAATGGGTGCTCAAGAGAAACTTACCCTCTTTATTTTTTTTGAATTTTGCTTTGCAGGTTTAATGGGTTGATTTTTTTGGAGAAATGGAGGGGGAAGAAGATTATGTTCGTCGGGGACTCACTTAGCTTCAACCAGTGGGTGTCTTTAACATGTATGCTTCATGCATGGGTGCCAAATTCCAGAACCACTTATTTGAAAAGAGATGGTTTAGCTTCAGTCACATTCCAGGTGAGTGTGTTGAAATTTTTGTTTTTTTTTTTTTGAAAAGAGATGGTATAATAATCATTGGATATAACAGTGCGTGCATGTTTTGTCCCTTTTAAGTCTTTAGCTTTTGAGAAAAGGTAATCAAGCTTGTCCATTTAAAATGATTTGAAATTTATTTTGCCCATTGGAACAAGAACGAGAGATGCAAAATTGGGCTAGTTTCAAGTGTGAACAATTTTCCATGCTTGAATGAGCTTGTGGAGAGTGTGAGAGCATTAAAAAGGGAAGCGTGATTGGTGCTTAGGTCTTTTCACTTTGCCGGTGGTATATCAGAGGTTGTGTTCTATTTTATGTGGTAAATGAATTTTCTTTCTAGCAACAACAAATAAAAGATATGTTTATTTCTCCGTCTTTAATGTAAATATCAAACGAAGAGAAAATATTTTGTTGTCAGAAAGCGCTTTTAGCGTTTAAGACGGAACCCTAACTATACGCTTACTTTTACGGCTTCATTTTCAACTTCAAATTTCTAGAAGCTTTACATTTCTTGATTGCCCATGGTTTTTTTGTTTGTTTTTGTTTTGTCAAACTATGGATTTGATTTATTGAAAGATCGAGATGGTTATGTCATCTCCAATCCTTTCTCTTTTCCTTCCTTTTTTTCTTTATGGGTGCTCTTTTGGGAAAAATGTGTAATGAAAGTTTGAATCTAATAAAACTTCCCATCGCTTGAAAAGTCCTTTTTTACATTGAAATGAAGTTTCGAACAATCAATTATAATGCCTTAATTGAGAAAGGTCGTTATAATCAGTCCATTGCCTGCTTCTCTAAAATTGAGATGTATCAAAATGGAAGTGAATATATGGGGATGCTTTATGCAGTGGGATTGAGCTTTTCTTCCTTTCATTTCTTTTAAGCAAAGGACCCACTAGTGTTGTTTGGAATATTACTCCTTTAAGCAAGGTTCTGGATTCGAGTCTTAATATCTGTATAGTGTGTGTGAATTTAATATACTATAACGCACCTCTCAATAATAAAGGTCCTAAAAAAATTAAAATTTAAGATATGTTGTAGATAGCACTCTAATCCAGCTATATAAAACGACACCACATCACAGGACGGGCCAGCTATCACTGATTAATCTTGGACTTATGCATGTGTTGACTAAAAGACATTAAAAAAAAAAAAGAACTTATACATCTGTATTTTTATTGCTACATCTTTTAATTGTATTTGTTTATGTATTTATCTTCTTTTTTGGGGGTTTTGGATACGAGGGATAATGATCTTTTCTTTTGGCATTCTTTTTTCTTTTTCTTCTTTTGGTTTTTGGGTGGGCTAGGTAAACCCTTATTTTTTTTTTAATAAAAAATAATAATTAAATAAAAGAAATAAGTGCCACGTGTAACATTAATAACAATTGAGTACGCACCAATTTTCTCACTATGTTGGACCACTGTCCAAAGTTATGAGAGGCCAATCTTTCTTTTTTTCTTCATGTTTTTTTACCTTTCCCATAGTTAGAGAAGAGAATCAATTGCTTAATTCAAACTTAGTTTAATTAGGAAAGTAGCTTGTAGATCAAATAATTATTAGTGTTACTTTTTGT
This sequence comes from Prunus kanzakura, assembly GCA_020521455.1. Taxonomy (NCBI): domain Eukaryota; kingdom Viridiplantae; phylum Streptophyta; class Magnoliopsida; order Rosales; family Rosaceae; genus Prunus; species Prunus kanzakura. Next base: position 1,129,449 of record BPUM01000803.1, on the reverse strand, counting down.
ACATGTGATCGGGTGTTCGAACTCTGTACATTTAGTTATTTAGTACAAATATAACATTTTAGTCTTAATGAAAAGTATATATATTTTTTTTTGTTGGAATGAGAAAAAAAAATTAATTGAAAGCATCATTCTTATCTTGGTTTTTTTTATAAAAAAATTTATTTCCTTGGACAGGATTATGGAGTTCAAATACTACTATATCGCACAACATACCTGGTGGATCTTGTCAACGAGAAGGTGGGCCGAGTTTTGAAGCTGGACTCCATTACGAGCGGCAGAGCATGGAGAGGCATGGACCTGCTGATCTTCGACACGTGGCACTGGTGGACCCACACAGGAAGAGCACAGCCGTACGTTTACACTCCCATTTTGATGGATTCACATGATCTATGTTTTGTCCATATCAACCAAAATTAACGTATCGTCGTCTTCCACGTTTGCAGATGGGACTATCTGGAAGAGGGGGGCAAATTGTACAAAGATATGAACCGTCTGGTCGCGTTTTATAAAGGACTTACAACTTGGTCTAGATGGGTCAACCGATATGTTGATTCTTCCAAAACCAAGGTCTTCTTCCAAGGGATTTCTCCAACCCACTATGAGTGAGTAATCTCATCTTCAACCTTCATTATGTTCTATTTATTTTTTATATTATATATATTCAACATGTTATGCGGTCATCTGCTTTTGAAATTTTAACCGTAATCATTCATGAACTTATATTCGAATTTCATTTTGATCCCGAAAGACGTGTTGTTGATGTGAAATTAGGGGCAGGGATTGGAACCAACCAACAAGATCATGCTCAAGTGAGACACAACCATACTTTGGAGCGAAGTACCCAGCAGGCGTACCCTTGGCTTGGGTTGTAGTCAACAAAGTGTTGGCTAGGATTAGGAAACCAGTCTATCTTCTTGACATTACATTTCTCTCACAAATGCGCAAAGATGCTCACCCATCTAAGTATAGTGGCGACCACAGTGGAACAGATTGCAGCCATTGGTGTCTTCCTGGCCTCCCAGATACTTGGAACGACCTCCTATATGCAGCTCTATTTGGTTGAAGGAAAAAAATTTGAAAAAATCACAAGCATTGATTAATGTTGTATTTAACGTAATTAGGTGCATTAATTCTTGAAAGAAACTCTCATTGTTTCAGGAAGTAGGGCATTTTATTACTTGTGCATTTGAGCAATAAAATGGTTCGTGATTCAATTGTATATTTACATTATTTGGCAGTCAAATTATTGATCCCTTCAATTGTAGAAAACTGCCCTTCAAATTATAGAACCCTTTTTTTTTTTCGTGATTTAACTCGATCTCGCAATCGTATTGGAGCCAAAAAAATTTCGAAATAGGGGAGATGCAGCTCTACCTCTTTACACCTCTGTGGCTCCGCCACTGCTCACAGTAGATGTGTAACTTTCTGAACCATTCGTAATAGTTATTGGGATTTTGTTTTTGGGTCAATAATTATTAGGCGCTTTTTTTTTTCTGTTTTTTTTTGTTTGGGTGGTCTTAAATAAGTATTGGCTTTTACCTATCATTTAGGGCTAAAAATAGGTTGGGCCAGCTCTACTTTTGCTTTATCGAGGACTGTCTAATAACCATTTTCTCGAAGCAGATACTAGCACGACATGGGCCCGCAATCTGTGCTCGTGCCATAAACATGGCAGTGTGGAGGCATGTTTACTTCATGATTTGTAGATAATTGCATTTTTATCCTCTCAGGTTCGACATCAATTGCAAATTTAGACATCTTGCTTAAAAATTTGTAATGTCAAGCCCAACGTTGGCAATTCCATGCAATGTTAGACCCTCGTAGTTTCACCGTTAAATAACGGTGTAGTCGATGAATTCCCATTATTTACACCACGTGACCGAACTTACGACTAAATATTCATAAGGGACTGATTTTAGCAACTCTTCATATATAAATTAAACAACAACAAAATTGCAAGGGTTTATAATTTGGGTTAATCGTTTTATTAGTCGCTGAATTTAAACCCGATTTACATTTGAGTTCCTCAATTTCCAAAAACATTCTCGTGGTCCGTCAACTTCAGTTTCATTAGCACAAATGGTCTTACCATCAATTTTGTTAACTTTTCTGTTAAATGCAGGGCAAAATGATAATTTTGTATTAAATTGATTAAAATATGAATAAAAAATTAAAAAACTAAAAAATTAATATTAAACTCTCTCTCTCTCCCCCTCTATCCCGATTTCTACTCCCCCAAACTTGATTTTTCTTTTTTTTTTTGGGTTGGTTTTTTATTTGATTTTCTTTTATTGTTATTTTAAAGATATGATTTTTTATTCAATTTTTTGGTTTTAATATAAAAATACTATTTTGCCCCTGCTTTTAACAGAAAAAGTTAACAAAATTGATGGCAGGACCATTTGTCCTAACGAATGTAAAGTTAAAGGACCACGGGAACGATTTTGGAGATTGAGAAACTTAAATGCAAATCAGATCTAAATTCTTGTGTTTGAATTCACTTCATTCAAGAGCGAAACTGTGTATAGGCTGCCTGGGCCCAATGCAGCTTTCGGGCTGACTAAATTCCGCCCATATACAGAGCTATAGGCTTTTATCATATTTAGCCCATCAAAACCAGCTTGAAAACATTTTAGACTTACAACCCATAACAAAACATTTTATCAATGGCTCACTCGACAAAATATTTTTGCAATCAATCGTTGTTTGAACCCATAAACCAGTTTTCCTTATTGGTAATTATCTTATTCATGATTCTAATGCGGCGTATCTCTGAGTCTCAAATCGAAGTAGACATGCCACGCGTTTTGCACAACTGAAGAAGTCGACCTCCGTGGCACCAAAAGACTTCGCCACGTGTCCCTACATGTACGGACATGTGCGATAATGCTAATCTTAAACAATTGACGTGTAAGCTCATGGTCGAACATGATATCCGACTCTTCCCCAGAAGCTACCACGTGGCATTGCTCCACCGAACACATGTCCTTCTCCATGCATGGACGTCCTTACCACCTCCTCAGGCACCGCCATGGCTTCATGCTTTTAACGCCAATCTCGAACCACCATTTCTCATCAGTTCTCAAACCCAGAAAAAAGCAAAACAAAACAAAACTCAAAACCAAAACCAGCAATATTAAACAGCTTTCAATATTTTCCAGAGAAAAGAGAGGAAATGGCTTCTGAGCAGCAAATGAGATCGGGAAGGGAAAATACCACCTCGGAGAGGGAGCTGGAGATTGAGAAAGATAAGGTGCCGAAGATGACGACCCACTTTGAGGCTCTGAGAGGGGCAGAAGGCAAAGACACTCCTCTGGACAGCAGCAAGCAGTCGCAGCAGCATGAGGATAAAGCGTGGAGTGGGAGCACGGCGGGTGATGTGGGCATGGGAAAAGCAAAAGAGGCTCATGAGCTCGAGTCTATCAAGGATCAAGTGGAGAAGGACAAGGATAAGGAGAGAGAAGCGCGGGCTGATCAAACGAGGACGGCGAACATGGTGGCGGATCAAGAGGCCGAGGCTAAGAGAGAGAGCGAAGGCTACCCACAAGGTCAAGGAGGAGGAAAAGGTGGGAAGTTTGAAGAGCGCCACCAAGGGCAAGGTCAAAGGGAAGGTCAAGGTCAAGGAGAAGGTGGAGCGCGTCAATCTCATGGAAAAACTGAAGAGCGTCAAGTCCAAGGCCGAGTTCAAGGACAAGGTGGAGCTAGTCAAGCTCTTATTAAGGTTGAACAGCGCAAAAGAGAAGCTGGAGCTCAAGGACAAGCCGGAGCTCAAGGCCAAGGCGGTGGTCAGGTTGGAGAGCACCAACGACAAGCCGGGGCTCAAGGACAAGGCGGAGGTCAAGGACAAGGAGGTGGTGGTCAATATCATGCGAAGGTTGAAGAGCACCAAGGACAAGGCGGAGGTCGTCAATCTCTTGGGCAAGCTAAAGGCGGAGCTCAATCTGTTGGTAAGTTTGAAGTGAGTGGTAAGGAAGAGAAGGGTTCGGCCAATAAAGGCCAAGAAAGTACTGAAGTTGATAAACAATCTAGATGCACACAGATAGGCCAGGGTATAGAGAAAATGACCCTCGAGGAAGAGAAGAGTTCTAAAGGCGGCAGAGAGAGTGAGATGAAAAGCAGGGAAGAAAAGGAAGGAAGAAGCACAAACATGACGGGCAGAGATGATCAGGGTGGAGAGAAAATGGGTGGTGAGGAAGAGAAAGGCTCTAAAGGCAGAGAAGAAAAGGAGGGTCGTCAGCAGCAAAACAAAGAACAGCAACCATCTTTGGAAGAAATCTCGAAGTTTAGAGCAGCAGCACAGCAGAATTCCATGGAGGCAATAAGAGCCGCAGAGGAGCGTTATGCCCAGGCTAAAGAATCGGAGAGGCAAGGGGTTGGCAGCGCAACCGAGTTTGTCTCAGAGAAAGGTGGGCAACCCAAGGAGACACTCGTCCAAGGAGCACAAACTGCAAAAGAAACTCTTAGCAGCGCAGGCAAGACGGTTGTGGAGAAAACAGCCCCAGTAGCGGAGAAGGTGAAAGATATGGCGGTGTCCGCGGGACAGACCACTCTGCATTACGTGGGAGAAGGGGCGGCAAAAGCCAAGGACGTGACGTTGGAGGGCGGGAAGACTGCGGGGGCATATGCCGGTGACGTGGCGGTGGGTTTGAAGGATAAGGCGACTGTGGCTGGCTGGAGTGCCGCGCATTACACGACAGAGGCGGCAGTGGAGGGGACCAAGTTGGCGGCTAGAACTGTGAAGGGGGCGGCGGAGTATGCGGGGCATACAGCTGTGGATATTGTTTCCAAGCCTTTGATTATGGCTAAAGATGCTGCGGCGGTGGCGGGTGAGAAGGCAGAGGAGTACACTGCTAGGAAGAGGGAGGAGGCACAGAGAGAACTGGAGGCCAAGAGGTTAGCTGAGCAAAATAAGTCACAGGTATGAAACAGTACAAATTACATATTGCTTTTATTTTTTTAAAATTCAATCTCACATCTTATATGTGCATCATTTTAATTGAACCTTGTGAATTTATACATTAGCTGCATATATGTGTTAGAAATACCTATGTTCTGTAGAAATGTATCAGATGAGTACATTGTGTTTTAATCAATGTCTGGTTTTACTTGAAGGGGGGTCAGATTCAACAAGGAAGAGAAAAAGAGGGATCCAAAAAGGACCAAGGGGAGACTGGTCAGGAATGGCAGAGTCAAGTTCAGGGCACCATGAGAGGTGAGGACATCAGTCGGGATCAGAGAAGAGAGGAGGGTCAAAAGGGAACGCAGAGCGAAGGTGGTGATCAGCAAAGAAGAGTGGAGAGGACTTATGAGAAAGGCGGTGACAAAGCGAGTAGTGAAGAATACATGAGTGGCATGGATACCTCTCAAGTGACCGGTGGCGGTGCCGGCGTGGGGGAGGTGCTGGGAGCAATCGGGGAGACTTTGGTTGAGATTGCTCAGACGACGAAAGACATGGTGATCGGGCAAGAGGAGGAGCAGAGTGGTAACCAGGGGGAGTGGAATTCATCAACTGATCAACAGGGCAAGCAAGGGGTGGGCAAGATGAAGTGAAGCATAAATCGAAGAGTTATATAGGAGTTTCTCAGTCTTAGTTTTGACTGAGATTTGTGGTACTTGTAATTTGTGTTTATACTTTTGGTTTGGATGTTAAGTTTGTTTTGTGGTGAATAAATTTGAATATGTATTCTGCATGCAAAACTCGTTGCTACACTTGCTCTGATGAGATGTGCAGTTTTTGCGTCTCTGGACCAAATTTCTTAACTTAGACCAACTTGGAGGGCTTGGATTGAAGAGAGATCGAAGAATTACTCATTTAAAAATCTGTACAATGCTGCTAAAAAGTTAAAAACGCTCTCTAAGAGTTTTCTAGCCAAATTACAATAGTTTCAAGGATTAGACCACCAACAAATTTCAAGGATTAAAGTACCAACAAGTGAGAAAGTATAGAGACATGTCTATAATGTATGTGGACCAATACTAGAAGATAATACATTAAAGCGTGAGCTGGAAAAATCCTAAATTTCGTCCCCAATATCGCTTGTATTAAAATAAAATAAAAATCGAGACGAGATCACCCTCTCGCCTCATGCTTTATGTATAGGTCTACCTGTCTCCCCTAAGGGCACTTCCAGTAGTGAAACCCTTGCCATGGCAGGGGGGGCCTAGGGCTGACACTATTTACGTGAATAGTGTCTGCCCTTGCAAAAAGTAAGTTGCACTTCTAGCAGTTGCCATGGAAAGGGCAAGTACTATTCAATTTTTTATTTTTTTTTCACAAATTTGTTTATCTAAACAATTAATTTGGACAATATTTTCGGATGAGATTTTCTGATAAAATATTCGGATAAGATTTTCAGATAAGATTGTCGGTTTCAAATTTCAGATAAATTTTTGTTTCAAAATTTAATGCTTTGGTTGTGGTTTGTTTGTTTTTATATTTTTAATGCTTTGGTTGTGGTTAGTTTTTTATGTATGGAATGTTTTGAATAAAAAGGAATTTTATTTAATAGTTTCTTTGTTAACTCAAAGAAAACCAATACTACTAATAAAATAAAATACATGAATTACAACTAATCACACAACAAGACATCTTCCATGATGCTCCATGCCCCTCCGGTTTCTTGAGAAAAAGCCATAATATGATAGAGAAAAATTAAACTTGAAAGTGAAAAAAATATGGAGTAGAAAGTGAATAATAGTTGGAGGAGGAGAAGATGTATGAGGATTTGTTGTTAAAAATGAAGAGTATTGATTGGTATTTATAGAAAAAAATTCAGTATTTTTTGGGTATTTTTTTTAAAAAAATTTCATAATTTTTTTGCTCAAAAAATTCCCTGCCTTTGGATTGGAGGACAAAAACAAACGGATAGCCCAAGAGCCGCCACGTGGCTTATAGTCGTTGGCGGAAAGCTGCACGCGCGCGTCGCAAATTTTTTTTAACGACGCGCCAACGGTAAAAAAAATTTGAATTCCCGTGTCAGCGCTTACGTCATCCAGCCCGCGGGCTCTCGCTTGGGCTCCCTCCCCCTTCGGGCCAACCCAGGCTCGTGGCCCCCACAGCTAGCCCAGGCCAGCCTCTGCTGCTGGAATCGATTTTTGGGCTAAAGTCCCCCCCCAACCCTTGCCTTCGGGCTCTGCTGGAAGTGCCCTAAGGACCTGAAGCAAGAGCCCTTGGATTTTGATGGCTCCATTATTTTCCAAACCTTGGCTGAGTGCGGATGATAATTTGATATATCAAGTTCATTGTTCATCATTGACATTGAGCAATTTGGGCATATTTTTAGGGAGCAAAACTTTGTTGCAGGTGGGATTTCTGGATGGATGTTCTAAAGATTTTGTGTTATAATATTTTTTTTCGTTTTCAGTAGGGGCCTATAAAATTTAAATAGCACAATAGCAACCAGCTTATAATTGTCGTGTTAAAATATTGACCATATTTTAATAAACCAAGCAGTAATGAAAACATCAAAATAGCAGTAGTTTTGAGCTCTAATTGTTCAAAATAGTTTTTTGGATAGGTCTTATGCTACTCGGTGCTGGAAGGGGAAAATTCAAATTTGTGCTCACAAACACGTGATGCTAATTGGCATATATTTTTTCCATTATTAATAATTATTGTATAATTTATATTTCACAAAACTAAATAAAGATCGAATAATAATATCATTAAATAAATATAAAAAAACAAATGCAAAGATGGATAGGACGACGTTTCACAAAATATTTCCTCTATCTTGAAATCTAACACACCAAATTTGAAATTTAGCTATCAAACACTTCCCAAAATAGGTACACAAAAGCATAACAATATCACTTATCCAAAATACGAAGACAGAAAAACAAAATGAAACAACAATTAGGCGAGAAGAACAAAAAACAACCAAAAATAACTTGGTAACGACAAAATACAACAAAAAACACTTCAAATACATGGCTCATCTATAGGATCATACATAATTAATCACCAACTAACCCTACCCTAACCATAGTTACTCAAAAATTAAATATAATAAGAGATATATCCAAACGATTAAATAAATAAATTTGACAGTCCTGCTTAGTTGCGTGTTGTATACATAGATCAGACGGACGAGGTTAATTGGGGAGACCACTACGCATATGACAAAAGTAGCTTCAGTACACGTTGTCTTCACTCACACACACACACACACGAGATTTGACATACGGGAGATTGGAAAGAACTAATTTTCACATGAGAAGAGGAGAGATTGTTGATTGGGAAGAGACAGAACGACTGCAACAATACAAGTTAGGTTAATGATTTTTCTTCTTTTTTTGGTCGAAAAGTTAATTTTTTTCTAAGTGCTAAATTTTTAGCCATGATCAAATTTAAATGAGGTGGCATGTGGAGAAGAGAAGTCATACGGATCATGACAGAGAAAAACCAAGTAGAGAATCCGGATCCCTATATAAGAGCATATAATGGTTAGAATAATTATAGTAGGCCAAGATTCTATCCTCTCCAATGTAACCAAATTGATTATAACGGCAAACTTATTGTCCTAAACAACAAAAGATGATAGACCTACACCTTCTATAAAATGTTTTACCACGGATAATCCCTCAACTATACGAAACTCATCATTTTGGTCCTTCAAATTGAGCAACGTAATGAGTTTGACTTAATTGTTCTTTAGTGAATTTTGTGTGAATTTGGGACGTGACACATTGGCTAGATATTGCACATAATTGAAACAACTATACCCAAAAACACAAATTGCATCAATCCCAAAGGTCTCTTGGAGAAAAAAAGAGAAACATAAATAACTCAAAAGGATTAATGGTTTTGAGTAAAACATGTTCGAATGATCGAACTATGCTTCAATTTAATTTTGAAAATAAATGCATGGATTATGCTTCTATTTATATGATATGTATAGTACAGTTTGTCTTATTTGTAGTAGTAACCATGTTATAATAATTAGAAATTTTTATTAGTTTCCTCTTCAGATGATAGCTAATTATATTTAAACTCTAAATCTTCTTGTATGGATGTTACAATATTATGGGAAGACATCCACAATGGGGATTACGCCTGCTTACCATCAGGAGCAATAAACATGTGCTCTGGAGAAGTTGATGGGTTTGAAGAGAAACTGAATATTCTCATTTACTTTATGTAAATGTGATTACAAAGCTTATATAATATACAAGTAAAGGGTATAAGAATGACAGCTGTACAACAGCTGTACAAGATCTGTTGCAACAGATTAACAAAAGATAAAATTAGTTCTAACTAATCACAGGAGCTGGACTCAGGTCTTTGACTGAGATGAGTGGCTAGGATTGGTTTCAGTAGTAACTCTATCAGGCCCCCTCAAGCTGAAGGGTGCAGTGCAAACTGAGAGCTTGGAACAAAGAAACTGAAAACGAGCAGTGGAGAGAGACTTAGTAAAGATGTCAGCCAACTGATAAGAGGAGCTCACAAATTTTAAACGAACATAACCAAGAAGAACCAATTCTCGAATAAAATGGTAATCGACCTCAATGTGCTTCGTTCTAGCATGAAAGACTGGGTTGGAAGCCAAGGCCATAGCAGACTGATTGTCACACCACAAAATAGGTGGATCAGCAAGGTAGAGACCAATATCTCTAAAAAGCTTAGAAATATAGACTAACTCAGCAGCAGCGATAGCAATGCCACGATACTCTGCTTCTGTAGAGCTGCGAGCAACAGTGGGTTGCTTCTTAGCAGACCAAGAAATGAGATTGGAGCCGAAAAACACACAGTAGCCACTTGTGGACCGGCGATCAATCGGGCAACCAGCCCAATCAGCGTCAGAGTAGGCGTGAAGACGAGTGGAGCCTTGCTGAAACCAAATACCATGCTCCAAAGTACCTTTCAAATACCGGAGAATACGCTTAACAGCGCCTAAATGAGACACACGAGGCTGATGCATAAACTGGCAGACTTGATTAACAGCAAAAGCCAAGTCAGGCCGTGACCAGGTAAGATACTGCAAAGCACCAACAGTGGATCGATAAAAGGTAGGATCGGGTAGGATGGAACTAGAATTGTCCAACTTAAAAGAACCAAGAGGAGTGGTGCAGGCTTTGGCTCCCAAGAAGTCAGTCTTTTGAAGAAGATCATAGGCATACTTTGTTTGGTGGAGAAAGAGACCACGATCTGTTCAAGTAACCTGGAGACCAAGGAAGTAGTGAAGAGGACCAAGATCCTTCACAGGAAATTGAGAGCTGAGATGCTGAATAACTTGCTGGCAAGCAGAAGGAGAAGAGCCAGTAACGAGTATATCGTCAACATAGACTAAGATAAACACAAGATCAGGACCAGCTTTAATAAACAAAGAGGTATCAGCCTGAGAAGACTGAAATCCTAAACCGATCAAGGCTTGAAACAACTCATCATACCAGGCACGAGGCGCCTGTTTTAAACCATATAAAGAGCGATTCAACTTGCACACAAAGTGAGGTTTCAAAGGATCTGTGAAGCCTGGGGGTTGCTCCATATAAACATCCTCGTGAAGATAGCCATGAAGAAATGCGTTACTGACATCCAGTTGATGTAAAAACCAGCCATATTGCACTGCCAAACTAAGCAATAATCGAATTGTAACAGGTTTGGCTACAGGACTAAAAGTCTCATGATAGTCCAACCCTTCTCGCTGATGGAAACCCTTAGCCACAAGGCGGGCCTTAAATCTGTCGACTGAACCATCAGGTTTGTGCTTGACCCGATACACCCATTTGCAGCCTACCAAATTATAGAGAGGAGAGGGAGGCACCAGTGTCCAAGTTTTGGTCTGAAGAAGAGGATCCAGTTCAGATTGCATAGCCTTCTGCCAAGCTGGAGATTTGGCAGCTTGCTTATAAGTGGTTGGAGCAGTAGGAAGAGTGGAGAGATGATCGACAACAGAAGAAACAGGATGTTTAGTGGCCAACAGAGCCTTTGGTTTGAAGATACCAGCCTTAGATCGAGTGACCATAGGATGCAGATTGACACAACTAGGAGCAGAAGGGTGGGATAGTGGAGAAAGGGGTGGTGAGGAAGAGGCAGGAGGGTGGGATAGTGGAGAAAGGGGTGGTGAGGAAGAGGCAGGAGGATGGGAGGGTGGAGCAATGGGGGAGGATTATTTGAATCCTCTCAAATTCAACTCAGCATGCTGATGATCTAGAGTCAACAGGTTATGCAAGGCTTTTAATATATAGTAGAAAGGCAGAATTCTCACCTTTGCTGTTTTACTCCCATTGATAGATAAAGAAGATGTGTAATCAAATAAGGGCTGCTGGCATTCTTTATACGCAAATCAAAGAGGCGCTGCAACTGCAACTAGATGTCGAGAGGCGTCTTTCGTGAACAATTACAGGTGCATAGATGAGATCCATCTCACTATCTCAGCGGTGTCTCAAGATTATATGATTTTTATATATGCTAGATCCACTGAATTTCTTGTTTCCACATTGTATTTTACTCTGCATTAGAGTCCTTGTTGGGGTTAATAACTGTAAACTGGTTTGCAACTCATAACATTAGCCAAATCAGTTATAGGAATTCTCAGGGCTTGTCTTTGTGCCAATAAAAAGAGATCTCTGAACTTGGAGGACTAATAGAAAACACAATGCCAAGTACCTCTGGTTACATTCTAATATTTCAATTTCATTTATTTACTTGCACGAACAGATTCAGCGAAATTTAAAGTTGTGAATTGATGAACAAGGGAAGCAGCTGAAGAAGATGTTTGATCTGCAACAACAACAAAAAAACAAGTAATAACCTGTTGAAGACTCATGCAGTTCTCTTTAGTCTTTGGTGATAAAAGAAAAGGTGGCAGATTTTAACCAAACCATTACAAAGAAAAAGAAAGATGCACAACAATCTCATGCAGTTGAAGCACTCATGTGAAGAGCTACTAAGGATGCATAAGATCCATCCGAGATATTCATCAAAGTATCATGCTTGCCTCTCTCTACGATAACCCCATTTTTTACCACTGCGATCACATCAGCATTCTTGATTGTGGATAGTCTATGGGCAACCACCACTGTGGTCCGGTTTACCATCACTCCGTCTAACGCATCTTGAACCACTCTCTCAGATTCAGCATCGAGTGCACTTGTAGCTTCATCTAACAGTAATATCTTGGGGCTCTTGATTATAGCACGCGCAATGGCTATGCGTTGCTTCTGTCCCCCGGACAATTGCACTCCTCGTTCTCCTACTATGGTGTCAAACCCCTGCATAATGCATTTGGATTAATGTTGCAACAATCTATTATAAGTTATAACTAAGATTAGTTGACTTGTACAGATTTACCCCAAAAAAATTATTATATGCATTAATGTTCTAACCTGTCCTAAGCTACTAATGAACTTGTAGGCATTGGCCAACTCTGATGCTGCTATAATTTCGGCCTCAGTTGCATCTCCTTCTTTTCCATATGCAATGTTGGCGCGGATGGTGTCGTTAAATAAAGCAGGTTCTTGGCTCACAAGCCCCATCTGTTGCCTTAACCATTTCAATTGGAATTTTCCAAGTTCAATTCCATCAAGTGTGATATGACCTGATTCCGGATCATAAAATCTTTGCAGCAATGCTATTACTGAGGATTTTCCACTCCCACTTTCTCCAACCAAGGCAACTGTCTGCAAAAGAGATTCACAAAACAACCACCATATGAAGACCTAAACTTCATCATCATGTTATCAAACTAAAATATTATAAGATAATAAATTTTTTTTTTTTTTTAAAAAAAACAGAATTGAAATCCGAATCAATGATGAAATGCTTACATTGCCACAGTGAATAGTCAAACTTAGGTCTCGGAAAATCTGTATGTCCGGCCTAGATGGATATTTAAAGACTACATGGTGAAGCTCAATCTCTCCCTTTACGCTGTCCAATTTCACACCAGACTCGTCACTAGAGTCTATCTTTGACTTCCTGTCTATTATTGCAAATATGGAAGCGGCAGCATTCTTGGCTTTACTAGAATCAACAGCAAAGGAGCTCGACTGAGAAATTCCCATAGCTGCCATGGTTAAAGCATAGAAAACCTGCAGGCCAAATACACATCTTAAAACCATCTACATATGCTTTGGTCTTGTTTTTAAAAACTATTCGATTAATGGAGGGAATAATTACTTGGAAAACGTGTGGAAATGTTGTTTTTCCAGCCTCAACAAGTTTAGCTCCCGCATAGAAACAGGTTGCATAGACACAAAACAGAGAGAAGAAAGATATTCCAAATCCTATTCCGCTGATCAAGCCTTGTCTTTTCGCTGCCTCCGTAGGGCCTTCACATTTCCTTCTGTATAGGTCCATTACCTTTTCTTCAGCACAGAAAGAAGCAACTGTTCTTATGCTCCCAACTGCATCATTTGCAACTTGGCTTGCTTCCTCATACATCATCTGCAACCATTTAATTATACATCTTGATCGTTAGAAGAAAGAAGGGATTAGAATTTACAAATTGTGAAATGTTCTAATAATCCAGAATTGCCACTTGAAAATGTAAATGTGGACAAACTCTAACTGTATTTAAATGAGAAAGCTTTTACTTTCGGGGAGCTCTAGATCATACCTTTGCATCTGCACTGAATCCTTTCATGAACTTCGCTTGAACATATCCGTTAATTCCAATCAGAGGAATCAATGCGAGTAAAATGAATGCCAGCTGCCAACACGCAGTAAAACCAATGAACAAACCTGCAGCTGCAGTGGCAATGCTACCAACCATCTGAGCTAGTGTGTCTCCTACTAGGGCCCGCACTAGAGCGGCATCTGCTGAGAGCCTGGCACCAATTGCACCACTTGAGTTCTCAGGCTCATCAAACCACCCAACCTCCATGTGAACCACTCTCTCAAAACAAATCAATCTGATACGTTCAATTAACTTACTACCAGCCACAGAAAAGAAGTATTCTCTTGCTGGGATCACCAATAATGATGCCACACCAAGGGTCATAAACATAATTGCCCAAAACTCTGAATCTTTCTTTTGTTGACTAGGTGGTTCATAGAAAGTCTTTACTACCTTGGACAAAAGCAAACCAAAAATTGGAATCATAACACCACTGATGATTGCAGCTACAGTTCCAATAAGAAGCACTGGAATCTCAGGCTTATTGAGGACAGCAAGACGGCGCAGTGAGATCTTTGGAGGTTGCTCTAATGGCAGCACAGGGGCTTCTGGGTCTGCCTGCAATGTATTGTTCTCACGCATGTTACCAACGGAGGAATTCCGACTTAAGGATCTTACTAACACCATCCTTTGACTCAACTGTCTAAAACATTTCGTAGTAATTTTGGATTTGTTTTGAGCTTCTGCTGTTTGTTCTGATCCCTTGTTTACTTCTTGCAAGCGTATAAGGTGAGAGTATGCTCCTTCAGGATCCTTGAGTAAGTCTGAGTGCGAGCCTGATCGGTTGACAAAAAGTTACTGTTAATTGATATATACAGAAAGTACTGATCAGAGCTAACAGCCTCTGTGTATATCTTTCCATTGTGAATATATACTGATGTTTCTCTTCACCCTTGTAGATAAAAATATACCAGATCAATATAATAATGAACTGCAGCAGCAGTGGACTTCCTGTTGCCTTTCACATTATTTATAAGCCGTACGTCTGCACTCTAAGTGCCAATCCCCAGCTAGTCTATCCACAGAAAAGATGTATATATGGGAAAGAAGCAGGAAATGCATATTAGGCATGCATGCAGTTTGATTTTCTATACCATCTTAAACAAAATGACAAAATGATTTTCTTTTGCAGTAAATTAATTCTTAGTTGTAGGTTAGTTATTAATCTGTTTGGCTCTATTTACATCATCCTCCAAGTTAATTGTGCAGAAATAATTATGAGATAATGTGCATAAAACAGCAGAATTTAACTTGCTGCAATCTCCAAACAATGGGTGGGAGAATAAAAAGAATGTGCTATGAATGGCCTTATTAGATAGAATACCTCTTTCAACCATCTTTCCTTTATGAATGATAGCAATTGTATCTGCGTTCCTCACCGTGCTCAAACGATGAGCAACAATAACACTAGTTCGGTTGACCATAATCCTATCCAATGCTTCTTGAACTATCCTTTCAGATTCTGCATCAAGTGCACTTGTAGCTTCATCCAGAAGTAAAATTCGTGGATCTTTCAAAACTGCTCTTGCTATAGCAATTCTCTGCTTCTGCCCACCAGACAGCTGAGTTCCATGCTCACCCACCATGGTGTCAAACCCCTGAACACGAAATATATGCGCAATTCCAAAGTGAAGTAAGCCTATATTATATTCTTATGATGATCATGCGTGTATATATATATATATATATATATATATATATATATATATATATATATATATATATATATATAGTTCAATCAAAATGAGCTAGCTAGAGCAAATAAATTAGAACCTGGGGCAGTTTATCAATAAATTTAGCAGCATTTGCGAGTTGAGCTGCTGCTTTTATCTCTTCAAGAGTAGCACCATCTTTTCCATAGGCAATATTTTCCTTAATGTTGGATGCAAACAGTACAGGCTCCTGGCTGACAAGACCAATTTTACTCCGAATCCATTTGAGCTGAAATTCTTTCAGGTTTATACCATCTATCAAAACTTCACCAGCTCTTGGATCATAAAACCGCTCTATCAGACTGATGACTGTTGACTTCCCACTTCCACTTTCTCCAACCAAAGCTGCGGTGGTGCCACTAGGGATATAAAGTGAGAACCCGTTGAATATTTGTTCATCTGGTCTGGCTGGATAACTGAAAAATACCTCTCTCAACTCTATATCTCCACGAATGTCATTCAATGTCTTTCCTTTTTCGTCATAGGCGTCAATCTCTGGCCTTCTACTGATAGTCTCAAACATCTTAAAAGCTGCAACTTGACCAGAGGCGAATGCACTTAAGCACGTTGATGCCTGCCCCAGAGACCTAACTCATGTCCCAAATAGTTCCAAAAGAAAGAAAATTATCAAATTATTAAGGAAAAAAACACATTAAAAAATAAAGGGGAGAAATTTGAAAGTTAAGAGTGGAGCTTACATGGATGCAGTCAAAACAGCAAGAATCACATTCAGCACATCACCCCCGGAATATCCTTTTTCCCTTATCATTCTTGAACCAAACCATACAGCCAAGGCATAAGAGAAGAACAGAACTAGCATAACCAAACCATAACCTATTCCAGCAGCCGAACCTTCATGAACACCTGATTTGTAAGCATCCACAAGATTTTTATTGTAACTTGTAATAGCTTTCTTCTCTCCAGTAAAGGATGCAACCTGGATATATAATATAGGAACCAACCAAATGAAAAACGTCATCATATATATTCTTGGTTGGTCACACATAAATAAATAAAAAGAAATTAATTATTCCAATAGCTAGCTCTAAGGCAAATAAATGTACGTTATGTGACTACATACGGTTCTAATGGAGCCTATCGTCTGATCAAGAACGTTTGCTGCTTTTGCATAAGCACTTTGTCCACGGGATCCCATCTTGGTTACAATGAAGGATATAGATGCACCAGCTGCCGCAAGCACAGGAACACAGGATAACATGACAAGGGTAAGAAGCCGCACTTTGATGAATGCTATTATAAACCCTGCAATGAATGTTGAAAATAGCTGGACAAATTTCCCAACCTGCACCAACAAGTTGTTGTTACATTATTATAAGAAGAATAACACATTTCAAGGTTTCTATTCTTCCGTTCCATTTCCAGGTGATTTTTTGTATTTTTTGTACTAGTACACGTACCTTCTCACCCATGGCATTTTGTATGAGAACAGTGTCGCCGGCCATTCTCCCAATGACCTCCCCACTGTTTGTTTCCATATCAAAGAAAGCAACATCTTGTCTCAATATTGTTTTCAAATACAAAGCCCTTATCCTTTCAGCTTGTCTTTCCCCTGTTACCATCCAGCAACCGACCTCTATTGAAAAAAAAAAAAAAAGAGGTTTATCAATCAGTTCAAATGCTCAATCAATATATAGAAAAAAGAATTTCTCCATGCATGATGCATTGCATTATCAAAAACAAAAACTTATGATATGTACTTACGAAGAGTTGCAGCCACAGCTGCCCAGATAGCCAAATACACAAATTTTAGAGAGACCTACAATTTTTCAAGATAAGTAAGTGATCATCAAAATGTTCAACGAATCAATAGAGGAAGAGATCTTGTTATAATTATGATATGAATACCTTGAAACAAAATATATGTATAAAAAAAACTACTGAGCTCCAGAAGCCAACAGGATTTTCTGGAACTTAAATATTTCACCTCATAAATTAAAAAAGAAGTTGATAATGTAATTAAAACTAGACGTTTTTCCAGTGATGAAGGTTAAAACTCAGGTTGTAACTTG
Organism: Prunus kanzakura; assembly: GCA_020521455.1. Lineage (NCBI taxonomy): Eukaryota > Viridiplantae > Streptophyta > Magnoliopsida > Rosales > Rosaceae > Prunus > Prunus kanzakura. Next base: position 1,112,088 of record BPUM01000803.1, on the reverse strand, counting down.
TATGTAGACTTGTGAAACATAAGTTTACCTTGGAAACAACACTAAGTCCTATGTGTGTATTGTTTTGATTAGTTCCAAAAGAATCACTCATCTCCCCGACCAGAATCGTCATAATCGGCATACATGAACCGTTCCCCATTGCACCAATCGTGCCGACGAGCATCAACATAGTATCAGTCTTATCTGCAAACGAAAATAACTTTATAAATGCAACTTTTTCAGTTTTCTCGTCTCCTCCATTGCTGCTCTTGTCATGATCCCTGTTCGTCATGCTAGACCTCCTCTCTTCTTCTTCTTCTTCTACTACTACTACTTGGTCTTTTGATGTTGTATTATTATTAAAAACCAACCACCAGAATTTTGATGTCTCAGTAAGTAGGGGTAATGATTTTTTATTGTTACCAAATCAAGGATATGATTTAATTAGCAGATTTTGTATATCACCATTCACTCAATTTCAGCTGTATATATATAGTTTCCTTATAAGTCCTGTAACATACATCACACTAATTATTGTATACAATACAATACACTCTAATATTCATACCGCACAAATATATGAATTCCCTCTTTGAGAACTCAACCTAATTAAGTTAAAAACAGGAATTTAATTTCACATACCAACTACATCCATCTATCAATACATAGCATCACATTAATTCAAATTCAAAATTCTTCACCAAATGTGGTAATGCTACTCTTACCACATTCTCATACCACCTTATGTGGCAGCTAGAGTGGACAATCACATCAATTAAAAAGTGTCAATAAATCATAAAAGAAAATGTTAAACTAATTTTAATTGATATGGATGTCCACTTCATCTATCACATAAGTTGGTATTGGAATGTGGTATACAAATATGGTAAGAGTAGCATTATTCCAAAAGAAAAACAGCTAAAAAAGGAAAAGATTTTCTTTAATGAGAAAAAAAAGAGAAAAAAGCGTCATTGCCCCTTCTCTTTTTTCGCCTTTTTCTTTTAGGTTAGTGAATAAGTCAACTGGGACGTTTTGAATAAAAAGCCCCTCTCTTCTTGAAATTGAGGATGATTTTTCAATTGCTGATACAAATGAAGATAGACTGAGCAATTGAGAATCATCCTCAATTTCAAAAAGAGAGATTGGCCAATGGAGAGCTAGGCGTAGTGCAATAATTTAGCTTGTAGAACATAAGTTGCACCTATCGATTGTGGTAGAGCCATAATTTTGTATGTGAGGGATAAAAAAAAACATGTAAATTTATGTAATGAAGTTTTTAATACTTAATAAACAAAGGGTGGCAAATATAGGATTTGAAAGCCAGTTTGGCAAAATATACATGCTAAATTCCACGGTACGAGTGAATTTCTTAAAATCAAAATCCTAATTAATTTCAGCAATTTGTTGATATACTCCCTGTGGTTTCCAAATTGTCTCAGTTTGCCCCCTGGCAGTTTAAATGACTCAATATCCCCTCTAAACTTCCATTATGTGACCAAGGTTGCTCCATTCCATTAATTTTTGGATGAAAATCATTAATTTCGCTAACGTGGCATGGGTAGCTTTATAATAAATATTTTTTCCTTGGGGAAATTATTTTAAATGTTTATGTTCCCCATCTAGCGTGTGCTCATGACAGAACTTGTTAACAATGAAACAATCAGTCGGATTGATAAGGAGATTAAGGACTTGCATGAAAAATGGGCGAAGCTGATGTCAATTGATGTGGCCAAAGGTTCTAAAATTAGCAAGCTGCAATCAAAAGCAAATGCTATAATTGACGGCATTCGAAGCATCCATCATGATTTTAAGAAATTAGTTGCTGCAGCATGGTGATTCTTATGTATGACTCTTCATATTACCACTGTTTTTGCTAACCTTTGCAGCATCATGATGGATGACCCTTTTGAATGTAGTAATGAAAGTGATACCAAACTGTTATATAGTACTTTTTTGTTATAACAACCATTAGCCCTAGAATGCTGGTAACAATTATCTGTACTACTATAGAACTTACCTGAAGCTACTCTGATCAGCAATCCACCTCTATATCCCAAACCACTTAATGCTGCCAGCTGTAAATAATTTTGATTTGCTTTTCTTCTTCCCTTCCGTACTATATACCTTGATCCACTTTGCCCCTTTGAACCAAACATCTTTATTAACTTAAAAACTTAATATTATCCGTTTTATCTGAAAAATGTTCATCAAGATTTACTTTCTAACCCGTAAATTTAAAAGAAGTTGGGTTAATTTTAATTTAATATCTAGAATTTTTCACTAAATAGCATGGTAATACGATGTTTTCAATTTGAATTGTTATTAGACTGATTATCAAGAAGAATTAATTGATGACAAATCTAACTAGGAACCCACCTGCCCTTTTTTTTTCCTTTCTTGTTTCTGAATTTTCAAATTAGGGGTTTTTTTTCCTTTCTTATTTCCGAATTTTCAAATTGGGGGTGAAAATGAAAATGGATCAAAAAAAAAATCAAATTTACCCTTTTGTCAAGTTTGTTAATTCTTTTAAAAAAAGAAGCTATGAAATTCAAGGGCGTTCCGTCCATAGTTAATTCCCCCAATTCTTCCTTTCAGACCTCATTTTCACTCATGAAATCCCCATTCTTTGACCATTTTCATTTTTTCTATGTAGATTCAAAATATGATTTGAAAGGAAGAATTGGTCAAGTTATTAGGTTTAAGTTTGTCAAACCAAAGCCTAAGTTTATGAACTTAACAGAACACTTGCATGAGAATTGAAAGGGGAAGAGTTGAACTTGAAAGGGTCAATCCAATAATTCGATAACAAGAAAGAAAAAGACACCACGGGTGGGTTCCTAGTTAGATTCATCATCAATTAATTCTTCTTGATAATCAGTCTAATGACAATTCAAATTGAAAACACTATATTACCATGCTATTTAGTGAAAAATTCAGGATACTAAATTAAAATTAGCCCAACTTTCTTTTAAATTTACGAGTTAGAAAGTAAAGTGGATCAAGGTATATAGAACAGAAGGGAAGAAGAAAAGCAAATCAAAATTACTTACAACTGGCAGCATTAAGTGGTCTGGCATACAGAGGTGGATTGCTGATCTAGCTTCTGGTAAGTTTTATAGTACAGATAATTGTTACCAGCATCGAGGGCTAATGGCTGTTATAACAAAAAAGCACTACAGAATAGTTTGGTATCACTTCCATTACTACATTCAAAAGGGTAATCTGAATGGTCATCCATCACGATGCTGCAAAGGTTAGCAAAAACAGCAGTAATCTAAAGAGTCATCCATCAGAATCATAAAAATCACCATGCTGCAGCAGCTAATTTCTCAAAATCACGATGAATGCTTTGAATGCCTTTAGTTATAGCATTTGCTTCTGATTGCAACTTGCTAATTTCAGAACCTTTGGCCACATCAATTGACATCAACGTCGCCCGTTTTTCCTTCAAGTCCTTAATATCCTTATCAATCCGACTGATTGTTTCATTGTTTCTGGTTCTATCATGAGCACACGCTGTGATCTGAATGTCAACTTCTTGTGATCGGTTCTGAAGCTGCCCCAACTTAACTTTCATTTCAAGCAATTCCTTCAGACGATGCCGTACTGCCGTGACATCAAAGCCCAACATTTCCAAGTCAGCTAGTGCCTCCAAAATGCTATCAAATAATTCTCTAGGATCGCCAACTTGCACCTTGGAAGTCTTCTCCACCAAAAAGGCAAAGTTTACCATCTTTCCAAGGGCTGATCCTTCACGACAGACCTCTTTACACTTCAATAGTGGATGAAAATGTGGCATTTGCGGAAATCTTTTGAATACATCCATGGATTCAATATTTTCCCATAATGGAGAACTTCTCACAAAAGGCAAATGTAGTTGCCCAACTTGTGTTCCTCCATCCTCATTTTGTTGCTTGGCAGTCCCAGCAGGGTTACCTAGAGAACACAATCATGATATTAGTCAAACTAACTACAGCCAAAGGAATCCATTGAAAATTTTCACAATAGCTTACTTGAGCACTCTATGGCTTTTATAGAATGCATTTCATCTATGCACAGTGATAAAGGTTGATCATGGGCAGATGCCGTTGCAGATATTCCAGTCACAGCCACCTGAATGTCTTTTGTCAAGTAATCCATTGCAGAATCCACAGTTTCTGTCTCTCTCATCATTTCTTCAGAACCTGCGAATTTAAGAAAGATGAAATTTTAGACAACTCAAGATATAAAAATGAATAGGATAAGCAAGTGCTTTGAAAGGGGGAAAAACAAGAAAAAGGACAAGCATATCCCTATTAAGTCTAACATCTTTTTATACATCCATGGTTTCAATTTTTTTCCCAACTGGAGAACATTTCAGAACGGCAAAGTGGACTGTCTTGTTGCTCAGTCTCACCTGTTACACCAGTTTCCACCTGTCTTCCTCCAACCTCATTTTGTTTGTTGGAAATCCCAGCAGGGTTACCTAGAACAAACCTTGATGTTAATCAAACAAACCAAAACCAAAACAATGCTTTGAAAACTTTCACAACAGCTTACTTGAGCCCTCTATTATTGTCTCAATATCCATTGCAGAATCTTCAATTTCTGCTTCGACCATTGCATCTTCATAACCTGTGATTTTAAGAAAGGTATGAATTTTGTACTACACGGGATAACAATAAATAGGATTAAACAAAAACTACCAACAGGGAAAACAGCGAGAAGGATAAGTAAAATCCCTTTTATTTCCTATTCACCTACCAATATGTTGTACATTTTCTTATAGACTAATTTTAACAATAGACAAATATTAAGGGATTTTATTGTAGCTACCTCACACCAAGGATGAAAATATCGGCAATACAGATATTATCAATGTCATTTGGAACTGTAGTTGTTGCTCAAGTTGAATTGACTAAGACTCAAGTTGTGAATGAGAATTGTATGGTACATCACAACCTGGAATAACCTTTCGTTTATGTAAAAAGAATAAGATGAACTCATGTGCAATTTAATTTGATGCCTCCTAGCCTCTTCTTCCACTAATATGTTTTTTTATTGGTTCTATATTTTTTTTGCGATGAACTCAGTTGCAGAATCTACACTCAGTAAAACCAAAAGTCTCTGTTTTTTTAATGGCAAATCATTGTTTCTTAATTATGTTTCACCACCTCTATTTACCGAGCCTTCCAAATTCATTTTCCTAAACACCCATCCAAATGTTGTAATTGACTTGTTTCTTTTTCATCACACAAAAATTATAGAATACCAATAAAAAGCATACCAGTGAAAGAAGAGGGTAGGAGGATTCAAATTAAATTGCACATAAGTTCCTATTATTCTTTATACATAAACGAACGGTTTTTCGAGGTTGTGACGTACCATACCATTATCATTCACAACTTGAGTCTTAGTCAATTCAACTTGAGCAACAACTCCACTTCCATTGTGCTTCTCACATGCCAAAAAAGTTAGAATTTATTGAGGCTATAAGTCTTCTATACCATTGTTCTTAATTCAGGTCGTTAGCCCCTCATACCTGTCAAATCAAACCTGGTTACTACAGGCAATTCAAATATATCATTCGTACAATCTGCAGCAAATGATCCAACGCCATTATTGTGTAGCTTTGACACATTATACACAGCTGTTGCTGGATCTTTTGAGTGTTCAACATGAAATTCAGGCAGTTTTCCCTTCCCTTTTATTTCACTGCTCAGTCCATCTTCATTCTGTTCAACCTCCTGAATGAATTAAAAAGAAATATCATCATCAATGAAATTGGGTTAGAGGGAAATAAATCTCAATAGGATGCCTCCAAATCCATACTTATTCCAGAGATTAAGTAAAGCCGAACACATTTTTTGAAATAATTATTGATAAAATAAATAAAAAAATCATAGTTTATTATTAATAATTGTCTTTAAAAAAACAAATCCTCTAGTAACTAGAACTATAGGCATGCTCCATCTTGGTCCTTCCTTTCACTTTTACACCACCCTCTGAGGTAAAATTAAGCTCTCTTGTTTTATGTAACACTATTTTTAATATAAATTTATTATTTTGTAAAAAAAAAAAAAAAGAGGCCACTTTGTATTTCAACCACGACTACTTTAATCACCAAATTAGCATGTATCCATTTAGCTAACAGGAGAATCATCCCTTATTTCAACCATATTGGTCTTACATTTGTTTGATAAAAAGCACACTGGTCTTGCAATTTTGACCCAAAGCTTAATGTAGACTGCAGTTTTGATACATAGAGAGATATAAAAGAAGCATAACGTACGAGCTTCAGATATACCTCCATGGGGAGCAGACATGATGTTCCAGCATGAGATCCCCTTTTTAGTTCAGAATCTGACATTATACCAGAAGATTCAATGTTGTCCAGTCCATTCTCATCTTCAACATCTTCTTCATCAGCCTTTTCAATTTCACTGCCCTTCTTGACTGCAACAATTTATACACATTTGTTTTATGTGGATGACACAATAAATATGTCAATACAGAAATAATATCTCACTCTCGGCCAAGGGATATCACCTTGAGAATTTTGTGGTTTACCTTTTCGTTTATGAGAAATTATTGCTTGATTGTCCAGTTCTCCAACGTGCTGTTGCTCAGCCTTCTGCAAATGGAATAAAATGCATTCTAATCAGGACCATCAGGTATCAGAAGAAACAAAACCAGAGGAAAAAATCATGCATCTCTTTTCTTTTCTTTTTTCTTGTTTCTTTTTTATATATCACTTCTTACATTCAAATGGCAGTCTTCAGATGCCATCAACTTCTTGGAAAAACCTACAATGGTTGCATCATCGTTAGGATTCTGATTAATTTTTCGTTTCTTTTTCGTCTTTCCATAAGGTGATTTATCAATGCAAGGCCGAATCTGTTTGCCACGTACAATCACTTTAACATCAGAGTTGTTTAAGCTCTTATATTGAACCAAGAAAGAGCTGTTCCCTAGTTCGCCAAGATAAATTGCTGGGAGCCAAGCACCGAATATATGTTCTTTGCTGAGATTCACTTCCACTGCTGTCCCAGGGCTGAAAACTGATCCCACCATCCTCTTCGAACAATTAGTGAGAAATATCAGTTTTCTTTCTAGTAGAAGCACAGTATATAGAAATTTCTATCATCCCTAAAAAATACAAGGAATCCAGATATATTGCAAATGAACTGGAAAGGCATAAACTTGCAAACATATAAGTAAAGACCTCAATAAATCCAAACTTAAAACTCTATAAAATCACAAGATCCTACTTTGAGATACAAAAAACAAAGAGAAGACATGAAAGAAAGATCTTTTGAGTGCAACAACATAAAAATATTATCTTTTCAAGAAAATAGAAATTTTTTTAAGGAAAAAAAGAAGAATCTAAAAGCAGAACAACAAGGGCAAGGCCAATGTACAACAAACAACCTGCATGTTCTTAAATCATGAAAACCAATGGTCAGGATCCAAAGAAAATTCATAAATAAACAAAAGAAAGCCCATGCAACTTGCAAGCGTAAACCAAGTTCAAATCCTGTATTAAAAAAACATACCCACAAGCATAATTATTATTATAACGTAGAACCCACTAGTACCTTCTTCCGGGGTCGAACCCATTTGCCGTCGAGAAAATCCCAATGAGGGCGCAGCTCAGAGTGCTTTAACTGAAGCAGATCAGGTGGGTTTAAGAAACCCACCGTATACTTGTCATCCTCACACCTCATTACAACCCCAACCCACCAAACATCAACGTAAGAGGCGTCTACGACGTCGGCAGGCTCAAAGGGCTGGTCAGGATTGTCAGTAGGAGGAGGCACTGGGCGGATGGAGCGCGCGTGAACGAGCTCAGTATGTGGTTTGTTTGGGTCATCGTCCGAGGCCAGAGTCTCGTACTGCACCAGAGCCTTCTTTATTTTCTTCTTCGTTGAGGGATCTGAGGGTTGTGGGTCAAGTATTTTGGCTGGGAACCATGCACCTCTGTAACCCTCTTGGTTGCTACAAACTTCCACCTTCGAATCCTTGCTCAGATGCGCTTCGCTCCTCCTCCGCTTCACCATCACTGTCTTACTTGTTTTCGCTCACTTTCTTTCTCTAGAGAAAAACACACTACTACTACTATATTTACTAGTGTTTTAGTAGCAGAGCGGTCAAATTGCAGGACTCTCTCTCTCTCTCTCTCTGTGTCTCCTCAAATTGTGCAAATCTTATCTCTGGTGAAATGACTGATTGTAAAAGTTGAACGATTTTTATTATTATTTTTGTCTGAATTAGAACGATTTGTCGTGTCAAACAAGTTTCCCTGGAAGCCACAGTACTGAGAGAGTTATTGTGGATTGGATGTTTTGGTTATCCCACAGAAATAGCCAAAGACCCAAAGATATACATTTTGTTGGGCCGGCCCACCTTTATACCAAAGAAAATATTTGAATAAATGCTTCCCCAACCACCAAATCCCTTTCAAGATCTCCTCTCAATCAATTTACTACTTGCAATGCGCTCTATCCTGTCAAATCTCAAATGCCATTCATATGAGGCTGATCATATTCGTAGGCCATCATCATGGGTCACACTGTAAAAAATCAGATTTTTTTTTTGAGTTAATCGTTTTATTAGTCCCTGAATTTAGACTCGATTTACATTTGAGTATCTCAATTTCCAAAATAGTTTCCGTGGTCCTTCAACTTTAGTTTCGTTAGGACAAATGGTACTGCTGTTAATTTTGTTTAACTTTTCTGTTAAATGCAGGGGCAAAATGGTACTTTTGTATTAAAATTGGTTAAAATATGAATACAAAATTAAAATTAAACTATCTCTCTCCCCCTCTATCCCGATTTCTACTCCCCCTAAACTTAATTTTTCTTTTTTTTGGTTGGTTTTTTATTTGATTTTCTTTTATTGTTATTTTAAATATATGATTTTTATTCTTTTTTTTTTTGTTTTAATATAAAAATATCATTTTGCCCCTGCATTTAACAGAAAAAGTTAACAAAATTGACAGCAGAACCATTTGTCCTAACAAAAGTAAAGTTAAAGGACCACATGAACCATTTTGAAAATTGAGGTACTCAAATGCAAATCGGATCTAAGTTCAAGGACTAATAAAATGATTAACCCTATTTTTTTTAAAGAAAAGCGATAATTTTCTTTTTTTAGTTACACCGTTAGAATTTTGAAACTATAATTATTTACTTCAATTTGGGTAATTGTCATCATAGACTTTGATTGGTTGTATTTTGAGGTTCGGTGATTATTTGGTTGTTGTTGTTCATTCTAATTACTTTTTTTTTTCTTGCTGCTCAAATTTGTAGATTGTGTAATTTTACGATTTCTCATGCTTCTAATTTTTCCTATGGCCCATAAATTGCAAGGAAGGTTCACAGTGGCATTGGTTACTTAAAATGAGTATGAATACATATAAAAACAAAACAAAACAATGATTTCCTTTTGGCATCATTGTGGTTATTGATTACTTCCTCAGCGTTGCGCAATGGGATTTTATATTTGCCAAGAATCATGTGAAATTGATGCCCATTGCACTCATTAAAAAGAAAGTCAGAGGCATCATAACACGTACAGTTGTTGTGCTCGGAATCAAAACCAGAGCTATCTCCAGGTTTCTCCAGATAAAGGGTTCTTGTTCTTGACACACGAGCATGGTGGCGTTTGGCATGAGCAAAGTGAGCGACCGCACAGGGCTCCACTTTGAAGAAGGCCCTACATTAAATATTTATTTACATTAATATGGTGTTGTATCTTACTCTTAGTAATGATATTAATTTAATAACATTAATATTCACTTTTCATTTGTCTTTCAATATAAAATAAGGAAAGTTGGGCTCATAATAAATATTATTTTATTGATGTGAGTTTATTATAGAGATATTTAGTCATATACCCATTCTTAGCACTAATAATATAGATAAACCATATACTATTTAATTTATATAAACAAACCCAAAAAATGACAACTAGCCCTATTGAATTTAATTTTGATTATTAAATTACTTTGATGCCCTACTGAGTGTTTTGGTTTTTTTTATGAGGTTTTGGGGTTGAGTTTGTTTTAAGAAATCAATGACAGTTTTGTAATTTAAAAGAAGTTAGAAGCATTTTTGTTATGTTGTAAATGAGTTTTGGGTATATTTATAAAGTCCATTTCTTATATAATTTGGGCTCCTACATTGGGTATAATAGTGAATCACCCTTTATTATATTGGTATCAATTGCTTTGGCTTCTCCTATAATATTAATGTTGATTTTCCCGTTCCTATTTAATATTGATTTTCATGTTGCCCAATATAAGAGGCTTCCAATATACAACTTTGTATGCAATTTTGTTTTCCAGCCGCATGTATCTTAACCTTCAACCACTCAACTCTCTTGATTATATAGTTTGATTCTTTTTTATAATTTTTCGTTGAAGACTTTATTTTAGGAGGCCCTCTTGTCGTTTTGGCATAGGGCCCTTAAAATCTTAGAGCCGTCATTGCACATGGATTGGATTAGACGGCCGGACCAAAAGGGTAGGACTCTACTTGTGGCAGCTTAGCAAATTCATGGTCCGAAAGTAGACCATGCCAAGTCTTGCATACACATTTGGAAATGAGAATGCTCCTAGTTGGTAGCTTTAGTAGAATAATGTAAAGAATAGACTTTGGAAGATCTAACATACAAGAACCCATTACTTGAATTTGTTCCTCTTTGTTGCCTATTGCTATGGCATTATCTACTGGCTTTCTTTTCCTGTGCATTGCTATTCTCTGGGTCTGTGAAATTGGATGAAAAGAAAACCATCGCTTATTTATAGAACCCTGAAATCATATTGTTTCAAAATCTCACATCTTACTCATCTAAATCGAGCCTATAATTTTTAGGGGGTTTCACTAAAACACCCAAAATGGGGGCTGAAATTATAAAAAAACCCAACACCCAAAACACTTTATAAACACACCCAAAACCCATCATTACACACACTCAAAACCCATTTATAAACACACCCAAAAAATATATAATTGTTTATTTTAGAATTGATTTTGGGTGTGTTTCTATATTTAAATAGTGTGTGGGTTTTTTTTTATAAATACATGCCTAGAATTGGGTTTATTTATAATAATCTATAATTTTTATCTTTTCTTAAGCATAATTACTGCTAAAGGAACAATGATATGCTATATTTCTTTCATACGAACAGCGCTATAAAATATATATATCCCAACAAAATATTAGTTTTGCGCCTATTGACCTGCCTTGCACTTCAAGGCACCAATTTCCACTCTCCTTGTTTGAAATTTAAAAGGGAATCATCTTCAGTTTCCAGTATTTTCATTTAGACACAAATTGTTAATAGAACTTACCAATTCTTTCATTTAGAGAAACCATGTCGACCCTATTCCCAGCCTGAAACAAATTCAATTTCAAACCTCAATTCCCAGCCTCATTTTTTATGTTTTTCTGATCTCTTTTGTATCTTGAGTGACTACCTTCATCCTGTGATTTGGCTTGAGCAAGTTTTGTTTCATATGCAGCTCTTGTTTGTTATCTGCAAGTTTGCCTCCTTTGAACAAAAAATAAATAAATGTCACACATACAATGCAATACATACATACATCACAAGCATATGTGGGCCAAACATACAATGGACAATCGGATTTTATCCTTGCTAGCGGAAGGGATTGAAAATATATCTATGAGAAGCCAATCAGTAAATCCCCCTTTTATCTTTAAGCTTAACAAATTATCATGACAAAAGTTCTTTCAATTTCAAGCGAAGGATGATCTTATTAGCTTGGGTATGTATGTGTTACAACTCAGAAATTAAACATACTCAAAGGTAATGCTTCAAGCAAAAACTGTTAAAAAAGATTTGTATGGTAATGAGACTTTCTTTCACGAATCATGATTGACAATACTAATGAGTTTCGCTACTGATCATATCTCGACTGTCTAAACAACAGAACATAGCAGAGCAACCCTTCAATGCCAAAAGAATGCTGGTATGAAAAATGTGAGACAAATACTCTCAACAAGATTCTCATAACCTAAACCTAAAGAAAGAAAAAAGAAAACATATGAAAAATGTCCAAAAGCTTACCATTCTTCTAGATGCGTGGACTGTGAAACCTCTACCAAGCAATCCCTTGAGAATCCAGAAGCTCACGTAGGTTAAAGAATCAAGAACACAAAAGATGGGTTTTTCGTAGTCCATTCGCACTGTTTTCAATTTTTTTTCGTTTCCAGTTGTGGCTTCCAAGAAAAAAAGAGTTTCACAGGAAAAAGTTGTGTATGAATGAGTTTTGTTTAACCATAAAAGGAATTCTTATGCAAATTATATTAGTTTGACCAAATTATAGAACAAGGGCAAATATGAAACCAGCATCCATGGTTTAAGAAACAGGGGCAGAGCAAGCAGAGGCAAAAGCACCGCTACCGCTACAGCATTTGTTTTGAAACAAAGAACTCACAGCAGCCACCCAACGACGGCTGCAGCGCATGACCAGCGGCAAAATTCCTCGGGGCAAAGGGGGATCTGAAAATTGGAAAATCCCCATGGAAGAGCTGGTTTTGATCCCCTTGGATGTGTGGATGTGCCGTAAAAATGTACGCCCACCGATCCCACAGCCACCCACCTCCCCCGCACAGCTAGCTACCCCACTCAATTCACGCACCTCCACCCAACGGGCAGATCAATGAAAACCAGAGCCTCACCAAAGCCATTCTTATTGTTGGCGAGTAGAGTATATCCTATTCTATTTGGGTTTTATTTTCCTTTTGTATAGATATTATGTAATTAGGATACCACTTATTTTCCTTGTCTAACCCTACTAGGGTTTGTAACCTTACTATAAATACCTCCTTTTGGAGAATGAAATATATCTGAAAATATTCTACCATATTGTTTGACTTGGTATCAGAGCCAGGTTTCTGGTAACCTGTGTATTGTGCCCACCCGTGTTCTACTCTGTGCCCTAATTCCTTTTTAGGGTTCTTGTGCTCGTGTTCTACTCTGTGCCCTAATTTTTTCTTTTAGGGTTCTTGTGTCCGTGCCTGTGCCGTGTTTATCGTATCTGCTTCGTGTTGTGTTTGTTTCCGCTGCTATCATGGGTGATGATTCCATAGTTGTGACTGGTGCTAGTGCGTCTACACCAAAGGAGGCACGTCCCTCGCGTGATTATTCTACCCCGCTTACATCTGACAAATTGGATGGCTCCAATTATGCCTCTTGGTCTCGTGGTGCGCGTATTACGATTACTAGTCGTCGTATGACAAGTTGGATCAATGGGAAGAAGCCTGCTCCGTCTCAAGATTCCGCTACCTATGATGAATGGGAAGAAGATAATTGTCTGGTGCAGTCATGGCTTCTCAATTCCATGACTAAACCGGTTCGTGCCTTGTTCGAACGTGGTGATACTGCCTATGATATATGGGAGGCTGCTCGGAAGACCTATACTGTGACTCAGAATAGTTCTCGTTTGTTTCAACTCCGACGGCAATCCGTACTTATAGGTCAGAATGGTGAATCTGTGAAAGTGTTCTATGAAAAACTTCATGCTATCTGGCAGGAGATTGATTGTCTGCGTCCGAATGAGTTTAGTTGTTCTATTGATGGGGCTCGTCGTCTGAAAGAAATTGAAGCCGATCGAGTTTATGATTTTCTTGGTGGGCTAGATCCACCGTATGATGGTGTTCGTAGCCGTATTCTTGCTCTTAGTCCTGTTCCACCCCCACTCGAAGCCTATGCCATGGTCATGGAAGAAGATACCCGTCAGTCCGCTATGCTTGGAGGAGGATCGCTGGCCCTTAAAGTGGATCCAGCCCGTCACCGACCGGTCTCCCCGCAAGTAGCGACCGGTCGCTCTCCGTCAAAAAAGTTGGGGTCTTCTGCTGGGTTTCGTCCTTCTGCCCCCAGCTCTTTTGAAGGTCCGCCTAAGTGCCGCCATTGTAATGGGGATCATTACTCTGAAAAGTGTTTTAAGGAGCATGGTTACCCTGATTGGTTTGCTGACTACAAAGCTCGTATGTATGGTCCCAAGGCCACTTACACTGTGACTCCTAATGAGGTCCGTCCTCCGACTCCATCTGCAAATCTGTGTGCTTCTGATACTATGCCAGGTATGGGTTCTACTACTTGGATAATTGACACTGGTGCTTCTGATCATATGACTTATAATGATAAAATGTTTGATGAGTTGTCGCATAACCCTCGTGACCCATATATTACTAGTGCTAATGGTTTACATTCCCCAGTTATTGGTGAAGGTACCATCCATCTTACTCCTTCTTTACCCCTATCTCATGCACTCTTGGTTCCCAATATTCATTGCAATTTGTTATCTGTTGGGCGTTTACTTGATACACTTAACGCTTCTGCTACATTCTATTCTACCCATTGTGTTTTCCAGGATCTCAGGACTCACGAGAAGATTGGGCATGGTAAACGGATAGGGGGGTTATATTACTTACAGTTGCCGGCTGCAGCAGTTCGTGATTGTGTCGCTAATAAAGCTCTGAGTGGCAGTGTCAAAGACAAGCAACAACTTTGGTTATGGCATCGTCGCTTAGGACATCCGTCGTTTGGTTATCTTAGACATTTGTTTCCTTCGTTATTTAGTTCGTGTGATGAGTCTAGTTTCAATTGTGAGACTTGTGTAATGGCCAAGAGCCACCGTACTGTTTTTCCCTTAAGTAATAATAAAGCTGCTTTGCCTTTTGAGTTAGTACATTCTGATGTCTGGGGTCCTGCTCGTGTGACTTCTCAAGGTTTCCGTTGGTTTGTGACGTTTATTGATGACTGCACTCGTTTAACATGGGTGTATTTGATGAAGAACAAAAATGATGTTGCCTCTATTCTTCCTGACTTTTGTGCCATGGTGTCTACTCAGTTCCATGCTCGTGTTAAAGTATTTCGCACTGATAATGGCGGTGAATATGTGAATCATACCTTGGCCCAATTCTTTCGTGAGCAAGGTATCATTCACCAAACTACCACTCCATTCACACCTCAACAGAATGGTGTGTCTGAAAGGAAGAATCGCCAATTACTTGAAGTTGCTCGCTCTCTGATGTTGGATACGTCTGTTCCCCATCATCTTTGGGGACATGGTGTCTTGGCCGCTGCCTACTTGATTAACCGTACTCCTAGTCGGGTTCTTGATTTCAAGACTCCACTTGATGTGTTATGTGCTCTTACTCCTCCGGTTTCGGTCTCTAAGTTACCTCCGAAGGTGTTTGGGTGTGTTGCGTATGTTCATGTTTACTCTCATCAAAGGAGTAAACTTGATCCTTGTGCTCTCCGCTGTGTCTTCATTGGTTATTCTACTACTCAGAAAGGTTATAAGTGTTATCACCCACCTACTCAGAAGGTACATATCACTTTGGATGTCACATTTCATGAAGAAGTACCCTATTATGTTTCTCCCTCCTCTTCAATTCAGGGGGAGAGGGGGAGTGAATTGAAGAAAGTGGAAAATATGGATTTTTTAAGCGAACAGCATGCCAACGACCGGTCGCACATAGGAAGCGACCGGTCGCTCGAGTCGAGCTGGGACTACAGTACCGATACGAGCGAAGCGACCGGTCGCCCAGGAAACGACCGGTCGCACATAGGAAGCGACCAGTCGCCCGCGTCGACGAGCGAGAACAGTACCGATACGAGCGAAGCGACCGGTCGCCAAGAAAGTAGCGACCGGTCGCCAGACAAAAATGTTGATGTTTCCGAGCCTCTCTCAGAAGAAAATAACAGTGATATTGGCGACTCCCATACAGATGAAATTGATAATATACCCCCCTCTGCCCTGCCATTGCCTCAATCAAGTTGTGATAATGAGGTACTTTCTAGTGATATGCCTACCTATTCTTTGCCTCCACGTACTACCCGTGGGAAACCTAAAATACAATATTCTCCTGATATACATGCCAAGTCTAAATATCCCATTAACCATTATATGTCAACTCATCGTTTATCTAAGTCATATGCATCATATTTGTGTCAATTATCTAGTGTATGTGTGCCAACTAAGTTGCAGGATGCTCTATCTGATCAAAACTGGGTAGATGCAATGCATGTTGAGATGGAAGCCTTGAACAAGAATGCCACTTGGGAGTTAGTTCCTTTACCAAAAGGAAAAAAGGCAGTTGGATGCAGATGGGTGTTTACTTTGAAGCACAAGGCTGATGGTTCCATTGACCGTTACAAGGCAAGATTGGTAGCAAAAGGGTATACTCAGACATATGGAGTGGATTACACAGAGACTTTTGCTCCAGTAGCTAAGCTCAACACTGTACGCGTGCTCTTATCCTTAGCTGCTAACCGTGACTGGCCGCTGCTACAATTTGATGTCAAAAATGCTTTCCTCCATGGTGATCTCAAAGAAGAAATATATATGGATCCTCCGCCGGGTATCCCTGTGACCTCTAAGGAGGGTGTGGTGTGTAAGCTACGGAAATCCTTGTATGGATTAAAGCAGTCTCCAAGAGCGTGGTTTGGAAGGTTTGCTGCATCTATGAAGAAGTTTGGGTATGTGCAAAGTAACTCTGATCATACTTTGTTTCTGAAGCGTCATAAAGGTAAATTGACGGCTTTAATTATTTATGTTGATGATATGATTGTGACTGGTGATGATCATGTAGAGATACAGAATCTTCAGAAGTATCTGGCTTCTGAGTTCGAGATGAAATCATTAGGTGATTTAAAGTATTTTCTTGGGATTGAAGTTGCCAGATCTAAACATGGTATTTTTCTATCCCAAAGAAAGTATGTTTTGGATTTACTTGCAGAAACTGGAATGTTGGATTGTAAACCGATTGATACCCCTAGTGAGCAGAATCATAAGTTGGGGATATACCCCGATCAAGTTCCGACTGATAAAGAACGTTATCAACGACTTGTGGGGAAGTTGATTTATTTGGCTCATACTCGTCCAGATATTGCTTATGCTGTAAACATAGTAAGTCAGTTTATGCACTCTCCTAGTGTAGATCATATGGGGGCTGTGACTCGTATTTTAAGGTATCTGAAAGTAACTCCTGGCAAGGGGTTAATTTTCTCCAAGTATGGCCATACAAATGTAGAAGGGTATACAGATGCTGATTGGGCAGGTTCAGCCACAGATAGGCGTTCGACATCTGGGTATTTTATGTTTGTGGGTGGCAATCTTGTTACATGGAGGAGCAAGAAACAAAAGGTAGTGTCTAGATCTAGTGCTGAGGCTGAGTATCGGGGAATGGCCCATGGTGTATCTGAGTTACTATGGTTGAGGAGATTGTTGAAAGACCTTGGTTTTGGGCCTAATAAACCCATGGATTTATATTGTGACAATACGGCTGCGATTGCAATTGCTCATAATCCTGTACAACATGACCGTACAAAGCATGTGGAGGTTGATCGAAATTTTATTAAAGAAAAATTGGATGCGGAGATTGTGTCCTTTCCCTTTATCCGTTCAGAGTATCAGTTAGCTGATGTTCTTACGAAAGCTGTTTCTACAAGTATCTTTCTCAACTCGCTTGACAAGTTGGGCATGCGTGACGTCTTTGCTCCAACTTGAGGGGGAGTGTTGGCGAGTAGAGTATATCCTATTCTATTTGGGTTTTATTTTCCTTTTGTATAGATATTATGTAATTAGGATACCACTTATTTTCCTTGTCTAACCCTACTAGGGTTTGTAACCTTACTATAAATACCTCCTTTTGGAGAATGAAATATATCTGAAAATATTCTACCATATTGTTTGACTCTTATATCCTCCCTTCACTGGTATCAAGCCAGTTACTTGATGATGTTAGGGATTGAATGTTATTGTAATATAATGTGAATTGAATTGCTGTTTGAGTATAATGGTTAAGTTTCAGAATGATGATGACCATTTTTTTTACTCTGATTTTTATGGGTTTTGATGTGTTGCTGTGGGAGTTGGAGAAGAGAAGAGAATTCTACCTCCACTCAAATTCACATAGAATTCTACATATTCACCTCCCGTGAATACATAAACAGTACACAGTAAACACAGTGTGATGATGAATATAAAACACCAAACTCAGTGATAAAACTAAACTAAAAATAAAAATAATAAAATTTAAACAATCTGAATGAGATGAGATTAGCAGGGGATTTGTGAAGTGAACCACTCCATCACATGAACTGGGGCTTTGACCAACTCCAGAGCCAACTCCACGACCACCGTCACGCACAAACAGCACGGGCATATGCAAGTCAGCAACAATCTACACCCAAAAAAAATATTCCCCCCACCCAAAAATAAAAACAAAAAAACCAATCAGACCCCA
Source organism: Prunus kanzakura (assembly GCA_020521455.1). Taxonomy (NCBI): domain Eukaryota; kingdom Viridiplantae; phylum Streptophyta; class Magnoliopsida; order Rosales; family Rosaceae; genus Prunus; species Prunus kanzakura. The sequence continues at coordinate 1,093,845 of BPUM01000803.1, read as the reverse complement.
ACTTCAAAATCAACAAGCTCCAGGCACTACGAAATATCAGATTGCATAAAAATCACTTAATTTCAAAAACCCATATGATCAAATTGAATGAAACCGCATAACAAGTTAAGAACCAAGAACATAAGAGATTGGCCAGATGACCCATATGCATGAAAATCAATTGAATTGAGAAAGCCAGAAGGAATTGTACCCGACGATCCAGATAACGATGCCGACGATGGAGAGGACGAGGGCGAGGAGAGCAAAAGGAAGGCCGAGCAGAAAGCCCAGAGGCCTGCAGTCACCTTCTGAAGAGCACATTTTCTCTCACTTTCTTTCTTCTTCTTTTTTTTCTGGGATTTTGGTTCTTCAGCAGCAACTGCTTGAGAGAGAAGAGAATGGAGAGAGACTTGTTTAGTAATGGGAGACGGCACACATTGTGTGGTGTATTGTTGGAAGTTTCTTGTGCTTTTCTATTTTCTTTTACCAACGCAACTGGTGGGATATATATGATCACGAAAAATCTGTATTGGTTTTCAATTAAAAAATATTTAAATATATATATTTTTTCTTTCTACTTTTCTTTAAATAATAAAAACAAATTTTAAGCATCGAATCTTTTACCTTTTCTTTTCCTCACAGGAATCTTTTACATTTACCCTATATACTTTCGGAATAAAGTTTTACTTTCTAGACCATGTATTTTCAACTTTTTTTTAAATAATAAAAAGAGTGACTATTATTATGTTTTTTAAAATTCTCCACCCATATTTTGTAAAAAGATATATGAAATTTTTTTCTTTTTAATACAAGCGATAATCTAAACTACAAGGGGATGAAGGGTTTTTCACACACACATTACTAAGGATGGCAAAAATCATTGTTAGGTCCCCGACCCTAATGGGGGAAGATTTTGGTGAAAAATTGGGGCCGGGTACGAAGATCCTCAAATTTAAAAAATTCCCGATTAGGTATAAGCCTGGATGGTATTGTTATCCTCATACCAAAATTCGGCTTGATAATTGATATATTTATTTTAAAGTAATTTACATATAACATTACTATGTATGATTATAATATAATATTATCAATAAATATATAATTTAATATTTATTTAGTTTTCTAAAATTGAACTGAGATGATTGTGAGCAGTTTCGTTGATTTTTATAGGTGAATTTTATACTTATAGTTTAAGTTGAAATAAGTGTTATAATGTAGGGAAAATATTTTTTTAAGAAAAAAATATATGGGATTCGGGGCGACTTTGAGAGAAAGCCCCATGACAGGACAGGTAGGAGGATTCCCCGAAAATTATTATTGGGGATGGGGCGGGGCACGGGGGCACATATGGGGAGCTGGGACGAGGATAGTATTGCCATATTCGGCCCCAACCGTTCCGCTGTCATCCCTATCAATATGTCATAGAGTTTAAATCTAAGACCATTGATTTAAAAATTAAGGTCTTTTTTCACTAAGTTACATCCCGTCTTCGATATAAGAAGTGAATAATGCGAACTTCGACTGTACAAGGGACCCAAATGGAAAATGGGGGTACTGCGCTACAATCATCAAAAGCGAGAGAATCCGCGTGTTACTGTGGGTGCAAATAATTTGATGTGCCACGTGGACTGAAAGATGTCCATATGGGTTGCCACCTAGAAAAGTAAGTTGTAGTTAACACCTTTTTTTTATTCTTTTTTCATATTCTCAAATAGACATATTTTGTGTGGAGCCAAATAAAAAGACTTGCATGAGATATTTTGTCAACAAAGCTAGTGTGGCGGTGAGCCCATGATTCCTTGGCGTGTCGTATTAAATGAAGTAGGGCGGAACAGATGTGCAATGCAAGTTTGAGAACAGAAGTCGCCTACGCCTACGTGTGTAGGTCGTGATGCGAGAGGTGATTGCAAAAATAAAGCAAAAATAAGGCAAAAATAGCATATCCTATGGCCACTACATTTTAATTCCGATTCTCATTGTTTTGGCCAATTTCTTTGACCGTTCACTACAAAGGGTTTTATACATCTTGGATGCCAGAAAAGAAAAGGAGAGAGAACTACAACTGTGAAGCTTACAAGAATTTGACAACAGCTTTTCTACTTGAATTTTTCTGTTGGGCAGAAAAAGAAAGAAATTGAAGAAGAGGGTAAAGATAATAACTCAAAAGTATGTGCTGCACTTGATGGCGCTTCCTCCCTCCTCTAAACATGCCAATTAGGTGATGCCCTGAAGAAAAATCAGCAAGATAGGTAACTGAGTTGTAATGCTTCTTGCGAACACACAAGAAAGAAAGAAAGTGTGCAACCACATACGCGGATATGCTTCATACCAATTGCTCGGAGACGAAAACATTTGCTGAAGCAAAACAACTAAGGCCTGTTCAAACTTGAGTTCTCACTCTCCATGGAAATTATGGAAGCAAGCCTATCATAAACCTGAATAATAGTTGAGATGTTAGAGAATCCATTTGCCAAAGGATAAAAGATAAACAACAAAGTTCTGAAATTAGTTTCACGGATCACATACCTCCGTAAGCTTCTCGGTTTTATCCTTTTTCTTATTCTTATCCTGGTCATTTGTAGGTAAGTCATACCTGTAGAGGAGATGAAGCAAATTGTTATGATTCCATGAACATATATTTTTACACATGCAGACTGGAAAGAGAATTTAAGCCATTTTTCAAAAAGATAAAACAAAGTTGAACTTGATATTAATAGCGACATTTTGTACAAAAATTAATACCAATCCAAAGAACTGCCTAGAAATACAATTTGCTCACCAATCACGAGGAATGCCAGCCTCATCACGAGCTGAATAATTGAAGGGCCCTCTCAACTCCACGTTATGCTCTTTTAACAAGTCTGCATGGTTATAGTAAAAAGATCCGTATAATGATCAACCTTGCTCTAAGAATGTAGTAGGACTATAGATGAGAATATATACACATGAAATATGAAAGGGCAGCCAAACCTTTAAATGCGGAAGATGGGGTACAATCCATTTTCTGACAGACATCAACAAACCAATGGACTCCAACAGCCACATGTGCAACTTCTTCATCAGCAATTCTAGCTACAATGTCTGACGTCCTGAGATCTCCAAAGCCAACCAATTTTTGCACAAGTCGTGGTCCGGCATCTAGTCCTCGAGCTTCCTAAAACCAAGGATTACAACTCATCAAATATAAGCTAAAGAGAATAATCTGGACGAAACACAGATTAAATTGTTTTCTTTTCTTTTCTTTCATGCTTTCTCTTTGTCCTTTTTTTAATGTGTGTGGAGAATACATATGTACACATGTGTGCATTCTTTTCTTCCCTTTCTTACCAAGGAGTCTGCCCTTAAATTGGTAATAACAACATGCTAAAACGTTGGGGGGGAAAAACTAATGTTTCTTAAGTCATCCATCCTCAAATTAACTATATATCCAGATGCTCATGGAGTGACTGATGAGGAAATTATCTTGCAATCAATCAACCATCTCCAATTTTTCTTGGTATTATAAACAGCACCAAATCTTAGCTTTTAAAGAAGCAAATGCCCATCACTCTTAACGAGTTATCAATGTTAAAAAATAGCCTCAAGAAGTACATGTCAGGTAAATTAATTGAAGGAAAACTAAGAGTTCAAGACAATGCCAATCCTGCCTGCAGTAAAGGCAAGTAGATGCAACACAGTTATGCGACATCAAACATTATCGCAAAATAATTTGTTTTTGTGTCCAATATGCATCACTAGAAATCCAAAATTTGGTCATAGTAGCTAAAGGTAGAACAAGAAGCAGAAGAGTTTATATAATATATCAGTCAACTGTTACAGTACTAATCTAGGCTTCTCGCGCTTTCTTCCTATAGTTTAACTCAACAATCCTCTAGACCTCAAGGAATGGTTCACCATAAGTTGAGAAAAGTTCTACAGATTCAAAAAATTCATTATTCCAATTGTCTTTTTCAATTTTCGGAGCAGCCATTGTTCTAAAAACCACGAACTTTTACAACTTGATCCCATGTAATATCAACCGTATAGGCTTATACTCCCTCAACATTCCATACAAATATATACAAATGTCATAAAGCTCTCTTTATTTGGAGAAGGACATGATAATTTTGAGAGAAATTATACATAAAACATGTTAATATCATCGATAAATACATTCAAATCAAAGTTTTCAAATACTACATACAAATATTATATATATATATATATATATATATATATATATATATATATATATATATATATAGGATGATCTCTTTCTAGAATTTCCAGCAAATCAAGACTGCAGATTCAGACACAACTTAACCAATTAAACTATCCTGATTGATAGTCTGACGAGATAATAGCATGTTACACAACAAAGCAAGAGAAACTGATTACGTATACATTGCACACATGTGAAGATTTTAAACTATGCAAAACTGCAATTGGAGATGTTGCCAATCACCACAGACAATAGTCAACACAAAACATTGGTATTGAGGGATGTCACAGATTGTTATCGCATGGAAAAAAAAAACATATTTTTTTCCTTAAGAAGTTTTAATAAGGACATTTTTCTCAACCGACAATATCTATGGATACCTAAGATGCAATGACATGCATCCCAGCTTGTTTATGTCTGATCTATTGGCTGAGAAAAATGTTGTTTTTAAATATTAGAGATAACATAGGGTTTATGGATATTACCTGGACTAGAGGAATCACTGCCAAACGTGCAGCAACATCTTCAGATGATTTCTCACACTCCCTCCAAAGCAGATTATGAGCAGGCATGTCTCCATAACTTGTCACAAAAGCAAAGTTACAAGTCAACCTAAGAAACAACAACCAATTATGTACCCAAAGTAACTACTCTCCTCACTTGAAACCAAGTTCAGCAAGTCTCTGAGAACACCAAGCAAAATGGCGACTCTCATCATCAGCGACATGAGCAAAGTCAGCAAAAAACCCCTCCCCTAGAGTCTCACTAAAAGGTGAAAAACGAACAACAGTATCCCAAGCCAAGTCAATCGCATTGAGCTCAACATGAGCAAGATTATGAAGCATATAAGCATTAAGAGGCAAACCCGAGTTCTTGGGAGCCGGAATTTCTTTCGGGGAAACCTGAATTCACAATGTACATGGCGAAAATGAGTGCCCACAGATGTGCACAAGCATTGTATACATCTTTATAGTTTGTTCAGAAAAAATAAATATAAATTAAAACACAGGAAACAGGAAATTTCCATGAAAACAAACAAACAATAGGAAAATATGCAATACCAAATTCAAGGGAATATTAAAAATACCCTCAAAGGCAACAAGTACAAAGCTTTATCATTATTTAGAAATTATAAAAAAAAAAAAGTATTTTTAAGGAACAGAGAAACAAACCAGTTGAGGTTTGAGAGGGCGAGCGGGTCGAGGAGGGGGTTCACACGAGCCAATTGGAAGGTTCTCTAGGCGCCACCTGGAAAAAGCAAGATGGGAAAGCTTGGATTTGGCGAGAGGGTCACTGGTGGAGAGAACCAGAGCACCAAGCTCTGCAAGAGAGGAAGCTGATGACACCATTGGACTGTCATCGCTGTTAAGAGAAGACGGCTGTGACTGTAGCGGCTGAGGTTTTGGGCCTTTGGGTCCCCAGAAACGATTCTCATTGAGTGGGGACTCTCTCCAGGTTTGCAGACCAGTCCAAGGTGAACATTGCAAGGAAGAAGAAGAAGAAGAAGAAGAAGAAGAAGAAGAAGAAAAGGAGTTGATTTTGAGGCAGAATAAGAAAGGGACATGGGAGCACAAGGAGCGTTGTAATGTTGGAGAAAGCATGGGTTTCAGTTTCAGACGCTGCATTTCATTTCATGTGAATGCCGCTGGTGCTGACCTCCAATTCTTGTTGATTCTTTTTTCTCTTTTTGTTTTCCTGGTCCGTTCAATGCTTGTTGATAAACAAACCGTTTATGGTCTGTCTGTTTGGGCCTGGTTTTGGCGTTTTTATTTTGATCGCAAATTTACTGGTTTTCTATCGCCCAAAGCCCATAATTGTTCAATTTTTGCGTTTCTCTAATTTAGTTAATGATACCAAGTTATGAGCTTGTAACTCAAGTGGTTAAGAGCTGTTACGAATGAATCCAAGGTCCTATATTTCAATCACCAATCGCACCCAAGGTTCTGTATTCCAATCACCCATCCCTCAATATCGCTCGAATTTATTAAAAAAAACCATTGATGCAAAGTCACAGGAATTTTGTTTGCATTAGGGTTGGGCACGACGTCGTTTGGTTTAGTGTTGGGCCCAAACTCATCACAGAACCGACCATATTGACTATAAAGATCGCCCACCTGAGATGAGACGTCATCAAGCACGTCTATCCACCAAGATTTACAGCTTGGTTTGGTTTGTTTCAGTGATGCCAATGAAGTACGGGGCGAAGGAGCAGTGACCATTCACTGAGTCGACTGCAAGTCCTACAAGGTGGAGCTAGGACAGAGGCGAGATAAACGAGGAAGAAGGCCACCACAACGACGAAAAGCCTACGCAAATTGAGAGAGAGAGAGAGAGAGAGAGAGAGAGAGGAACAATTGTTTAAAATTGTTAGAAAAATTATTAGAAAAATTGTTTAAAATTAACAAATATTTTATTGTTTAAATAAAAAATAAAAACATAAACTGAAAAACCACACCCTTCCCCACAAAAGTTTTGGTGGGGGGTGGGGGGGTGTGGGGAAAGGGGGCTGGTAAGAACACATAAAAATGGCAGCTTGTATGGTGGCTTGGGCAGTGTTGGCGTGGGTAGTGGTGGGGAGGGGGTGTTGGTTTTCAATCTGAATTTTGTGATTTTATATTCTTTTAATAATAAATTGAACCTTAATTTTTTAAATTAATTTTAAAAGCTTACTCACATACTATGTGTTATATCTTAAACTGTGAGATTATTTGAATGGTTTAGATATTATAAAATACGAGTAAACGCACAAGAACATACTATGTGTTATATCTTAAACTGTTAGATTATTTGAATGGTTTAGATATTATAAAATACGAGTAAACGCACAAGAACTTGGCCCGGGATCCGAGGGAGCATACCCCAAAAGGTTCCACACAACGGCAAATTTTGGGTTTGTCTTGAAGGTCTCTGGTCTCTGATATTCAGACAATATATTCAGACAATATTTCCGTTTTTAAGACCTTTATTTCGTTGACCAAAAGAAGACCTTTATTTCAACTGATATTTTATTTTGGCTGTTGAAACAGTTTAGAGAAACCGTACTTAAAATAAAACCTGCTAACCCTAACACAGTAAACGATTGTACGGAGGTTTAAGCCAGCATTCACAATCAATACATACTTTAGTGACCTCTGCAATATAGCCGCATAACCAAGAACAATTCTTTCAAGTCTTTCGATTTTTTTTCCAACCAAAACAGAGCATAAAATCGAGTTCCATCTCCGGCAATTCAGAGTACAATTATGCTGATCCTGTTGAGATTGAGACTACTACTACAACCACGCCATAGTGCATACAAATCTACCGACATATTCATTTCATGAAAACACAAGAAAATTCATATGGAGCAATTTGACTCAATCAACTTGGATTACAGACTATCTATCTATTGTGTAAAACCAAAGCATCCTGAATCTGTCAGCACGAAACCGAAACCAAGTCACCGGAATTTAGACGGGTAGCAGTACTTAGCAAAATGTACACGTGCTATGAGAAACTAATTATCACCACATTCTACCAATATTATACAAATTCTGATTCTGACCAGACCAATGGGGGCCGCATGTAGGCATTGAGGAACCAATTAAACTGACAACCCCAATCTATACTTGCAGGATGGTTGGAGCCCATGGAGAAAATTTCCACTATACACCAATTGTAGATTCAAATCCATCGTCTGAAAAGCTTCCAATCACCATGCAGCAAAATCACCATCTACCCTAATTTTCAGACATCTGCCATTTAAGAAAATCGTAATTAGCATTTGCGGATCATATCTAGTTAAAAAAAAGGAACCAGTCAATTACATAATTACTGTCATCAAATCATTCCAAATCCAAAGACTCATTATAGCATAGCATACCCCAAGAGGGCAAGGGGGGAAACACATTCATTTAGCGACCCTTTAACATGGGAATTATTCTGTTCGAAAATTGAAATTTACTCATAGCAATCATTTGTGCTCCAACAGTTAGTAGGAAAGGAGGGAACCCACTTATAATGAAAAGAAAAGAAACAAAAGAGAGTAACCAGGTTATAAGGTAAACAAATTCAGTTACACGCACCGATCTCATACATTCTTCAATAGTCATAAAAAACTACATCACCACAACTTCAAACCACACTAGGATTTTAGCATTGACAGAGCATTTTTCCTTGCTCCCGCTGTCAGCTATTTCTAGAGATATCCTTCTAGCTCTTTCAGGAAATTTTGTTATGCACTATTTTCACAGGCTACACAGCACGGTACACTGGTCGGATATAGGATTTGATTTACACCAAGCTGATTCTTACATAAGAAGAAAAAAGCAGAACCAAACTGATTGAGAATGAAACTCTACTATCTTATGGACCAAAGCAGGCGAACATAAGTCAAAACCAGTACTTTTATACTACTCTACATGGTGTGCCTTTATGGATGGCCAAAATGCCCTATTTTGGATTTGTCGATTCTGAATCAAATAGTCCAATAATTTTCCAGCATAAATAAACCTACCAGAAATATCTTGTGGATGGCCCAAATGCCTTATTTTGGCTTTGTCGATTCTGAATCAAATTGTCCAATAATTTTCCAGCATAAATAAACCTACCAGAAATACCTTAGTGGTGTTGCATGCAGAAAATCTACTAATAATTAACTAATCAGATCCCTGATCGTATAGGAACAAAACTGACTTGTATTCCACCTGAAAGATACCACATCGTCAAGTTCTATTCTCTGCACCTCAACAATGTAATTGTGTTCCCAGCCCTCCATCAATGCCCAAGCAAAAAGCAGGATAGCACTCCTTTCAACTAATTCAAGATAAAAAAAATTTGCTTGAAGTATATATGTGCACTAAAACTAGAAGTATGCCCAAAGCCACAAATAAAGCCAAAACTTACTTCAGAAAAAGTATGGTTTCAGGATGGCCTTTATTTTATTGTCTTACGACATAAAGCCAAGTAAGGTATAACACATGGACCGTAAAGTACGAAATCTAAGCAACATGCTAGTATACTAAAGATTAGATGTGACCAAATTATCAAAGGCCAACAACATAATGGTCATTAACTCTGACTTGCTCACTTAACTGACCAAATCCAAACACCCTCACACGAGAAAGACAGGTTATTTTCTTACATGATTTGCTTTGAAATTCTTGCAAAGAAAGAAAGTATCAACAAAAATGAACAAAAAAAATGATAGATTCAACTGGCCTGAACCAAGTACACATGCACTATACAAAGACAGGAAAAGAGAAAACAAGAAACCAAGTCTCCAGTGAGAAACAAATCACTGCAATTCCATAATCCAACAACAGAAATCATTTGAAAGAAACATCCACTAGGCCTTTCCATCTTACTCACTTAAAATAATCCTTCCCTAACAGGAAAACAGGACCAACCAGCATACTTTGGTGGCTGACACATTGGTCAGGCCACTCTACAATCAACTTATCAAAGCCCCAATAATGGAACAAGATAGACAAAACAACCAAGGGAATTTCATAATTCAAGGCAAAATTGTTCAATAATTCCAGTCAACTTTGAATCGTATTGCACCAAATTCCAATGGAAACATTCTCACTGGCCAGATAATTTTTTTTCCCGTTTGAAAAGGGAAAAAAGACAACTAGAAGAATCAGCGCCAAAAAATAAATTAAGTACCTAAAACATTATTACTGAGTAATATCCATACTTTTCCAGGGATAAGGACTGTTATGATAAATCCCTTGAGATTCTTAGAGAAGGAGAGGAAGGGGGAGAGAGGATAATAAAAAAGCAAGGGAATGGATGGATGACAACTTTGCAAAGATTGGTGAGTTATATGAAATGAACATTAACACCAGATTTGATAGGTTGTACAAAAATTAATAGTCAGTGGTAAAAATAAAAAGGGCTTGCTATCTTAAGAAGCTACAGCTACCTTGATACAGCAGGCTTGGCATGCGCCGCCAAGATGGAGAAATTGTAGCCTGTGTTACGCTGGTTATGGTTATCAGATGTGGGTGCTGAGTCCAAGTGTCGGATTCACCAGTTTTCCTATAACTATCCACACTCTTGAAGTCTAAACAACCAAACCCTTACCCATATTATCATGTTTTGCCAATGGGTACAGAAGGCTAAAATGATACGGTCCATGTAAAGCATTATGTGACCAAATAACCTCCAAATATACCTATAAAGAAACCAGCATAACATCACAACTATAACACCAACCAACAGCCTCATATAATAACAAGAAAATAATACACAACCCACTGCATAAGTTTCATTTTCTGCAGTATCTACAGTATTTTTACAACAAATTTTCCACCATTCAAAGCTCTTCACCATAATCAATAATAAGGAGTAACAAACTTACCAAGGTTTGTCAAATAAACAATGATAGTGGTTTACCGATAATTCTCATAACATCACATCTACTAGATGAATCATGCAACAACCTTCATAAAATAGTTTGGCTCATAAGTAATGTAAGAACCTCAACATGTGTCTCCAAGGCAGACAATTTAAATTTTTTAGGGTGCTACCGCATTTCACTTGCAGATTATTTAATTCAAGTACGATATAATCCCAACTTAACACTATAGAAGCACAAAAACTACAAAATGCTTGGAACAAGATCAAGTTGGCAGGGGACAAAATCATGTTGACGGATCTTACCTCAAAATTAAATCGTTAAGTCCTCGGCGACCCCACATCTGATCCAGATGCTGACGAACTATCACTATCTGAGTCTGCAGAAACACATATGTAAGAAAAAGAAAATGCCTGACTAAACAACATATTGCATCATTGAAATACTGCATGCCCAACAATCCGTGAAAAAATTCATTATCCACAAACAGAGATATGTGTCACAGTACCACTTGAGGAAGATCCAGAATCACTGCTAGAACTGCTTGAACTACTTGACCTACTCCTATTATCACCCTGGTTATCCCCTTGAATGGCTGTTGAAGAAGAAATAATCTTTTCATCTGCTCACATAAAGAACGAGTTTCAACTTATCAGTTTCTCCATGAAATCACTAATTTCAATGCCATCAAATCTCACATTCTGAAATACTAACCTGTTTTGGTTTCTTTGGGCACCTCTGCCACAATGGGGTCCTGGGTCTGTAAAGAAATAAAGAAGAAAAAATCAGTTACCAACAAAAGCCACCAAAAAAGCCAGATGTCATAAGGTATGAGTCAAAGCATTACCTGCTGCTGGACATTCTGCTCAGTTTCTGCTCTGGCTTGCATAGCCATTTCAGCTTTCCGCTTGTGTTTGCTCAAACTCTTCTTGTAGTTGGTTACAAACCTATCAAGCTCCCACAGGGTCTCAACATCAACGCTATCAATGTCCACTTCAATTTCATCATCATGCTGGAATAGGTCAGAATTTCTCCTCTTAATAATCTGTACAATGGAATCCAGCTTCTCCGAAGGTAGACTCTGGAGGCTTGTGCTAAGCTTTTGTTTTTCCTCATAAGTCATGTCCCTTTTATGAGGATCCTTAGCCTTAGGCTTCTTTGGAGCGGGGGTTCTAGGAGTAATAGTGATGGGCTTTGGCTTGGGATCAACATGATGAGAAATAGACTCAGACCTGTCCAAAATCCTTCGCATGTCAAGAGGAGGTGGTGGCAGTGAAGGTGCCTTTCTTGATGTAGGTGTAGGAAGACTAGCCCCATAATCATATCCAAACCTCATCTCACGATTATAATCTGACTCTATGATAGCCCACCTGTCCTCAAATATCCTGGATAGCTGCTCTGCCATAACATGAACATCCTGCCCTTGTGGGTTATAAGTCATGGCATTGTGAAATGTAAGTCTCACATCCTCGGCAAATTCTTTCGGAGATTTGTACCAATTCTTGTTCAGCCTCGACTTAATGGTACCCAAGTCCATTGGGTGCTTGATAATGATATGATAATCGTGCAAACCAAGCTTGGCAGCATCAACAGGTTCATTAAACACCCAACCATGCTTGTGTTTCATCAATTTTTCAAGCAGAGAACTGCAACTCTTAAAAAACTTGCTTCCCATGCCATACCCTTGTCCTAAATCTCCTCCACCATGCTTCTTCCCATTCAATTTCGACTTCTTATTACTCTCAGCAGGCGGAAACTTATCCTTAGCCAGCAAAAACTCAGAATTATGATAGAACTGGTTCGCCTTGGGGGTTCTCTTCTCTTTCTCCACAATATCACTCATTCCCTGACTATTCTCCAACACTGATATACTCAGCTGATGCAAAGGCCTGGTAACTTCACGGGGAACACCAACCGAAGCAACCTCAGAGTGAACCCGTCTCAGCACTGCACCACTATTATTGACCCCCTCATTCGTTACAAGGGAGTGATTAAACCCACCAATCTGCCCCTGTTTGGCCTCAATCCTCTTCACCAAACTCCGCACCATATCAAGCTCACTCTCAAGCTTCCTCCGAAGCTCACGCATCTCCTGCTTCGACCTTGAAGCCAAATTAATCTTCATTCGGTTCTCCGGCCCCTCCTTCGCCAGCCCATTTTCCACGGGTGGATCCCGACTTTCAGGTTCCACCACTGCCACGGCCACCTCTTGCCGGTTCAGGCTGGAGGAATCGCCAGAGGCGGCAGCATCAGGCGGCGGAAGGAGCTGCTGCTGCTGAGCGGAATTCCCCTCCTCAGACGCAATAGTCTGAGCCGGAGGAAGCTGGGACGAATTCTCATTCTCATCATTCTTCTTGTTGTTATCCTGCTTGTCGCTCTTGTTGTTGTCGTTCTGGTTGATGTTGTTGTCGTTCTGGTGGTTGTCGTTCTTGTTGATGTTATTGTCGTCGGCGGTGGTGGTGGTTGTGGTGACGGAGGGGGCGGTTACGGCTGTGGTGGTTGTGGCGGTGGCGGTTGTGGCTGTTGGGTTGGCCTCTGTGGGTTTGGTGGTGTTGTTGTCGATGCTCTTCTTCTTGGGGCCTTTGAAAGCCTTTCGAGTATAGACCTTGCTCTCCGTGTACCTCTGCTTCTCTCTGGCTCCATCACCTTCTCCTACTATAGGCTCCGAAGCCATACATGTACCTCCCAAAACCCTAACCCCCACTTTTTCCCCTCTCGCAAAGATCCAAGATTCCTAGGGTTTTTTTTCCGCTTTCCCTCTCTCCACAAAAGAGAACAAAAAAAAAATTGACAAAACCCTAGTATTTCCCCCAAATCTCACACACCCACATAGAGACACAAAAATCAAATTAGGGTTTCCCACCAAAAGACAACAAAACAGAGAGAGAAAGTTAGGGCTTACAACATCAACAACACCAACAACCAACAGTAGGGGGAAGCTTCGAGCTTTTTGAGCTTTTCGAGCTTCGTTTGCCTTTCTCTTCGACCAGATCTCGCTCCTTCTCTCTCTAGTTTCTCTCTCTAAAACGCTTCACAGTCTCTCTCACCAAGTTTCTCTCTCTTCTCTCTCTCTGTATCCTTATCTTACAGGTGTACGGCGAGGGAAGGGTTCGTGAGGGAGCGGTGAAGTTGACGAAGCGTGTGGGTGCACCAAAAGAGTCGTGCCCGGGAAGTTTCATAGCAGGGGTGGGGGGTGATTGACTCACGCGCCATGTTAGGGAGTGACGTCTTACGGACCAAGGGGAAGGCGAGTATACTAGAGAAAGCGAGCGTGGGGTTCACGTGAGGGTGGAGCTTATGAGGGATTATGTGGCGGGGAGTTGAGTTTTGCGAATATTTGGAGAGATTCCACAGGCGATTAGAGGGCGCGTGTGGTTCAGTTTCGGATATTGTGGGGGTTGTGTTTTTGATTTGGTGTATTGGTGGAGACTCTGTCCGGTCGGATACCTCAAAGTTTTATATTATGTCGGTTGGTTCTCGTTGCTGGGATTTTGCCGTTTGCTTTGCTGGTTTTTGAGGTCCCAGCAAACTCTTAATGTGGGCTTTTAATGGGCTTCAGTCATTGAAAACCAGATTCAAGCCCAAATTCCACGAACTCAAATAACAAAGAGACTATAATGAGGCCATCCCCAACCATATTAGGGCTAAACTCAAATTTCTACTCTCCAAAATAATATTATTCATGTATTTTCATGACTCAAAATCTTTTTTCCTCCAACCTTGCAAACTCATAATTTGAGTTCGCAACTTTATTAAATTGTTTAAGAATGATTAACCCCTAAATTTTTTTTCTCGTTAATTTTTCTTGACATTATTTTTGTTTTAACATTCGTGATTTAATTTTCTAAACATTTTAACCTAAAAAAATTAAAATTCCAAAACATAATAGAATTTCACTTAAAAATAAAAACAAGTACAACACCATAAATAAAGATAAACAACAATTACAAATAAACATAAATTAATAACCACTATGTGGAGGGCTTGAATAATAGTCTCCAGAGTTGTCTTCTGGATTGTAGGGGGAACTTGTATTTATTTGGGCCTCAATAATTTCGTCTTGCTTATTCCCCCAATACTTCTTCTTTCTTAGAGTAAATTTAAATAGGTCTATGGACATTATCTCTGTTCATTGACTTCCTTATCTTGTTGGATTCGATAGGCATGTTACTCTTGTAGGAGCTCTAACTTTCGCCTCTTATCCCCCTTTGCCTCATTTCCTTGTTGAACCAATTTAGACAAGAACTTTCCACTTTGGTTGAGATAACCTTCAATACATTTCCTTTTTTTTTTTCTTTTCATCTTTATGTTTATCTCTTCCCAACGACCTTGGAGTGGGCATGACCACATCATCTTCATCTTCCTCCAAATTGACTATATTGCCATTATGAGAAGAATCTTTGAATGTTTGTGTGGGAGATTCACATAGGTTATTCCATTTTGGGCAATCTTTTAAGATTTGCCAAGCATGATACAACTTGAAAGGCCTATTCGGAGATTTATTATCATTTAAGAAAATTATTTTTTGCATTCATAGAACCCATGAAATAAAATAAAAATCAAGTTAATAATTGAAAAGAATTAGAATTATAAATTTAAGCATTGAAAAAAATGGGTGCTCAACACATCTTCAAGATTGGAGCCACTCACATGTCTTGTATTGGCCTTTGTCATACATGCCTTCCATAGAGAACATTGTTGGTTGATGATCTTGAACCCAGAAGCAATAGCTTGCGGTGATCGTACCTCGACTATGCTCATGCCCGGATCATTTTCCAAAAACTTTTGGTACACACGCAACCAAAATGAATCGTTTGGTTGATTCGTGCAAATAGCCCCATCTTCAAAGATAGAAACCCACCCTTTGCACAATGCCTCATCTTCTTGTGGTTTCTAATTCACACTTTTTTGGGGTTTTGGGGCCATTCTCAACAAGAATGAAAGTAGAATAAAAAAATATAACAAATGGAGAAAGGAAAAAAATGATTTTTTGTGGATTATTTACCAAATGAATGGCTATTTATAAGAGTTTGGAATAAGTTTTGGGGTTGGATCTGATTTAGATTAATTATAAATATTATTTTAACCGTTGGATTTAAATTTGAGCTGTTGGATGTGAAATTTTACCGTTCAGATTGCCTAAAATTAATCATGATCGTTGATTACAAATATAGTTGTTGGAATTAAAATATTAAAAAAAACAACAACACAGCCCAACTTTTGAAAATATAGCCGTTAGAATGGAATCCAATGTCATGCGGGCCAGCTGTTTTGCACAAGTTGTTGACCAAACAACAAATGTCAGCGGGGCCCAGCAATTTTTGGTCAACACGTGGGCTTCCAAGCTAGAAAAAAAAAAGCAGAGTTTGGGCCCACATAAAATATCAGTCCAGGCAATACATAGACTGGAATTCCACCCCAAATTTGAGATTTCTCAAATTTCCACCCCCCAAAATACATGGAATGGAGAAGATTTTTGGACTCAAAACTCATAATTTGGGTTTCCACTTCTTAGGTTGGAGATGGCATGAGGAGTAAAAGTAAGGAGTTATAATGAGTAGTTTCTTAATAGCTGTCCGATTTAGTGTAGATTAATTAGTGGACTGCTGGATTCGACCCCTCATTGTAACCCCTCTACATAGCCCCTCATTAGAGAAGCCATCCTAAAAATATAAAAAGGCTTTACTGGTTAATTAGTTACTGTTTGTTCTATATAACATCTAATTTATATAAAGATAGATGGCATATATGGGCTCAGCCAAGTTGGCTAGAGCGGATGTGCTCCTCACTCTACACCCGAGTTCAAATTTCCCTTCTCATAGTTTAGAGTAGAATATCACTTGTGTGTATATATATATACCCGAGTTCGAAGTCCCCTTCTTTTGAGGGATCTCTCAAATCATTTTATTTGAGGGACACCCTTTAGAGTACCCTACAAATTTTTTTTCAACGATCCAAACCATATATTTTTTAGGTCTTCATTAATAAATCATCCTTGCAAAAAATTAGACAAATCGGAAACCGTTTAGACATCTAATTGTGTCATACAAAATCAATGAACACGCTGCTTCAAATGATTTCGGATTCAAATGATTTTTTTATAGAGATGATCTTTGAATGAATATCTACAAAATAGATAGTTTGGATTAGTGAAATACAATGCGGAGTACGCCTTACAAGGGTGTCCCTAAAATAGGATCTCTCAATGGAAGCTATATATATATCAGTCCCCCTCTATTGAGGAATCCCTCAAATAAACACCCTTCAGGTTCCCCTAGGATTTTTTTTCTCCCAAAAATCCAAATGTTGAGGCCCAAAAAAGTCACGAGAAGCCCAAAGACATTTAAGGCCCAATATAAAATATAATGTTGGTCATGCATTAATCCAAGCTATATTTTGGGAATTAATTCATTAAATAAATAATAGTGTCCATGCCATGCGAAGCCAATAATACATTTTCAGATACCAATCACTTATCAAGCTCACATGAACCCAAGTCATGTGGTTTACGGGGCTTGCATGAGGGATTGTGGTGTGGAAGGTTACGGAGGTCCACAAGGCCCACGGAAGCTCTTGAATAATGGAGACTTTGGGCTAGCTACTTGGGAGCACCAAAGTCTAAACCCATTACTTAGAGTTCTCCAATGTGGGTAAGCAAATGAGATATTTTCCAAGCATTTCCTTTTATCCATAGGATATAGTCATTTTCCAAATATCATAGCTTTACCCATTGGAAACAAGCCTTTTCCAGCACTCCCTATTACCCGTTGGAAGCAAGCCTTTTCTAGCACTCTCTATTACCCGCTGGAAACAAGCCATTTCCAGCACTTCCTTTTACCCATAGGAAATAATCAGTTTATGGTACCTAGCTTCGCCTGCTGGAAAATAGCATGCCCCAGCGCTCCCTTTTACCCATTGGAAATAGGCTGGTTCCAGCACCTCTCTTTGCCTATTGGAAACCAAAGAGAGCCTTCCCCCTCTATAAATTGGGGGTCATTTGCCCAGCCAAAACCAACCTCTCTTGGTTGTGGCATGCTTCTCAACAACCATGAGAACCCATCTTCTTTTATCTTTTTGGCTGCTGCAAGCATTCCAGCAGCCATCCCAGCCGTCAACCTCCATATTTTGATTGCTGCAAGCATCCCAGCAGCTGTCAACCAACATCTCTTGGTTGCTCAAGCCCCCAGCAACCATCGAACCACCTTCCTTTCTCCCTTTGGCTGCTGCAAGCATTCCAGCAGCCATCCCAGCCATTCCTCAACCATTACAACCAAGATTTTCCTTCCTCCTCATACCCTTCCAAGCTATAAATACCATAGCCTTCGAGCCTCAAGCTTTTCCTCCCATCCTCCTCTTGAAACTCTTAAATCTCCATAGCCATAGCCATAGCCATAACCACAAATAACAAATCATCAACACCCCAAACTCAAGCATATCCAACACCAAGCCAAGCACATGCACTCTCATTTGCTAAACTCGTGGATCTTTAGCTCCCACACTCCAAGCTCTCATGCCAAGCTCACATAATCTCAGTTCAACATCAAGTTCAACTCTTCGTCAAGCTGCCGGAAACGTCAACATCAAATACATAGCCGCTGGAAGAAGAACAGAGTACTCCCCTGGGACATGCTTTTCCCTCGGGATGCTTTGGGCCTAGTCCTCGCTAACTCAGAAAAAGGGGCAACGAAGGCTTGATCCACCGCTCTATGGCGGTCCGAGAATCAACAAGCTCGAACGAGCCTTCCGACGGAAAAAGACCCCAACACCAAACAATGTTTGGTGAAAGAAATCAAGTCAGCTTATATTAAAATCTCAGGTCATTCAAAGAAGTTTTTCAAAGTAGGTTGGACCCAGCTTCTCAAAGCTGCTTTGAAAAAAAACAGCCGGTTTCTTTTAATGATTTTTTCATTTTTCCCACAACACCCTTACTACTTTTCCAAAATGACAGCCCATATCCCTCCCATTCCAAAATGGGATTCGTCTCCCCTCAGCACCCAGCACACTCTTCTTCTTCCTTCTTCTCATTGCAAGTTGGGCCAGTTATTGCTAGTCATAATAACCGCTGCAATTTCACCAGCAATCAGTCTGAATTAAATTGAATTTCATGTGTTGATTTGTAAATTTCAATAAATTGAATAAAAATAGAGTAAAAAACCCTAAGATTTGTATTTGGGCAATGGGTATGGCTTAGTGGATCTGGGCAGTGGGTAAGGCTTGGTGGATTTGGGGGGGCATGGGGGATCAAGTAGAGAGACGGTGGAGGCTTGGGTGGAGAGAGAGAGAGAGAGAGAGAGAGAGAGAGAGAGAGAGAGGTGGTGGTTGGGTGTGGTTTGTTCTGTGGGACTGGCGTGAGGGAAGGGTTGGGTGTGGTGATATGGTATCGAGGTCGGGTCAGGTGGGGTTGTTGGAGGGGCCTGGGATGGTGATTGTCTGTCGGGGGAGGGGGGGATTGGTTCCTAATAGGGCCTTGAGGGAGGTAGTGAGAGTTTGTGGTGGTGATGGGGAAAGGGCTGCGAAGAAAAGATGGGAAGGGCTGTTGTGCTATTGAGAGGTTTTTTTTTTTGGGTAGAGACATTTTCTGTTTTTAGACTATTTTAAATTTTTAAATATTATATCCAATTTATTATTAAGTTTTTTTTTAATTAACATTTAATGGCTCATTTTCAACTAATTTTTTATATCTTGTGACTTTTTTTTGGTCATTATACATACTCGAAGTGCTTCTGTATAAAAGTTTACCAAACACTTTGATTACTCACAGCACTTTTTCAATTATAGTTTACCAAACGCCTAATTGATTTTTTTCACAGCCGATTATTCTCGCAGCACAACAAAAACATTTTTTTTTTTAAAGCACAGTAATGCCAAAATAGCCCTAAGGTGGCTTATGAAATATGTTACAAATATCAACAGATTGTAATGGGGGTTTGGTTCTCTCCCCATAAAAGTACTATGCCTATACCACAGGTTTTCTCTCCACAAATAGGTAGCATTATCATACTATGCATATACCACAGGTTTTCTCCCCTGAAAAGTACATAGATACCGCATCTGTATCTGATTATACCTGTCGAATATATTGGTCACAAAATACCTAAAGTAAAAAAGTACCTAAGTAGAAACATATGAGATGAAGTTTTCTTCTACGCTAAGAATGTGATACTTGTATCATAGGTAACTGAGGAAAAAAGAAGAAGAGATCTTTATGACAAAAAAAATTTGTACAAAATATTAGGGTTGAATAGATTCCCTTTCAATGTAAATGCTTTAGTGGTTGGATGCAGTCAAGGGTGCTTCTGACTTAATTGAGGAAGAACCTTCCTTTCACATTTGAACCTTCTCCTTTGAAAAAACCCATGAATTTGAATGTAGATCTTAAATTAAACAAAACAAAGTTGTATTTTTTAATCCATAAATAATAAAAAATAATTTGGAATTGTTTTTATGGAACTGATTCGTTTTCCGTAAACATGTACCTAATGTGTAACTAGCATTAGCATACTATGCCTATACCACAAGTTTTTCCCCCCCAGAAAAGTACATAGATTCCACATCAGTCATTTAATTATACCTAGAAAATAGGTAGATGCCGAAAAATAACTGTAGTAAAAAATACCTAGGTAGAAACATATGAGATGAAGTTTTCTTCAACGCTAAGGATGTGATACTTGTATCAAAGGTAACTGATTCATATTGTACCTCTACCACAAGATGGTAGTCAATGTAAACAAAGGTACAACGGATACCTGTGTAATAGGTAGCTTATTAGCATTATACATATATCACACATTTCATAGGCTTAATTATACCCAGAAATGTTAGCCACAACCCATGCTAAATGACAACACGTATTACCAAAAAAAACAACAGTTATATTATCTCGTTTGATGACAAATTTTAGTGCTAGAACAAATTCCAGCAATTGACAAAACAAAATAACCATGAACCAAACCACGACAAACACAGTTGTCGTGAATTTAGTAAACAATGTAACCATTAAAGAAATAGCAGTCTAATTAATCTTGTATACGCATCCCAAGAACATTCGTCATCATTTATGAACCTCTGAAGCACATGTGCTCTCATATTTTTCATTGCTCCTGGAAGGAACACAAGATCCAATGCCTTTCCTTTAGATAACGTCTTCATTATGTACATCATAGCTACCCTATAGTCAAAACTGTAAAATTTCAAAACAATTAGTGAAATTGAAGCTAATATATGTAACATATTATGGAAAAAATTGGGAACAAACCTGCAAGGATCTTGTTGTGGGCAATTTATGCTTGACCTAAAAGGATAATCAACACAATTTGACCTAAGCCACATGAGAAGGTCTCGATCACATGCAGAAGGATTGCACTGCTGTGTCACCACTTCACCCCTCCTCATAACATATTTTCAGATTTCATTTGTTTGCAGCATGCTATCCACACTGGATTTGGTATATTGGAAGTAATTTGTAAGCTCAACATGCTACCAAAAAAAAAAAAGTGAATCAGAAAGTGGTGCAAGTGTAAAGTGAATGCTAATGTTGCAAGAGATACTTACCAATTTAAATGCTTCAAATACGTAAGGGTCTGCAACTGAGTTGCCTTTTGGTTGTAAAGTGTTGTAAAATTTCCACCAACCACTTTGTTTTTTCAAGACTAACAAAGTAAAATGTTCTTGTTTGACATGAATGATAGGGAAAAACACAAGATCGTTGTACCGCATTTTTGTCAAAAGATCCTGTAGATATACAGCTTTTTTGCCGAATGTGCCACAATTGACAAGTTCCTAAAACAGAAATTTGTTAGATTCATAAGCAAGTAGTTATCACATGTGCACACTGATGATAGTCACTGGAGTTATGAAAACTGAAAACCAATGTATTGGACATACCCAACCAAATGTGGGCATGAAACAAGATTTCAGGCGGCCCCTTGGGAGATCCATTTGATCACCATTTAGAATCTAAGATTCCATTGCCTGAATATTAAAATAGAAAACATATTAAGAAAGTGTCATAGTTGTTTGCGGGTTAATAATAGTAAAAAAATTAACAAGGGTAACCTATATACTGTTATATTCTTCATGCAAGAGCTCTAAAGTATCTTTACAGTACACTGCAGAACATATACCATGCCATAATGCATCCCTAAAATGGACAGAAGAAAACACAAACATCATACAATTAGGGACAATAGTAACTATAGAAAAACATGGAAATTACCTATGAACAAGATAATGTTAGTCTTACAAAGGACTGTTGGCATCAAGATATTTTTTAAGTATGTTGGCGTCATGGAGTGAAAGACATTTGCCAACCCTCATCTTCTTACAACTACTGTTTGAATAGTGTGGCCAACATCTTTCTTTGGTTGTACTTTTTTGGGTTGATGTTCCACATTATTGATGTCTCCATCATCAACTTTAAGCTTTTTGCATTTAGCCTTGCCCTTAATGTCTTCATAGTCGTATTCTGGCCGAATCAAAGCCTGCCTTGTCCTTAGCCTTGCCCTTAATGTCTTCACTTTTGTTTCCTTTTTTAAACAAGTTCAGTTCTGTTTTCAGTTTCAAATTCTCCATAGAAAGAACCTGATTTCGTGACTGTTCAGCATCCAGCATTGCATTGAGCTCTTTGAGTCTTCTTTCCATGTCATAAATATCAACCTTACTGTTTGAAGGGCCTTACTGGTTGCAATCCATCAATTGCGTTGGTAGCAATTGAAACATCTTACTAGGATCAAACTTAGCCACATAAGTTTTGTGGGACTCGACTGTCTTCCCATCACTGCTTGTCCCTATTTCCACATTTTGATTCCCTTTGGTAGGCGTCTTTGGACTGAAATTTGCGTAGGTAACAATTGAAACATCTTACTATGATCAAACTTATTCACTGAAGTTTTGTGTGGCTCAACTGTCTTCCCACCACTGTTCGTCTTTATTTCCACACTTTGATTCACTTTGATAGGCGTCTTTGGACTGGTTTCCTTGTTTGGCTCCATTGACTTCATAATAGACAATAGGACAGAACATGAGTAAAGTGTATAAAGACAAAACTAAAGCACCAATACTCTATACATATTATATGTACCTTTAATGCATGAAGTGGCTGGGTTTTCATTCTTGCATGTAGCTCCAACAAATTCCATTTCATAAAATTTGGGAAACTTTGCTCTCTTCCATTAATTGGGTTAATCAATTGTAACCCAAAACTGCACACAGAAATAGTTAAATAGAGACATTATTTAACAGATACTAAATAAGAACCTATGCATTATTTCTTTGAAAAAGGAAAAAAAAAGAACAATATCAAAGAAGAGACAATGGACTTACCAATAAGCTAACCACGCAGCCGCATGCACTCTCCATAGAGTTCATGTTCAACAAGGAGTTTTGCAAATATTCTTTTGCAGCAATTGCCTATGCATATGTAGGCATCTTGTCCAAATCCTCTACATATCCAATCATATTTTTCATAAGATTATTTCCACTATTACAGAAGAATAGTGTCACACAAAAATAAAAACACACCAATCGTACAAAATCAGTTTCTTCAACACTCCCATGCAAATTGACCATTTTTAGTATCTGATCTTCTAAAAGCCTTTTGCTAATAGTTTTTGTAACCACCAAGTCGCCTCTCAACGAAACCATCCCCATCACATGGCAGCCCAAACAATTTCGATATGTCAGTTTCTGTTATTTGTGCAGTTATCTCACCGAAAACAAATGCATTTTCTCCTTTGTCAAAACATTTTAAGACGGACACAATATCAATATCAGATTTTCTGTGAGCATCTTCAATAATTAGACCACCACGGTATGAACTGAACAACCCCCAAAACGGTGTTCGCCGAAAGAGCTCAACATGTGACTCCCTCACATTTTCTCTTATTCACTCCATTACATGATGAAACTTCAACACGTATGACCTGCACTCCATGTTTGCAAACTCTTTCCTAGCCATGAGGATACTACAAAGAACAACGAAAAATTCATATCAACTACCTAATAAACACAATTACGATGTAAATACGGAAAAGTAGAAAATTCAATCCGTCAAACCAAACGAAATCTGTCTATGACACAACCAATATATCTTTGGTAGAACCAATATATTCCATGACAAAATCAATATATCTACACTGTAGGCATGTACCAAATCAACCAATATATCTCCATAATAGGTAAGTTCACGCATACATAGAAAACAAACGTAAAAACACCATATAACACACCAGATTATGCTTCTAATGGTTTTGCTTTGCTGTGTTTTGCTCAGGGTTGTTAGATTTGTCTAAAAAATAACTTTCTTCATAAGATACAAAGGAAAGTATAAACCAGAAATGGCATGGGCATGGCTGAAATTTCTATTTGAAGTTTGACATTGTTCTTTGTGAGCCCAATTTCAGAGACCCAATTCATATTTGTCGACAATAGGTAAAATGACCACTTCATAGCAAACCAAATGCAAAAACAACACACAAAGCACATTGTTTCAATTGAATCATGGAATATTGATTTGGTACAACCAATATATCTTTGGCAAAACCTATATATCACAGGACAAAATCTATATATTTATATTGTAAGCATTAGTTTAGGTAAGCATTTCCTAGATAATATGAAACCCAGAAACTTAGAAAGTATGAAACCCAGAAAATATATCTCCTCAATTTCTTAATTCACCACGTCTGATACCCAATCTCTGTTTGACGTTTGACAATTGTGTGCCCAATGGTAATGACGACTTCATACCAAACCAAATGCAAAAACAAAAACACACAAAAGCAGATTGTTGAAAGGCTTATTTACTGTAGTGCCCCCTGAAACTTTGGTCAAATCTCACTTTGCCCCTTGAAAGTTAAAATGACCCACATTGCACCCTTGACCAAGGTTTGGTGTCCCACGTTGCCCCCCGCCATCAACTCCATCCAAAAGTCAGTTAAGTTTGATGACGTGGCAAGGGTATATTTGTAATTTCTTACACATTGATCATTTACCACCAATATGAGTGGGCGACATGGCAAAGTGGAGCCCACTCCACTATGAACAAAATGTTAATAAAAAATCTTTTACATTTAAATACTTAAAAAAAAATAAAAATTAACTAAACAACACAATAAAATAACATAAAACTGGAAAAAAAAAAAAAGCAAACCCTAAACCCACCTAAATAACTGCGGCCAGAGAGTAAAATCTTTGAGACATTGCTCCCACTCTCCCCAGCCGCCTCCATACCCACCCACCCACTTTCCAAATATAGTATGTGAAATCTTTGATTTTGTTGAAAGTAATTTTTGTTCTTTTGTAATTTCTATCCAAATGGTAATGCATATTGATCATGACATTGAAATAACCTTGGTCGCGACTCTGTTTTTTCCGAGATTTCATCAGCGAGCTTCCGTTGATGGATGATGGAGCTTCATACCGGCATAAGGCACCACCCATCCATACTCGCGACCCAACCCCGAAGCTCCCCTACCCTCTCTCTCTCTCTCTCTCTCTCTCTCTCTCTTACAGACCAGCCCCCCAAGACCCAAACCCTCTCTGTATATGTTTCTCTTTACCTTTGTGTGTCTCTCTCTCTTGCACACCCAGCCCCCCACGACCCAAACCCTCTCTATATATGTTTCTCTTTCCCTCTGTGTCTCTCCCTTGAGTAGTGCTCGCAAAGTAGGGAGCCAGATCTGCTCGTGGTGGTGCGTGGGCTAGGTGGAAGATCTGGGTTGGCTAAGTGGAGATCTGGGATGGGTTTTCTGGAGAGATAAAGTGGTGATGTGGGCTGGGAATGGTGGTGGTGGTGCTGTGGAGAAGATGATGACTCTTGTTTTTGTTTTTATCTTTTTTAAAATTTTATTTCCAATAATGTTGTTTTTCTATATTTTCATTCGTATTTTTTTGTTGGGATTGTATTTATTTTTAGTTCTAGGAGGAGATCTGGCCCAGATCATATGGGATGGTGGGTTGGTGCAAGATTGTATTTGAATTATTTTTAGAAATTAAGAATTAAAATATACTAAGAATATCCTATCATGTTTTTGGTGTATGTGAGGTGGCTTCCACTTTGCCATGTCATCCACTTAAATTGGTGTGTAAATAATTCATGTGTAGAAAATTACAAATATACCCTTGCCACGTCATCAAACTTAACGGACTTTTGGATGGAGTTGACGACGGGGGGCAACGTGGTACACCAAACCTTGGTCAATGGTGCAAAGTAGGTCATTTTAACTTTCAGGGGGCAAAGTGAGATTTGACCAAAGTTTCAGGGGGCACTACAGTAAATAAGCCTTGTTGAAATTGAAATACAAAAATTAAAAATACATGTACGTGTGGAATTGCACTTTAGCAACCCAATGTCAGAAGACCTAATCCCTATTTTGTCAACAATTGATTTCTTGCTTTTGAACATCAGGTTCCTATAATTTTCATACCCAAAAAACTCTACGTTATTGCAGCAAGAAATCTGCTGCAGCGACTAGATGGAAATCTGGAGTGAAACTAGTTGATTCGAAAACTTACTTGATTATCTGGGACTTTGGATTTATTTTTGTTAAATATGGATGAAGAATTTGGATATAATATGTAGCAATTATTTGGGGTAGTACTAGTGGGTTTTGCTTTAGTATTTTGGGTTATAGAATTTTTATCAACTATTTGGGGAACTGAAACTTAGTTTGATTTGTGGGACCTGAAACTTAGGTTTTGAGAAATTTGTGCTATGTATGTGTAAAGAAAGAAAATAAAATTACACTTTAAAAAGTGTATTTGATTGTGAAACCCCATATTTTTGAATACGTATATTAATATTTCATAAAATAAAATATTTACAATTATTAGTCTTCAAAACTATATAATTAATAATATATATATATATATATATATATATATATATATATATATATATATATATATATTAATTGTATGGCAAGTTACGTGAAGTTAGCTATTAACTAGTATAGCCTATCAAATTTTATTGCATGGCTTTAATTATTTCAATTCATTTCAGCATTATTTATTATTATTATTATTATATATATATATATACTCACTTTACAAAAACTGTTAGAAAGACATTTATGCTTCTAAGCATTTGTTGAAGATTGACGTGTTGTAATGTAGTGTCCTCAAAACCAATTAAAGCATGAGGTGTAAGAACAATAGTTATTCATATATATATATAAACTTGATTGGAGAGTGCTCATTAAGCACTCTACAAAGCCAACACATAAGGCCATTTGGGAGTCTAGGAACCTATAGACTAATTAGGTGGCACAATATTAAGCTTCATCTACCGACTCTAGCTTACTATAAATAGCTCTACTCAATAGTTCTTTGATCATAGGTACTTCAAGTGTGTTAGTTTCCTAAAAATCATAGACAGAAGAAAGAAAGAGTGAGAACTAAGTGTGGTGAGATTTTGGAGAAGCTCAAAGTGTTTGGACTTACAACTGGGAGTTATACAATAGCTTTGGATTTGAGGTAGGAGTTCTTTCTTGGGGAGGTTTTGCATAAATTGATTTAATTAAATATTGTGAACACTATATTATGCTTGGTAATATTGTTTGATTATTATCCTTGATATTGGGTGTTTACATGATTGTCAATTATCATTATAATTTGATTAATATTGACATGTTCATATGTTGTCAGTGGTGTTTGGAATTCTTGGGTTGACAAAGAAATTATGGAAAAGAGGGTAATGGGAAGGTTCTTTTGTGTAGTTGAGTCTGACCATTGTAGGGACCAAGTTCAGGCGAGCCCGTGTGCACAGTAGATTAGAAAATCGGCGGTATAATTGTCGATTGGGTGATTTGGGCTTGGAGATCAATGGTATGGACAAGATGACTAGCAAAAGGGGAATTATGGGATAATTGAGATGGGGTGTTAGTTTATATAATGGGGCATTCGGAATCACAGTGGTAAAATGCATGGTATGGGACATGCATATTTGCTTGCCCTATTATATAGATTAACGGGTTGGGTAGAATTGAAGTTCATTCATGCATTGCATAAATTGTACATTAATAATCTCACTAATCACATAAGACATAGGACCCCTACTGAGCATGTAATGCTCACCCCTTAATGAATTTATTATAGGTTTTGAATCTGAAGTTTAGTTGTGACAAGGTAACAAGAAGAACGAGTTGCAGATAGTTTTGGATGTTTTGTTAAGAGTCTGTACTTTCCTGAAATTTTGCTTGTAAAATTACAATGTAAATTACTTTGGTTTAAATAGAAGTTTTATGTTTAATTCTCATGTTTCTTGCTATTTTAATTTTTAATTTTAGTTTTTCTTTTACCTCACACTCTCAATAAATAAGTAAATAAATTGCGGTGTGACATTGACACACATTAGAATTCTTATTGGGGGATAAGGGCGGAGACGGGGATGGTATTGTCATACCTGGTTTCGAACCGGTCCATCGCCATCCCTAGCTAATACTAGCTTGTAGCTGTATTCACTAGTTTGCAGACAAAGTGTTTGTTTTCCCACCAAATCACCCTGGCCGCATCCGCATTCATGCAAATAAAAAAGCTGATGGGTGGAGCCCACCCCGTGTGAGAGGGTTTCTAAAAGCCCTTCCTTTCTCTCATTGTACTAGTGTGCTTGCGGTTCTATGGTTTCCTCTCCCTCATTTTCAAGCCTGCACCCACCCGAAAAAGAAAGATAAAAAGGAACCAATTTCTCAACTAGCATATTTATCATTTTGAAGGAACATTAACGTTCTCTTCTCAACAACATTTCTCTTCTCAACTTGAGGTTTAGTGGTCACATAAGGTTCTTTTTTGATATATCTGTGTGTTTGACTTTCGTACTAGGTTTTGATCTGTGTGTTTTAAAGCTCATAAATTGGAACATAAATCTCAACCACTTTGCTCCAACATTTACTAAGGGAAGACATGTCTCATTGATTAAGGCTTGTGGAACCAACTAGGTTGATATATTTTCTTTAGCCACCTTTATGCATATGTTTCTTTGTTGATAGATCTGATTTTGGCACTGGGTTTTGCCCAGCAACCTTCCTTTTTTGGTACTGGGTTTGATATGTGTGTTTCATCCTCATGTGCGAACTCACTTTTGAGGCAAATTATAAATCTTGTCCTCACAGTTCTATTTATATGTTTATGTTAGGGATATACAATTGGTATGGAGTAATTTTCTTATCAAGTAATAAGTCTATGCATATTCATTTTTTATTACATTCATTACCTTTTCTTATGTAGACTCCTTTCACTAGAAACGAAATATAAGGCTTCATAGAATGAACAATTTCATTATTAAACTACCCTCAAGGATGTCATCAGATAATACCTCCATAGCTTACATGGTCAGATAGTAGTGACATAAATTTGTCACTTAGATAAATCACTATGTCATTATTTACCACTTTTTTACTCATTTAAATTTCTTGTTGTAGTCGGGGAAAAAGAGAGGACATATTATCTTGTTTACCTTTTGGGTGGGAGCTTTGCTTTTTTGGATGATGTACTAGTATATCATAATCAATTTGAGAAGCATGGATGGAGGCACTCCTCCACCACCACCAGTTGTTGTACATGTGGAACCACATTCGATTAAGTACAAGAAGAATATGAAGACAGAATAGAAGAAAATGAAGATGGTGAGTCCTGTTGTGAAAATTGGCTCATCATCAATGCCAAGAGAAGTGGAAAACAAAAGGAGCAGCAAAAGAGCTGAAGTCTGGAGGAGATAAGAATATGAGTTTCCTCTAGCACATAAGGTTGTTTTTTGATAGATCGGTGTGTTTGACTTTTGTACTGGATTTTGATCTGTTTGCTTTAAAGCACAGGAACTAGAACACAAATCTCAACCACTTTTCTCCAACATATATTGAGGGAAGACATGTCTCATTGATTAAGGCTTGGGGAACCAACTAGGTTGACATATCTTCTTTAGCCACCTTTATGCATATGTTTCTTTGTTGATTGATTTGATTTTTTGGCACTGGGTTTTGCCCAGCAACCTTCCTTTTTTGGCACTGGGTTTGATATGTGTGTTTCATCCTGACGTGCGAGCTCACTTTTACGACAAATTATAAATCTTGTCATCACAGTTCTATTTATATGTTTATGTTAGGGATATACAATTGGTATGAAGTAATTTTCTTGTCAAGTAATAAGTCTATACATATTCATTTTTTATTATATTAATTACCTTTTTTATGTAGACTACTTCCACTAGAAACGAAATATAAGGCTTCATTGAATGAACAATTCCATGATTAAACTACCCTTAAGGATGTCATTAAATAATACCTCCATAGCTTTGACAGTCAGATAGTAGTGACATAAATTCGTCACTTAGATAAATCACTATGCCATTATTTACCACTTTTTTACTCATTTAAATTTCTTGTTGTAGTCAGGACAAAAAGAGGAAATATTATCTTGTTTTCCTTTTGGATGGGAGCTTTGCTTTTCTGGATGATGTACTAGTGTATTAGAATCATTCTGGTAAGCATGGATGAGGCACTCCTCCACCACCACCAGTTGTTGTACATGTGGAACCAACTCTGATTCTGGGTATCCTAGCAGCACATGCTCATACAGATAAAGCACACCATTGCTAACATCAGCTTCAGGAACTAGAGCCAATTAAGTACAAGAAGAATATGAAGATAGAATAGAAGAAAATGAAGATGGTGAGTCCTGTTGTGAAAATTCGCTTACCATCGATGCCAAGAGAAGTGGAACACAAAAGGAGCAGCAGAGGAACTGAAGTATTGAAGGGATAAGAATATGAGTTTCCTCCAGCACATAAGGTTTTTTTTTTTATAGATGTGTGTGTTTGACTTTTGTACTGGGTTTTGATCTTTGTGCTTTAAAGCATAGAAACTAGAGCACAAATCTCAACCACTTTGCTCCAACATTTATTGAGGGAAGATATGTTTCGTTGATTAAGGCTTGTGGAATCAACTAAGTTGATATATCTTCTTTGGCCACCTTTATGCATATGTTTGTTTGTTGATAGATCTGATTTTGGTATTGGGTTTTGCCCAGCAACCTTCCTTTTTTTGTATTGGTTTTGAATATTTGCAATTTATGCAGTTTGTGTGAGATTGTTTCCATTTTTTTCCACTTAGCACTTTTGTTGTTCTTAGGAGGACAAGGTTGTAGGATATGGTAGAGAAACTTTTACTAAATGATGTCTTATATTCCTTGTAATTGCAAGTGGTATTAAATACTAAGCTGAGCTTTATTGTTCAGATATGCAATGGCAATTCATCTAAACTTCTCTCTCTCTCTCTCTCTCTCTCTCTCTCTCTCTCTCACACACACACACACACACACACACACACACACACGCACACACACACACATTTAGCATATTCATTTTTTATTACATTCATTACCTTCTTTTTTTTTTATGTAGACTCCTTCCATTAGAAACGAAATATAAGGCTTCATAGAATGAACAATTCCATGATTAAACTACCCTCAAGTATGTCATCAAATAATACCTCCATAGCTTAGATAGTCAGATAGTAGTGACATAAATTTGTCACTTAGATAAATCACTATGCCATTATTTACCACTTTTTACTCATTTAAATTTCTTGTTGTAGTCAAGAAAAAAAGAGGAAATATTATCTTGTTTACCTTTTGGCTGGGAGCTTTTGCTTTTCTTGATGATAAGGTTCTTTTTTGATAGATCTATGTGTTTGACTTTTGTACTGGGTTTTGATCTTTGTGCTTTAAAGCACAGAAACTAGAACACAAATCTCGACCACTTTGCTCCAACATTTACTGAGGGAAGACATGTCTCGTTGATTAAGGCTTGGGGAACCAACTAGGTTGACATATCTTCTTTAGCCACCTTTATGCATATGTTTCTTTGTTGATAAATCTGATTTTGGCACTGGGTTTTGCCTAGCAACCTTCCTTTTTTGGTATTGGTTTGTGGTTTGTGGGAAATTGTTTCCATTTTTTTTCTTCCACTTAGCACTTTTGTTGTTCTTATGAGGACAAGGTTGTAGGATATGGTAGAAAAACTTTTACTAAATGATGTGTTATGTTCCTTGTAATTGCAAGTGGTATTAAATACTAAGCTAAGCTTTATTGTTCAGATATGCAATGGCAATTCATCTAAACTTATTTCTCTCGCTTCAGTCTTTGTATAGCTCAACTTGTTTTTATAGCGCACGTGTGCCCAACTTTGAATTTTCCAAAATCAGCACACTTTTGAATTCATCAGTCAAATGACCATGGGGCCCCAAAATCTAAAATCTCAACGGGAACTTGACCATGGGGGTTTCAGATTATTAACAATCTAGCCATTAATAAGAAATGGAAAAAGAAGTTAAAAATTGAGAGTTGGTGATTATATTTAGGAATCTAGCCAAAGATTAGTGGTGGAAATTTCCGACTTTAAACTCACACAATAAGATTTTCGAGTCAAATATAAGTTAACCCGCTAAGACACGATTAATAAATGAGTTGTTATCAATCTCAATACAAAATATCTGATATTATACCATTATTTTTATTCCCCTAACAGAAGTGTTTGTACAATATCTGGCCAAGCATTCCCAAGCCAATCCAAGCAAAGGGAAGGGAGTCCCACATCGACAAAACACAAGAGAAGGGGACTCTCCCTTCCCTATAAAAGGAGACCTCTCCCCTTCAAGAAAGGGAGGGAGATTTGGGCAGGCTACTAGGGCTCCATATGGCTCACTGGGGCCTCATGGGCTTACCCATGAGCCCACTTAAAAACCCACGGATCATACCAGATCTTCAGCCTTCGGCCTTCAGCCTTCGGCATCCAGCCTTCGGCCTCCAGCCTTCAGCCTTCAGCCTTCGGCTTGCAGCCTTCGGCCTTCAGCCTTCAGCCTTCGGCCTCCAGCCTTCGGTATTCTTCCTCTTCTCCTTGAGTCTAAACCTATGTACAATGTATACTCACATTATCGTAATGAGAACATACTTCTCGTGGACGTAGCCCATTATTCGGGTGAACCACGTACATTTGTCTTCTGTATGTATGTTTACTTACTTACCAAATGCTTTCACATACTGAGGGTCCTCACCTTCAACATTCACCTCATCTTTAAGTTGGTCTACTTACTATCCATCTAGTTTTAGTGCCAACAAGAAGAAAAAAGAGAGAGTCCAATTTCCATCTCGAAGACGATGTGAAAAGGTGTTTAATTAAACCTTTTATCAATACCAATATAAAATTAATAATTTCAATTTTGGACAGTTTTCAAACCAAACAAGTTAGAATTAATCATGCAAATTTTTTTTATACACAATTTAGAATCATGCAACTTCAAACTTCGTTATAATTATGGTAACTCATTTACTATGACGTGTAAAATTTCATTATCATGGTTGAATTGAATAATAGTAAAATATTTCAATTTCATATCACATCACGGAATAACATGGGGAAGTCGCCTGGGGTTACCAAAAATAAGACGAGTATTTTGGCATTAATTCAAAATATGATCATGTTAAAATGTGTAATTTAACTCCTTAATTTTGACACTTTTTTTTTCGTGCATACAAAATTTTAAATTAGGTTGAATGTTTAGGTGAGTAATGCTTCCTACTTTCTTCACTAATGTTGGATTCCTATAAAAGCCAAACGGTACCCAACATGAAAAAAGAGGCGCTTGTGGCTCTAGGGTTTCTCTCCCTCATTTCCAAGCACACATCCACCCAAAAAGAAAGATAAAAAGTAACCATTTGGAGGAACAACAACTCTCTTCTCAACTCAACTTGAGGTTTGGTGCCTGTTTGTTTCCTTTTCTATTTTGGTTTTGATTGGTGCAAATTATAAATCTTGCCATCTTTAAAATATATATATACATATATATATATATATATATATATATATATATATATATATATATCTAGTGGAATACGAAACTTACTTGATTTTATTTGGATTTATTTTAGTTAAATATAGATGGGAGAGTTTGGATATAATATTTGGGGTAGTACTAGTTGGTTTTGCTTTAGTATTTTGGGTTTTAGAATTTTTATTATTTACTCATTTAAATTTCTTTTTGTAGCCATGAAAAAAAGAGGAGAAATTATCTTTTTTTCCTTTTGGGTGGGAGCCTTGATTTTTTGGATGATGTGATTGTGCATCAAATCCATTATGAGGAGAAGAACTGCTGAAGAAACTCCTCCACTACCAGCTCCGCCAATACCATCAATTGATCATGAGGAATTAGAGCTGAATGGGCCAATTGCCACACCAGACAGAAGAGAAGAAAATTAATATGATGAGATATACCCGAGCCAAGAAGCTGCTGCTCTGCATGTTGTCGATATCCCACCACCATCTCCCATGGAACAGTGAGTTCCCAAGGAGAAGCCTAAATCCATATTCAAACCATGCATCATCTCTTGTGCCAATGTCATGACCATGAGCTTTTCGTGCAAACTATTGTTCTATTATCGTATTAGTTTGACTCTAAACCTCCAATTTTCTATCCTTTGCTTAATTCATGTCATTTCTTAGACTTAAAAACATTGTTTGAGTGGTTTGCTTTCTATTCTATCCAAATGTTTTTATTTTTTTTTGAGATACTAATATGTAATTTGAGCTAAAACATCTGAAGGCTATATATCCTCTAAAAACAGACATTTTCTCCTAAATATATTAATATTTGTCTAATCTAAAATTATCTATAAATGAAACATATAGTCATTAACGCATAACCGGAATGAGAGCACAGTGGAATATCCAGACTCTATTATTGAATATTTGCAATTTATGCAGTTTGTGGGAGATTGTTTCGATTTTTCTTCACCTACCACTTTTGTTGTTCTTAGGAGGTGACAAGGTCGTAGGATATGGTAGAGAAACTTTTACTAAATGATGTGTTATGTTCCTTGTAATTGCAAGTGGTATTAAATACCAAGTTGAGCTTTATTGTTCATATATGCAATGACAATTCATCTAAACTTTTTTTCCATCTTCAGTTTTTGTATTCATTAGAACGTTTGTTTCCTTCTTAGAGACACATTTTAGAAGTTTAATATTGCATTAGGAAAAAGGAAAATAGTTAAAATTTCCTTTAGTAAATTTAATCCTTAAAAAAAAGAAGCTCATTCACCTCACATCAATGTTTTATAGTCTTCAATTGGTGTATCGATAACTCTGCTTATAAATTAATACTTTAAAAAAAAAAATTTATAATCTTATAAGAGATTGAGTTATCGTGTGTTTTTTTTTGGTCGAAATCTAATTTCATTAAGGAACCAAGAGGGAACAGACACAACAAAAGCCACACATGCCCTAGCTTAGATTTTCCACAAGATTTGTTTAAACATCTCAATTTCTCTTTCCTCTAACCTTCTCAAATTTCCTTCACAGAATTGCAACAATCTTCTTATCTTTTCCATGCATATAACAAATTAGCCTTGAGAGAGAAAGTGGTGCCTTGTTGACTTCGCTCATTAAGAGACCTTTGAGAATGACTGCATTGAACTTACTTCCAGTTTTCTAGATAAGAAAGCGGTAGAGCTTGACGAGAAGTTTGAGATAAATATCATCGGACTTGGGCGCAGTGCGCTCGGTCTTCTTGCTCTTACCTCCTGCAACAAGATCGATCCCCATTGGAGATGTTGGTGTTGAAGCTTGGTTGCTCTAGTTGGGACGCTGCTTTGTGCCTAATGGACAGACCCTTCTTTTGGTGAGTTTGTGTGCGTCTGCTTGGATTGCTTCTATCTCAATTTATGTATGGAAAAATTAATTCTTAAAAAAAAAAAAAAACAGGGATTGAGTTATTGTACATTTGTTGAAATGCCTAGCTTAGATTTTCCATGAGACTTCTTTTAACATCTCAATTTCTTACTTCTCAGTTGCTTTGCCATGGATCATCCTGGAACCTTCTTTCATAGTTCCCTTCTTCCACAGCCGAACCAAGCCGTCAAGCGACGACTAATTGTACATGCAACTAGGGAAATATTTGAGGGCCGCGTCCCATACCCAGAACAACTTAGGCCCATGATCTTCAGCGATGTCATATAATTGCTTGATCAGTATCCTTCATTAGGCCTGACTAGGGGTAGGTTTTAGCCCTAGGAGCGTGCAGTTTTGGTAGTCAAAGGCACCATTCCTATATTTTACACAAACATGGCCTATAAAATTCCAGTTGAGATATGGGTGTCGCTCGACTATCCAACATCTCCGCCAAGGGTGCACGGGACTATGGATGACCAAAACACGACGGCAATCAAGTTACATCATCCATATGTCGACGCTAGAAGTGGAGGTTTCATAAATGTGCCACATATGCTGGATTGGCACTCAGAAAGAACTCTTGTGGTTCTAGTAACCAACATGTGTGAGTGTTTTAGTCAAGACCCACCCGTACGGGCAAGGCCAAGGCTGCACCACTGCCATCTTCGCCGCCACAGTAGCCACAACCACAACTGCAGCCGCCTCATGTGCAAGAAAGACAGAGGCAAGAGCTAGAGGAAGAGAGGCATGAGCAAGAGCAAGTGATGCAGAGGCAGGAGGAAGAAAGACAACAACAAGCATAAGAGAAGCAGTCATCGAGCTTGTGGCATTCTTTGATGAGACGAAATGAGCATGATTGTAGGAAATAACCATTAAAGTTGGGATGTCTCAGACATTCTAAATTGTGAAATTCATCTTCAAGATCTAGGACTTCTAACCATCGAAACTTATGAGTATCTGTGATATTCAACCCTAATTTGAAACCCCAACAATTCTGCATTGAAGAAGCAAGGAATTAGCAGAGATTAGGTTCAAAGGAGAATGATTGTTTGTAGCAACGTGATTTCTGGGATATGTTTGAGATACTTTCCTTTTCTATTCAATGACAAATGTGGTAAATGGCTTCAGATTATCACGTGAATTATTATTACCCAATTCAAGGCATAAGGGCAACATTGGAACAAAATATGACGGTGAAAAATAAAAAGAAAAAGATTATATCAGAAAATAGTAAAAAAGGAATGTAATCCTATGTGGCACAAAAGTTAAAGGACTTGTATCAAAGTCACCAAATCCGAGAATTAAACCCAACTTCTCAATGAGAATTTGGATCTATATCAACTTTTCTATAAATCAAACTATCACATGGCTTTAGAGGCTAGCTATACTCAAGGAGATTGAAGCAATACTTTAGTTCACAGAATCTTATCCCGATATATAATAGAAGAGCTCAAAGACCAAACAAAATTAGTTACCAGCCACAGCAGCCTAGTTTGCATATAGCTTAGGTTATACACAATTTTTATATATATATATATATATATATATATATGTATATATATCGGAAACCATTTAGACATCTAATTGTGTTATACAAAATCAATGAACACAATATTACAAGAGTAGAAATATATGTTTAGGTAAAACTGATTCAATTCTATTCATCTCGATAAGGAGCTATTTATATGTTTACATAGAGTTTTCACAGGTTTTACCAGGAAACAAAATAAACTAGGAAACAAAGTCCTAATTGTATAAGAATTAGTCAACTATACTAATTAGGAAATCACTTTCCTGAACTCACACACACGCCAACACTCCCCCTCAAGTTGGAGCATAAATGTCACTAAGGCCCAACTTGCTCAACGTGTCCTGAAATACTCTTTTGTCAAGATATCTGCCAACTGATCTTCTGACTTTACAAACGGAAACTGAAGTGTCTTGTCTTCTAATTTTTCTTTGATGAAATGCCTATCCACTTCAACATGTTTAGTTCGATCATGTTGAACTGGATTAGGAGCAATACTAATGGCCGCAATATTATCGCAATATAATTTCATGGGTTTTTTAGGCTTAAAACCTAACTCCGTTAAAACATGCTTAACCCATAACAACTCACAAACACCATGTGCCATACCTCTATATTCTGCCTCTGCACTTGATCTTGAAACAACATTTTGTTTCTTACTATGCCAAGTAACAAGGTTACCTCCTACAAAAGTAAAGTAACTTAAAGTGGATCGCCTGTCTGTTTGGAACCCAGCCCAATCCGCATCTGTATACCCAATTACATCCAGATGTCCTTGCTTTGAATACATTAACCCTTTACCAGGAGTTGATTTCAAATATCTCAAGATGCGATTCACTACATCTCTATGAACTTCACTTGGAGAGTACATAAACTAACTTACAACACTCACAGCATATGCAATGTCCGGTCTCGTATGTGACAAATAAATTAACCTCCCAACTAGGCGCTGGTATTGCTCCTTGTTAGTTGGTTTATGATCAGTACACTCACCAAGCTTGTGATTTTCCTCCATAGGCGTATTAACAAGTTTACACCCCAGCATCCATGTTTCAGTTAATAAATTCATAACATATTTTCGTTGGGAAAAGAAGATACCTTGCTGTGATCTAGATACTTCTATCCCAAGAAAATACGTAAGTGTACCAAGATCTTTCATCTCAAACTCCTTAGATAAGTACTCTTG
Source organism: Prunus kanzakura (assembly GCA_020521455.1). Lineage (NCBI taxonomy): Eukaryota > Viridiplantae > Streptophyta > Magnoliopsida > Rosales > Rosaceae > Prunus > Prunus kanzakura. Next base: position 1,055,893 of record BPUM01000803.1, on the reverse strand, counting down.
CAATGCTTTTCTTTCGTCAGGATCATCACCTGTTACGATCATATCATCAACATATACCATCAAAGCTGTAATTTTATTTTCCCTATTCTTCAAGAACAAAGTATGATCAAAATTACTTTGTTTATATCTGAATGCCCTCATAGACTTTGTCAATCACCCAAACCGTGCTCTAGGTGACTACTTCAAACCATACAAAGACTTCTTTAATATGCACACATAGTGTTTCAATTTGGAACTTATTTTACATCCACGCGAAGGATCCATATAAACTTCTTCTTCTAAGTCACCATGTAAAAAGACATTTTTGACATCAAATTGGTGTAATGGCTAATCCAAGTTTGCAGCAAGTGATATCAGGATTCGTACAATATTAATTTTTGCTACTGGGGCAAACCTCTCCTGATAATCCACTCCATATCTCTGAGTATACCCTTTTGCCATCAATCGAGCTTTGTATCGTTCGATTGATCCATCTGCCTTCAACTTAATTGTATAAATCCATCTACAACCCACAGTTCGTTTGCCACTTGGGAGAGGAACAAGTTCCCATGTGGAATTCTTTTGAAAAGCTTGCATCTCATCATTCATTACTTGTTTCCAGTTTGGGTCCATCAAAGCCTCTTATACATTGCTTGGTGTAGACAAAGAATCTAGGTGTTTGATCAACATGGCATGTGGTGCGGACAATCTGTGAGTGGAAACATGGTTGCTAATCGGGTACTTCACTTTAGCTTTGGGATCTACTTCATATTAAATCTTTGGGATACCACGATTCTTACGAACAGGTAATTTGTATGGTTGTAGATGTATCTCATTAGATGGATCGTCTGAAAACAAATCAATTAAATGTAAATCTTCAACATCAATGTTCTGGGATGTTACCTGGGTTGTGGTTTCAGAAGACACCTTGGAAGATAATTGGTTAAATGGTACAGAAGATTCAGAAACGGGCATCAATACATCATTCTTCTCCCCCTGACCGGGTGACTGGGTTGTTGGTGAGGAGACCAACTGTCACCGATCATCAAAAATTTCGTGCGTAGTGATGTAGAGCTTCTGAGTAGGTGGATGATAGCATCGATACCCTTTTTGATGTTGGGCATAGCCAATAAACACGTACTTGAGTGCTCGAGGCTCCAACTTGTTGCGCTAATGTGTATAAAGGTGAACAAAAGTTACACATCCAAAGACTCGTGGCTCCAAATTGGGAGTGGAATGAAGAGCACAAAACTGATGAAGGGCTTGTAATGGCGTTTGGAAGTTCAAGACACTGGAGGGAACCCGATTAATAAGATAAGTACCAGAACACATTGCTTCTCCCTAAAAAGAACGAGGCATTTGAGCATCAAACAATGAAGCTCGAACCACTTCTATCAAATGACGATTTTTGTGCTCTACTACCCCATTTTGCTGAGGGGTATATGGACATGTTCGCTAATGTTCAATTCCATGAGCTTCTAAAAATTGACTAAGATCATGATTCACGAATTCACCCCCATTATCAGAATGGAGGATCTTAATTTTTGCATGAAACTGAGTGTCAACCATCTTGTAAAATTGTTGAAATGTGGTACACACCTCCCCCTTGGTTTTTAAGAGAGAAATCCAAGTCATACATGTGCAATCATCAATAAATGTAACAAACCAACGAGCACCAGAGGGAGTAGAAATTGGAGTAGGACCCCAAACATCATAATGAACAATTGCAAACGACATTGTACTTTTATTCATACTCAAAGGGAAGGAAACTCGATGACTTTTTGCCAGTTCACACACATCACACTTAAAATTAAAATCTGAAATTTTACTAAACCATGAAGGAAACAACTTTTTAAGATATCCAAAGGAGGCATGACCCAACCGTCTATGCCACAACCAAATAAAATTCTGATTTTTCTCGGTCGGACCTCCACTAGTCTTGAAGGCTTGAGAAATCCCAGTCTCACCACTTGGTGCCAAATCTAGAAAATACAGCTTGCCCCTTCTAGTACCATAACCAATGATCTTCCTTGTGAGGATGTCTTGAAAAATACAACAATTTGGCCAAAACGTTATAGTACAAAAAAGAGCATGAGTAATTTGCATAACAGATAGCAAATTAAAATCCAATGACGACACAACAAGTACTGAATCTGGGTGCAACGAATCTGTAAGGGATAAAGAACCCTTTCCAACACAGGACAGGAACTACCGTTTGCATTGGATACTATCGATTGTGAAGATGGAGACAAAGATGTGATTTTATTCGAATCACATGTCATATGATCAGAGGCGCCTGAATTAATAATCTAGACATTACGGGTGGGTGAGGTGGAAGAAACATTCAATGCATAACCGGTTGTACCTAATGTAGCCATGGACGCAGATGCAGAAGCATGTTCATTCGATTTGTTGCCACTTACAGGGGGGTCTCTGGAGTAGTAGAGGCTTGGAGTGCCTTATGACCACTTCGTTTATTCTTAGAATGATCCCACCAAGATGGAAAGCCAACTAATTTGTAACAATGTTCACGAGTGTGCTTTGTAACAATGTTCACGAGTGCACTTGAAAATTGGTTTGTCCTTCACCCCCTGGGTCGAGGAACTCCCGTGAGATGAAGGTGGTCCCTTGGAACGTTGAGCCACCAAGACAATAGCATCAAGAGAGGCAGCATCACTAGTAAAATTGGTGCGTTGTTGTGCATCACGACGAACATAAGCAAAACTTAGGTCGAGATCCAGTTTAGGTTCCTTGCAGAGGATTTCACTATGGACTTGATCAAATTCAGGATCCAATCCATAAAGAAAAATATGAACTCGAAGACGGTGGAGTTTTTTCTGGTATGCATCAGTGTCAGCAGAGCACACCATAGATGGGGGGTCGCGATGATCCAATTCCTAAAAAAGACTTTGAAGCATGCTATAATATTTGGAAACAGGTTGGCCGTTCTGTTTGAGGGTGAATGCCTTCCTGTTCAATTCGTAAACTTGAGATTCGTCAGATCCATCATAGAATACTTTCTTGACATCAGCCCAAATCTCCTTGGCAGTGCGAAGACGAATAAAGCGGCCCATCAACTCAAGGGACATAGAATCAATTAACCAACCTTTAACCCGTAGATTTTCAGTGGTCCACGCATCAAAAGTAGGAGCAGATTCGGCTGGCATAGCAATAGATCCAGTAAGATAGCCCAACTTTCCACGGGTAGCAATTCGAATTTCCATGAGTTGAGACCAAAGAGCATAATTGGTCTCATTGAGAATAACTCATGTAGGCAACGCAGAATTATAATTCTGGATAGTGACAATCTGTGGAACCGGCGGAGGTGGAGGTTGTGCAGCGGAGGTCGAAGAACTATGCGGGAGAACAAGGAAGCCTCAGGTGTTGTCATCGTAGCGGAAATTGATGGTGTGGACGTATGAACTCAATATATGTGGAGGATGGATGAAAAACATATGAACTCAATATAGGTTTGAATTCAATTAGAGAGTTTGGGATAAACAAGAAACCACCAAATCGGTGGCTCTGATAGGTAAAACTGATTCAATTCTATTCATCTCCATAAGGAGCTATTTATATGTTTACATAAGGTTTTTACAAGTTTAACAAGGAAACAAAGTCCTAATTGTACAAGAATTAGTCAACTACACTAATTAGGAAATCACTTTCCTGAATTCACGCACACGCCAACAACAAGAAAATACTAAAATTTCAATAATTTAATTAAGTGGTCAAATGATATCGGATTCAAGTAATTTTTTTGTAGAGATGATCTTCGAATGAATATCAACAAAATAGACAGTTTGGATTAATGAAATATAATGTATAGTGAGCCCTACAAGGGTGTCTCTCAAATAAGCTTATTTGAGGGATCCCTCAACTGAAGCGCTCTCTCTCTCTCTCTCTCTCTCTCTCTCTCTCTCTCTCTCTCTCTCTATATATATATATATATATATATATTTAGCACTAGCTAGTGAACATGTAGACTGACAGAGTCCTTAATGGAAATTCTTGTGTTTACATAGTTGTCTTCTTAACTTTAGTGTTGGCTTAACCTCTCAAAGATCGTAGGGTTGCTTATAGTCTGGTAACCTAATTTTTATTTCAAAAGGTAGCTAGTATACTTGGAGGGGTAATTAATCGACGTACATATTGATTAGGAAGAATCTTCTTTTTTTAATCAATTAAGAAGAATCCATCGACCTGATCAAAGCCAATGAAACATCGATCGATGAGCAGTTATCCTCTAGCTAATCGGTGTTAGTCATCTCTTACCTAGTTGTCATAATTAATTCATAAGAGCATCTGGTTATTCAAACATGGATGAAGCAGGGATTCCAAATGAAGTGAATATTCAAAACCCTATCACTTTTGTGTTGGAATTGTTTATCCATTTCTTTTTTCAACCTTTTGTTTGTTTGTTTTAATCATGGTTGATGTGGAGATCGAATCTGACATAGCTGAAAAGAATGGTATTTATCTTATCCTCGTCAAAAGACTTATTGGACCACGCTAGCTATATATAAACTTCATGATCTAAAGCTTTTGCTAAGTTTTAGTCAGTAATGAATTCTTGCCTCCCTAAATGTCACACTCAATAAATTGGTTTTGAATGCTGTTAGGAACAAACTCTGCACCATTGGGTTCAAAGCTTCGATTGCCAATGCCTTCTAGCGGCTCATGAATGGAACAGTCCTTTTGGTTAATGGCTTTGAGTAGGAGGTTCTTTGTTTGGGTTGGATTTTCCAGCCACATTTTTGCATGGCCTTTTTGTTCATTTGGTCTTCTTCACTCATTGCCAATTGATTTTGGGTTAGATTACATTCTAATATGGTATCACACCTAAAGAAGTGTAAGATATCAGTACTACACCTGAATTTTCTCTTTCTTTTAGTCTATCCCAACTATTGATGCACGGAAAATCTAAGATAAAGTTGTGGGATGACAGAGAATTCAATATTGGAAGCAGAATACAAAAACAAAAAATAGCTCAAACCTAAAATCTATTAGAACCATTAGACTCTACTGTAATGAAAAAGAGCATTGACTTGCAGACCAGTGGTCTCAAGTTTGAACCTCCACGGCCTCTTGGTTATGTGTGTGTGAAAACCTCCCTCCCATGTAGTTTAGACTATCGTTTGTATTAAAAAAAAAAAAAGATTCCAAAAATATCCTCAAAAGTTGAAATACTCTTCAGCCTAAAAGGTCATATGTCATTAATTAGTCGTGAGTTTGACTCATCGAAACCACGTATTATAGGCCCAAATATGCAAAAGTTTTTCTATTTCTCGGCTTACACACGTGAAGCTTTTTGTCAATCCTCCGAGGCATCTAATCTACATGAACAAAACCTTGAAAAGTAAGTATTGGTATAAAACCAAGATCAACAGTGAGATTTCAGGTCCTATGCGCACAAATTAAAATCAGTCTGTGACATGGAAATGCTAAAAGAAAAATATCAAGAATTGATGAAAAGCAAGTATTTATAACTATAATTCATATCTTTTCTGTGAGATTGAGTCAACTACTCAGTTTTTCTCCTCTTCTTTGGAATATTTATAGTACAACTAGCACCCGGAAGGACGATAGATCGAAGAAAAAAAAGTTTGGTTGCCTTGCTTCAATGCTGGTAGCTCACCTGCAAATCGAACTTATACATTGACAATTTGAAAAATGCATTAATTTGAGCTATAGGATTTCAATTTGATACTATTTGATTTTTAGTGATCTCAACCTAGGAATTATGGCTTTCACTCATGTATTAATGAATTTTGAAGACGTAGCCAAAGAGGAGAGGATGACGAGTTCAGACAGAGAGATTGATGATGATTCGAAAGATTACCATTTGTATCGGAGTTGAAGACAGGAAGAACCAAGACGATGTGAGATTTAGGGCAAGAAAAATTATAAGTAACCTTTTTTCTTTCAAAATTATATACATGGGCTAACAATTCAGGCCCTAAGAAATCACGGGCTCTACTAGCTAGCATGAGTTTAAACTTTATATTAGTGGTAATAGTCCAGCCATAATTAGCATTAGTCAATCCATATTTCTGCGAGAAATAAGATCTTTGAAGGCCTCCTTCTCCTCCCTCCATTCGTCCTGGGTTCCCAAGTGAAGCAAACCAAGCTGCGGATTGGGTATCTTAGAGTGTCAAAAGGGGTTGTGAGCTGAGGCTTGGGTCAATAGACCTCTAACTTCCCCAGTTTTCATCCTTTTTCGGTACGGTTTGCCTTGCCCTCGCCCCTTGAACGGCAATGCTTAGAGTGGTGTTTGTTTTGTGTTGATGTTTTCTTATTTTATTGATTTTCTGGAGTTGATTTGGCTGTTGGGGTCTTAGCTTGTAAGTAGCTTTCTGCTCGTATTTGGTTTGAATGAAGTATACTTTTCCAAAAATAAATAAATAATCTCATGTTATTTTGGACTGTTATCCAATTTACTTGTATAACTTCAATCACTTGTTAGATAAAAAAAATGTGCATTTCGGACTAATGAGGTGATTGCAAGTTGCAACCATGCCATTTAAGTGAGGTTGCATCCGCAATGGGCTCCCTAAACCACATTAGACAAATTTTAGGGAGGAATTGGAAAAGTATAACTCAAACCATGCTCCCTATCTACCTCCTAAAATAGAGAGACTTTTAGGAGCTCCTAAATCCGAGAAGAGAGAAAGGACTCCTAGTGGTTTCCTATAATTTAATGCTGCTTTGTTTTATGCATGTGTTGAACTTTTAATTAATGCTAATTATTTTTTAATATATATATTTTATAGAGATGGACCAATTATCTTGAATCAAAAAATAATTATAGTATTTATGACTCCCTAAATTAGGGAGTATGATTGAAGTTCAAATTTTATAAAGAGCTCCTAAAATAGTTTTCGTGTATTTTTAGTTAAATTTTAACTAAAAAATAAGGAGTATGATTGCGGATGCTAATGAACTAAAAATATAATATAAAATCGGAGGATAAGAAATGGGCGTGGGGTTTTGACCCCTTTGCCAACCCGAAATGGGTAACGTTATTGGTAGTGGTTGTAGTACCATATTCCACTCTTTTTTAACTCAAACAAATGTACTAATTGAATAATCAAATTATAATAAACCTAATAATGGAATCCCATGCCAAACACCCCGTGGTTGGATAGCAGTTGTCAAATCTATAATCAACATTCTAGGGGATTATATTTTCTGATCTCATTGGACCATCACATTATAAAGAAAGGTAGAGCTTAACTAATTACATTAATGATTATGATTTGTTGTCACCTTAATCCTTGTTTCCTCCCCCCCCAAAAAAAAAAAAATTTATATAATAAATTTGTGAACGCATAATATTACCTAGAAAGACAACTTTGAAAATAAAAAATGGAGGCCTGGCCTTACTGCCATTGCCTAGCTACGACAGGGTTCTTTCCTTTGGAATAATAGAATGGAGAGTAGCATATATAGTATGTTGGTATAATGGAATGGAGTGTATAGTTGCAATGAGACTCAACGGCTTTGGTTGGGTTTTCTATTAATCAGTTAATTAAGAAACTGAATTAGGATCAGAGATAAAGGATAAGGAAGGAGGTAGGGCTAGCTAGTTTGGAAATATTGTTTAAGTCACAATAATAGCTTAATACACTTTGCTAACAGGTTCAATTTAGTGGAAAAGGACCTTGACTTATAGACTAGTGATCTCATATTTGAACCTCCATGACACCTTGGTAGTGTGTGTAAGAAAACATCATCCCCTTCCTAACTTTGGAAAAGAAAAAAAAAAGCTTAATACACTTTGTTAAGCTTTGATAGGGTGGGAAAAAAGGGTCGGCTGGGAAATAGAAAAGAGGGTTTTGTCATTGTCGTAGAAGTTTATATATATATATATGGAGCTTTAGTTGAGGGATCTCTCAAATAAGCTTATATAATCATATGAGCTTCTTTTGATTAATGACAACCAACGTATGTACGTACATCAGAATATTATACAACTGCAAGCCTGTTTTTGCAAGCTTGAAGTTATCTCTTGGAAAGCTTAATGGGCCAACTTGCTTCTAACGTCCAAAAATAATATAATCATATGAACAAAGAAATTTATCATGCCGTGGCGGCCGCAAATTTTAAATGGATACGGTTCATGAACAGTACATCACTTAATTGGTTGGATATGTTAACCTAAAAGTTTATAGAATGGTGGCGTGGCTCCACGTAATTAGGCCTTCTCTCTTCAGATTTGCTCCATGTTAGTGAGGTTCATGTGTCAACGCCAAAAGAAAAAGAAAGGTGAGGTCTGTGTGGATATTATATCTGCTTTTCTCAGGTGGGGAGAAAAAGAAAACTTTCTGATCGTATGGGTACTAGATTCCCATGTGGCATGGCATGTGATAATTGGATGAATTAGATTCCTTTCGATGCAAACTCCTTCATTCTTTTCATTTTATTTTATATTTTATGAATCTATGCGATGAGAAATTGTTGATGGTGAATAATGAATTGACAAGGGCTACGTGATGATAGGAAGCTTAGGATTGGGCACAGTTTAGACACGTGGACACGGGGCTGATCTAGAAAACAATTTCCAAAGGGGTTAAGACTTAAGAGTGTGCGGAAATGCTATAATGAAGGGGTTTTTCAGTGAGGGATACAATGTGGGGTCCATCTCACCATTTAAAAAAGAGTATGAATAGCGTAGTTGCGGGATTATTACATAATTGTTTTTGCAAATTATTCCTTGAAATGTTAGAAATGTGTTATGTGAGACCGCCCCAGACCTGTATGTGGCTACACCACTGCATACGTGGAGACCACAAAAATTTATCGACTTAGCAAAGTGACTAAACCCTAACCCCACAACAAGTCAACTCTCCAGAAAAAACTTCACCTGTTCCGGCCAAAAATTTCAGTCTACATCTCAACACTCTACTCTCTCTTCTTCGCTCTCTCAAGTATATATATATCTCTCTCCTCCATGTTTGCATAATGATATTTAGAAGTGGAAACAGATAAGGGGGAAAATCCAATAAGCTTTCTAACTCTTTTCTAAATCTTTCGCTTACACAACACTTGGATGAGGAAATTTAAGATTATTGAGGAATTTCAAAAGGGATTAACTTTATAATGATGGAAGTTAATGTTGTAAAATTTGGGAAGTTTCTTGGTTGACTATGTATAATAAAATTTAATGTTTATCATGGTATTGGCCACATTGTTGAAATGTTATTTTTCTTTTGCCATTTTAATTCTTTGTCGCGTATGAATTGTTGTTAGACCAATTGCTTTTGACTCATTCTATCGTTAGATTTAAAAATACAATAGTAGTCGGCCGCATGAACAATCGCGATATATTTCATGAGTGGGAGTTGAGCACCAAACCAATTGGGCTACTCACCATCGACCGTGATATAGAAAATCTATATGACGGTGAATTTATAATGAATTTGCGTAGTTTATGACTTTTTCTAATAGCGATGAAGAAAAAGAAGGGTATAGAAAAGTTACTGAACTTTATAATATCTTCATCATATGCAGTTTATACATACTCTCTCTCTCTCTCTGTCTCTCTCTCTCTATGATTATGAATGTTTTTCCTCCATCACTACGGGAGAGCGTCCAAACGATCCAAACAATGACAAGGCCTTTGTTTTAGAACAGTCTAGTCATATGTTTTTGTCTCAATGCGCAAAATTTGGACGGTGGTTGAACAATTAAATAAAAGAAAAACCCTCCATACAGCTCTTTATAATTCTCTCACACTCACAATCCCTCGATTTGATCTGCGCATAAACATGGGCACATATTATTTTATAATTGTTATTTTTTTTGGTCCAATTAAAAACCTTCTTTTCCCAACGGGTCGCCACATACAAATTTGACCCTGAAATATGACTTATTCCATGAGTCATTTTCCATATGGACTTGGAGTCGGAGTGATTTTTAAAATTAATTTTATCAAAAGCAAACCCACCTTTTAGTTCATTGCCATCATTAGTCTTTGTACATTTGGAGTTTGAGGTGGCGAATCTCAATGGTGATTATTAAATGAACATATGCATCATGGTTAGTGGATAAGAAAAATCTTTGGATAAGTATTTTCTGATATAAACCATGCTTAGTTGATCAAATTGTAATTTTAGTGCTTAATATGTGTATAGATCTAGAGGAGTACAATTTAAACTTCCGTCCTCGTCTTTTGGAAACTCAGGACTTTTGGAAACTCAGGACCGGCCCTAATTATAATGCAGTTTGAAGTGTAAAATAATTAGTTTCCCTCTCGCAATATTTACTAATTCATATTTGATGTAAAATTTATCTGGCAAGGTAGGAAAGATCTCATGATCAATGTGACAAAGAAAGGTAGGAAGGGATTCACTATGTTTTTTTGTGTCGTTTTGACGAAGGAATGAATCTACTTGATAGCTGCAAGTGTATAATATTATAGGGTAATAATAGTGGGAAAGGAAAAGAGTATCCAGACACTCTGTGTGGTGTGGAATAAGATATATGTTGAGCATTTCTACTCTAAACGACGCACCGGATGATGCCAAAACAGGATGAAAAATAAATAAATACACAAATGAGGGATGAAGTGGACATGAACATGCAAACAGATCATTTTGTCCAGAATTGTATTGATCATTTTAAAGATAAGACGAAATAAACAGAGGGTTAGCACTGCCCCCTAATAAATTATAATTTTCATGTAGATTTGATCTCGGTGACAAGTTATCTCGGAAGTTTAACTATATATAAAGTTTTTCACCTTTTTTCTCAATTAAAAGAAAAAACAGACGGCCTTTAGATTTGAATTATGAATGAAACTAATTGCCTCTCTCAAAAAGGAAAAACATAAATAAATAAAAAACATATAGAAGCTATTATATTATTAAACTAAAGCAACGAAGACTGCATTTCCTTTTATAAGATTTGACTTTTGATATGGAAAATAGACAAAGGTAGCTCATTCCTCCCAAGACTAGACAAAAAAATTTGCCTTGACCATTTGGGTTGGTTTGGAAATAGGTAAAGTACAACTTTTTGTTGCCACACCATGCAAATGGGCAACTTTTAATTTATTTAAACCAGTATACAATGTACTGCTATTAAACCTAGCTAGCCAAAAGCAGTACCTTATTCTTATAATACCCAACTCTACTCTGAGACCCGAAAAAAAAAAAAATACAAGATAGAAGATAAAAGCACTCCCAGTTATGCATATTGGATCAATCATTAGTGGTGCTGAGGATCTGGTCCTCCTGGTGAGACTCTGTCAGTAGAAGGGACTTGTTGCACCCTTTGATAATGCCCAAGTAACTGATGCAAAAGACGTCGGCTGTCTAGTCGTATGACATGCCGTTTATGCTTGGCCGGCTGCTGCCCTTCAACTATACGCCGTCCCTCGGAAACAGACCATAAAGCTAAGAAGATCACCAAGACAAGGGCCAATGTGCGTGCCATTGCGAGCTACAGAGGGTATAATTTATGAAGATGGGTTTAATTCCCAAAGGAGAATTAAGGGCTACAAAAACTTATAATGCCAAGTGTAGAGGAAGTTGAGAGAGGGGGCCAAGTAGGTCAAATGATTTTGAGTGCCCTAAATTTATAGGGAAATTAAGGATAGTGGGGTCGAGGATAAAACAGATTTGTGGTTGAATTAGACGACAAAATGGCCATCATCACCACCATATATACGTTGTCTTGTATACATGGTGTGGCTTTTAGCTGTGGATTATCTGTGTATTTTTTGCTTTTTGGCTCTTTCCTTTAGCTAGCTTTTGTTTTGTCCTCTATATCCTCATTGAACAATGCCCTGCCTCCCCAAAACGATATGGACAAGGGTAAAGCTTAGTCATCATCTCCTATTATTTATTTCCACGCTTGTACATTATTGATTTTTAAATTAAGCCAGAGATTAAGCAATAAATCCAGCAAGAATATTAATATTAATGTATATATCCCATTTACGGATTTGGAATAAATGTCAAGTATCATGGTTCTGGAAAATAACAGTATATATTTTCCAACGGTTTTAGTTTCTTGTCTGGATTCTTGTTCAGTGATTCAACTAATCCATTTTTCGTCTTCTCTTCATTAATTTAACATTGTCGGCTATTGTTATCGATGTGTATATATTCTTGTTAATGTATTACACTATCCTTCATTTGTTGTTCTCTCTCTCTCTCTCTCTCTCTCTCTGTGCAGAACATTATGCAGCTTCAGTAGCTGTCGCTATAATGATGAGAGCACCTTTTCAAAGAAAAAGACGCTATTCTGTTAGCCCAAATTTGCGCCTCAAGTAACCTGACTTCTAATCAAACCACTACGCTATGAGTGGCTGGGTCAGATTAATTCTTTTCTGTGCCTTGATTGATAGGACTTCACAATTTATTAGTGCAAATAAGATCAAAGGAATCAGACCAAGTTCAAAACAAATAGACTCAAAAGTAATTAGAGTTTAAATTGATATGTTTCTTCTTTCAAAGAGAAATATATATACTACATACAAAGTGGGTACAAATAGGAAATATGTACAAAATCTCATAATTCTACTCAAATTAGATAATTATAATAAAATATAAATTCTATTCATAATAGGAACAAATTCTACTACTAATATGAACGTTGACTTTGACTCACGCCAACACTCCCCCTCAAGTTGGTGCATAGGTATAGGTAATGCCCAACTTGTCAAGTGAGTCTTCAAATCGACACTTTGATATGGCATGGGTCAACATATTTGCAAGCTGCTCCAAAGAAGGCACAAAAGGTATATAAAATTAACTTATGCTCCAGCTTCTCCATAATGAAATGCCGATCAACTTCTACATGCTTAGTTCGATCATGTTGCACCGGATTGTTAGCAATTTTAAATGCAGACTGACTATCACAGTGGAGCTTTGTAGCAGCATCCGGTCTAAACCCAATTTCAATAAGTAACCACCTCAACCACATTATTTCACAAACCCCTTGGGCAATACCTCTGTACTCAAACTCTGCAGAGGACCGAGACACAACGTTTTGCTTCTTGCTATGCCACGTAACTAGGTTACAGCCAACAAAGGTGAAGTAACCTGATGTAGAACATCTATATGTAATATTCCTTGCATAATATGCGTCAGTGTAACCTTCTAGATCCAAGTGGCCATTTTTCTTAAATAATAAACCTCTCCCAAGACCAGACTTTAAGTAACTCAGAATACGCATCACAGCAGCCATATGATCCTCATTAGGTGAATGCATAAATTGGCTAGCAATGCTTACCGCATAGGCCATATCAGGGCGTGTCAGTGATAAATAAATAAATCTCCCAACCAACCTTTGGTATCTTTCTTTGTTAGTTGGGACCTGATCCACATAAACCCCGAGTTTATGATTCTTAACAATAGGTGTATTAGTCAAGCATTCCAGTATCTGCTAGCAGGTCCATGACATACTTCTTTTGTGAAAGAAATAAGCCATATTTAAATTGAGTGACTTCCACTCCTAGAAAATATTTCAGACTGCCCAAATATTTCGTCTCAAGTTCAGATGCTAAATGAGTTTGCAGTTCCTCAATTTCTACAGTATCATCACCAGTCACAATCATATCATCAACATAAATAATCAACAAAGTCGCCTTATCAGCCTTATGTTTAATGAATAGAGTATGATCAATATTGGCCTATTGGTAACCAAACTTCTTCATAGCTGCAGTAAATTTGCCAAACCATGCCCAAGGAGATTGCTTTAACTCATACAGATTTGATATTGGTGATAAGTTATCTTGGAAGTTTAACTATATATAAAGTATTTTACTTTTCTTTCAATTAAAAGGAAAAACATACGGCCTTCATATCTGAATTATGAATGAAACTAATCGCCTTTCTCTCAAAAAGGAAAAACATAAAGGAAAAAAAAAGAAGAAGCTATTATATTATTTAATAACTAAAGCAACGAAGATTGCATTTCCTTTTATAAGATTTGACTTTTGATATGGAAAATAGACAAAGGTAGCTCATTCCTCCGACTAGACAAAAGAATTTGCCTTGACCATTTGGGTTGGTTTGGATATAGGTAAAGTACAACTTTTTGTTGCCACACCATGCAAATGGGCAACTTTTAATTTATTTAAACCAGTATACAATGTACTGCGATTAAACTAAGCAGTACCTTATTCCTCTAGGAGCTTATAATACCCAACTCTACTCTCAGAGAACAAAAAAAAAAAAAAAAACAAGATAAAAGATAAAAGCACTCCCATTTATGCATATTGGATCGATCATTAGTGGTGCTCAGGATCTGGTCCTCCTGGTGAGACTCTGTCAGTAGAAGGGACTTGTTGCACCCTTTGATAATGCCCAAGTAACTGATGCAAAAGACGTCGGCTGTCTAGTCGTATGACATGCCGTTTATGCTTGGCCGGCTGCTGCCCTTCAACTATACGCCGTCCCTCGGAAACAGACCATAAAGCTAGAAAGACCACCAAGACGAGGGCCAATGTGCGTGCCATTGCGAGCTGTAGAGGGTATAATTTATGAAGATGGGTTTAATTCACAAGGGAAAAATAAGGGGTACAAAAACTTATAATGCCAAGTGTAGAGGAAGTTGAGAGAGGGGGCCAAGTAGGTCAAATGATTTTGAGTGCCCTAATTTATAGGGAAATTAAGGATAGTGGGGGTCGAGGATAAAACAGATTTGTGGTTGAATTAGACGACAAAAATGGCCATCATCACCACCATACATTGTCTTGTATACAATATATATACATGGTGTGGCTTTTAGCTGTGGATTATCTGTGTTTTTTGTGCTTTTTGGCTCTTTCCTTTAGCTAGCTTTTGTTTTGTCCTCTATATATCCTCATTGAACAATGCCCTGCCTCCCCAAAACGATATGGACAAGGGTAAAGCTTAGTCATCATCTCCTATTATTTATTTCCACGCTTGTACATTATTGATTTTTAAATTAAGCCAGAGATTAAGCAGTAAATCCGGCAAGAATAATAATATTAATGTATGTATATATATATATATATATATATATATAAAAGATTGAGCATATATGCCAAGATTGAGCTCGGGCTTGTTTTTTTTGGGGTTAATTTTCCCTTGCATGACAAAGGTTATCGTTTCTGAAATTTTATATCCTAAAATGTTCATTGCCACATGGGTCCGATTACGGATTTGGAATAAATGTCAATTATCATTGTAGTGAAAAATAACGGTATATATTTTCCAACGGTTTTAGTTTGTTGTCTGAATTCTTTTTCAGGGATTCAACTAACCCTTTTTTTTGTCTTCTCTTCATTAATTTAACATTGTCGGCTATTTTTTATCGAAGTGTATATCCTTCATTTGTTGATCTCTCTCTCTCTCTCTCTCTCTCTCTCTCTGTGCAGAACATTATGCAGCTAGCTGTGGCTATAACGAGGTATAACACTTGAGAAAGTCTAATAAAAAATCATGATGAGAGCATCTTTCAAAGAACGCTATTCTGTTTGCCCAAACCACCTTTGTCGTAGAAATAGGTTAAGAGATTGTACTAGTTACAAGAGTGTTACTATTAACACTTGAGAAAGTCTAATAAAAGGAAATTTGCGCCTCAAGTAACCTGATTTCTAATCAAACCACTACGCTATAAGTGGTTGGCTTAGATTAGTTCTTTCCTATGCCTTGATTGATAGGACTTCACAATTTACCCACTGCAAATAAGATCAAAGGAATCAGACCAAGTTCAAAACAAATAGAGAACAAGACGTGACCAATTATAAACCTATAATAAATTCCGAAGATAAAATAACATAAAAGATAACGATAAATCATGCTACATAAAGATAAAATAACACAAAGAATAAAAATTAAATGATAGAACTAGGATCCGGACGAAGAAATGTTAATTCAGATGGCTTGGAATCACCAAAATTATCAAGAATTACTGTTAATTCAGATGGCTTGGAATCACCAAAATTATCAAGAATTACAGTTGGGATTGATCATCAAATAAAAATCACACCAACACAAGATTGGCAGAGAATTCTTCAGGAAAAGAACGAAATCTTGAGGAGTTGTACACTGCTAATCTCAGAAAAAGTATTGAAATCTATTTGTACTTGCTCATATACCAATCACAACCCTAACTTGAAGAGGAATCCAACTCTTAAAGAATTAAGGGCACTTGACGTGCAAGACTTCTAACCCCAAAACAATTCCTATTCGAACTTCATAAAACCACCATAATTGGTATCAAAACAATTATTCATCAACCACTAGCCACACTTTGGCCCATGGTAAAATCAGGCCCAAACATCTTTATATATGCATCATTCATAAGTTTTACTTTCAATAATATTTTCTCATCATTTATCACAAAAGCAGGAGTCAGTAGTTATTCTATTGAAATACTCTGTAGATTTACTGAAGTTACCACTAGTCAGATAAGCTTACAACAAGAAAATAAATGCATCTCGACCCTGAGACTTTAGCCCACAAGTTTTTTTTTTGTTGCGCTTGGTGTCTCTGAGACCCGACTACATTTCGATGTCATAAAAACCCCTTTGAACCTATCACCTGATAGCACATTCTTCATGAAGGAAAATTTCCGACTGATGCTATTCATTTGAACATAACCATGAATAACATTCATAATCATGAAAATATAACTATTATTTCATTTTCATGAGTTGAAATACCAAATCTTTTACCTAAGTATCTTATAGGCCATGTGATTGATGCGCCATTAAACCTAAAACAGAACTTAGGAGAGGAAAGATATGAAATATACCTTTGGAGAGAGCTTTGAACCCCATCCAACTATTAGACAAATTTTTTGAAGCTTGATTCTTGATCTTCTCTGCTACACATTGTTTTATACCTGGATTTTTTTTTCCTTGGAGCCCACAAAAAGAAAATGATGTGGCAGCCATGCATTAGGGAGATGATTGGGCTCAAAAAAGAAAAGAGGCCCAAAATCAGAACAAAATTGAGAAATTGAGCCCAACGTCCGCGGCCGTGAAGTATTGGACTCAGCCCAAAGTGGCTGGTTCGGCCCAAGTATAAGAACATTTTGCCATGCCAATATCATCTCTATGATTCATAAGCACGAGGGCCGAATACTAGACCCAAGAATGGCAAACGACCCAAGGTCTTGGCCCAATCTGATTTCACGATGAAGCTCAACCAATGTCAGGGCTTGACGATTTGTTCCTCGGATTATATAGCGTTATGACTTAAGATGATGGGTCATCAAATGACCCATTTATCTTGAGTTGGGTCAAAGACCCAATACCCACTAGCATGGCCAGCCCTATGTGTTATTTAGGCTTTGTTGGGCTTCTCACTTAAGTTGTATCATACAACTTAACTTTAAAAGCCCAATGGGTCCAATCCAAAGAGTGCTTTACTCGATGTACAATCTAGTGGGTTCTAAATGGCGAGGCAGTAGGTGATACATGAACTCTTCTTTATCGATTATGAACCCAGTTACGGAACGTCCTCAGGGCTTCCATAAATCATGGTTAACGATATAGCAACACACGTTTCATGATTATCATGGCCAAAATAGAATGTGTGAGAGAACCCATTCAGTTGGATTCACAATGCAATATGGTCGTTCTATTTTACAATATACTCTAGTTCACATTACTAGGATACAAAATTCATGTCAAATTCTTAATGTGAACATTCTCATCTTATATGATTCATTTGGGCATGATTGGAAACATCAATTCTCACTCATACTCAAGCCAAAGATTACCGAATCATATCTTAGAGTATTCTCTCCCTTTACCGGAAGTTGAGATCCTTTATTGTACAATCACATGCCTTTATGAATTAATCAAGAGCCTGGACCATACCTTGGAGTCATGCCCCCAAGAGAACTTGACTATTCCGCATGATTAAAGGTCTAAGTAGCTTCCATAAGACAATCATAGCGCCTCAGATCTAAAGACTAACTTCGCAGTATTGCAACTACAGAAATCTTGTTTTACATGTGGATAAAACTTCCATACAATATTTCTAGGTCAATCGCGTTAAGTGCACTCATTCTCTAATGAGCACCCATACACTTATCTTAGTGTCCACTACATGAATGACTTGAGACCAGTCATCCTCCCAATTGAGTAGATATAGTGCATGATGGTCTTTACGGATCGTCAATAATGTCGAGTTGAGCGATCCTACGACTAGGAACCTTTTAGGGTATGAGCTTGAGAGGAAGGGTCTCATGGATCTAACTTCTTTAGAACATTGTCCTCATCTCATAGCCTAATGGACTCATCGTTCAACATGTTCAACATATATAGCTGTCAATATTACACTTGTAAACATACTTAAAATCCACATCATACTTGAGATAAGCTTCAATACATATCTTTCAATACACAAGTCTTTAGACACCATGTCGTCCACAACAACGAGAAACCAGCCACCTAGAGACTGCATAAAACCCAAACTTTATCAAACGAAGAATGTAACAATTCTTGGAAACCAAGAACCTTCTTCTACGATTCTTATACTCTAAGTTTGACTTAGGCATCAGAGGCCCTTTGGTTCATACGGTACAAAAATTGGAAGTGCAAATTACGAGTGAGACTCTGCCAAATTTAATAAGAGTCAAATCATTAGTTTGTCCCAGGACATGAGTTAAAGAGAAGTTTAGCTACTGGACCTGAGATCAAGGTGGGTGTAGGACATGCTCGGAACTCTAACTTGGGTTGTATGGAATCCAGGGTGGATGCTGACAGTAAGGTGCCCTTTGTCTCATACCACATACTGTGCTTAAGGACTCAATTGTCTTTCGCTTCTTGGTTTTCAAGATACAAAGGTGGTTTGAGGATAAGGTAATGCTAATAAGACCATCTTTCTATATCACAATTGTATACCATCTGATGTGGAAGATGATGTGGCATGCCAAATTATTTAATGCAATTACATATATTTTAAATTTTCATTCTCCCCTAATTAATGCACCGATCCTGTAATATTTATTTTTAATCTTTCCTCTTCTTCCTCCTCCCTCTCACCCTTTTCATACAACAATTTCTTATCATCAGCGCCTTCGAAAGTTCTCCCTCTTCATCATGGGCAGGTGCATTACCATCGAATTTCTGACGAATGCAGCACCATGATTCACGCATCCCTTCCATTCTACGTTGTAAATCTAGATCTGAAGAGTGAGTTGAGATAAACAAATAGCTCCTGGAATTTGGTACACAATTGCTAGATCGCTCGTCGCCTTGTCGACAGCCACAGTCGCTGAAGACGACGACTACTGTTGGAGTTTTACAAAGAAGAAGAAGAGTTTTCTTGCAGAGAAAGTGTTTGATAAAATGCAAGAGAGGAATAGTAGTAAAAGACGTTGAGAGAATGAGAGAGTATGTTGTGTACTGCTTGTAATCAGTCACACATGCTATATGATTTCATTCCAATGACAGAATATATGATTTACAATTGCATCAGCCAGTGAGCTGTACACTTGGCATGAATCTAGACCAATAAGTCTCCTAACAAATGTGATGGCATATGAGCCATACACCTGGCTAACTAACTATTTAAACCTGAAAACAATTTATACTTCAACACTCCCTTCTAAATTGTTAACTGGTTTAACACCAAGCAATCCCCTAAGATAGTTGAACCGATCTTTAGGCAGAGCTTTAGTGAAAATGTCAGCCACTTGTTCTTTAGACTTGCAATATCTCAAGTCCACAACACCATCCTGCAAAGCATCTCTAATGAAATGATACCTGCGGTTGATGTGCTTAGTTTTATGATGGAAAACAGGATTTCTTGTCATTGCAATGGCAGAGGTATTATCTACCATTAATGGAGTTGCCTCAATCTGCATTTCTCCAAAGTCTTCAAGCACGAATCTCAGCCATATAGCCTGTGTGGTAGCCTCACTTGCGCTAACATATTCAGCTTCAGCTGTAGAGAGAGCTACACTATGTTGTTTGACTGATGCCCAAGAGAATGTTCCACTGCCAAAAGAGAAAGCATAACCTGAAGTGCTTCTCATATCATCTTGACTTCCACTCCAGTCACTATCACAGTACCCAATTAGGACAGCCTCCTTTCCCTTCTGATATTCTATACCAAAATCAATTGTGCCTTGGATATACCTCAGCACCCTCTTAGCTGTTCCATGGTTTTTCTTAGTTGGACAATGCATGAACCTAGCTAATAAGCTAGCTGCAAACATAATGTCAGGTCTTGTAGCTGTCAAATACAAAAGACTACCTACAATATGCCTGTACTCATTCTCATCTGCAGGATCACTTCCATCATCCTTGCACAATTTTTCACTTGCCACAAGAGGAGTACTAACTGGCTTACATTGTTTCAAACCAAACTTGTTCAGCAAAGTCAGAGCATACTTCTTTTGATTTATAAAAATGCAGGATTTAGTTTGAATCACTGCCATACCAAGGAAATGATATAAAAGACCTAAGTCAGTCATTTCATACCTTCTCATCATTTCAGATTTGAACTCTGCAATCAATTCCCCACTGCTTCCTATATACACAATGTCATCAACATAGATTGAGACAATTAGAGTTCCTGAGTCTTCCTTAGTCTTGCAGTACAATGTAGCCTCGCTTGTGCTTCTGACATAACCACAGCTAACAAGATAAGCATTTATTTCTTCATACCAAGCTCTCGGAGCCTGTTTTAAACCATACAAGGCTTTCTTCAGTTTGTACACCTTGTCTTCATAGTTTGTAGTCACAAATCCATCCGGTTGATCTACATAAACTTCCTCCTTAAGCACACCATTTAGAAATGCAGACTTGACATCTAACTGGTATAGTTTCCACCCCTTTTGAGCTGCCAAAGCTATGAGAGTTCTAATTGTGTCAAGTCTAGCCACAGGAGCAAAAGTCTCATTGAAGTCAATTCCAGGCTTTTGTGCATAGCCTTTGACCACCAGCTAGCTTTATGCTTCTGTATTGAGCCATCAAGGTTCAATTTGGTTTTATAAACCCATTTAACACCAATCACAGGTTTGTCACTTGGTCTTTCAACTAGTTGCCAAGTTTCATTCTTCTCAATCATTTCCATTTCTGTTTCCATTGCCTTCTGCCAAGCCTTATCTTTAGAAGCCTCTGCAAAATTCTCTGGCTCGATGATGCTCATGTTGCATCTTGCATAAATTTCAGTGATGTCTCTGAGTTTCACAGGTGTAGCACTTGGTGATTCACCTGCTGAATCATCATTAGAAATTTATGTACTTAGAGTGTTGTCAATCTGAGTTGCTGGTGCAGATGTATCTGTAGCCTCATATTCCTCTTCAGTGCTTCTAGAATTGGCCTCAAAACTCATTGGAACTGCACATTCAATAGTTTGTTTATCCCAATCCCATAATGAACTCTCATCAAAGGTCACACTTCTGGAAACAGTTATCTTGTTGGTCTACAAATTGTACACTCTGTACCCCTTTTCACATTTGCCATACCCAACAAAAATACACTTCACAGCTGCATCTTCCAGTTTAGATCTCAATTGGTTAGGCACATGATAGAAACAGACAGAACCAAACACTCTAAAGTGCTTCACACCTGGCTTTCTGCCACTGAAACCTTCAAAAGGAGTTAGATTATCCAAGGCTTTTGTGGGGCATCTGTTCAGAATATAGACAGCTGTGTTCACTGCCTCCCCCCAAAACTCGAAAGGTAATTTCTTCTCATTCATCATAGCTTTGCTCATCTCTACAATAGTCCTATTCTTCCTCTCAGCAACTCCATTTTGCTGAGGAGAGTAGGCCACAGTTAGCTGTCTTTCCAAACCAATCTCTTCACAAAATTGCAGGAATTCAGTGGAAGTATATTCTCCACCTCTGTCACTTCTTAGTTTCTTGAATTTGTAGCCGCTTTGTAATTCCACCATAGCTTTGAATTTCTTGAAAATATTAAACACTTCTGACTTAAATTGCATGAAGTACACCCAACACATCCTAGTGCAATCATCAATGAAAGTCAAAAAATATTTGTTCCCACCTATGGTTGTAGTATGCATTAGTCCACAGACATCTGAATGAACCAGTTCCAGAGGTACACTAGCTCTCCAAGTTTTCTCTTTACCAAAGGCCTCTCTGTGAGATTTTCCAATTGCACAGTCTTGGCATATTCTGTCTGCATTACCAATTTCAGGTAGTCCATAGACCAGCTCCTGTTGTTGTAACAACTTCAAGCTTTGTAGATTCAAATGACCAAACCTCCTATGCCAACACCAAGTGGATTCTTCAATTGTTGCTTTCATAGCCACAGAGTTTGCATATTTTAATGAGAGTGGGAAACATCTGTTTCCTGTCATGGAAACCTTTGCCACCAGATTTTCCATTGACCTATCATCAAATATCTCCACCATTGAATTGCCAAAAACTAGGAAATAGCCATGCTCTACCATCTGACCTACACTGAGCAAATTTTCATCCAATCCTGGCACAAGCATAACCTCTTTTATATGCCTAGGTCCAACCTTAGTATCAATCACCAAAGTGCCCTTCCCAGTTGCTTGCACCAAGTCTCCTGTGCCCATTTTCACTTTTGCAGTGACTTTAGTATCAATATTGACTAGAAGGGATGCGTGTGAGGTCATGTGATTGCTGCAGGCACTATCCACATACCACACACCATTGTTCTTCACTATTGCAGCAGCATGACAAGCATAGAACATATTGCCTTCTTCTTCCTTGTGTGATGCATAGTTAGCAGCTTGATCTGGTTTTCCTTTACAGTCTTTAGCTATATGACCAAACCTATCACACTTATAGCATTTAGGTTTTCCTTTGAACCAGCAAATGCCATAGTGCAATTTGTTACAGGTTTTACAAGGAACCTTGGCTCCTTCAGTCTGATTTTCCTTCTTGGAATTGTTTTCAGACTTGGTATCCCACTGCTTCCCTTTATGAGATTTCCAATTCTTCTTAGACTTGGAACCACCTGCTTGCCCTGTGTTTGATTGATCTCTAGGACTCATATTCAGGCTAGAGAATGCCTTTTCTGTCACTCTCTCAGTATGTCTTTGCAGTCGTTGCTCATGAGATTTCAAAGAGCCTATAACCTCTTGAACCCCAATAGTTTCTGTGTCTTTTGTTTCCTCTATAACTTCAGCAATAGAATCATATTCTCTGGATAAACTAATCAAGAGTTTTTGAACAATTCTTTGCTCAGTTAACTCTTCACCATAAGCCTTCATTTGATTCACTAGCTCAAGCAGTTTATTGACATACCCAGATAATGACTCATCATCATGCATATGTGTGTATTCAATTCTCTTCTAAGAGCTTGAAGTTTCACAGATCTCACCTTCTTATCACCTCTGAACTCTTGTTGCAGGATCTCCCATGCATCCTTGGCTGATTCTTTCAATGCAATTCTGGGGAAGATGTCGTCAGAAACTGCACCTTGGATTAGTCCCAAAGCTTTAGCATCCTTTGCAACGTTCTCCTCCAAAACAAGCTTTTGAGCTGCAGTCAGAGCCTCTACTTCTTCCTTCTTCACAGGTTGATCAAATCCTTTTTCAACCATATCCCACATCTTGTGAGATTTGAAGATTGTGCACATCTTTATTCTCCAGAAGTCATAGTTGCTGCCATTGAAGATTGGAGCACGAAGCTCACTCGTTCCAGATCCAGCCATGTGAGACCAGAAATAGAGAGTATCTCAGCTAGCTCACTACGATTCCACTACGCCCAGACTCAGATCTGAACCTTCGCTCCTGATACCATGTTGGAGTTTTACAAAGAAGAAGAAGAGTTTTCTTGCAGAGAAAGTGTTTGATAAAATGCAAGAGAGGAATAGCAGTAAAAGACGTTGAGAAAATGAGAGAGTCTGTTGTGTACTGCTTGTAATCAGTCACACATGCTATATGATTTCATTCCAATGACAGAATATATGATTTACAATTGCATCAGCCTGTGAGCTGTACACTTGGCATGAATCTAGACCAATAAGTCTCCTAACAAATGTGATGGCATATAGCCATACACCTGGCTAACTAACTATTTAAACCTGAAAACAATTTATACTTCAACAACTACGACGACGCTAATATCCTCTCTCTCTCTCTCTCTCCCTCTCTTTCTAAGATTTTTTGATGCCACAGAAACTTCCCACCGGTCTAAAAAATGAAATGGAATCGCCACTAAAAAGATAACCCACAACAACTCACCTTCCCGGAAAATTCCCCGCCATGTTTTTCTTGTTTGGATAGGTTGATAATTTTGGAAACCCATCATGATCCCTTTTTTTTAAGACTTCAACAAGGAAAGGTAGTTGGGTTTTGATTCTAAAAATTATATTATTTTACATTTACAAGAACAGTTTAGTTAGATTTCTGAGGGAGTCCACGAAGATATAAAGTTTTTATCGAATTAGTTGTTTTTTTCCACCACATTTTAGCGACTAGTTTTTTTTTTGTTTTTTTGTTTTGCTGCGAAATTGACCACTAGTTGCAGGCCCGTAAGAGACAAAGAACAAAAAATGGCCGCCAACATGAGGAAAGGGTTTGATATTCTGTTTAACACCAATGAAAAATCTGGCAATCATAAAATTGTTGTGGAGAAGACAGTGTAGGGAGAAGGAAGAAGAGAGAGTGGAGATAGAAAGACTCCTATCGGTAATTGTGCTGTAATTAGGGGAGGATAAAATAGATTTAGCTGTATTTAATGAATTTTGTGCTTTAATTAGAGGAGAATAAAAATTTAAAATATATGTAACTATATTAACTAATTTGGTATGCCATATCATCTTCCACATCAGATGGTATACAATTGTGGTATAAAAAGGGTGGTGTCTCTAGTATTACCATTCACGATATTAAACGTATCCCACTGCTATCTTGCCATGTGTCATTTCATCTAATTTCCTAATTTTTTTTCAAATATTTTTCAATTTATACAATTCACCAAAAATTCATTTAAAAAATGCTACGAAATCCTAGTATATAGCATATACTTTCATTCTGTAACATTAAATTTATATTATTTTGTGAAAAAAGAAATAAACTATTTTCGAAGCATTCCTAAAGACTAGAAACAAAAAATAAAAAATAGTAGATCATTGTAAAAAATTCCCAAATAATAATAAATTTCAAACAATATCCTCATAATTTATAAATGACTAAGCAAAAATCATATGCCTGAATATAGAAACTGGTTTTGAGCATTAATCAAAGACTGATAAATAGTAAGGAATTTTTGTAGATATGTGAACTTATACTTTAGTTTCAATTTGTCACCTTAAAGAAAAATTTATGAGAAATATCACCTTAATTTTTCAAAATCCATGATTTGTCATCTCACTTTAACACCATCCAATTTTCCATCCATTTTAAGGGTATTTAGTCTTTCCATTTTCAAGGGCATTTTAAAAATGGAAAAATCATTATAAAAAAAAATTTATACATGCTCAGAGAGAGAGAGAGAGAGAGAGAGAGAGAAAGAGAGAGAGAGAGAGAGGGAGGGGGGTGGGTGGGGGAGAAATGAAGAGAGTGGTCTCATTTGTCTTTGTTTTCTTTCCTTGAATAAAATACCCTTAAAATGGATGGAAAATTGGATGGTGTTAAATTCAGATGACAAATCATGGATTTTGAAAAATTTAGGTGACATTTCTCTTAAGTTTTTTTAAAAGGTGATAAATTGAAACTGAGGTAAAAGTTCATGTGACATTTCTACAATTATCTCTAAATAGTAAAGAAATAACAAAAGAAAACTTCTCTTTACGAAAAGAACTACTGTTAGTTGATTAAAAGAAGAAGGAAAAAAAAAAAAAAAAAAGAGAGCTTCGTTTGGTAAAATTAAGAAGAGGCGTGATATGGAAAAGAACTTCTCTCTTGCATATAACTAGAATACATTGAAGCGTTTTTCTGGAATACCTGCACTTCAAACTAATCCTCCACAATCAAATAGAGGAATTACAAATCTTATTTATTCTGCATTTCAAGTTTCCCATGGAATATTTTTCAAGATTGATTCAGTTTCAGTGATGAGCCGGGTCGGGTCCTCCAGGACTTCGTCGCATTGTGTGGGAATGGCTTCCATCAACCATAGCATCGTCTTCTTGAAACCTTAGCTTGTGTTCTTTTGATCTTTGAAGCAATTGTCTCAATAATATGTTAGTCATATTCTTCCTCTCTAGATTGGGGTCCAGGGGACGACTTTCTGACCTAGAAACGATGAGGAAAACCAAGGCAAGGCATAAGTAGAAATTCAGGCTTGCCATTGTTCACTTTAGGCTTCAACCTCAGTACTAAATCAAGCTTTCACAGAGGCTTATTTATAGTACTTTCTTGATTCTTTTATTTCTTTTTCATTTGATGAACTCATTATTAGTGGAATCATATGTGAGATTCAGTTCACTTTGTCTTGTCTGATGGTGCCACAAATTAATGTCTCGTGCAAATTCTGAGCTGGCCACTTCAAATTGCATGGTTTCACAGAAGTACTGTCGATATGCCATAGAATGTGTCAATGTACATCGTTTTTGCTAATAAAAAGTATTGACAAGTTATCCATACATTTTCGACAATATCGATACAATATCAATACATTCACATCACAAAAAGATTCTATATATATATATATATGATTCTCTCAAAAGAAAAAAGGATTCTATATACATCAAACGAGTCTCCACTTCCCAAATGTGTATGTCTAGTATGTTACTTTTGACCTTGCATTTGATTAGTTATGCCATTAAAGAGCTCAATCAGGGTGCCTTTATAAGTTTGGTGCTAACCTTTTCCCCTTTGGGATGTCGAATGGTCACCCTTTTTATTTCCAGCACTTTCGTAGGTCAACATTGCACCATCTCCTTCAAGTATAATTAACACTTTAACATGTACCTGTAGGCTCAAAGTAAGCAAGCGTGCTCGTAGAAATATATATATCTATTTTCGTTGACCTATGGGGAATTTAGATGACATGAGCTGGGACAAGAGCAAATGCTTACATGATACAATGTTCATAGAATTTGAATTTAATATGTAGTTGGAACATGATAACACATGCATGTTGAGGGAGAGAGAGAGAGAGAGAGAGAAGGCACGAAATGGGCTTAGATGTGCAAATGCTTGCATATATAAAATACATGAGTTTTGTAGAGAATGTGCTTCCAACCTTCGAAGCCAAGAACAGTAGGAGTTAGTGCAAGCGCACTTAACCACAAGGGCAGGTTGAAGGCCAATATAAAATATATGAGTGCTGTATCTTTTATATATATATATATATATATAAATTCAAAAAACCTATCAACCTCTAATATATGTTTTATTATGTATTGATCATATTTTTCTTCATTTACCACATTAGGTGGTATGAGAATAAATGCTACGTACTCTTACCACATTCTCATACCACCTAATGTGGTAGATGAAGTGGACAACAACATCAATTAAAAAGTGCCAATAAATCATAAAAGAAAAGAAAATGTTAAATTAATTTTAATTGATGTGGCTGTCCACCTCATCTGCTACACAAGATGGTATTGGAATGTGGTATACAAATGTGATAAGAGTAGCATTATTCTTTTTAAAACAATAATGCACAACAATAAAATAATTTCAGTTTGATTTCAAAGAAACATAGTGAAGGGAAAACGAGTTCTATGCATTTTTTCAACTACACAAATATAGGCTAATGAGCTATCTAACATGCATTTTAACTAAATACAAAGAAGCGGGAAGCAAAACTAGAATCCTAGAAACTCATACAAATCCTATTTAAGTCATTAACTTGTCTTACTTGAACACACTATTGTACCTATTGGAGAGCCATAGTGGATTATCAAGCAAGGAGAGATCAAAAATCACTTTACTTGAACACCTTCTCAAGGTTCAAGATTCACTCCAATGGTAACTACAGCTCTAATCTCTCTATTTAATTAGTTCTAGAGAGTCTATGATGCAAAATTTCATAAGCCTAGAAAGATTTTGAGTTAAATAGGATTTGTATGAGTTTCTAAGTTTCTATTTTACTTCGGCTTCTTTGTATTTAGTTGAAATGCATGTTAGATAGCTCATTATCCTATCTGTTTTTTAGTACAAGCGATAGTCTAAACTACAAGGGATGGGTATTTCTCTCTCTCTCTCTCTCCCTCTCTCTCACACACACACAACTATGATGCAATGGGGATTCGAACCTGACACCTCTGATCTGCAAGTCTATCTTTTCCATTGGCTAGACCACCTTGGCAGTCTGTTTCACTTGGTCTCTTGCAAGAGACTTATTCTTATTGATGCGTAGCAGTGTCCTCTGCTCTGTAGTTTTCTTTTGCATATAGTTTAACTAAGCTCAAGTTCAATTCCAAATAAAAAATTACTTAAAATAAGATAAAGTATGCAAGGGTGAGTTAAACACAATTGTGAAAAGAAAGATATGAGAACACCAATGCATTAGCCTTTTACTGATGGTACAAAAGTTGAGATATGAAAGTTCCTATTTCATTTCACTTGAATCTCATTACATAATATTAAGGGAAGAATTCTCATACACCAATGATCTAGTCTCATGATAACATATAATCTTCACAATCCAACCCTATTACTTGCATCTCCAACTCGAGAAAAACATACCCTGAAAATTTGAAACAAATAAAAATAGAGGCCATTTAGCACCCAATACCACATTACGAAATCAATTTACAACTTAAAGTTGTGTTGTGTGTTTAGAAATGTTTAAGATCACAATTCTAGGACTAGATAAAATGATCCTTGTTGCATAGATTCAGCTGCTTCAAAATTGATTCAAATGGACCCTCAATTTGTGATACTCGCAAGTGTATGAGAAGTGGGTAGTATAGCATATGTAAGTGCGAGATCGATTTCACAGGGATTGATGATAGAGTGATCCAATGCAGTTTCTTACACAAAACAAAATGAAAACACAAAAACAGAAAACAAGAAAATAAGAAAAGGTCTAATACAAGATGGCAAGGCTTTAGAATCCGCCCTAATCGTCCTAATCATGTTATGGCAGCAAGTATACAAGTACAGATTCATTCATGAAGATTTTTGAAAATATAAGTCCCTGGTGTGTAGATCAAATTGCATATATTCTCCTAAAGTATGCTCTAATGCATGATGTTTACACAAAGCTTGTACTCCAGAGTGCAATCTAGGCATGGTATTTACATATAGATTGAAAACACAAAGGAATATCCATTAAGCACATATGAGAATATGAACATCACAAGAACCCTAAAGCATGGTGTTTACATTAAGAGTTCTAGAAACCAATTCAGATGAACAATTCATATGCAATTCATGAGTTTCCGTTTCTGTATAATTGGTTTTTCTAGAAATTGTTAAGCATTTTTCGTTTCATGTACACTTGTTTAGGGATCATTTGGATTTTAGTATGAATGTGTGAAGTATATAGAACTTATACAATTCTATCAGCAATTGATTTTTTTAGTACTTTCATCATGGTTTTGACTTTTTGGTTCCTCACTTATTAATAGGTGCATTTTTACACAGACTCTACAGTGCAATTTCTAATTCTATAGAATTGATTTATTTTTTGTTGTTGTTGTTTATGTTTATGTTTAATTTTTTAATTTTTTTTTACATAATTGATATCTACATTGTTTTGTTATAGAGTAGTTTTTGTATTGCAGTTTTTTTTTTTGGTTGCAGTTTTTTTTTTTACAACATTGATATCTACATTGTTTTGTTATAGAGTAGTAGAATAATGTTAAATTACACATTGCTTTTCTTTTTTTTTTTGCAGTTTTTGTTTTTGTTTTTGTTTTTAGTTTTTTTTTTATTTTTAAACATCATTGATAGCTCCATTTTCTATTATATAAACCTAAAAAATACAAATATAATATATAAGGGTTTAAAACTTATAAATTTTTGTAACTTTCTAGAGCATGAGGGATTTGGTACAAATCTTGTGCGAATGGGTGTTGACATGAATGAATTTTTTTAATTATATATTTAACAAAATCATTGACTGTTAACATAAATACCGTGTAATTGAAAAATATCACAAAAATAAGGTTGGTGTAGTTGTTTGTGAATGAGCTTCCTCCTTTGAGGGTCAAGGTTCAAATTCCTTCAATGAAATAGATTGTAGTTTTGAACTTGTTTTGGCAGTTTGGAGTTGATGACTTATACTTCATGATATATTTTCACTTTATCTTGATTTTAGTTAAAGCTTATTGAGTTTCAAAATGGTTATGGTCACTTTAGTTATAAAAGAGATTTATTTTAAGTATTTGCGAAAACTGAGGGTTAGTATGTTCATATTAAACAATTTAAAACTTTATTTTCGTCCCCTTATCAAGGTTATTAGTTTCTTCCTTGTTTTGCTCCTCCAAGACATGTATAGTTGAGGTCGATTGCACCACATTGAGGCTCTATATAGTGCTCACAGACCCTCTTCAACTTGTAGGGGAGACTCTGTCATATTTTCGGCATGAGTCGAACCGATTTAGATAATCTAAACCAAGGGCTAAGGGTAGCAGTCCCGACACCTAGTGGATGTCGAACATGTTCACGACCTCTCTCGAGTTCCAATGCAGAATCTAAGGTCCTGAAGGACGACGTGGGGTAATTAATAGGTGTAATGCAAGTTATATTTGGGCCATTACTCATGTAATGGCGATTGTGGCATGTGATTGGGCCTAATTGGTCAGATGTACATTAATGGGCGCATTAACCCTAGTGGGTCTTTTCTTATATGACACTAATGGGCTTCAGAGGTGTTGATCCTAGGGGTGGGCTCGGTTTGGTTTGATTCGGTTTTAGTGAAAGAAATTATAAAATCGGCCGGATTATTATTATTATTATTATTATTATTATTATTACTATTATTTCAAATTATTTTTTTATACAAATTCCAACTCAAAATTTATTTTTGGGTTTGAAAATTAACAAATAATCCAATTTTATACAAAGAAAGATATTGGGCCTAAAAAAGAGAGATGTTTTGAAGTTGGGTTTGGGGAAATATTAGTTATGAGATTAAAAATGTAGCATTGGATTTAAATAATTTTGTAAATAAAATAAAATAATACACAACCAGTCCGGTCCAGTTTGGTAAGGTGTGAAACCAAAATTGGAACCGATCCGGGTTGGTTTGATGCCGATTTGTTGACTATTTTGTCAACCGGTTTTTTCCATCTGGTCCGGCTCAATGTTCCTGTTTTCTGGTCCCGATACCCGCCCCTTAGTTGAGCCTATGGGTGGGAATATCCCCTGCTAGTTGAACCAAACGTTGTCATGTGTTCCTAATCAATGTGTGATTGAGCGCAGATCTCTTTTTCGCACTTGTTCATAGTAGTCTTGTCTATTTATCTATGTTCTTGTCCATTTGTAATTACGTCATTGGCGTGTGAAATCTTACCTCCACAATAATACTATGATTTTACTAATTTACTACCGAGTTTGGAAGAATTTCTTAATATTTCCAAAAACTTCATTATTTGATATTATACAAATATTAACATAATCGTGTGAAGCATTTCCAAGGTGAGGAGTTATGCTCTTGCTGATCATTTATCAAAAGTAGTTGACGTCATGATCTTCATCAATTACGTACTGAAGTGATTTCACTCCACTTCGCTTGCTACTTTCTAACTTCCAACTACTCCCAAATGATATCTCACCATCATAAGTTATCATTCTTCCATTCATCTTTGGATTTTCTTCCTCTTTGGTGATATCTGGAATCGATATACTTGTTGTATCCGGTTTTGGAAGAGAATTGTGTGGGACTTTCTCTTCTATGATTTCAGAGGTAAAAGAAGAGCTTTCTACGACTGCATGTGGAAAACTTTCAAAATCTAGTATTTCAGTACTCATTTGATCTGAAATGGAAAAGTCAGTTGCTTCAACACTGTTCTTGGAAATGGATCTGCTCTTGGAGAGCCTGTGTCGTGCATTCTTGTGCCAGTTTTTTAGGCCATCTACTACACGTTCAGTAAACACTGCTTTCTTCATGCCAGAACCCATCTATGAAGTAAACCGTTATGGGGGAAAGAAAAAAGAAAATAAGAGATGTCATTTGATTTGAAATTATGCATGATTTGAAGCTCAATCCATTCAATCTTACATATATATACATTTTTCTTACCTGGGTAACAAGTGCATGAAGAGGTAGGGTCACATAACCGCAAATGAACTGCACAAGAAGTCCCATGGAAATCCTTATGGCTATGACTTCCCTTTTGCGATTTAGGCAAGACCCTTGGCCATACTGAAACTGTTATTGCCAATATGGGATAAGCTTTAGAATATGAAAATTGATGGAATTTTCCAACATGTATAAGATTCACATACCCATGTCCACGTTAAGAATGCCAGCTGAAAGGAGTTCTGCAATCCATTCAAATACTTTATTCAAAACCCCTATCATAATTTTAATAATATGAAAATTGCCAAGAGGATAGTGTGTATAATAATATACACTATCCTCTTGCTCCACTGTTGTTAATATATAATTGGTAGATTGTAAAATTCGACCATTATAATTAGGTTGATTTTGACTGATGCGATTCAAATTCACAATCTAACAACATAACAATTGTATGACAAGAAATTATTTTGTTATTTACATGCATGAATACCTAACCATGAATAAGCTTTTTTTTATTTGAAAAAAAAAAGCAAGTAAGATATGGTAACTATATGTAAACATGATCTATATCCATTGAACCTTGCAATATTTTCATTGGTCACATTTGGAGCCAATGATTAGATTGAATTGCATATCTCACTAGATTCAACCTACTTTGAAAGAATAAATGGAGGCCAACTTTCAAATTTTCAAGTTGTAGATAGAAAGATTAGTTATGAAGAATCCCTATAAAATGATAGGATATCAACACTTTATAATTTATTCCCCACAAAATGAAAATTTGTTAAACTCTATCTTCATTTCCTACTTCAACATATCTTGAATTTTGCGAGCTATCCAATTCAATTCTTAAACTCTATCTTCGTTTAATTACAATTTCGAGGTCATGTCGGGAATTCACCTTATATTGTTGGCATTTTTTTTCGAATTTATTGATCTAGTATGATGAAGAAATTTGAAATGCTTGTGATATATCTACCTGGATTAGGACGAATTGGATGAGATGAAGAAGCCAACGTGGTCGACCAAACCAAAACAAGTCATCATTGAGCTTCACTACAAGACAACCTCGAATGACGGGATTCTTGCAACTCTCTACACCCATTTTGGTTATGATCATTTCCATCTTTGCACCCACAACTATAACAATCTTCAAGAAAGAAATATTGACAGCATATTACATATAATTAAGAACAAAAAAATTGAAGTCGTCAAATAATATTTTGTTATATATATAGAAGATGATGTCATGTGTTGTACCAGTAGGGGGATGAATGGTAGCCAATAATGGTTATAAAACACTGCAAAAGAAAAAAAAATCAAGGCATAATTTTACCACCATTAATTGTCAACATATTTAAGCATAAATGTCCTTCAAAACTTATGTTGAAGAGAACCGAACCCTGAACTTATTCTAATCATACTTCATTAGCCCACGTTCGTTCAGTGACAAGAGCTTAAACGATGAGAATTAAAATAAATAAAAAATGCTGCAGTTGTCTTACCATGTGCACTGGAAAATATGAAAAGGATGGAGAAGAGCCAGATCCAAAATCTGGAAAAAGAGTTCCAAAATGTATGTTAAAGAGGCATCTCATGAAATGATAAGCTATACTTAGAAAAATGTATAGAGTTTTACCTTATTCCAACAACTTGCTCAAAGTCGTCATCGAAAGCTCTTGCAAGGAATTTCAGGAAATTGAAGTTGCTACTGTAAGATGACTTATGTGAGTTGGCATAATCACATGTTGTGTTTATCATATTAGAACAAGATAATAGGGTTTGTATATATCAGTTGTACTAAGACTCCTAGTTTTGACAGACTTGGTAGCTATATTATATTGATAAGGACTCAATTGCTTACGTTTATCAGTTTGTTTAAACACTAACTCTATCTATAATAGGAGAGATATGGTTAAGGTTTGATCAATATAAAAGGACCTGATCCCTGCACTCACAAGTCGCCAAGTTCTATTTTGGGCTTGACCTATTGATAGCTAGAGCATATTGAGACTTGCAGAGAGTAGAAGATCGTTCTTGTTTCATCTATGTATTCCTTGACAAGTATGTATCAATAGTGAATCTGTTATTAATATTGCATAAGTCTTATGTTGTAATCCTTTGTGATGTTGATATGTCGTTAGTATGTATTCTTACATGTGGTATCATAGCCAACTCAACATCCTTAGGGTTCAATTTTTAATATCCTTCAATGAAACTCAAATGAGATGGATAAAATGGCATGGGTTTTGTTTTTGATATTAACATATCGTCTTTTTTATATTGTTTTTAATTTTAATTTTAATTTTTTATGATTCTGGTTTTTGCTTCCGCAAATTATTTATCATTTCATTCACCAATTTTTTGTTTTGGCTTAGCGTGTAGTACTACTTCCACAACTCGACCTCTGGGTTGAGATTACTTAGAATTTTGGTTTCAATTTTCTGATTCAAAAGTTTGGATCATGATGGGTTTTGGCTGTAAATTTAGGGTTGCTCACTTTGTAAAATTTTATTGGATGTGGATTTGACTTGAAATGATTACTTAATACTTCAAATCTGTTGCTTTTGTTGTTTAGATCTTTTCTGTCGTATATTTTGACAATTTAACTTCTTTTTGTCATCAACGAGCATAGACACTTTTGATATATGTTACTATTTTGCTTACTTTTGAGTTAATTTGTTTCTTGGCACAATTCAGAATTTTTGTACTATGAGTTGTTTCAATTAATGTACTTAAGCCTCGTACAAAGACTCACCAAATTCATGGGCACTCTCCCTTGTCCTTGTGCTCTATTTGGATCACTTTAAGATTCACACTGAAAAGTTGCAGTTATTGAAAATTTTGTATTTGCTTAAAGCTTATGTTATAGTTCAATTGTTTTCTTCTTTTACATTTTGTTTCTATGTATGCATTAGTTCTTTTCTATAATGAACTAATTTTGCAAGAGTCTTTTTTCATGATTTGAGTCAATATATCTAGTATTGACACATTTCCATTTTGATGTTGGTTTCCTAATGAATAAAATCAACTATATTCATCAATTATGCTAATGATGAATCTGTCATTCTATGACACAAATCAACTTTTGATGTTGGTTTATTAAGTATCAAACCAATTATGTTATATTTGTGACTAACGGCTTTGATGAATATTGTCTGGGTATGACATAAGCTATAATTTTGTTCAGTTTGAGTTTTGCCCATTCTATTGATGTGACTGAGATGCTACTGAATTTATCTGTACTTGCTTGCATCGTTTTTCAATTAGTATCAAAGGACAGGTTTTTCAATTGATTTGGTTTATCTATCCTCCTCATTTTGAAATCGATTGAATTGGATATTTCGCTTCCCCATTTTGTTGAACTCCTAGTCCAATTATCATGGTACATAGAGGCACGAAAGGCAATGTTGTTGTTTTCAATTGCTTGTCCTAGTCAAGTTTTTCATAAATTAATGTTTAGATTCTTAGAATTCATCAGTTACGGTTGCTAAAATTATTTAATATAAATTGCAACAAGCAAGACAGAGCCGCGAAGCTCTGTATTGGGAGAAAAAGGACTAATTTGATTCTTCCATACGAACACTCAATTCAATAATTTTATATAATTTAAATGACGATTGAATTGGGTTATAGTTTATTCATGTTTTTCGATTGCTGCATTCAGGAAAATTCTGAACAATAATCAAATTATTATTATTATTTGTTGGTTTTTTCTCCAACTTTTCCACTTTTGACATTAACATGGAAATAACCTGCAAGGTTGCAGTATGTATTGAAAGTTTTCACATTATCAAGAGTGCCTTACTGTCGATTCTTTATATTCTTTATATTGTAGGACCAATTTTTGTTGTTTTGTTTTTTGTTTTATGCATAAAGTAATACCAAATTATATTTTCTGGTTGGATTATGTTTGGTTAATGCATGATTATTGTTAGCTTTCCTAAGTTTGATCAAAAGGGTTTGTTTCCCTTCTAGTAGCAGATATGTTTTGGCTAAAGTTTAACAGCAGGATATTCTTTCCTCGCCAAAGTGATTCAATAATTCTCATAAACCAAAATTTTAATGTGATTATATGTTTTGTGTGTCCTTATACATTTTGTTTTGACACGTATAGAGCAACATTCACCTTCTGGTTTCGGTAAATCTATAATAGTTTTGCTAGCGTGGTAATATAAAAGAAAATCTCTTGATTATGTATCGCAATTAAAATCGAAGAGTTATTTTCTTTTTTTTTACTTTTAAAAATATATGTGTGTGTGTCTATATATATATATATATATATGCATCTTTTTGGTGATAGGTATCAAATTGATTTATATATATACATATTGGTTACTGAAACGATACCTGATCTCAATTGTTTTTCGTTTTTTGTTTTATATATATATATATATATATATATTATGTTGTTTATGATTGGAAAAGCAGCTGTTGTCAAAATCATCACAAAATTGTTTATTGAGTTCGATTCAATTAAGTGATGATTGCTGTATTTTTTAATGCATTAACAAACACCAGGATTCAATTGACTCATTCAATTGTTTTGGCTGGTGGCTTTATGTTCTTTTAAAGTATTAAAAGAAATTTAGTTTTGTTATTCAAAAACTCGATATCTGTTTAAAATTATTTTGGACCAACTTAATAATCTACCAAAGTAGCTTATTTGATGTTGTTCTGAGAGGATTATTTAGAAAACTCAGATTTGTAGTTTATGGAATATGACTAGTAGATTGATTTCCAAAGAAATTATCTACTGGGTTCTACCATAAACTAATGTATAGTGAGTCATGGAGACCTTGAAAGGTATAAATTTCATCTTGCCTAAAGGTGTTGGAATTTGTAGTTTTGGTTCTTGTGAATTTATGCTAGGCTATGCAAAACTTCTTAGAATAGTTTCTTGCCCAAAGGTGAAACCGTATTCTATATTTTGAATACAACAGACAACCTTATGTCATAGTTTTCTGTTGTAACGGCTCTATGAAATCTAATAAGTCTTCAGTGTTTGGCGTCAATTTCCTGAATTTCATAAACATATCAGAAGTTGGAAAAGGGATCTCACGGAAGATATATGTAGCAGCAGCCTCCAGGATTTGTTGAAAAGGGGAAAGAAAGTTATGAGTGCAAATTATAAGTTTCTTCATGGTCTTAAACAGGTTTAAAGATAGTAGCATCTAAAGGTTGATGAGGTGAAGGGAACTAAAGAGGTTGTTCAATATATAGCTGTTTTTTGACAGGAAATTAAGGTTACCAGAGATGCAGCCACTACTTTATGAGATTTCAGAATATATCATATTATGGTATGCGTTTGTTTTGTGAGTCGGTTGCATGGTACAAAGATGAGTAGTACAACACAAGTGTGAAGGACGAGGAGCGCTTCACCTCATTACTACTATCAAGCATTTCATCAGAGACACTCATTTTGTAAGATTCTGTCTTATAAAATAAAATAAAATAACCTAACTAGTTCTCATGATTAAGATTTTAAATTGGAGTGCTAGGAAGTAATAAGTTGTTAATATTCAGAGTTTTGTTTCATACATAAGAGAAAATGCAGTTGCTTTTTGCATCCCCAATTTGCAGGAAATTTGTTCAATATTATTTTGTCAATTTGCTGTTTTTCAAATTTTCTCTGTAGTTTGGACAAACTACATTGGTTTTACTGTTTATTTTTTGAAAATGGAAAAAATTTAAAGGGTGTTTGGTTGTCTCTCCATAATTTGGACAGAATTCAATGGCCACACTTCAGCATATATATATATATATGCATATGTATATCAAGACTTGTCATTTGCACTCAGGATATTTGTTAGTTTTCAAGCAAATCATGATGAGTCATACTGGGTCTTAGCTAAGAAGGTGTTAAGATTCTTTGACTGAGGTTTTGGTTGTGAAGTTTTTTTTCTCTTAAGAATTTTGTGACGCACATGGGTCTACATGAGTCTTTTGACTCAATTTAAATGTGGAAGAGCAAGGTTATTTCTACATACC
The DNA here is from genome assembly GCA_020521455.1 of Prunus kanzakura. NCBI lineage: Eukaryota > Viridiplantae > Streptophyta > Magnoliopsida > Rosales > Rosaceae > Prunus > Prunus kanzakura. The sequence continues at coordinate 1,017,886 of BPUM01000803.1, read as the reverse complement.
TAGCTTATTTCTTTAATGCAATGCTTTTTCCTCGTGATTGTTATTTTCTTTATTGAACTTTGCAAGTTTATTTTAAGTTATGTTGTTGTTCAAGCTTGAATTTCCATACTGGAAACAATGTTAGGAGTTTCTTGGGAACTCTATTATTTGGATCAGAAATGTGGGAGTAATTTTGGTACCTAAACTCTTCACTTATACCGTTATGTCTACAGTAATGTGTTTCTGGTGTATGTGCATGTGATCTTAGAGTGCTGGTACAGATGAATTTGTGTCAAGTTTTCTAAGATTCTGCATATGCATCAGTTTCGACAACTGTTTTGGGAGTAACACTGATGGTTGATGAACCCAGTGATCACTGTTGTCTTGGTTTGATATGGTAAAATGTGATTATGCTACACTCATGTGGGAGAATGTAAGATGACTTATGTGAGTTGGCATAATCACATGTTGTGTTTATCATATTAGAACAAGATAATAGGGTTTGTATATATCAGTTGTACTAAGACTCCTAGTTTTGACAGACTTGGTAGCTATATTATATTGATAAGGACTCAATTGCTTACGTTTATCAGTTTGTTTAAACACTAACTCTATCTATAATAGGAGAGATATGGTTAAGGTTTGATCAATATAAAAGGACCTGATCCCTGCACTCACAAGTCGCCAAGTTCTATTTTGGGCTTGACCTATTGATAGCTAGAGCATATTGAGACTTGCAGAGAGTAGAAGATCGTTCTTGTTTCATCTATGTATTCCTTGACAAGTATGTATCAATAGTGAATCTGTTATTAATATTGCATAAGTCTTATGTTGTAATCCTTTGTGATGTTGATATGTCGTTAGTATGTATTCTTACAGCTACTTTTGGTGAAGTTTGCCTGTGCAATCCAAACATGAAAACATCAGATCCAAGTTGTAAAAAAGTAATTTTTATATTTTGTTTCTTACTTTTTTTTTTCTCTTAATGAGATTTTTGTTTCTTAATTTTTCCATATGACATCTATCTATGTGATCTTGCTTACCTCAATGAACCCATTTCGCAGCGTCATGTAATCGGCTTTTGAGATTGAACCACTAAACTGTCGAGCAAAACAAACCTATATATAACCATATTAGAGTCCATCTAGTTGTTTATTATTATTATTATTATTATTATTATTTAGTACAAACGATTGGGAGAGGGTGATTTACACACAAATATTCGTTGGATGCATGGGGTTTCAAACCTATATGTTCATATTTATCTTTACGCTGTCTCTAACATAAGCAAGGTCTTCTTTACTCTGCTCATGAGCCTTTTTGTATGTTCTAAATTCAACCAAAATTTGGATCGGTAGATATTGAATACAAGATTTCGAATGTAAGGATAAATGTGTAATATTTCAACTATGAACACCATGGACCTCCTATTTTCCATTTGACATTGTTGTATTAAATTAAACAAACAAAAAATTAAGTCTTAATCTAATTTACTTCTCTTCCCAACATCATAAGAGCTTTCAAACTTGATGAGTTAATATGATTATGACTTACAGGCCAAAGCAACAGAGGATGTTTACTCCAGAACTTCAAATGTCTTTTCCCAAAAGGAGTTTGATGGATAAGCTGGAACCTCCTTGAATCTGTATACACATAAGAATTTTGGATTATCATTAATCCAAAATAAGGAAGAAAAAAAATTCCAGACAGAATTGTGCAAATTTTCTAGTGACAAGAGCCGAATTGCAAGAACGATATCATGCAAAGGGATTGCTCATCAAGTCTTGGATGCTACTAATTGTGGAAGTGACAAAAATGGGTATCATAATAACAATGACCATTACATATGGATGCAGAGGGATTACCGTTACGAATCTGGTACTCTAATGTTCGAGTCTCGTCCTCCCAAGCATTCCATTTCCTCATCTGGTATTCACAATCAAATTTCAATGAAGGTCAGTAGAAGATGTAAGTCATTTCAAAAAGAAAGAAACAATATATGGCAACATGGTTAATCTAACCCTATAACTAATTATAACTTATGAGACTTTCAGTTGATAGACAGCTACAAATCTCTCTCTTGTTGCCTAGAAGGAGATAAGAGAGGTAGGAAACCATTGTCGCATGAATTTTATCACCAGGTTGAAATAAATACTACGTAATAAACTATTTTCATTTTTTATATAAGCGATAATAAGAGAGGAGGAAATCAAACTTAGGACCTTGGGTGCAAGATTAAAATATCTTAACTACTTGATCCCCTCGCTGGTTGGTCCTTAAACAATCCTGGCTGTTGTTACAAAGCATGTCCAAGGTTGCTACGTCATGTTTGTGGCCAGGACCATGAATGAACTCATTTTCTGCTTGAATATCAATTTAAATTATAATCCATAGGAAATAAAATAAAATTTATAATCATAGCAAGACCAATGTAGACGCCTACGCCTAGTCAACCTACTCTACTCTCCTTTTTCTTATAAGCTAATTGAGATTCCTAAGCCGTACATGGGGTGGCACCATAGTGGAAAAGTAGGTCAAACTCTCCCACTACCCCCAAGTGCATCTGGGTTCGATTCACGTAGGAAATAATCTTGAAGGAACCCAATATAATATTCCCTCTCTCCCTCCTAACGAATGAAAAATAGAAAAGATAGAAGAGATTCCTAAGCCCAGCTAGTCTAGAGTCCACAGTAATTTAATAATAAATCCAAAAACACAGACAAGCAAACTGAATCTTTTATTTTGCAATTAGAGGTTCTAGTGCTTATTAAATTTCTCTTTTCTTTTTCTTCCCTATATAACGGTACATATATTTATATATAATATACATAATAGATGTATGAATTGATACCTTGGCCATCCCAAGAAACATGGTTAGGATGCAGTAGAGCACATGAAAAACTGCCAACAGAGAGATAAAGATGTTCAGTTGCAAGACTCCTTCCCTTGACACTAGAGAAACCATCCCCTAAATATCACACAAAAACAAAAAACAAAAAAAATTCTAAATTTAATTAGATAAGGTTATAATTGTAAATTTAACTAGTAAAGTATTCAAAGGGTAAATACAATAGTGGAGCGCTAGCTGTACCTCCAAGAAATTTTTTTTTTTTTATAGTCTGATCGAAAAAATATTTCTTATATACATAGTTTCAGACAATTATGTATCTGTATTTATTACGTAATGATAAGAATTATTTAGGGCAGTTTGATAATCATTTCAATTTTAGTTTTTAGTTTTTATTTTTTGTATTAGAGGATATAGAAAAATGAGAGTGAGGATCAGGGACGGACCCAGGATTTCAAAATGGCGTGGGCTAAATTTACCTTATGTACCTATTGAAAACTCAACAGTACGAGTAAATTTCATTGATAACAAAAAAATACAAAGGGGGACATAGTGAGCCCTAAAATTTCATTGATACTTCATAAACCCTAAATAATTCCCAAAATTTCAAAAGAGAAGAAGATGAAGAATGGAAGATTACCTTAGTTTGCTTTAATTAAATATGAGGACATGCCTAATTTTCCTTTTTGTCGAAGAGCAGGAGTTAGTTGCTAACGGATGGTCTGCTACTGTGCAAGAGATAGAGGGAAGTTTTTTTTTTTTTTTTGGGGTAAAGGAGAAAGGGAATGTCTCTGCCTAATGTAGTGATTTTGGAATAGATGGGCACAATAAGTTAATAACTGTGGGGTTTAGTTCTTTTAATTTATTTGGTGGTCAACCTAGTCCTTAGTGGGATTAGTTAATAATATTTTATTTGGGTGATTAGCCTAGTCCTAGTAGGATTAGTTAATAATATTTTATTTGGATGACCTAGGCTAGAGTATTAATTTAGTCTTTAAAAATACAAGTTAACTGGGCTTTAGCCCAGGTTAGCATGCTAGTGGGTACGTCCCTGGTGAGGATGAGATTGAGAGAGAGGATGAGAGGAAGGAGTAACAAAAAGTGAAAATAATTTCAAATAGATTTCAGTTTTTTGTTTTTGTTTTCACTTTATTACTCCTTCCTCCCATCCTCCCCTCTCTTCTCCCCTCTCAATCCCATCTCTATTATCATTCTCACTTCCATTGTCCATCTTTTTCCTCTACATTCTAGCACAAAAAATAAAAACTAAAAATTAAAATTGAAATGGTTATCACACGCTATTTTAATGATGAGATGAAGTTTCTACAAGCGGTGGAGTAAAATATTTACCAAGAAGGATAAACAAAAATTATTTTACTATGGACCTCTCTACCTATCAGATGTAAATATGTTGCATTTAGCCTTCATGCTCCACGTTGGTAAGAAAAAAGAGGTTAAAGGCCGGCCATAAGCAAAATATAATCATGTAAGGGATGTAGCTTTCAAAATGGTCCGTTGATCCTTGGTGAGCCTTAATTCGCTCTGCCATTTATTATTATTATGTATTATTAGGTTGTAGATCAAGATTGTTATAATTTTATAAATTTGACGCACAAATTTACCAGCCTATTACACCATATGTCCATACCCTTTAGAGATATTTAGTCAAATACTCATTCTTAGCACTAAAATTATAAATAAACCCCACACCATTTAATTTTTATAAACAAACCCAAAAAAAACCCAAAAAATAACAATTTGCCCTATTGAATTTAATTTTGATTATTAAATTACTTTGATGTCCTATTGAGTATTTTGGGCTTGTTTATATGTTTTGGGGTTGGGTTTGTTTTGAGAAATTAATGGCAGTTTTGTAATTTAAAAGAAGTTAAAAGTCTTTTTGTTATGTTATAAATGAGTTTTGGGTGTGTTTCTAAAGTTCATTTTATATGGGGTATTTTTATAATTTGAGCTCCTATATTGGGTATATTAGTGAATCTCCCTAAAGTTTATTGTACCTTTGCCTCGCAGTAATTGTCATCGTTGACTTCCTTAGAAAATCTGGTGGAGTTTGAGCCTGAAAGTTGCGTGGCGGATGAGACATCAGGTTCTGCGTCTTCCACATATTTACATGGAAGAAAAGTGTCTGCCAAAGTTTGGGCAACGCAGATTTTTGATATTGGCACCTCTGATATCGTAAGAAGCAGTGATACCAAACCCAGTTTCATCATTTCTATTCAAAATCAAACAAACTAATCAAGAACAAATCTTATGGGAATCATTTTCACATAAAATATTTTTTTTTATTCAAATAATTGGGAAATGAAGAAAACAAAATTTGGAAAGCATGGCTAAGGACTTGTAGTTTAAGTAATTAAGAGCATCTACCCATACAGTCGATGTCTTAAATTCGATTTTCCCATCCCCAAATATTTTTTTATAAGAAAAAAAAGCTTCGAAAACGTGGCGAAATAGAGTAGGGTTTGAGGTTGTAAGTAATTACCTGTTTTGAACTTCATCAAAGCCCTATTTAGGGATTTTCTTCTCCTTCTATTAAGAAACTGATGATGATGAAACAAGCAAATTAAATGTTAACCACATATAAATATTGATTCATAAAAGCATTTTAATACACATGCATGCATGCATACCGTTGTTAGATGGTGAATACTAGAGTCGATGATGAAGGATAGGAAGAAGAAAAACAAAGCAAATACTGATACAGCCCAGGTTGGTGTCTCTTCAAGCGAACCTCCTCTCCCTTGGTCCATCTCTCTCTCTCTCTCTCTCTCTCTCTCTCTCTCTCTCTCTCCAAACACTTCGTTATCTGATTGTTAATATAGGACAACGTACAAGTACGGAAGATCTTGTAGTTTTTTTTTAAAAAATTAATCATGCTAATTTACAAGTTTTAATTAAAGTGATTACTTGCGTGCGTAAATGGTGCAAGAAATAATCATAAATTATCATTGAATTTCTGCCCACCGAAAACAAAGTTATCATTGAATTTGTATAAAAAATTATTCAACGGTTGGATTGAGAACACTGTGCCTATACGACGGGGATGTCATTGCATTGACAAAGACCAGTGCATGCATCAAACAATATTTTTAGGAGGCATCATGCTCGTACTGACAGCTTCGACAAAAACACGAAAGCAAAAGTCAAAGTTTCTTCCATCTATAATAAGCAATATGTCTTTCTTTTTTTTCTTTTTTTTGTTTTGTTATAAGCCAAAGTTCTTATGCTTATCGTAGTGACACCTTGTTTTGTATGCAGTCAACCACAAAATTAGCGGTAGACATTTGATCCAAAAGAATCCGCATACCAATCATACCGATACTTTAGTTTGGATTAATAGTAGAGATTTTAAACTATCAAAAAGTTCGTACATCTAACGAATATTAAGCTCTCTAGTAAAGCGAATCGATTCATAACCGTGCCTAAACAGAACTAATAAAAACTTAAAAAACCTAACTCCTTAAGATTAAAACATGTAATTGTGGAGAAACTTATCCAGACTTATCTTCAAAATTTTAAAAAAATTGGGCATCAGTGTTTCATGCGTGTTTGCATGATGACCAATGCCTTAAGTTCTTCTACGTGCTTATATATTAATTGGCCAGAAGAAAAGGTCAACGTCCTTGTGTGATGTAAGATAAGTTGAAGTTCAAGTACGGAGTACGGACGACGCTTATAGATTAAGAATTTGAATATTCCAAAATGAAAGGACTAATGAAAGGGACTTTAACTTGCCGGCCATACCTTCTTCTTTGTTTTTTTTTTTGGGGTCGATGGCCATAAATTTTATTTAACATAACAATAAGTAATTGATCATGTAGAAAATTTTCAACCCCATGCAAAGATGTAAACTTAATAGAGAACAAACTATTCTTTGTACAATATGATTTGAACCGTTTATTTTTTTGGTTACGTTTCGAAAGTTCTTCGTGAAAAAAGTTATCAAAATCAAAAATCGATTAGTAATCTAATAAGTAATCAAATTAATAGAGGAACACAGAAATGAGGACGGGGAGGGCAAATCTGACCCTACCCTGCTCCTTTAGCATCCCTGATTACCGCTACTTTGCTTGCACAATCACCATGATCGCCGTCACCACTACTATTGCTAGAGCCGACTTGAGCCTGTACACAGTTTCGTCTTTGGCTGTCATCATCTGAATCACTTGCGTTTAATTCTTTATGTATAACAAAATAAAAGATTATAAACTATAAATTAAAACCCAATGTTTGGTATGTTAGTCAAATAAAAAATTGCAAACTGTTCCTGAAATATTATACTTTACATTTATCACATGGGACGAATTGGACTTGATTCCACTTAAAATTTCACGTATGACAAATTTTGAAAGCATAATAATTATTTTTTGTTGGAGTGGTTAAGGAATTATAAAAAATAATATACCTATGTGTTTTTTTTTGTTGGGAAATACTATAAATATTTGATATAGGATAAAAGTCAAACGTGTTAGTAGGTAACAGTATTTATCCATGATCACGCATGAACGAACTTTGATGGCTGAATTAAGTTATTTTTCTCTTCCCAAAAAATATTTAATTAAATTTTTGTATGCTCTGGTTTATGTCTCAACAGAGATGTACTCAATCCCCAGCCCCAGGCAAAAACAAATAAAATAAAAACAAAAACTTAAAAAGAAAGATGCAACTATTACGTGATGGGTCTGACCAAAAAAAAAAATCTATTAGGTGATGGATTTTTATTTTATTAGTTAATTATTTGGTGGATCTCTTACATTCATCAGAGTAGGGGCAGGAAATTGGTGAGATTTTTTTTATTGGGAGTTTCACCATTATGCCTTATATAGGGGCCCAAATTATAAAATAAAAAAACCCACATGAAATGGAATTTAGAAACACACACAAAGCTCATTTACAACATAACAAAGAGACTTTGAACTCATATTTTAAAAATTGGAAAAAACTCCCGACTCTTTGTACGCGCCTCACGCGCGGTGCCTAACCTTGCGTCTTCTTCCCCATTTCGTTGGCGGCTGGGACTTGCTTTTCCGGCAGTTTCCCAGCCTTTCTGAGCTTCTCTCCTACGTCTTCAGCGGTGGTTCTTGGATCCATGGAGGAACTTTCACCTGGTGGTGCTTGTAAGAAATATCGGTTCTCTAAGCGTGTTCGGACTGTGGAAGATTGCGATCCTGAGCTTGATCTTGACTCTACCGCAATTTTAGATTCGATGCAAGATGTTGAGTTGCCTTCGCAGAAGAGCTCGTTTGTGGGTGCTGGCAGCTTTAGGGATAAGCTGATGAACAAAGTCAATTTGGCTAAAAATGTGGGTATTGATGTCGATTCCCTTGATGGTAATTATGTTGATCTAACTAATGCAGATGATGTAGTGGTGTCTCGTGGTGATAAGGGACCCAGTATCCAATTCTCTGAGAGAGTAATGGATCGCATCTGTAAACCTTGGAAGAATGCCTTAATTGTGAAATTGCTTGGTAGGTCGCATACCTATAACTATATTCATGATCATTTGCAGCAGAAATGGAGTTTGAAAGGTGGGTGGAAGCTAGTGGATTTGGTGAATGACTATTTTGTAGTGAAATTTGAGTTAGAGGAGGATTTGAATTTTGTTTTGACTGAGGGACCTTGGAGTATTGCTGGGCAGTATCTAGTTTTACAGAAGTGGAGGCCTAGGTTTTGTCCATCGACGGAGCATGTCACTCGAATGGCGGCTTGGATTAGAGTTTCAGCTATTCAACTTGAGTGCTTCGATGTTTGGGCTTTGAAGAGGATTGGAAATTTATTGGGTAAGTTGCTTAAGATTGATGCTCTGACTACTGCTCAGAATAGGGGTAAATTTGGTCGGCTATGCGTGGAATTGGACCTCACGAAACCTCTTGATGCTTTTATTCAAATTAACCAGGTGTGGTATAACATAGAGTATGAAGGTCTTCATGATATCTGTTATTTGTGTGGCCATTATGGGCATAAAAGGGAGCATTGTACTTTGAAAGAGAAGTTTGCCTCAGACAGGCCTGGGGCAGATTCTTCTACTGCTGGTCTTGAGGTGTGTGCAAATACTGTTATGGGTCAAGAAGAGAATAGTAAGGAGCTAGAAAATCTTTGTGGCCCATGGATGAATGTCCCACCACGGAGGTGACCAAAGAATATGTCTAAGGGGATGGGTAATCAAGGATCTGGCTCTAAGAACCAAGGCTCTCGATTTGATGCTTTCAGGAAGGTTAGTGAAAATTTTGGTTTTGATAATGTTGATTATGGTGGACTGGCAATTCAAGGGGCTGCAGGGAAGTCTTATGTTTCTAAAAATGGTGCTGGTTTTGAGAAGAAAGTTTGGAATAAAGCTAGGAAAACTAATGTTGGGAACAGGGTTGTGCTTGGTGATATTTCTAATAAGTCTGGTAAACCAAATGATTCTGGTTTATTTGGTGCTAAATCATTTGTGGGTTTATCTGGGCTTTCTAAAAGTAGTGTTAGTGCTAAAGGCAAGAAGGTTGTGGATGAGAGCAGAGCTCCTGTTTTCGACTCTGTGAATGCTCACATGGATACCTGGGGTAAGGGTCAGAGTTTGTTCCAAGAGAAGGGTGTCTATATATTTGGACATCAACCTCCAAATATTGCTAATAATGGTGATCATCTTGGAATTGATTGTGATCCTGAGGATGATGATGACTCTGTTGCTTCTTCACTTCATGGTGGTCAGCCTTTTGATGAAGGGATGGGTGTCTCAACAAGTAAGGTGAATGATTCCAGTGGGAATGTGGTAAGCAATGCCTTCAAAAATGTTGAAGGTGGGCCGTTTGGCTTTGGATTGTAGGGTTTAGCCCTTGAGGTTTATTTTTCTGTTGTTGTTTGTTGATGGATATTCTATGTTGGAATGCTAGAGGTGCTGCTTGCACTAAATTTAGATACACTATGATGAAATTGATTCGTGTTCATCGTGTTGATATTTTGTTTGTTTGTGAGCCGAGAATTGGGGGGGCAAAAGCTCTTGATGTGGTGAAGTCGCTGGGGTTTTCGTGCTTTGAGGTGGTTGATCCCATTGGTTATTCTGGCGGCCTTTGGCTCTTGCTTGTGGGATGATAATAAGGTTAGCGTTGAAGTCATTGGTACTATTGATCAAACTATTTCTACTTCTATTGCTTGGCCTGGTCAAAATCCTTGGTTGTTCACTGCAATTTATGCCAAGCCTTGTAGTTCTAAGAGAGAAAAGTTATGGGATTACCTTAATTTTGTCTCTGAATGTCACCAATGGCCTTGGATTCTTGTTGGGGACTTTAATGACATGCTGAATTATGATGATAAGTTAGGGGGAGCTCCTCTTTGAAGACTTAAAGGGTTCAGAAGGTGGTTTGATGATAATGGTATGATTGACCTTGGGTATTATGGTCCTAAATTTACTTGGAGTAATAAAATGGTTTATAAAAGAATTGATCGAGCTGTTTGTAATGTTCAGTGGCGAAGGCTTTTTGCTGAGGCTTTTGTTAAGCATTTGCCGAAAACCAAATCTGACCATTGTCCTATTAAGATAAGCCTTAAGTCTAGTTTCTCTTCGTCTCCTAGTTTGCGTCCTTTTCGGTTTGAGGCTATGTGGTTGAAACATGACCACTTTAAGGATTTTCTTAATCAGCAATGGGCTCTTTTTGATGGGTCTGTGTTGGATAAAACTTGTGCTTTGGTGAAGCCTTTGTTACTTTGGAACTCTAATGTTTTTGGGCACTTAAGGCAAAGGAAGACTAGGCTTTTAGCTCGTTTGGCTGGTATCCAGAAATCTATTTGTCAAGGCAGTAATCGTTTCCTTGATAATCTGGAAATCTCTCTTACTGATGAGTATAATGGTGTCCTTGAGCAGGAGGCTTTGTTTTGGCATCAAAAGTCTCGTGTGAAATGGCTGCAAGAAGGTGATCGAAATACTAAATTCTTTCACCTATCCACCTTAATTAGAAGACGCAGAAACAAGATTGAAAGATTGAAAGGGGATAAAGGTGAGTGGATTGAAGGGGCTGTTGGTCTTAAGGAGCTTGCTGTTAATTAGTTTTTGGGGTTGTTTGTTCAGGAGCAACGTAGTTGCATCAATTGGGATCTTCCTAAGTTGTTTCCTAGTATTGAGGCTGTTGATTTGGCCAATCTTGTTAGAAGTATTGGTTTTCTTGAGGTCAAAGAGAATTTGTTTCATATTGGTGGTCTAAAAGCCCCTGGGGTTGATGGGTTTCCTGCGTGTTTCTTCCAAAATCTGTGGGATCTCTGTGGACATGACATTTGTACGATGGTTTGCCAAGCTTTTGTCTCCTGCAATATTCCAGAAGGTTTGAACTCTACCTTGATCACTTTGGTTCCTAAAGTTGATAATCCTTCTTCCATGGTGCAATTTAGGCCCATCAATTTGTGTTGTACCTTGTATAAAGTCATTTCTAAGGTTTTGGTTGCTCGTTTGAGGCATATTATGCATGGTTTGATCAGCCCTAATCAGGCCAGTTTTGTGCTAGGGAGGCACATTACTGATAACATCCTTATAGCTCAAGAGTTAATGCACAAGTTTAGGAATGCTAAGGGGAAAAAAGGTTTTATAGCGTGGAAGATTGACCTTTCTAAAGCCTATGACAGATTGAATTGGCGGTTTATTGAGTTTGTGCTCAAAGAAGTTGGGTTGCCTCATTCGATCGTCCAATTAATTATGCATTGTGTCTCCTCTGTTAAGTATCAGGTTTGTGTGAATGGTGAGCTGACTGAGCCTTTTATTTCTCAAAGTGGCATTAGACAAGGCGATCCTCTCTCTCATCTTTTTGTTCTTTGCATTGAGAAGTTGTCCCACATTATTTTTGATGCTGTTAGAAGAAAGAAATGGAAGCCAGTCAAGTCGTGCCAATCTGGTCCCTTGGTTTCGCACTTATTATTTGCAGATGATTTGGTTCTTTTTGCTGAGGCTAGCTCCCAACAAGCTAGGGTGATGAAGGGTTGCTTAGAGTTGTTTTGTATTGCCTTTGGTCAGACTGTAAACTTTGATAAATCTGCTGTTCTTTGCTCCCCTAATACCTATAAGGAGGTGGCTAAAGAAATCAGTCTCATTTGTGGTTCCCCTCTTACTGAGAACTTAGGGAAGTATTTGGGGATGCCTTTATTTCATTCAAGGATCACCAAGGCTACCTATGGTGGGCTGGTGGATAAAGTTCATGGTAGGTTGGCTTCTTGGAAAAGCAAGGTGTTGTCCTTGGCAGGGAGATCTACTCTTATTCAAGCTGTGACTTCTGCAATTCCTATCTATTCTATGCAGACTGCTAAGCTTTCTATAAGTGTTTGTAAGGAGCTGGATTAGATTAATATGAATTTTTTCTGGGGAGGCAGTGAGAAAAGGAATAAGGTTCACTTGTGTCAAATGGATTTGGTGTGTAGGCCAAAGAGTAAAGGTGGGTTGGGGTTTAAAAAATCTCATAATATGAACCAAGCTCTTTTAGCCAAGGTGGGGTGGAGGTTGTTGCAGAAGGATGCAGGTTTGTGGGCTAAGATTTTTTAGGCTAAGTATCTCAAAGGTCATTCCATTCTTGACACAGAGTTGATCTCTAGGCATGGATCTTCTTCAACTTGGAAAGGTGTTCTTTTTGGGGCTGAGCTTTTGAATAAGGGTCTGACTTGGAGGCTTGGGAAGGGTGATAGAGTGAATTTTTGGAAGGATAAATGGGTTGGTGATGTTCCTCTGATGTAGCAGGTTGATTCTATGGAGGTGTTGATGTTGATTGTCCTGTTTCTCATTTTTTCAAACTTGGTTGGTGGGATGTGGATAAGCTTCGTTTTTTTTCTTGCTGAGGATACAGTTCAGAAAATTACTTCTTTGGCTGCTGACTTTGGTGGGAGGTTGGAGGATATTCGAATTTGGCAATATACTGCTAATGGGAGGTTTACTGTGAAATCTGCTTATAATTTGATGTTTAAAGGGCATGATTGGTCTGACCCTTGGTGGAAAGTTCTATGGAAGATGCGAATTCCTCCTAAATTGCAAATTTTTTGTTGGTTGGTGCATCAGGGGAAAATCCTCTCTAATGAACAACAGGTGAGAAGACATCTTACCTTTGATTCGACTTGTCAGTGTTGTGGTTGGCCCATTGAATCTGTGTTTCATAATTTGAGGGATTGTTTTAAAGCTAGGGAGATTGGTTTCTTTTCCTTAAGGGTAGTGAAGTTGTGAGGTTTTTTCAGGCTGATTTCAAAGCTTGGCTTTTAAGTAATATGTGTTCTAAGTTTGTTTATGATCATCAACCTTGGCCTGTGGTTTTTGTGTTTATCTGCTGGTATATTTGAAATGGAGAAACATCAGAGTTTTTAATGCTGAAGCTGAGTTCCCTTTTCATCCTAAAATGATTATTGCTTATGCTGTTTATGAGTGGCTCCAGCCTTGTTCTAATCCTACCTCTAAGAGGTTTCAAGTGCAAGTTATGTTGGCTTGGGAGCCCCCTGTGAATGGTGTGTTCAAGTTAAACGTTGATGGCTCTCGCAAGGGTGGTACTGGCTGTATTGGTGCTGGTGGTATTATCCGAGATTCCCTTGGGGACTTGTTTGGGCTTAAATTTGGCGCACCCAAGCCTAAAGAAGAAAGCCCACGACATTCCCAAGCCGACTGTTCCAAAGCTCTGAGCCCATCAACGCGATCCGGCCCGATTAACGATTGAACGGATCAAAACAAATGAACACGGCCCAAAACGTTAAGAGGCCTGGGAACAGTAGGAATCAGGAAAGGGTTGGGCCTCGAAGAAATTCGAAATTAAGCTCAAAGTAAACTAGACTCAAGCTGGTCTGCAAAACGGAACAGTCCCACGTGATCCCTGACTTAGAAGAGTCAATAATTTCGGCTGAGATTGAAGATTGAACAGGAGCAGGTATAAAAAAGAAAATTTCTGAAATAGCTTTACTGCCAAGAGATCAAATACCGCTTAGTTTATCTAAAAATAATCTGATATTATTGGAGAAACACAATTTTCAAGATAAGCAGGCTCTGCTTTTACAAAGCGGGAAACAGGGAACTGTTCAAAAGCTAAAGAATTGGCCATCTCAAAGCTCCAGACTCTTGCAGAAGCAGGTGAAATGAAAGAACAAGCATGGCACCCCATCAAAATACAGAAGTAGTCACCTCAGGAACTGATCGTTGAGTGTTTATTCGCCAGAAAACGGATAAAACCCCTGTTTATCTCAATTAAAAATAGAAAGATCTTGCGATTATCTGTCTCCCACTCTCAAAAGAACATTCCTTATATATACAAGAGAGGGTGAACAGAGAAGAGAATCAATCAACAAAAACCAAAAATTCAGTCAAAAGACAAACACTCAAATGATCACTTGATCACGAAAAACCCAAAACAAGCTCCAACAGTTTCGGAGCCTGAGGTACTTCAAATTCAAAAGCTTTTCAGACAAGCTTGCAGAATCATCCTATTTTCTCCCAGCAAAGGCAGTTAGATCCTTAGTTCTGATCTGAATCCCAGTTCACAACTCAATAACGAGATTTCTCTCGTTACAAATTTGGTTCAGCAAAAGCCAAGACAAGCAGAGGTTGAGTTTTCTTAAATACGAAAACCTCAACAAATTTATGGAAAGCTCTGACTAAGCAGCGCAGGTACTACAGCACACCTCCAGCTCAAATCCAGCCACTTCTACCCCTTTCAGACTGGAGAAGTCCCAGTTCTGCCCATCCAAAAGCCATCCAGGGCTTGAAATAGATTGAAGCTCTGCCAAACTCAAGCTTTGGTATCGATTTGCAGCCGAAGCCTAACAGTGGAAGTTGTTCAGAGTCCAATCCAGCACAGACATACCCAATCCAGCCCAGAACAGAGGCAACTAACCAGGCAGAAATGGAAGCACAGCCCTCCTTTTGTTTTCATATAGTCAGTTTTTCCTTTTTGAGTCTTGTAAAGGGGAGTTCTGCCTGAAATCAGTTCAATCTGTTATCAGTTGTTCTGGCCAGAACTGCCGGTTTTTACACTGAGATAAATTGTAAAAGTCCTTACCAGTCTAAGGCATAGAAAAGAACTTACTTGGGAGATATTCCTCACCCAAATTCGCAATCGTTTGTTCAAAGTCAGTAACTTGGGGCGCAAGTTATTTTTACTATAAGTCTGTTAGGGTTGAAAAATTACTAACAGTGGCACGCTCAACACATAAAGAAAGTTAATTTACTGACCAAGACATGGTCTTTGAATTAATGGGGAACTTTGCCCTGTCATCTCAGGAAATAAATCAAAACGGGTGAACAATTTGGCACGCCCAGTGGGACTTCTCAGTATATTCTGCAGTACTTTGAAGGTATATGTATATTGGAGGTTCTAGCCAGAATCCACGTCGTACGATGGAGCGAGACCAAGCAGCTTTCCGAGAAGGACCAGACTCAGAAGAAAGCGATGCTAGACAATCAGCTCATGGTAGTACAGGAAGCAGACGTTCCAGAACTGGTTCCAGGAGGCTGAACCAAATTACAAAATTGCCATCAATTTCTTAAAACAAGCCAACCTAAAACACTCAATATGACATCAAAGTAATTTAATAATCAAAATTAAATTTAATAGGGCCAGTTGTCATTTTTTGATTTTGTTCATAGAAATTTAATGGTGTAGAGTTTATTTATATCACTAGTGCTAAGAATGGGTATATAACTAAATACCTCTTTTTATTTTTATTTTTCTTGTCAAGATATTAGAGGATGGGATAAGAAGACATGAAACTTAAACCATGTCATTAGACCTGTTCACCCCCAAAAGTGTTGTTGTGCATTTACCACTCGAGTATTGTTCATTCCAAAAAGTGTTGCTCAAGTAATCAATTCACTTACATGGTGAGTACAGTTGTAAGAGCATCCACAGTGAGGGGATGGATTTTTGGGGTGTAAAGCCACTTTTATATCCCCTTTACACCTTTGGGGGTGTAAATGTGGTTTTTGCTATAATGGGGAAAATGTAAATCCAAAGATGTATATTTGAATTTTTTTTTTTTTTGGTCTTAATTCGTTTGTGTGTGTGTGTGTGTGTGTGTGTGTGTATGTTTTTTGTTGTTGTTGTTGTTCACTTTATGAAATTAATTTTGTGTGTGTTAGGTTTATTTTATTTTTCCCAACAAATAGACCTAAAAGTATTTAAATTCGAAGAAGATATGATTTCATCCAAAAAGAACCGTTGGATTTTAAAGTACATTTAATCTGAGCCGTTGGTATCTTATCACGTTTTTGCACACAATTCAACATCCATTATTGTTTATGATTTGCACACAATTCAAAATCCAACATGATAGAATTTGATCTCTATAGGGGTCTTTTTGTTCCAGCAACCTGACGAATGGGCTTGAGTTGCTGTAAGAAGAAAACGAACAAAACCCTCCGATGCCTGAGTTCAAGAACCATGCTCCCAAAAGAGTTTTAAAAGGCTTGCTAAAACCTTAGAAAAAACACTTTTAGGTTCTTTTCACCAATAACCAAATAAACGTGACAAATTGATAGGGGACTTGGCTTGAGGAGCTTGTGGCATGGGAGCTAAGCCTTCACAAGTTTAGCAATTTGAGAGAGAGATAAAAACTTGAATTTCTTTCAGAAGGAAAAGGTTCATAGTGGAGAAGGGAAAATTAGGAGGATTTCTATCTCAGAAAGAGAGAAAACAACTATGGAAGTAGAAGACGGGGTGTCTAGAGTAAATTCCAGTTTGCTTAACAAAGCTTGGTCGTGCTTTGGAATGGTGTGTGTTTCTGGGTAGAGGAAGCTCTCTTTTATAGGCATTAAGAACCCTAATTTTGTCGATCCTCCATTCCACTTTTCCTTTGCTTCTTTCCAATTACCCCCCCTTTTTGTGAAATCTCTTCAACCATAGTGCCTGGGTCAAAGGTTTCTTGGGGTTCCAAGGTTTTATGCGACTGGACCTCCTCATAGGGATGAGGCGCCACCTTCTTTCTCCCTTGGTTTTCAAATTAGAGTTTGCAGAGGAAAAAGAGAATGGATAGAGTCGTTTGTCCAATGGGTATTCCTCCTACACACATAGATTTCTTTTGGTTCTTGCAATGGCTTCTTGTTGGCTGTTTATGGAACTTTGATAAGGGTGGAATACAATGCCAGATTTTTAACAAGGATCTGGGCTGGGCTTTGTCCATAGGTACTGGGTTATTGGTACTCTCTTTTCCAGCGGCCTGCGTGTTTTCATTAAGCTGCTGGAAGTAGCCTATTTGCTTTAGGCGTTTTAACTAACGTGGGATTGCCTAAGTGCTACAGCAGTCTATGCGATGTTCTCCTAAGGCATTGGATCCCCTTTTTCCCTCTCTCATGCTAACCCATGTATTTGGGCTCGGGGAATGGGCTTAAATTTTAGTGCTCCCAAGTTGCCTAAAACTTTCATTCCCTAGAACCCTCAATGGGCCTTGTGAGTGCTTGTACCCATCCATACCACAACCTTCTCAGCAAGCCCCGGGTAATTACGTGGCTTGGGCCCACTTGAGCTTGTAGCATGGCTTGGTATTAGAGTGGCGATCCTTTACATGGCATTGCGTGTTTATTTATCGTGCTTGTGCTTGAGTTTTATTGCACCATAATAAGCCATGATCGGACCAAATAGCATCGGATAGGTTGATAAGTGTGAATTTATAAAGCCGGTGCATTTTTGGCCCTTTCGCGCATGCTTGCTTGGTGTGACACATGACCCATGGCTTATGTAGGTGCATCCTACAATTTCTCTTTATGCCCCGATTGGGCTTCTTTTGCGATTAATTATTTGTGCTGGGCCAAGAATAAGCTTAGGCCTAGCCCTTGGATTTTTGGGCCTCAACAATCTCACCATAACCATTGGATCATATTCTCTTATTTTCATATCAACCCTTTAATTCTCATCTCAGATATCATTCATTTTCTATAAATATCAAACCTATCTCTACCATCACTTCATCAAAATCATCCATCTTATCTGAATATATGTATCCTCCCCCACAATAGAATGAGCAACCAACACTTGTTTGACATCTATTCCGAAGAGGAAATGATGGAGGAGATGATCGTCAAATGGGAGATATCACAGAAAAAGAA
Source organism: Prunus kanzakura (assembly GCA_020521455.1). NCBI lineage: Eukaryota > Viridiplantae > Streptophyta > Magnoliopsida > Rosales > Rosaceae > Prunus > Prunus kanzakura. Next base: position 1,000,013 of record BPUM01000803.1, on the reverse strand, counting down.
TTCGGAGAAGGCAACACACAATGGTTCATCATCAAGAAGGAGGTATGTACAAAGAGAACGGGAAGCTAGCCATATGCACCTTATGAAAGATTATTTTTAGCCACTCTGTGTATAATGCAGATAAGTTCCTAAGGAGATTTCGCATGAGGCCTTCCTTGTTCAACTAACTCCTAGAACAAGTCATGAACTACGACACTTACTTCCAACAACGATGAGATACTTGTGGAAATCTCGGTTTGTCCACCCATCAAACAGACGATAACCTAAGAATTGCGGAAATTACATCCCTTGAGAATTTGAAGATATTCACCCATACAATCCATGCAATATACGGCGGAGAGTACCTTCGATCACTGACACCAGCCGACCTTGCAAGGCTCTTAAGTCAAGGCCAAAAGCGCGGTTTTCCTAACATGCTTGGGAGCTTGGACTGCATGCATTGGGAATGGAAGAATTGTCCAACTGCTCACCATTGAGCTTATGTGGGCCATTATGGTTATCCAACTATAATTCTTGAGGTCGTAACTTCGTTTGATACATGGATTTGACATTCTTATTTTGGAATGCCTGGTACACACAATGACCTTAATGTGCTTTACTCGTCACCCCTATTTGTGCAGGTACTTGTGGGATAAGAAATGAGGAGAATGAAAACTGTGGTCTTTTTATGTTTTTATGCTTTCAATAACTAACCGAAAATATCCTTGCAGTGTTAGTATGTTATGTATCTTGAATTTATTCATGTATGCTTTTAAAATTTGCAATCAATAAAAAAAAAAAAACTAAACTTTGAATAATAACTACATTTTATTTCTTAAACAAAAAGTACAACATAAACGCAAACAACATTAATTTCATTTATAAACTCATTGTTGGTCAAACCCAGGGGGTCAGGACGATACACATCATTGTTGAACTCCAAAGTCCGGGAAGCTTAATACGCCTTCATAATTTTTTTTTTGCTGGTATTTCCAGTACTTATTTTTATGTGGAGTCATATCTTTTGTTTCTACCAACATAACTTTATACTCGTCCATTGTTTCAAGTCTTGAATTGAACGACTATAATGTAGAATTGTATTTAACATTGTTTTCACTATCTATAGTGCCTTTTTGTTTTGCCTTTTTAGCAGCCTTCCTTCTTATTGGCCTCTTCCTTGTCGTGTGAATTCACTGGTGTACTGGGTCTTCAGAACACTATCAACCGTATCATTAGAATCTAAGTCAACATCAATGTTTGGAGACATAGTGGCCGGTGGGGACATGCCAACATCTATGGTTGACCACTTGATTGCATTCTTCAAAATTGAAAAACAATGTTCCAAACAAAAAGGAGGCTCGTTTTCACGGTAAAAAGTTTTTGCTAGGTCGACCTATGGAATGATAAACTAAATTCTAAGTTAGTGAATAAAAAATACAAGATTTAGAAATGAATAACAAAATAGTGTTATCTTGGTCAGCTCACTGGATCCACTCTCCTTTTCCTATCTGCTTCAACGAGACACTCCCAATACATCTGACATCTTGGTCGAATGAAATTCCATCAACATTTAAGGCTGTTAGAATTTGAATTGAAGGGGCACAATTCAAAGAATTATTTCTGAATCCTAGCCCAAAATGCATTAGCTTGTTGGGAGTTTCCAATAATTGGGTCTTCACTAATTGCTAGGTATGCATGGCATAGAGCTATATCTCAGTGATGATTGCCAACATCAATTGAATTATGCAGCCGGTGGAAATATTATGGGTAAAGAATCGAAAGAAGCTATGACAATCATTGAGACCGTGGTCGCTAGGTCCGCTCAATAGGAGAGAATGACCAATTTAGCATATGAAGCAAGTTCATCCTAATGGAGTAAAGTGGCAGCATTAGTTAGAAAAATGGACTCCCTATTGGGTATCATGAGTAAGAATGCCAAGATCTTTAGGATTTGTGAGAGTCCACGACATCCTACTCACCTTTGTCCTTCAAGTGGAACATTTCTGGAAGTTGAGGAAGCAAAGCAAGTGAATGCATTTCAAAGACAAAAATTGGACCCTTATTCGAATACTTATAATCTGGGATGCTGGAACCATCCTAACTTCTTATGATCGGGAAATCAAGGTGTCAAGCCATAGCAACAACAAGGAACACCACAAGAGGACAAGAAACCGACTTTGGAGGATGTTGTTGCCCAAATGGCTCAAACCTAAGCCCAATTTGCTGAAGCTCAACTCCAACAATTAGTGACACAAAATCACCGAAGTAGCCTCCAATTCCAGCAAATTACAACACAATCTATTGCTAAGCTTGAAACCCAAGTAGGACAATTAGCGAGTGCTTTGAGTGAAAGAAAGAGATGTGAGTTTCCAAGCCAACCATAGATTAATCTTAAGAACCAAGAGCAAGTTAATTAAGGTTATAACAATACTTAGAAGTGGGAAAAAATTGGATAGTAAAGTGGGTAATGATGAGGCATTGATTGAAGATATGGAAGAGGATGAAACTGTGCAACCTAAGGAAGACAAACTGAAGACCAAAATTGTCATAGAGCCGGCCGGCATTACTAACATGGTTCCAACACATTCTTCTAATGCTAAAATTGATCTTAAGACTCTTCCATATGTGCCAAAGCCACCCTTCCCTTCTAGACTTGCACCAGTGAAGAAAGAGAAGACGAATTGTGACATATTTGAGGTATTGGAGAAGGTACAAATGCGTATCCCTCTTTTGGATGCAATTAAGTCTATTCCTTCATATGCTAAACAAGAGAAATATTCAAGAGCATAGTGAAGTTTTCCTTTCAAAAGAGACAAGTGCGGTTCTACAAAGAAAGCTTCCTCCAAAACTCACACTACTACAAAAAGGGAAAAAGACTACAAGAAAACAACGGTAGAAAAAAAAAATACCATCATTGTGTTTAGAAAGACAACGATAACAGAAAACCGCCATGGATAAGTAACTTAAACCCCTAAACCGCTTGGGTATTTCTAAAACACGATGCACCCGACTTAAAAAGCGTCTTATTAAACATGTTTTCTCCAGACTTAAACTCTTACCCAAAAAACAAAGACAGCAGGTATGAAGCCACCGACATAGAAAGTAAAGACGAGGATTTACCAAAATTGCCGCCGTATTAACTGCTAGTTAAACACTACCAACTATTCTTAATCAGGGTCGTATAATTTTAATGGAATCCACGTTGGTAGATTAGTATTCAGAGCCGTATTAAAGTCATGTACCACGACAGTAAAGATAAATTTATTGACGTATTACACCCCAATGTACTATGACGGTATTTATAATACTATTGTCGTATAGAGTAGTAGCGAACCACGACACTAGAAGCGTAGATAACGACGTCTAAATTCAAAAATATCCACGTCATATTACTATCTCAAGACGTATTAAGTTAGTACATCATGACGGTCCATCTAAGTTAGTACTAACCATGTCGGTTTCTTCACTTATAGCGTCGTATAATATTATTTTACCATATCGTTAAGTGAAAAATACCGTTGTATTTATTTAATTTATACGACTGCCCTTATCTATAAACCGTTGTCTTAATTTTGTATTGCTTTTTAAGATTTTTTTTTTGGATTTTGGTAGCATATGAAGGTAGATCAACAAAATGACAAAAATGGAGAAAACCCATAATGGTTTATATAGAAAACCGTCGTAACAGATAAATACAAATGAGATACCAAAAGATATGAAATCTTACTAGTGGGAGTTATGTTCCTCATCATAATCAAACCACCAATATGAAAAAGACATTATTTTGGACAACAACACAAATATGTCATAACCCGTCATCTGATGAACAGTGAAAACCAAACAAACGATCAATGGAAAGACAATCGAACCACCAATTTGAGAAACACAATATTTTAAATGTTGGTGGCATATGTGTCTTTATGTCTTTGAGATACACAAAGGCACATACACCAACATCCAAACTATTTGCCTCTAAACCAAACCGGACCTCTAGAGAGATGAGAGGGAGCTTTGAGAAAGACAATTATTTGAAAGTTAATGATGTGTGTGTTTTTGTGTCTTTGAGATACACCAAAACACATACATCGTTAACATCCAAATTATTGCCTTCAGAGAGGTGAGAGAGAGCGAAGGCCTGAAGTGAGGACGACAGGCAAAGGTCTAGACTGAAAATTTGGCCGCTAAGGGCCAGAACAATACGACTTTATTTCCAGTTGGAACTGTAAGTGAAAACTGAAGGTGAAAGAATGCATGAAAAACCCCAATTTAAACCAATTATCTTTACTAACCATGGCGGTCCCATTATAAATTGTGTCATCTAATATTAACAAATCCACGACGCTTATTTTTTATTAAATGCCGTATTAACTTAATATACCATGGCATTAGTAAAGTACATAACGCCGTGTAATTTTAAACATATCCACGTCAGTTTGACTTTATTATCAACCATGTCGGTTTATTTAAAACAAATGCCGTATTAACTAATAATATCACGTCAGCAAAAGTAAACTTTTGTCGTGTAAAACTATAAATAACCACGTCAGTTTCGAAATTCTAAAAGTCATTTGACTTTATTATTAACCACGCCGGTTTCTACTAGTTTTGCATTGTTTTAACGACAACTAGGGTGGATTTTATAAAAACCGTCGTGTTATGGAACTTCATCTTCCTGTATTTTGTGTCTTTGTAATGAAAACTGATATGAATTTGGTAGAGCAAATATATTGAATCCAAAACCAAAACTCTCTCCTTTTCACTTTACCCCACCCACCTCATCAAATCCAACATAAAGGAGATTTTTCACCAACTAGGGTTGTACTCACCATAAATTAGGATCCCAATGATGTCTATTAACATGAAGACTTTGGTCTAGTGAGCCTACCCCATGTCGAGAATAGCACATTCCCATGCCATAAAGTCTAATAATATAAAGCAGATCTCATGACATAGACTCCAATAATATAAAGCCACTGATTTGACCATTTAGAAATGCAGACTTGACATCTAACTGGTATAGCTTCCAACCTTTCTGAGCTGCCAAAGCTATGAGAGTTCTAATAGTATCTAGCCTGGCCATAGGAGCAAAAGTCTCCTTGAAGTCAATTCCAGGCTTCTGTGCATAGCATTTGACCACCAACCTAGCTTTGTGCTTTTGTATTAAGCCATCAAGATTCAATTTGTATTACAGGCTTGGTCTGTCAACTAGCTCCCAAGTCTCATTCTTCTCAATCATTTCCATCTCGACTTCCATGGCTTGTTGCCAAGCTTTGTCCCTTGAGGCTTCTTCAAAAAAATTTGGCTCAATGATGCTCATATTGCATCGAGCATATATCTCAATTATATCTCTGAGCTTCACAGGAGTAGAACTTGGTGATTCACCTTGTGCGTCAGCATTAGAGGAACCTGAAATTATTTTAGTTACACCAGCGTCATCTTCAGTCTGAGATTCTGGTGCAAATGGAGTTGTAACATCATAATCTTCTTCAGTAACATTAGAATGCTCTCCAAAACTCATAGGAACTGTGACATGTTCCACATTCTGCTTCTCCCAATTCCATAAAGATCCTTCATCAAAGATCACACTTCTAGAGACTTCAATTTTCTTAGTATGCAAATTATAAACTCTATAGCCCTTCTCACATTTGCCATAGCCAACAAAAATGCATTTGACAGCTGAATCATCTAACTTTGATCTCAGCTAACTAGGTACATGACAAAAGCATATAGAGCCAAATACCTTTAAATGTTTAACTCCTGGTTTCCTTCCACTAAAAGCTTCAAATGGGGTTGAACTTTCCAAAGCTCTTGTGGGACACGTGTTTTGAATAAAGACGGCAGTATTCACTGCTTCTCCCCAGAACTTAAATGGAAGTCTCTTCTCATTCATCATTGCCTTGCTCATTTCAACAATAGTTCTGTTTTTTCTCTCAGTAACCTGATTTTGCTAAGGTGAGTAAGCCACAGTGAGCTGCCTTTCCATGCCTACATCTTCACAAAACTTCAGAAATTCCAGTGAGGTATACTCTCTTCCTTTATCACTTCTAAGCCTTTTGATTTTGTAGCCACTTTGCAGTTCCACCATAGCCTTGAACTTCTTGAAAATACCAAACACTTCAGACTTGTATTGCATGAAATACACCCAACACATTCTAGTGCAATCATCAATAAAAGTCAAGAAGTATCTGTTTCCACCAATAGTTGTGGTCTGCATTGGTCCACAAACATCTGAGTGAATGAGTTCTAGTGGCTCACTTGCTCTCCAAGTCTTTTCTTTACCAAAAGATTCTCTATGTGCTTTCCCCATTGCACAACCTTGGCAAATTCTCTCTACACTCCCAATTTCTGGCAGTCAATAAACCATTTCTTGTTGTTGTAACAATCTCAAACTTTGCATATTGAGATTACCAAACCTCCTATGCCAACACCAAGTAGAGTCTTCAACTATTGCCTTCATAGCCACAGAGGTCACATATTTCAGTGAGAGTGGAAAGCATCTATTTCATGTCATTGGAACTTTAGCAACCAAGTTCTCCATTGAACTGTCATCAAATATCTCCACCATTGATTTTCCAAAAAACAGAAAATATCCATGTTCCACCATCTGACCAACACTGAGCAGATTTTCATCCAACCCTAGTACAAGCATGACTTCTTTAATATATCTAGGCCCAAATTTAGTGTCAATCACCAAAGTACCTTTCCTAGTGGCCTGCACCAAATCTCATGTGCCCATTTTTACCTTTGTAGTGACATTGGTATCAATATTAACCAGAAGTGATTCATGTGAGGTCATGTGATTGCTACAAGCACTATCCACATACCACACATCATTGTTTTGCACTACAGCAGCAGAATGACAGGCATAAAACATTGTACCTTCTTCCTCCTTATGTGCTGCATAGTTAGCTATCTGAGTTGGTTTGCCTCTGTAGTCCTTGGCTATATGACCAAACCTATCACATTTGTAGCATTTAGGCTTGCCTTTGAACCAACAAGCACCATAGTGAAGCTTGTCACAGGTTTTGCAAGGAACCTTTGCTCCTTCAGCTTGATTTTCCTTCTTGAAATTATTTTCAGACTTAGCATCCCCTTTCTTCCATTTCTGTGGTTTCCAATTCTTCTTAGATTTTGAACATCCAGATTAACCTGTGTTTGATTGATCTCTAGGACTAACACTCAAACTAGAAAATGCATTTTCTGTCAATTTTTCAGTGTGCCTTTGCAATCGTTGTTCATGTGATTTCAAAGAGCCTATAACTTCCGGAACACCTATAGTCTCAATGTCCTTTGTTTCTTCTATCACTTCAGCAATGGAATCATACTCTCTAGACAAACTAATCAAAAGTTTCTGCACAATCCTTCAATCAACAATCTCTTCACCATATGCTTTCATTTGATTTACTAACTCAAGCAACTTAGTTATATAATCAGACAAGGAATCATCCTCTTGCATACGAATGTATTCAAATTCCCTTCTAAGTGCTTGAAGTTTTACAGATCTTACCTTCTTATATCCTCTGAACTCTTGCTGCAAAATTTCCCATGCTTCTTTGGCCGATTCCTTCAGTGCGATTCTGGGAAAAATATCATCAGAAACTGCATTTTGAATCAGTCCCAATGCCTTAGCAACCTTTGCAACATTCTCTTCCAATGCAAGCTTTTGAGCTGTAGTCAGAGCTTCACCATCCTCCTTGACTGGTTGTTCATACCCATTTTCAACCATATCCTAAAGCTTTTGAGATTTGAAGATCGTACACATTTTTATTCTCCAAAAATCATAGTTGCTTCCATTGAAGATGGGAGCACGTAGCTCACCCATTCCAAATCCAGCCTTGTGAGACTAGAGGTAGAGATTATCTCAGCTAGATTGCTACGACTTCAAAATGCCCAATCTCATATCGAAACCTGGCTCTTGATACCATGATTAGATTTTGAAAATATGCAGAGCTTAGTTTCTAGAACAAAGGAAGAAAAATGGAGCTAAGAGAGGATAGAGAGATCGTTGAGAGGAGAGAGAGTTTCTGTTACTGCGCAATGAATATAGCAATGCACACACACACTCTGATTTTATTCCAATGGAATTATCCCCTTTACAATGAATAGAAAAACATATTTAGCCTTACAAAATGTGTCAGCAATGTGAGCTGTACACTTGGCATAAATCTAGGACATATAAGTCCCCCAATACGATGGCATCTAAGCCTTACACTTGTCTAACTATGGATTAAACCAGAAAACAATTTATATTTCAACACTTATGTCATATGGTGGGTTGCTCCCAAGTCAACAACCCAGTTTGCATTGACTGGTCTAGACAGTGAAGGTGGTTTTTCATTGCCTGCAGCAACATAGGCAAAGTTCCCACGTTGAGGACACACTCTAGATGTGTGACTGGGTTTGTCACATTGTTGGCAAATAACATCAAATTGGTAGTGTGTTTGTGTTGACGTCGGGAGAAGAGGCGGACGATTGTCACTAGAGGGCAGGCATGATCTGTCACCATTGTCATTGGAGACCCAGCGACGGCTCCATTTGTTGTTTCTGTTTGAGCGCCATCCACCACCTCGACGCCCTCGTCCTTGCCCTCGATATCCATTGTACCAATGGGTATTGTTTGGTGGCCTTCGTTCGATGTTGAAGTGGGTTTGAGCGACATCGGTTGACACCAAGACTAATGACATCTTGTTGATGAGTTGTTAGAGCGACATCGACAGCTAGAGCGACATCGGTTGACACCAAGACTAATGACATCTTGTTGATGAGTTGTTCCTCCTGAACAAGAAGATTATAGAATTCATCAAAAGAGAGTGAGGGACGGAGATGTAGTGAAGTAGTGAATTCCTTGTACTCATGTCCGAGTCCGTCAAGGAGATATTCGATTAGTTCCTCATCCGTCATGGTTGAGTTAGTGGCAATGAGTGAATCAAAGAGAGACTTTGCGAGCATCAAGTATTCAGTGATGGGTTTTTCAGAATATTTCTTAAAGGTGTGGATTTGATCACGGATAATGCGGATGTGAGCCTTTGAGAGAGGAGAAAGCCATTTTTCAAGGAGAGACCACACCTAATGGGCTAAGGTGCAAGGAATCAGGATGGTCTTTATTGAGGGAGAAGAGGTTGCCTTGATCCAACTTAGGACTAGTTTGTCCTTGAAGTACTCGGGGTTAGTGGATTTGTTTGCCAATTTCTTTGGTGGTTTGGTTTCACACTTCACTGTGTCTTCCAGATCATGAAGCTCTAGAACATCTTCAAATTGCGATCTCCAGCAGAGGTAGTTGCTTCGGTCCATAGGTGTGTTTATCATGTCAGAGATGTTGAAAGAAATGGGGAGTGAGGAAAGTGTATTTATCATGATGGTGTCAGAATTTATGGAAGAAAGTAGAGAGTCTGCAAAGGAAGGTACATTGAACGCTCGGAACTGTGGGATTTTTTAAGTTTTTTTTTATAAAAATTTATGTTATTTTATCATTCTATATAAAAAAATTTAGGAACTGGTTGATTAGTAGGTGGGTCCCACGATAGACACGTTGACAATGTTGCAAACGTAATGGTGTAAATTGATAAAATTGATACCCTATGGTCCATATTGAGAATCACCTCAAACTTGCAGGGTGCCTTTTGTTGTTTGCCCTAATATATTCTATGTAATTACAAGATTATAGGAATTATGGATAAATTACTCAAATGGTCCTCAAATTTGTACCCAATTTACATTTTGGTCCCTAAACTAAATTATTCGTTCAAATGGTCCACCAACTCTTTATTAATCGGCGCTTTGGTCCTACCATAACATTTTCTGTTAAATTTAGTCATGTGAGCAACACATGCTACATTTGTGGGGGTAAATAAGACTTTTGACCTATGTATCACCACTTTATCACCTATTTGGGGAACATAGGACAGTTATGGACGGTTTTACCCTTACATTTGATGGCAACATTAACATAATTTAACGGTAGGATCAATGGAGTGATTAATATAGAGTTGACGGACCATTTGAACGAATAATTTAATTGAGGGACCAAAATGTAAATCGGGTATAAATTTGAGGACCATTTGAGTAATTTACCCTAGGAATTATTGTAGGGCCAACAATGATCACATGGTAAGCTTATAGGTCTCTTCAATTCTCATAAAAGCCATTGCTCAAGCTAGCCCAAACTATGCAATGATTGTTTTTAAATTCCCAGCTACATTTTGTAAGAGCTTAATTCTATTGTTACATCTTCTTGGGGAAGTAATGCTGCAAAAGCTAGGGACTCAATTGGTTTAAATGGGATCATATTTGCTCTCCAAAAGAATATGGAGGCCTTGATTCAAGGATTTAGATATCAAGCACTAATTGCCAAGCAAGCGTGGCGGATTTTAAAAAATACTTCTCCAAAAGAATATGGACACCAATTTACTGATGTTGTGTTTTATTAAAAATGATCTGCAAGCTATTATCTGTATTCCACTTGGCTACCAACACCATAAGCAATTGGGGTAATACCATAATTTAGTCACTCCCAAGTTGTGTTGAAAGTTTTTATTTTTGAAATGCCCTCTGTTCTTTGCAATTTGTCTTAGTTTGCTCTCTAAACTTTAAAATGACCAATATGTCCCCTATGAACTTTTATTTCGTGAGACATGTTACCCCATTCCATTAATTTGATTAGAAAAACTGTTAACTTGTTGACGTGATATGGGTATTTTGGTAATTTTCACAATAAAAATTCCAAAATTCAAATTTAAATATAGAAAAATACTGAAATTATTTCAAAATGTTTAAAAATTAGGATGTTTAACCACCCCCCCCCCCCTTTGTCTTTCTTATCAGGGCGTTTGTTTGTTCTTGTTGTTCTATAATTATACATATTTCTTATTTTGTGGAACAAAAAAAAAAGTATTGGCAATGGCAGTGTATTATAAATTTAGGGCTAACAACAAAACGCCCCTGGATGTTTGGGGTCATTCTCAATATGGCCCTGGAGTTTCAATTTCATCAATTTACACCCCATAATTTTAGATCTGACCAATTTAAGCCTTCTCTTAAGTTGACCATCTAGTCAGACGTTAACTAATGACATATCCTCTGCATGCCCAATCCCTAAAAATTAAAAAAATATTTCATCAATAATATAAAATAACATAAAAATAAATTTAAAACTTTTGTTTTTTTCAAAAAACCTACCCAGTCGTGGCGGCACGTCCATTTATGAAAATCATCAATCTCAGTCCGAGCCTAGGGCCCTAGCCCATATGGAGAGGGGTTGGGTCATCAAATTAGAGTTTCCCTTTTTGCCTTCGATTGGGTCATCTCCAATCCTCTATCGTCTTTTGGCCGACATGACAATTCTCCTCCTGCCGACAAAGCCGTTGAGGTTTCCAATTGATCATTCTGCTCTCTGCTTCCCAATGAGTTGCTTTCTTCTGGGTTTTCAATTTTGGGCATCTGGGTAGGTTTATTTTTAAAAGTTTTATTTATTTTGTTTTTTATGTTATTTTATATAATTCATATAAATTTTTTATTTTTAAGGATTGGGCGTGGGGTGGGTCCCACAGTTGATACATCATCAATTAATGTTTGACCAGACGATCAACTTAATAAAAGGCTTAAATTAGTCAAATTTGAAAATCATAGTGTGTAAATTGAAGAAATTGAAACCCATCAGCCCATATTGAGAATGATCCCAAAAATCTAAGGGGTGTTTTGTCATAAGCCCATAAATTTAAGAATGCAAAATATTATGATTCAATTGGTATGGATGGCCCTTTCATCTTAATTGGTATTATGAAAGAGAGAATATTTGAATTCAAGCACTTAGGGAGAAATTGGTTGAGGGAAAGAAGAGAGAAAGAATGAGGAGAGAGAGAGAGAGAGAGAGGAGAGAAAATAGAGGAGATATCATTTTAGTTTTTTTTAGTGAAATTGGGTAAAATAGCCTTTTTTCACAACTTTTATTCTAAAATAGTCCCTCTTGCATTAAAGAGACACTATATGGATGACAAAGAGACACTGTATTGGGCAAGGGCTACTATAGAATAAAAGTTGTGAAAGGGGCTATTTTAGCACAAACCCATATTTTTTATTTAATCTGAATTTCAAAATTTTTAATAGTGAAAATTACCAAATACCAATGCCACGTCAGCAAGTTAACAGTTTTTCTGATAATATTAATGGAATGAGATAACATGGCTCACAAACAAAAGTTCAGGGGGCATGTGGCCATTTTAAAGTTTAGGGGCAAACTGAGATAAGTTGCAAAGCATGGGAGGCATTTCAAAGAAATAAGCCAAGTTTTTATAAAGCTGACATTTGTGAAAGTACAAAGTAAATTTTGAGGATTTTTTTTATAAAAACTTATTTTCACATTTCCATTGATGAGGGACTGAGGGTACCTTCTCCAAGAAAAAAATCGGAACTTCCCCAAGAACCCACCAAAGAGCGCTTTCATAAAAATATCAAAAATGCAGAGGCTCGTTTCTTTGAAACTGGCCTCAACCTTCCCCAAAAAGCTCTCAAACTCCTCCACCACCACCACCACTACTACCTCTTCAATCTTCTACTTTCAACCACACAAAACGGTTTCTCTCACCAAACCACCCCAAACCCTAACCCAAAACTACTTCTTTAGCTCCTTCCCCGCACACTGGCTTCACCGTCTTCCTCACTCATGGAGGTTGCAGCACACTCTCACACAAAAGATTCATGGGTTGCTCTCCAACCCATTACTCAAACGGCAGTTTTTGGTGGGTTTCTCAAATACCCTTTTGAGAGCCGCAAGCAAGAGTCTTTCAGATTTCAGGCTTGGCTTTCTCAGAGTCCAATTTTCCAGACAGAGTTCTAAGTTCAAGTTGAACCCAAAGTTTACTTCTCAGAGTGTCGGGTAATGGTTTTGTTTTCTGTTCATTGTCGAAGTTATCTGTTAGGTTAAGAAATGAAGGAAAAGTTTAATCTGTTTTTTTTTCTTTTCCTTTCATTATTGTGGAATTCCTGGTTCCAATGTTTGAAATTTCTTTTCGGCGTATCTGCAAAGTTGATTTTGATTTGTCCAACTGTGATTGGTTGAGACAGAAAAGGACAACACGTATCCAATTGTGATTGGCTGGCCGTACATATATTTCTATTTACGTGCCCATTGCTTGCTTTTCTTCTTCGCAAAAGCTCTTGCCATTTTATTTTGCAAACTTCTTCTGCAGTCTACTATTACAATAACATTTAAAGAATGACTTTTGTTAATTGTTATTTAGGAAATGGAGCGTATGTGAAAAATGACCTTTATACTATCGCTTGTAGTAAATTGTCTGTATATTATTTGGGTTTACAACATATAATAAAGGTTTCTGTTTTGTGAGACTAGAGATATGTTACTTTTTTTTTTTTTTCGTCGTTAGAAGAGATTTTACGTTACTTGAGGACATGCGCTCATTTTCTCCACTATGAATTAAGTAGTCATTTGAAAATTAGTCGTCTTATTATTGAAGGAAAACATATGGACAAGATAAAGTATTAATTCCGTCTCCTATCCTATGATCCACTTTGTATGCTCCTATCCTATGCACCCCAAGTTTCCGGTCTCAATGTATGCAAGTTAATCTGTCAGTAAAACCTAGTTTCCTCCTCTTCGCAGGGTATCAGAGGGTGAGGTCACTGTCGGGGTTTGGGGATTGTTTATAGCTAATGCTGCTGTGTTTTTTTTATGGAAGATTGCAGATACTACCTTCATGGTGAAGAATTTTATTGTGAGTCCCTCAGTTTTGAATTGGCTAAGTGTTGTCAACTTGTCTTCAATGAAGCAGAATGTCGACTTGCTGTTTTTTTCGTTTTTCACTGATCAATTTCGTAACTTGTTGATTTTCTCTAACCAGAATACATTATACAATGTTGAAACTGGACGTCTTCACACATTGATAACTTCTGCCTTCAGTCATGTCGGGAGTGAGCATTTAATTCATAACATGATTGGACTATGTGTTTTTGGGGCGCATGTAAGCTGATTTTCTCAGAAGCTTTTTCTTTTTCTAATAATATTCTTTTGGTACTGTGAGGTATTAAATTTTATTTTGACATATCTTTTAGTTGGACAATATATATTGAATTTGATCTCTTCCATGATTTTATATGAAGTCGTATATACATTCAATCAGTTTTTATTATATCTTTCTCTATTTTTTGGTGCACACCAGATTGAAAGAATTTTTGGGCCTAAATTTTTGCTGGGATTGTATCTAGCTGGGGCTCTTGGTGGCTCGGTCTTTTTCTTGTTGCACACAACCTACCTGGCTGTGTCATCGATGGTAAAATGATACTCAGCTTATGTTCAAGGATAATCTACTGCGAATATATATACGTCTCTTGAGTGTTTTTCATCATAATCTACTGTTTGCAGGGCTGGCGAGAGGAGAACAAAAACCCAGAGCTGGGACTGGTATGATTTCAGAAACTCTTTACATGCTGTGGTCCTTGCTCAGGGCCGGCCCTGGGGTGGTGCAAGTGGCGTCACCACACACAGCCCCTGATTTTTGAGACTGTTTTATAATGCCAGATTAGCTCGTTTTTATTTATTTAAAAAAACGTGCCATGCATAATGCTAAGTTAATAAATAGGTGTAAGAAATTCACACATGGACACGAAAGCTTCATTTTTTTCATGGATTGTTTGACTAAAAGTTGACAAGCAAGCTTGCTTAGTTTAGTTGTTATATTCTGGAAGGAAAAGTTGTTAAACTTTAATTCATTTCACTATAGCTTCTGTTTGTGGTATGTAGGGCGCAGGCGGGGCCGTTCATGCTATCATTTTGCTTCACATATTCCTCTTCCCGACTCGGGGGTTATTCCTGGTAAGTTTGCTTCTATATGTCGGGTTGAATGGTTGAGGCTATTAAGCAAATCCTTGAAAACTTACCTCTCTTTGTTCCATTTTAGGGGATCTTTCTAATTGGGAAAGATATCTGGAGGATAATACTGGTATGTTGGTTATCTTCCTGTTTTCCCACATTTCTTTGTATCTCTGTTCATTCATGGTTCATGTGTGGTTTTTACACTGGCCTTGAAACTGGAGAAGGCACACAGGCTCGGCCCATAGGGTATGCGTGCTGTGCGACCACACAAAGCCTCCATAAAAATGGGGCCTCATATTAAACCTTTTAGCCCAACAATTACAGAAGCAAGGCCTTTCTGGTGTGGGATTAATGTCTTTTGAGTTTTTCCCTAAAGTTTGGTTTTCAACCAATCAATGATTTTACAGTTAGACCTTGTTTATTGTGCTTGTTTTTATTTTCTGCACGTATTATCCTTCAAGTGAGGTAACCTAGATTTGGAACCCTGTGCCAGGCAGAGGACAAAACTGTCTCATTCTTCTACCTTAATTATTTTGAACTCTAGAACTGTCTTCCTGACGCCATCAAACCAATGTCATTGTGATTTTCTAGTAAATTTAGTGGTAACATTATTTTGTTATTACAGGGAGACGATCAAATCTCAGGGGCTACACAATTGGGAGGTGCTGCAGTTGCAGCCTTTGCCTGGACACGACTTCGAAAGGGCCGATTCTGAATTTCGTTACGGTGGATTATATACAGAACACTTTAAAACTAAGATGGTCCCGTTTCCCAAATATTGCTTGTATTTTATTTTATTTTTAAAGATAGTCCAGCATGGTAACTATTAGTCAGTGCCTGCAGCTAGTTTTTCTCCTGATTTAAACTCCCAGATCATCCCTTATCTCAGACCCCCGTATACATTGGATGCCCACCTCAAATTTTCACAGTTGTTTGTTGTTCTGATCAAACAAAATTACAGAAGTGAAAAATATTTATAAAGTTGAGAACTTTTAAACAAAATTTGAGGCCCAAATCCAGTTCTATGAGCCCATATACGTGTGGACCGGAACCCATTCTGCAGAGAAATTGCTTGCTACAAACAAATCCATCCAATACAATTCACAAGGACAGGGCAAATAGAAAGTTAGAAACAAGAAAATGGGGAGTTTGAGATCAAGTGGAGCAACTTGTGCGTGATAAAAGGTCAAGGTATATATTTTGTGTTGAAGTCCAGTCTCTGTCTTGTAGTCATTGTTTGTTTGAGGCACCATGACAGCAGATACAGCTCTAGACGATAGAGATAGGTGAAGAAAGAAAATGGGATCGAAGAAAGGAAAATTATCACTTTTCAATTTCCAGATGAATTTCACTATCATAGAGGAAAATAAATTGATAAGGATATCTATGAACTAAGGTATTTATGTCTAAATAATATAAGTACCATTTATCCCTTCATATTTATATACTTTTTATAAAATAAAATAAAAAATTAGTTTGTACTTACTTGCCTAGCTACTAATAAAGCAAGGGCGAAATCACCGTTAGACTAGGGTGGGCTACAGCCTAGTGCAATTTTTTGGAAAAATGAAAACTTGGTATTAATCTTTATTCACTCCACTCATTAGAAATTTGCCGACCTACTCCAGAAAAAATTGACCTCCTTCATCCGAAAAGCTCTTAAGAAAATGTATTGAGCCACCTACGCATAACAAAGGAAAAAGTAAATTTATAGCCGACACGTTTGAAATTTTTTAGATCCGCCTTGGCTAGAGTACTAATGGGTAGATTTGAGCTTGAAATTCTTCTGCAATACTAACTTGAAGGAAATTGAATACAAATTGTAACGTTAACCTATTGATGAATTTATAAATTTGAAATTTCTGTGAATATATTGTTCTTGTTTGTCTTTTTCCAGAACTTGGGTTTAACTCAACTGTTCCTTGATTATGACTCTTATAACCCTTCAACCCGAAAAGAGAGACTTGTGCCAAAAGGGTCCGGTGTACCATAAATTAATGTTGGAAAACCAGATAAACCCAATTCATGGTTGTGGGTCTCTTGACACTGATGCCCTTCTTACACCACTTGCTAAGTCCAAGTCATCGTTAAAGAAAGTATAATTTTACGGACCCACCAATAGCATGATTGGTATGACCACAAGCTCTCAAATCCTCTAGATATTAATGGGAAATCTTTTTTCATTTTGTTTTTTTTCCCCTGAAAGTTATCACTATTGGTCGTAATTTGTCGAATTTTATTTGACTCATATAGTTTGATATTCATCGCAATTTAAAGAGACGTTTAAATTCCGATGCAATTCCGTCCAAGCATTCTGCATAAAATAGAAAATGCTCTCAACGTGAGAGATTCATGATTATCCTGTTACGGAATTATATAGATATCAAATTATATGGGTTAAATTTCTAGAATTGAAACCAAAGATGAAACCAGAAGTAGATGTATGTAGCCATGTGCGAATTTAGAATTAGGTCGATTGCAACTATGGTTGATGGTCCTGCAATTGCTGGCTTGAGAGGAAATAAAATGCTTTTTGTTGCAAACCTTAGCCATATTCTAAAATTAATGTGATATATACATATATCTTAGAGACAGGTAAGGTTTGTCTTTTTTCTATGCGTGTCTCTAGAAACTGGAAAGGCAGTGTCATTGTGTAAGTGGGTCACAGTTTAATTGCTTTCTTGCCATGCGCAATCAATTCATATCCATGTACAACAACACCCACATTGATGCCGATTGTGACAACATCAACATGTGAGTTGTGGAATCTTATATACCATTCAATAAACAAGATTCTTCAATGTCAAAAGAAATTTGTAGTCGTCCATGTAGTTTCATAGGGTTTTCAATTAATTTCGTGCCTCTAATTTAAAAGCAAACCCATCTAATTTACATTCGATAGCAATAATCATGCCCAAAATCTTCACTCTTGTGTTAATAAAATCGACGCCTTGCAATTGTTGTGTTTTGTGTTTTGCATCTTGATATTGTTTTTGTAAAAACATTTGTGTTCTTCTCTAGATCTGTCTCTGTATCTTGTATTTGGCCTTCTTATTATGAGGGTTTGCTCAAAAGCATCTTCGAACTTTGCTCTTTCAGCACTGCCATATAATGTAATCTAGAATGATTGGACGTTTTTAACTACATATAGGTACGATGTTGTAAACCCTAATCAACTGCATGGAGTAAAATTATCTTTTGGCATTTTTTTTCTCCTTCTAAACTTGAAATTATGATCCATCTCACTTGAGGCAAGTTCGGGCAAACAATTCAGATTTTCATTGTATATTTTCTTTTTTTCTGGTAGATTTTCATTGTAAAGCATGTCAAAATTGACCAATCGAGCCAAGAGCTTGCAGCTCAGCATCCGAGGTCTTGTTTGTTCGAATCCCTCCTCTCCTAATATCACTTATGTCAAAATTGACCAATCGATTACAGCAAAGTTACACTGCTTGTAAATATGCTCCACTAATATATATAGAAACCAGAAGAACTGAAATTACATCACATTTTTGTCTAGCTAGCTTCTGATCTCTGTGTTCTGTGGAGTTGGGTAGTAAAAAAGCTCTCTAACTCATCAAAATAACCATTTGGAAGTTGCTGCTGATGATCCATAACTGGGGAATCAAGTTGATCAACTTTTGCGGCTATACTCTTTTACCTTTTAACTCTTTCCCTTCTAGTGTAATTTGTTTTTCTTTGAAGAACTGAAACATTTTTGGCATTTCTGAAGAGCCATTAATGTATAGAGCTAGGGTTCAATCTGTAGAGCATACTTCACTGTCTCTAGGGTTTCTAGCTATAACCAACTGCAACTCATCAGAAAAATTCAAAAGGAAGAGAAAAAGAAGCAGTTTTAGAGCATATATAAATGTCAGTAAACCTTTCATGAAGGGAAAGTAACTGCCTATATCTCTGTAAATTTTTTTCTTATAAATTTTTTTCTTGTTTTTGGTTATAGCTTCCGCAGGTTGCAGTAAATTTAGAGTGCAAGTAAACGTGGGCTAAAAATGAAAGCTGTGTGGTTGCCATGGAAGAGAGGCAAACAAAACTCGGCAGATTCTGCCATCTCATAAATGATTAATTGCATTCCGACAATATATTTGCTCTCTTTCTGCTAGCTCTCCTTCAGAGACACACAGAGAGACACACAGAGATACAGAATATAACAGTGGGACATTTAAACCATCTCGGATCACGAGCCTGATTTGTGGCTTTCACTTTTTCAACAGATGATATATAGAAGAGGAAGGGTGATGTGAATTAATCATCTGCTTCTTTTCTCTGCCATTGTCCTTTTCTAGGACTGCTCCACCTCATTGCTATATATGACAGGGTTATTTATTTACTTTGGTTTTTTAGATGTATTGCCGGAGAAAACAAAAAAATATATGTATATTCAAATTTTGAGAATATTTGAGACAAATATTTGGGACAAATGCATCATTATTAGTTCAACAACTCTTTGTGTTGATGCAAGTTTTGTTGGAATATGAGCCCTCATTAACAACTTTGGTTGAGTGAAAAGGCTTATTAATGGGGGAAAGTGCTTACAAAAGCAAGGAGGAGAGACTTTTGGTTGAATTGGAAGAATCCATGATGATAATCTGCTTGCGGTTTGAAACATAGAGGAGCCCTGAGCCCATACAAATTGGGTGTCTAGTCTCTAGGAAAAAGAAACCTTTCAAGCCGCGAACCCCTACAAATTGGGTGTGAGTTCTTAGCACCCACACCACAACTTCTCAAGCCTAAGCATCCCCCGCAATTGAAACCTAAATGAGTCAATGATCTCCAGCTCCCTAAGGTCTTCATATCATTTTGGAGTTTTTGGGGCCTAGTTCCGGAAAATCAAAAAAGGGAAACTGAAAAATCATAAAAGGGGAACCGAAACTCTTTACTGTCCATCGAGCCAAGTTGAGCTCTCAACTAAAAATCAACTACCATAATTAATGAAATTATGAACTCATATCAAAACTTAAAATAGAATCCCCCTCTACAGCCCACTCTGCTGATATGGGCTTAGCCAAGTTGGCTAGAGCGGATGTGCTCCCCACTCTGCACCGGAGTTCGAATCTCCCTCCTTATAGTTTAGATTAGATTGACGTAGAATATCGCTTATATAAAATAAATAAATAAAATAAAAAAAGATAGAGTTTTAATTAAATTCAAACTCGTCCTACCTTTATTGTAACGACCGACTGGAATTTTCATTTATTTAGTTGAATTCTTGTGTGCTCTGCTTTGATCATTACGCCCTTTTAGTAACAGAATTATTGAAATATAGTGGCTCTCGTATTTAGAGGCTAGTGGTGGAATTTTACTTTGATCCATGACACAAGGCTCAAGTTCACGAGAGCGTGACTCAAACGGAAATTAAATTGAAAAATTATGTCTCCTTGGAGTTGAGGGGCGTTTTTAAGAGAATTCCATTGCTAAGCTCAATAAGAAAATGTCAAATATGCCCCTTATTCTCCTTAACGGATTTAAATAATAGATTGAATAGTTATATGGCTAGTATTTGCAATTCTCAAATCTCACTTTCTGATTGGTTCATACTTTTACACTCCCTTTTTTCTCTTAATCAATGCACTCGTTCCACGTACTCTCCATTTCCTTTCAAATGGGACATATTACAATATTGTGAAGAGAAGTACCATTAAACTGAAAGCTATTTAGCTATTTGGTGTCATGTAACGAACTTAAAATGTCCAAAATGCCACAAACTAATATCACCTCGATGAGTGTATCTATGATTGTAATAGTCGACGTAATGCTTAATTGTTTTTGCCGTGGAAATCAAATCAAGATTAAGTTGGTAAGATATTGTGGCCACTATAAAGTTATACACGAGACAAAAGTCTTAGATTGCAATATTGAAATTTTGGAGGTTAATTCATTTTAAGTTGAATAGTCCAACTTCAACAAGGTATTAGGCACACAATTCATCCACCTCTAAAGCTACGTGTTGTACGTTACCTAATCTAATATATTCATATTTTCCGCTGACCTAAACCTAGGAAGGAGGGCAAATTATTGCAGCTAAAGTTTTGTTAATTATTAGTATCATCAATTAAACATGAGAAGCAAAACAAAAATTTAAAAATTTAAAAACAAATCGAATACGGGAGATACGAACTTGAGATCTCTTTCAATACTGAAAAGAGAGATACAACTAGACCAATGACTAGTTGGTGCTATATTCAATGAGATTGAGTGATATCATTAATTAAACCAAACTCTCCTGGGGCAGCTTACCAGAGAGGTAAAATCCAATCCTTTTTAACTCTACTTTCGTAGCTCTTTTTCTCTGTTTGATTTTAGTGAAAAATATTCAATTGAATGCTCATACGTACCCAAAGAAAAAAAATCGAATTCAATGCTCCACCCACTTCTTGTAAAACAAAGACTAGTTTAAATTGGGAAAGCTGCTACCTAAATTTCGAGCTTGTAGTTTTCATATGATATATAGCAAGTAGGATAGGGCTTATAAAGTCGAAATAATGTGATTGTAGTCGAAATTTAGTTGGCAAGCTGATTTTTGAGCATCTCAAACCCTATAGGCAGTATCCGAAGTCTTAGGTTCGATTTCATTCGCTTAATATTACTTTTATAAAATAAATATAAAAACCCTTGTAGGCAGGTATGTAACATATGGCAATTATATCGTCCAATCGTTCTTCCTTCTTGCTATATATATATTGTACAGTCTTTCTTCTTTTCTTGAGACACTTTTCTTCAGAATTGATGGTGGTGATAGGCTTTTAGGTCATGATTTCTAATACCTTATCCAACCTTTTGTTGTGTCAATTATGTCATGCTTGCACTTTATGCATATGATTCTCGGTTTATATTCTTGAACGAACATACTATACTTGTAAAAAGACTTTGTAGCTCTTGCATTGCATGGTTACAACTTTTCCAACTTGTACGAAGAGAAAAGAAATACAATTTGGCAATTTCATTCTATACCCACTCTCCCTTTCTTACCCACTTGGCCGTCAATGGAAGATAATGGCTGCACATAGAATCTAGACCTTTATATACTCCATATTTTTGTAGCTATTAAAAATGAAAAGAAAAAAAAATCATGTTCATTGGTCCACGTGTTGGAAGCAAATGACATGGGCGGCCAATATCCATTTCGGTACAAGGACAAGGCCCGTCATATATGGTGTGCTTGAGAAAAGATGGAGAAAGCCCCTATGAAAATGAATTCTAGACATCTTCTTCATAGAGCCTTTTACATCAGTAATATTCCTAAGTTTTGTATAAAATTTAAAATAGAAAAGAAAAAGAAAATTGGAGAATGTATGGTGCACATTGCTGCTGCTTCATTAGAGGCAACGTTGCACTGCAGACTTAATAAAGGCTACGAGCGTAGAAGTCACACCCTCATATGCTCTTTCTCGATCTTATGCATCATCACATTAAAGAAAGGCATCTCTTCTTGCCTCTTGCCCACATAAATCTACATATATATCTCGAACCCTAAAATAAATATACTTGCAAGTTGATAGATTTACAATTAAACCATCTCATCAATTAAAGCTATACTACGAATGATGAAGGACGGAGCCACTCTAAGAGAAAAGTATGTGTAACTCCCTGTAAATACCACTAATCTAATCACCTGATCAAGGACGGAGCCACTCTTAGACTAGGATGGGCTCTAACTCCGTCCAAGTTTTTGTAGACGTATACCAATTTGGTGCTACGTACTTTTTTGAAAATTTAGCCTACCAACTGCTAATTTTTGCTTTAAAAAGACGTACGTGGTAAAACCAAAGTTTTTCTCTAGTTGTATATGTCTCTTATTCGTCTCCCTTCTTTTCCCCTTTCTTCAGTCCAAAATTTATTTATTTTTTGAACACAAGGAGAGAGAAGGAAAACTTGCTGCCCTTTGTTCCCTTCTGCATAAAAACAAACACAGCAGTGACTAAGCTTGCCAAGTAAGCGCCTGTCCTTTGTAGCCATGTGACAAACCCTGGATCGAACAGATTGTGGGAGTACAAAATGCATAAAAAGGAGCTGATCAGAAAAGTGTAGTTGAAGGGAGCACGTTTGTCGTTTATTTTAGTGACACCATACATATCTTTGTGGTGGAACTATGAGCATAAATAAATATAAATAAAGAGAGAGTAAAGGAACCAGAAAAGCTGTTAGATATCATTATCAACGCCTTCAAAAGGAGTGTCTCAAGGATGTAGCCATCGATAGTCGCCTCTCTATCTATGAACCATGCACTCTAATCATAGCTGATTAACCCTAAACTCTTTTTATAACATATGCTTAAAAAGTTACTCTTATAAAAGTATGAGAGAGGCCAACGAGATCTAATTCAGTGAAAAAGGCCTTAACTTGAAGACCAATGATCTTAGGTTCAAATCCCAAGACACATATCGACAGTGTATGAGGGAGAAAATATCCTCCCCAAATATCGCTTTGCTTGTATAAAAAAAAATTTAAGAAAAAAGTATGAGAGAGAGAGAGAGAGAGAGAGTTAAGACTAGAAGGAGTTGGGCTAGAGTTAGACATCGACTTGTTGAGTTTTGGTTGGGACCTGGTTTGTTATATATGTGGGTTGTGGGGTTGAGATGACCCAAGATTTTAATCTCCTCTAGCTCCCTGACTAAACTCTGCCACCCTTAACAGATTTATTTACAGCTCTCATAGTCATAGGCCAAGGTAGGAGTTTTTTCTTTCACACATCTCCACATCTCCAAACCTCATTCACTGATTTCTCCTAAGCCCTTCAAACCATTCCAGTTTTCATTTGCAAAATCCCAAAGTTCTTCTGGGAGTCTCTTCCCTTTTTCTTGGTGGAATATATATATATATACACCCAATACAATTACAAGTCACTTCTGTTGTTAATTGATTCCTTTTTTTTTAATCTTTGATACAGTAGTTTTGTGCCCACAGAGAAAAACCCACCAACCTAGTCTGCATGCTCTTACTCTTTTCATGGAGATGATATGGACCAATAAGTTTACCTTATCTGTAAATTTGTAGAAACAAAACAGGAGTCAAATTTCTGGGTCTGTACTGGCGACTGGCTTTTTTGTATTTTGAGTGAGGGTTGTGGAATTTTTTCTTGTAGGGTTTATTGGGGTTAGGAATCTGGAGATTGCAATGGCAGAGTTTTTGGGATTAGCAGCAGCAGCAGCAACAGGAGTATCAGAATTGTGACAGCTTGCAAAGGAAGAGCTACAAGCAACCCCAACAACAGCAGTAGATAAGAGTGAAAGCAAGCAAAAGCAAAAGCAAAAGAAATCAACCATTTTTGAAGCCCACAATCAGAGAAAAAAGATTAGGAATCTGGATTTCCAAGAGAATCAGCAATATCTCCAACTTCTCCAAAACCAGCATCAAACACATGGGGAGCTCATAAATTCTCACCCAGCACAAGCACAAGTAGCTCCCAACACCAACAACAACCAAATTCTAGACCACCAAAGCATTCAACAAGAATATGCAAAGCAAAGAGGAGGAGAGAGAATGGGAATGAAGAGCGCTGGAGGAGGAGGAGGAGGAGGAGGAGGAGAGATTATACAAGTTCAAGGAGGCCACATTGTTCGATCCACTGGCCGCAAAGACCGCCACAGCAAGGTATACACAGCCAAAGGCCCCCGAGACCGCCGCGTCCGGCTGTCTGCCCACACCGCCATCCAATTCTACGATGTTCAAGACCGCCTCGGCTACGACCGCCCCAGCAAAGCGGTTGACTGGCTCATCAAGAAAGCAAAATCCTCCATTGACAGGCTTGCTGAGCTTCCTCCTTGGCACCCTATCACTGGTGTTGCAGCAAACAATGCTGACCCCGATCAATCCAATCCAAATGAAATGGTGATTGCAGGAGGAACAGAGGAAACAGAGTCCTGTGGCTACAATTTCCACCAGCTGCAGAGACAAATGGGTGAGAATAACAACAACAACAACCAAGCAAATAATGTTTCAAGCTTCAACATTCCTCCATCTCTAGACTCAGACACCATAGCTGACACCATGAAATCATTCTTCCCCACAAGCTCAGCAGCCACTTCATCCATCAATTTCCAAAGCTACCCACCTGATCATGATCTGATTTCAAGAACCACCAACCTAAACCCTAGCCAAGACCTTGGCCTCTCTCTCCACTCTTTCCAAGACCAAGGCCTAAACATCCATCACACTCACAGCCAGCAATCCCAAGGAGACACCAACCACAACAACGATCAGATTCAGACCCTTTTTGCCGCGGGGGCGGGAGGATCAACGGTGGGATTTGATACAACTTATCAGAGAATGGTGGCATGGAGCAATCAGAACAGAGGAGTTGATGGTGGATTTGTATTCAACTCACACTCACAAGCATTGCCACAGCAAGCATACGCTCATGCTCAGGGGGGTACCCTTCAGTCCAGTTTTTCGCCATCAGTTTCAGCTCGGGCCTGGAACGATTCTTCTATCTTTGGCACACAGCAGAGAACACAGCAGCAGCAGCAGCCAATGATTCACCATTCTTCAATCTTTGGCACCCGCTTCGCCTCTGATGGCGGCTTGCCTGTGTTCTGCATCCCCACGCGTATTGACTCTGAGGAGGGGGATAATGGCGGTGTTTCAGATCGACCATCATCCACTTCCTCTCCCAATTCCACCCACCATTGATTGGATAACTAGTATGTACTCCATATCCCATTGTTCAATTTTTATTTTTTTTATTTTTATTCAAGAACAGTATTCACGAGATTCAAAGACAACAGTTGAAATTTTTTAGTTTCTTTGGTGTGAATTTTGCAGATTCTACCTTCGGGGTATCAAATTGGGAGACAAGAAGGAAGATTCAGTCCAATTAAATGGTCTACCAAGGAAAGAAAAGTATCTGGTTTGGATTTTCAAACATTCTTTTCATCTTTGTTGATCAATATATTTAATTAGATTCCCTAGTTGTTTTAAATTTTGATGGGACTTTTTTTTTTGTTTATTCAAGTGGGTCTCTCTGTTGGCTCAACTTTGTTTTCTTTATTACTACTTAATGTGACACATAAAACCAGGATTTTTCTGTTTAGGGTTCTCATTTTTATCCTTATGATCCCCACATTTCCTTCTTCTTTAATTTGGTTGAACTAGTATTATAACAGCAAGCTGGTTCATTCTTGGTAATTCCCTCATTAAGAGAGGCACAAGTTAGTCAATGGCTTTGCTTCAGCCTCCCCTGTTGTGCAAACTGGAAAGAAGCTTCCGCAACCAAAGTACATGGAGTTTTTGTACAACTGTTCAAATAATTCCTGGACGATGGTTTTGTAAAGAACATGGTAGTTCTTTTAAGGCTCGCGACTTTTACACTCTCATTTTGTCGGTTTGCGCTCATCGCTTTGTTTGTGTGTACTTTGTGTGTCATTTTACTTACTCCATTATCAGCATATAAATGAGTGCGGAAATGACCAACCTTCTTCTAACAGTGCTTTTATTAGATTATCAAGTGTGCAAAGTATTCTGCATTTTGTTATTAAATGTGAAAGTACCACATAGATATGAATGGTAAAGAGTCCTTGAGTTATCTATAACACATTGCTATGGTTTTGTCAATTTATTCATACAACTGTTCAAGTACCATCATGGTTTTGGTATACTATTCTACCTTTTATGTGAAAGTTGGCTGAGTCAGTCAGAGTGACCAAAGAACTGTTTTTAGGTTAGGATGTATTTTCAGGATAATGTAGAGACAATATCCAAGCTGTCGCAACCACTATTTCTAGTGACGTGTTTTTTCATTTTTCATTTTGTTTTTGGTTTTACATACATGGAGAGAGACTATGCCCATAAGAAAATGTATTCTGTTTAGTAATGTTAAGGAGACTAAGGGGGTGTATTCAATTCTAACTTTTAAAGACTTTTAATGAGTTTAAAAGTCTAAAGGTATTCAACTATGACTTTTAAATAGTCTTTAAAAGTTTAGTGGTATTCAATTGTGATTTTAAAAAGTCTTTAAATGTTTTGCGGCATCCAAAAAATTAATGACTTTTGAAAACTTTGTTAAATGGATGACTTTTCAATACTTTTAAGCCTAATTCTTAATACCAAAAGTCTTTGCTAATTTAATCAATGAATTCGATCATGCTGCAGCTTTGGCCATTGCGAGGGTGTGCCACCGTGTTTGGATCTCTAGACCCCCTTCCTCTTTGGTCGGTGTACTATCAAGAGATGGCCTACTTACACCTCCCATTTGATTTCCAAACTAGAGAGAGAGAGAGAGAGAGAGAGATTTGAAATCAAAGTCTTGCATCCCTCCTAGTTCTCAAAGTCTTGCATCCCTTCTAGATGGATCAGTTTTAGAGTTTTGAAATCAACCACATATATGATTTATGATGATAAATTTTTTAGTGTTATGGTGAACAACCATATGATTGAGTATCCATATGGTCTTAACTGTTGGATCAGGCTAATTAATTGATTCAATGGCTAATTAATTTGATACTATAGAATTCTTTAGGGGTGGGCACGGTATGAGATGACACGGGATGGAGGTCATCCCGGTGTCAATCCAAAATAGGGAAATCGGGATGGAATGACACGGGATGAGAGTTTTTGAAAACACGTTCAAAGCATACCGGACCCAAACAGGATCGGTATGATTCGGTATCAATGTTGATACCATAAAAAATCTGGAAATTTTCTTAAATCAAGTGTAATACAACAAAACTAGAACAATTTCTCAATTTTGAAAACACAAAACCAAAACCAGCAGTTTGATGCAAAACTAAATAGACTATAAACCTCTATATTGATTGCTCTAATTCTCAGAATATAAATAATGAATTACAGCAGCGAGACTTAGCTTTTATTTGCTATTAAAAATAAAACTAAACACACTAAAAACCATCTAACTATATTGGAATTACAGCAGCGAGATAGAACAAACATTTATTAAAATACATATGTTCTGTGACTGTCACAAAAAAAAAACAATAAAGTTTTTTAATGCATGCACACCACAACCATTCATTTCCATATATATATATATATATACATGAACTGACAGTAGCCCATATGGATGTCAATAATTCAGTCAAATAATCTATCTGCTGTAAGAAAAAGAAATATTTGAAGCCATACATACATAGCTTATGAAAGTTCACACCTTAGCAGCAATGCAACTGAAACATATATATATATATATATATATATATATATATATATGTGTGTGTGTGTGTGTGTGTGTGTGTGTTGGCCGTTTTGATAGAGCTGAAATGGGGCATTTGGAAGTTATAATTTTAGACTTCGATAGACCGACGCTGCCTAGAGAAAAGCAAGACAGCCTCAGCCTCACAAGTAAAGTGCATAGAGCTGAATCCTCCGCTTATTCAAAAAAGGCCAATTGCATGCGATATCTGATGCCTTCCAAGTAAAGTAGTTGAAGATAATGAAATGAATTACTTTAAATTAAGATTAATAAAACTCATGTACTGTTTGGTACGGTATGACACCAACTGGGATCACAAATGTGGAACCAATGTCGTGCCAAATAATAACGGGATGACACGGTATCATCTCGTTTACACGTCAACACCAAACGGGACGGCACAAGATTGGCACGATTTCGGAATGGTTTCGGTATTCCGGTTTTGATGCCCACCCCTAGAATTCTTGATGTATGAGTATCCACAAATTTTCGTTGCCCAGAAGATATTTTTCGAGTTTAGTATATTTGGCCTACATTTTACTTATAGAAGAATTACTTACAAGCCCAATTTGGCATTCAAGGAAAACAAGCCAATTTTGCCTGGCGCATTTATCGTGTGAATTGTGCTTCAAATAATATCTATTGTATGAATTTCAGCCCAGCCTTTACCAACCCAAGTTTGCCTAACGCATCTAAGGTCAGAATTTCAGCCCAAAATTAGCATAGTTGCAGCCCAAAGTCATTTAATTAGGTTAGTGCAAAACCATCTCGTTGCTGGTTCATAGAAGGCCCGCAGACATTAGAAGGTGGTTGTTCTTGTTGGAACAAAAATTTAACCGAAATTTATATTTGAACATTATTCAATTAATTATGTCGAAATACGCCAACGAGGTCTAGCCTAGTGAAAAATGGCTTTAACTTATGGACCAGTGGTCTCATATTCGAATCTCCATGGCACCTTAATAGTGTGTGTGTGAGAGAAACTCACATCCCTTTTGTAATTTAGACTAACGCTTGTATTAAAATAAAAGTAAAATAAAAAAATTCTCTTGCAATGCATAAAAACAACAGCAAAATGGCACTGTGACCGTGGAGTCTAACTTGGTGATGGTCGAACCTGGTTGTCGTCGAACTGGACACGACCAACTCTAGTGGCCTGATCAATCAAGTGGATGTTGGGTTAGTTACGAGGGTCATTGACTATGGTTCTACAATCATTGTGTTATGTCCGAGGGCGGGGGTCAAGTGTTGAGGGCCGGTCTAGGAGTTGTTCGGGTATTAACGGGTTAAAAATCTTTAATACGAATACGACCCGTTTATTAAACATTTCAGGAACGTCTCACCCAAACTTAACATGTTTATTACACGAGTTACCCGTTCACTAAATGTGTTGGATTGAATTTTTATTTAGATTAACCTATTAATCGTTTAATTTGTTTGACTCGTTTAACTTATTCAACCTGTTTAGCATATTAGAAAACATTTAATCTATTAATTTTGGTAATTATAATATAACTCATATATGCTAAGAAAGTTATGATAATATTGAAAATATTATTGAAAAAACAAATTTAATGTTAACTCGTTTTTTGGCCAAAGGTTAATATTAACTCTTTAAACTAACAAAATCAAATAGGTTTTTGTTTTAGAGAATTAAATAGTTATATATGATGGCTTATGAATGGGTTCATTTATTAAAAAAGTTGAGTATGTTAATAAACAGGTTAGTGGGTTTAGTGGGTTGACGCAAATTCATTTATTAATTGTGTCTTAGTGGATTAACTCGAATTTGACATGAACTTTTAATTATCGTATGGGTTGACCTACATAAATTTCATGCATGTTTCTAGTCGTTTATCGGGTTGTGTGGGAATTCGTCGTTCACTGGTTTGGTTCCGAGGGTCACCTAGTTGGGTTCGGTGTCACTGAGTTTGGTCTGATGGCCACCGTGCCACTACTAGAATATCTGATTTTGAGACTTTAACTCAAAAGGCACAATTATTAGTGCTCTATATTGATGGCTACAATGCAACCACTTTAAAATAGTCGGTCTCCTATATAGGAGTTTCCATTGTTTATAGGGTATGATTTTACTTTTTCGTGTCTTAAACTCAAGATTTTTAGGCACGGATATAGCATATATCTGACAACATCGATTCATGCTTTTGATTTGACTTTTGTATATGCACACAACCCATTCATTTGTGCCCAATGTATTTACTTTTCCAACAACAAAAAAAAGAATATTAGGGTTCCCAAAAACCAACGCACCACTCTCTCCACCACCCACACACCACCTCCACCTCTTACATCCCTCCACCACCCAAATCAACGACACTTCACCTCTCTCTCTCTCTCTCTCTCTCTCTCTCTCTCTCTCTCTCTCTCTCTCTCTCTCTCTCTAGTAATGCAAATACAATGAGCTCACTAAAATTAAAATTTTCAACCAAACTTGCCTAAATACATAATTAATTAGATTTAAAAACTGGGTATAAATGAAAATTATGCAAATACACAATTTGCTCACTCAAATTAAAATAGTCAACATCTTTCAATACAGTCGGCATATGACATTAGACACCACCTTGCAATAAGGGTTATAGAATAAGGGGTTGCCCTCTCGCTACACGGGGAGAGTCGTGCGTTAAATATTAGGGTCTAGGTTTTTCATGTTTAGTCGTCATCCCCTCCTCGGCCTAACCACACTCGTTTTCATCCATGTTCTGTTGTCGTCGTCGCCCTCCTTGACTTGACAGCGTTAAATCATTTTTCTTCCATGTCGAGTAGCTGTCGTCACTCCTCTCTTCACTTATGGGGTGTTGGCATCGTTGTTGTCTCTATCAGATCCTGGGCGTTGGTTTCATCATTCTCTTTCTCCTTGGTGTGTTGGCGTCTCTAGTGGTTGCCTTGGTATGGTGGTTTCAGTGGGTCTGCTTTTGCTATTGTGCGACAGTCTCCAAGTCAACAACGATCATGGTGCAAGCTGCTTCGCTGGGTCGACAGTCACAGTAGAGGTGGCTTTCCTTATGCTCCCTTTGTCGTCCGATTTGCGATCCCAAGCCTTACCTTCAGGAGAATAGGGTCGTTGTCCGGAGATTTGGTGTGGTTTTTTGCAACTAGGGTTGTTGGGTACCATCTTTTTACCCATCATTACGAGTTTGGTTGGTTACTCTGTGATGGGAATTGCGAATCCCAGTGATATGGTGTCCTTCTTGACAAACCTATGGAGACTGGCCTAGTGGAGTCTCCTGGACGCATTCCTTAACGTGTTCTTGGAGCATTCGTGGGCTTGGCATCTGGCGAATGCTCTTATGCCTGATCCCTGTGTTCAGGTTAAGTGGCTAGGCCAGTTTTGTTATTGTTACGTGGTGTTTTCTTAGTTCTCCCCTTAACTGATGTTTGATTCTCTTCCTGTCTCAAGGACTATGTTTTCATAGGAGGTTTCTTTGTCAATGTTGAGATGATACGGGGTGCTTGGGGGATTTTTTATTTTTTTTATTTTCTTTCCTAGCCCGTTTGTGCTTAGTCTCTTCTTTGTGTTGCTCCTTGTAGATTTCTCTTCTTTCATCGCCAATTGCTATTTGAGGTGGCTGGAGATGGTGTGCTTAGTAGTTGTTTTCTTTCTTCTTGGTGTATTGTGTTCTATGTCGGATGTTCTCACTGTCTTGTGGCTGTGCAAAGGACTATGATTTCATAGCAGGACTCTTTTGACAATTGGATTGTGTTGTAGTGTTCTCGTCGAAGGCCTTTGCATCGAGGGTCTATGTGTCAATTTGCTGTTTTATTTTATCTTGCTTTATCATTGGTCCTGCGTGACTGTTTCAGACTCTCTTGTTAGTCTATGTCGTGTGTGGTACTCTTTCCTATCCTGAGGTTTGTACCTCACGAAGGTTTTAACGAAGCCACTATTTCATGTCATTTTATGTACGCTACTTTGATTCTATGAATGCATTCCATTTCTCAAAAAAAAAAAAAAAAAAAAAACATCTTTCAATACAATCAAAGCAAAATTGCTTTGTCTTACAATTTGAACAGTGGACAAGTCCAAACTTGTTAGGCTTGCTCTACAAAACACAAACTTTTAATTTTCGTTCTTTTCACAAAGAATGTATTCAACAATCTATAAGAATTTATAGCAGCACCCGAGAGAGAGAGAGAGAGAGAGAGAGAGAGAGAGAGAGAGAGAGAGAGAGAGAATGATTCTAATTTTAGATATTTCACCACTTTCAATTTACAATTGTTCATGGGATTCTCAGAATCTGTCTCCATCAGATCGATCTCTCTGAATTTTCTTATTCTTGGTCATATTATTCAACTGCTCCAAGTGCTTTTCATAGTGGGGATGCTGTGGTTGGGGAGGATGGTGGGAAGGATTGGGAAGATAGAGAGAAGGTAGGCATCAGTAAAATTGAAGGAGGAAAATAAATGAGGCTCATTTTGGATTTCTAGAGATAGAGTTATGGTCTTGGGGAAAGCAATGGATGGAGGAGGAGTACTGATGAGGAAGGCAAAAATATATAAAACCTTTCAATGTTGTGGGGAGTTATAGTTTTGGGGAAAGCCATGGTGGAGGAGGAATGCCTTTCAATGAAAAAGATATATATTTTGGGTTATTTACTCAAATGGTTCTCAAACTTATACTCAATTTACATTTTGGTCTCTCAATTAAATTATTCGTTCCAATGGTCCATCAACTCTATATTTTTCGGTCCATTGGTCCTACCGTTAAATTCTGTCAATATTTTCATTAAATATGAAGACAAATTGGTCATTTCGTACATTAAAAATAAATAAATACTAAAAAATGAAATAAAAAGCTCTCTCTATCATCCATACATACAGGGAAAAGTCTAGCTGACTGGAGCTACAACATGGACCTTGGTATTTGCATCCTTGAATTTGCTCCTCCTTGGATTAGTTCAAAGCTTGTTGATGATTTACTATGATTTGCTCACAATTGGTTGGTTTCTTTGAACCTTCCAGAGTAGTTGATTTCTGGGGCTTGGCCCCCCCACCTCACCAACAAAAAAGCCTCTCTCTCTCTAAACAAATACAAACCCAATTGAATTATACATATTTAAAAAAAAATACCAATTTTGTGGCTAACCTTTTTTTCCTTCTTCTTTTTGGTCAACATTTGACCTGGTGGAGCTTTAGCTCTTCCCATCAGCCCTCTAGTGTTGTAGTAGAATACTGGGTGGAGTATACACAATTCTAAATCTCATTTATGTGTTCTAAACCTATTGCTCTCTCTCTCTCTCCAATAAGTGTGAGGGGAGGGGGCGCGAATTGGAGAGAAAGAAAGAGAGGGGGAAAACAGAAGGGGGGAGAGGTCTAAGGGGGAATGAGGGAGAAGAAATCGAAGGGAGGGTATGTGGGGGAATTGGGTCTCATGATTTTTCTCTTTTTCTTCCATATTTTCTAATTTTGTATTTATTTTAACCTTATTTTTATTTGTTAATTATGAAAAGTCGTATTTACCCTAAAATTTGGTTAAATCTAACAGAAAATTAAATGGTAGGACCAATTTACCTAATAATATATAGTTGATGGACCATTTAAATGAATAATTTATTTGAGGGACCAAAATGTAAATCGAGTATAAATTTGAGGACCATTTGAGTAAATAACCCTATATAGTTTTCTCCTAAAATGAGGAGTTGATAAATTGAATAAATTATCATTTTTAAAAGTATATAAAACCTAAACGCACAAAAAGGTTTGTCGTGTCCAATAGAAAGCACAATTAATCATGCTTTTAAACTATAATAATTATTCTAACTGAAATTGAGGGGACAAGATGTAAGCTAATATTAGTATTCAACACAAAGCTCATGCCCAAATTTAAATGGGCACAAACAAATTCAAATAAATTTTAAATGGACACATATTTACTATGTATGTTGTGTAAAAGACACGTTTAAGTACTTTTTGTGCTAATAATATTGACAAAAGGCATGAGCCCTTCTTCTGTTCTCTTTGAAATGTACCTTTAGAGAAATTTTCTAGTAGTGTGCCCGGTAACATGCAAATGCATCCGTGGTTAAGAGGGGGCAGTGGTGGTCTAGGGCCGGTCTAGGAGTTGTTGCATGGGTGTGGAGAGGTAACATGTGGGTCTACTTACTCAAGGTGGTGAGTCACATATTTTAATTTCAGTATTGACTTTGTTCAATTATTAAAATTGAAAGTAACACCTATTTAGTTGGAACTTAGAAATATAGTACATATTATAAGGAGTTCGTAGTATTTTTTGGTGAAATTTTTGGTTATGTTGAATATTCAACAAATTTTCGGGGTCCAGACCCAGGCATTGAGGAGTCGGTTCTAGGTCTAGAGGTTCTAGATATTTGAGTTTGGGACTAAACTGTGTTGCATGTATGTTGACGTAAAATTGATAAATAAGAAAACAAGGGAAAATGATCAAAAAATTGTTACTAAACAAGTTTTCAATTCTCAGTTCAAAGAAAACAAAAACAAAAACTCAAAACCCAAAACCAAAATAGCTATCAAAACAAATCCTTATTAACTTCGTTGTACTTCGTGGTGAAGCTATAATTTAATGTGTGTGGGGGCCTCTTGCAAATTATAAAAAATAAAAAATTCAAACTCACAATGCATACGAAAAATAGTATATATTTGGGATTTTTTTTGTTTCAGAGTGAGAGTGTACTAGAGGGTGTGTTTGTAGCAAATCAATGGTGCAAGTGCGCAAAGATGTGTTGTATTTGGGATTTGTGGATGCTGAGTTGCGCCCAAGTAACCCAAGGTGCTACCATTGTGTTCAGAGTGCATAAATTGGAGGACAATCTTCTTCAATTTGATTTGGCTAATAAGGTTCAAAATCGGATTCCAAGGTGAATTGTCTGCTGAGCATCCGATTTTGAAGAGGAAGAGCAAGGAGAGGGGTGGCACAGGTTGGGGCTTATGGGTGTTTGGGCTGTTGGATAATTCTTTCTTTCTTTCTTTTTTATTTAAGTTTTTTTATTTTTCTAATTTTATTTAAAAAAGATAAAAGTTAAGTAAGTCCAGCTGTAATAAAGTAATTAATTTCTTTTCAAAAATAGACACGTGTTGAAATTTGAATGGGAGTATCATACGCTGACGTGATACATCTGTACTATTCTACAATTTCTCTCTAATATGACTTCGCCCCTAGATACATGTAACTTTTACTATTGGAGATGCTCTAAGGTTGATATAACTTTTATTACGTAGACTGATAATTATACACAATCGTGAACGGAATATCATCCCCCAATAGCGTGGAGCACATGCAAAGATTCACAAAGTCACTTATGAACAAGAAATTAAAGTTTAATAATGTCATTGAGTTAGAGTTTAGACTATTAAACGAGGAAATTAGAAAAAATAATAAGGACCATTTAATACACTAAAGTCTTCGTTTAAAAAAAAAGAAGACCCACACACAGACGCTCACTAAAGTCTTGTTTGTTGACTCTGGACAATTTAACACCTCATATGCCATCACTATCACTACAACATTCAAGTCAAAAGCACATTTCTTCGTATGAAAACTCGCCGGTTTTACGTTATTTTTAGGCCACCCAATCAAAAACTTATAAAACGTTTGAAAATGCAACGAAATTTCTAGATGCCAAGTTACCATCACTTTCTGACAAAAGTCTGACAAAATCAAAGCATTAAAATATATAATTATGTAAGTAATTACCCGACGACCGACCCTGCCTGCTTGTATAGAAGGTGTGGATTGGGGTAATCTGCAACACCCGAAGCCAGAAGTTATCTATCTCCAATTTCCACGAAATGGATAATAGAAATTAGAGATTTGACCAAAATTAATAACGTTCACATAAGCAGATTATAGAAAGAGTTTAAATTTTAAATATATATATATATATCTTGCATCCTGTTTATACTATTTTCTAAGAAAATAATTTCCCACCATTTTTGTAATTAGAAACATAAAACAAATTAAAAGACACGTTAAGAAAACTCTTTAAAACAAGAGAATATGATTTCCAAGACAGAAAATAAAGAAGAAAGAAACAAGTCAACATTCAAACCTATTGAAAAAACCAAACGAGTATTCATACCAAAACACAAACTCTCTGACTCTTGACTCTCAACTCCAAACAC
The DNA here is from genome assembly GCA_020521455.1 of Prunus kanzakura. NCBI lineage: Eukaryota > Viridiplantae > Streptophyta > Magnoliopsida > Rosales > Rosaceae > Prunus > Prunus kanzakura. The sequence goes on along the minus strand of BPUM01000803.1, from coordinate 963,930 downwards.
ATAAAACACAATTTTCAGCTCCTTTCTCAACAAATCCCCCTGAGAGGCTTGAGTGAGGCTCCAAGGCAAACCACGAAACCATGTCTTCCTCCTCACTCCCAAATCCGATGCGCCTCCTAAAAGACGAAGACGGGAGTCTTTCTCGAATTTATGATGGTGAATATCACAAAAACCCGTACGACTTGAACAGCAAGATCATGCTCACAGCCATCATCTCATTATCTGTCGTCGTTTTATTAGTGATCATGCTTCACACCTACGCAAGGTGTGTCCTCCGACGCCAGGCGCTTCGCCGAGCCACCATGCGTCATCAGCTAGGCTCGACCATGGCTCATGTCCACTTGTCGGAGCAGCCCAAGACCGGCCTGGAGCCCTCCATCATTGCCGCCTTGCCCACTTTCGTTTTCACACGTGTGGACGGCCAGGATGACGGGAGAGACAACGCAATAGAGTGCGCCGTGTGTTTGAGCATGTTAGATCATGACGAGATGGCAAGGCTGCTTCCAAATTGCAAGCATAGTTTCCATGTGGAGTGCATAGACACGTGGCTGAATTCCCACACTACCTGCCCTATTTGCCGGACAGAGGTACAGCCGCGTCTCCGGCCGGAGCCACGGGAGGATCCCGTGGCAGGTAGGCCCACGGCTCCGCCTCTGGAGCCGCCACTGAACTCTGCGTTTCCGTCATATATGGAAGGGACATCAGATGGTGCTGCCCAGTCCAGCTCTGGTACTAAAGCGAATGGCTCGATTTCGAGGTTGAGTTCTTTCAGAAGAATACTTAGCAGGGACAGATCTTCAAGAAGGATTCAATCTTGTGGCCAAGAGGATGGTATAGAAATAGAAGATTTAGAGAGACAGTGAATATTACATTAATTATATCATAATTTTGCTATATATACTTTAATTAATTGTTACAATTTTGCTTTTTTTTCGTTTTTATTACAATTTGAGTGCTGCTCTTATTGCTACAGATGATTATAGACATTAAAACTTTACTCGATTTTGATTGTTTGGCTCTGGTGGTTATTTTATTGGAAAGTCTGTGTATACTCGATTGTCAAACGTGAGGGATATTGGATTGTTAGTTGTATTGTTTGTTGTTGTCTTTTACTTGGTCTGACGAAGACTTATTCGTGGTTTGGTAACCTAAAAATTAGTGAAGATGGTAATTAAGAAAGATAAACCAAAATAATTACGTGTGTTCCACGTGAATAAGAAAAATTAATTAGCTTTTGGCCAGGCCAGAGTAAGTTTTTCTTAAGAGATGCAGATTTCCAACCCTTTTGTGATTAAAAACAAAGATTTTCCCCTTTTTTAGGGATTCATTTTGATCTGCAATAAAAGAGAATCCAATAATAGCTGGTATGTTCGTGAATTATTATTATATATGGCAGGATAATCTACACCCCAGCCGAAGGGGAAACACTTATGTGTAATGAGGACAGTATGCCACGCATGATAACTTTTTCATGTGGTAGTCTGTGATTGATTAGGATAGCCAAACAATGTTATTCCCGTTTCACACAAGTTTTTCTTGAAACGAACATCTAAATAAAATTTTATAAATCAAACAAGTTTATTCGTATAACGAGCAAATATAACACAAAGAAGTACAAAATACAAATAAATACTAAATTAAACACATATTGTACAACTTTAAAAAAAATATATGTTCATTGCATAATCCAAACAAATCGCATTAAAAGAAAAAAAAAAAAGAGCGTTGCCTAGTAAAGTGGATAAGAAAAAGAATAATCCCAACAAATTCCATAAGAAAAAATCCCCAAAATTTAACACACAAACCCTAAATCATAACAACTTAACAATAACAATTAAAATTAGATATTTAATAAAAAGAAAGAGAGAAATTTACCAAGACTGAAGATCCCACTAAAAATAGGTTGATAGAATTTTTGGGGAGGAGAGCTACTTCTTCTAAGCTCTCAAATGCAAATATGTAGTTATGGGTGGCTAGAAATATATATATATATATATATATAAAAACCACAAGGTGTGGTGCAGTTGGCAAACTGCCACCTCCAGCTGACGAGCTACCTAGTGCCTTAATGGCAGGGGTTCGAAATCCGTTAGAAACATTTTGTGACCAGGGGTAGGCCGAACCCTAAGCGGGGATTAATCCCACCTTTCTAAGATCTCATGTTTGAATCTCCATGACACATAGGCAGTGGGTAACACCCCTCCTCCTTCGTAACTTCGGGAAAAAAAAAAAGGCATATGCCACATCATTATGTTTAAATCAACATTGACACATGTACTTAGTATGGATTAATTTCTTTTAACACATACATTTAAAAATAATGATTTTTTACTTAACCTAAAATTCACTACTGCACAGTACCCAATATTTTATTCAGGACAAATCTTGAGATTTTGAGGGACCTGTACAAAACATAAAATGGGGCCTTCACATTATTAAATACGAAAATAATATTAACAAAATTTATCATAACATGTAATTTGAACTTAAAATATTCATTATCAATTAACATATATAATTAATCAGCACAACAAATTTTCAAGAAAACATGTGTGGTTAGTGGCATGGCATGGTAATTTTGTCTATTTGGACTTGGGTACACTAAACCATTTTTTCCTTCTAATTTAATATTAAACCATGAAAAATTACCTTAAATTGATTTCTGTAAGTACCAATTTCAAACTGAATAAAAGCCCACCCTTTGAATTTTGGAATATCAGCAATCTACAAAAGAAAACGTAATTCATAGGGTACGTATGGAAAAAGAGATTTAGAAAAGAAGAATAAGAAAGATTTATAACAAGAAAAGTCTAACATTAAACCTGGAGGAGTGGAAGCGGTGCAGATGTTCCAACGTTATCTAAATATTGTTTTGCTAAAAATATTAAATAAATATATAATACATAGATAATATAAGCTTTTAATTTTTATTTTTTTTTACCCTATACAATCGGCCCAAGGAGGAAGCACCTCCAATCCCTGTCCAAGACCGACACTTATTCTATTATATATATATATGTATATATACATTTAGTAAAATGTTTCTTGATAACGAGATTAGGTGTCAGTAAAGCATGCTAGTAGCAAGGCTATGATTACTAGCCTTGTCATACTCACCATGAAAAATGTTAAATTAGGATTGGAGGGATTGGAGGAGTCACAACGTGTCTCATAAGAAATTCTTTCTTATCTGCAAGATCATATTAATATATATATATATACATTACTTGGATAGTAAGTACATAAACCGCCGTACACCATCCAATAGGAAATGAGTTGTAGCCGACCTATCCTTTGTATATATAGAAGTCATTAGTTGCACAGCAAAGGAACGAAGAAAGCGGGAGAGAGAGAGAGGTAAAGAGAAGTAGGATTGTTAAGAAAAAACAGTGGGAGATTGAGTTTGTGGATGCGGTGGAAAATTGGAAAACACCTTACAATTCTAGCAAAAGCTTTGGTGTCAAGGTAAGGGGTTTCTTGGGGGGGCCTTTACAGGGATTGATTTAATTAAATTTCATGAGCACTATATTATGCTTGATATTATAATTTGATGGATGTTCTTGATATTATATAATGTTTTTCATGTTGGGTGTTTACGTGTTGTTAACTATTTGAATAATGTTAGCATAATTATATATACATTGGTGATGTTTTAAATGGTTACATTGTTGTGAGATATATAGGATATGAGAAGGGCATAATTATATCATGTCATGGAAATTGGCTGGAATTGTTGGATTGAGAAAATAATGATGGAAAAGAGGGTAGTGGAAATAATCTTTTGTGTAATTGACTCTAACTCTTGGTAGGTATCAAATCTCAGGGATCTCACTGTTTACATGGTTTTTATTGGGTGATGCGGGATTGGCAACAGAGAGTTAGACAAGATAACTAACAAAAGGGGAAATTATGGGATGATTGAAATGGGTGTTAGTTCATATAAATGAGCATTCGGGACCAAGTGGTATAAGCATGGTATGGGACGTGCAGCTCTGCTTGTCCAGTTATATGAATTAACTGAAGTAGGTGAAGAGCATTCATGCATTGTTATTAATAATGTGATATTTGGCGGTGTGATTGTATGTCACTTAATTTAGTAATATCAATTTACCGTGAAAAGGTTTATGTCTGTACTGAGTTGTGGTTTCGTTCACCCCTTTACAGATTTTGCCAGTATTGAACTTGAAATCTAGGACTTATGATGATTTTGACATGTCTATAGAGTGTATTATTTACATAGCTTGTGGTTGAATAATGAACTACTCTTTTAATGAACTCACATACCTGCATGGTTTTCATTGTTTCAGGAAAATATTTCTCGAGGAATCTTGTCTCAAGTGCAACCCAATCTCAACATCAGAACTAATATCTATAATTTCAACGGGAGGGATAACAGGCTCATGATATTCATTCTCATCATCATAACTCAGGTTGATGACAGTTGGATTAGACTTTTCTATTTGTGGTCTAGTGATAACCACTGAAGCAGCAGACGCAATAGACTCAGCAGACAGAGCATCAAGGTCCAGAAGTTCCAAATATGCTTCATCTTCTGGGTCTGGGACATGGGGTAAGTCTAACACTTATGGTTGTAGAACATAATGTAAGTCTATCCCTGTTGGTGGCCAAATATCAGCAGCTATAATCGCAGCATCTTGCAACACTTGGTCGTAAGAGTGTGCTTCAATATTTAATTGGTATTGACTCCTAAAATTGTTGGCCTGCTTATGACCAAGTGTTGAAGTACACTTGGGTTAGGAGTTAATACCAATTAAATATTGAAGCACACTCTTATGACCAAGTGTTGTAAAATGCTGCTATTATAGCTGTTGATATTTGGCCACCACCAGGGATAGACTTACCTTATGTTCCAGAACCACATGGGTTAGACTTACCCCATTTCCCAGACCCAGAAGATGAAGCATATTTGGAACTTCTGGACCTTGATGCTTTGTTTGCTGAGTTTGTTACGTCTACTGCTTCAGCGGTTATCACTGGACCACAAAAAGAAAAGTCTAATCCAACTGTCATCAACCCGAGTTCTGATGATGAGAATGAATATCATGAGCCTGTTGTCCCTCCTATTGAAATTATAGATATTAGTTCTAACTAATAAAATGGATAGTGTGAACCTAACAGATTGATTTTGCTATGGTGGATTTATATTGTTTTTGTGGGCAGCCTTATGGAGGTCTTGGAGTAGGGAGTTCTTTGTAAATAGGATTGTGATTGTTTTGTTAATTTTTGTGAAATAGGTTTGTAATAACTTATATAAATGTTTAATAAGCATGTTTGATTTTCTATAATGTTTTTTTAGTGTAATTTATAAATGTTTAATATTGCTTTATTTAATTTTTATAGAATATATATATTTTAATCTTGTTGAATTATTTGGTAAAGGTTCAATTGTTAAGATGGTTGGAGTAGAAGGACAAAATGAGAATGATGTGAGTGATAGTATGAAAATAATGTTAGCCATTCGGGATATGGCCTTTGCTATTCGTGAAACGAATCAACATAATCATGAACCACATCAGGAAACTTAAGATGATTAAATAATGAGAGTTCAAGGAGAATTTCGTAAGAGTTGGCCACCTGTCTTCAAGGGTGATCCAAACCCTATGGCAGCAGAAGAATGGTTAAGACAAATGAGGAGAAAGATGAATGAACAAAGAGTTCCTGGAAACCTGAAAGTGACCATTGCTTCTACCTATTTGGAAGGACAGGCTTGTCATTGGTGGGAATCTGTTTTGGCTATGCATGATGTTGAGATTGCAACTGGGTTGCCTTTAGACAATATTCTTGGAGAAATATTTTCCTGAAACGAAGAAAACCATTAAGGTACGTGAGTTCACTAATCTTTGTCAAGGTGATATTACTGTGGGACAATATCAAGTTAAGTTTGAAGAATTGATGCGTTTTGGTCCTGACGAGTATGCAAAATTGAAGAAATTTGAATAAGGATTGAGACTAGAAATTTGAAGAAGCGAAAGTGCTTATGACAACATTTGATAGAAAATGTTAGAAGTCCTCTTAAGTCGTGGAAGCACTTTCTAAAGAAACACATAGCATGTTATGTGCTTCTTCATGAAGCACTACCAAGTGTTTCTCCAGAATGCACTTGGATTTCTTATGATAATTTCAACATCTTAATAAGAAAAGCGCTTATAACCATTTGATGTACAAATGCTTTTAATCATTTGATTCAAAATAATGCTTTTTAAAAGGAGTGTTGTGTTTTCTATCACATCATGTATGAATGATTTCTATACTCAAGGTACTTTACTATCCCAATTATACTATTTAAATGCTTGGTCTTGATACCAAATTCGAGATAAGGTCTTGCCAAGTAGTCAGGTGACTAGTATATCACATAAAACTACATGAAGGCTAACCAACAAGGTCGCACAGTGCCCATAAATTATCTCGGCAATCATCTCACTATAAAAAAAAGTGCCCATTGAAAGAAAGAATGATCGTTTGTCTATCAAGATAATTATAAACGTATAAAAGTGTTTCCATGTTTCGAACTAGAAGTCTACTAAAGAAACATAAGAATAAAATATGAAACAAAACTTACTCAAGGATAGCTTGCCGGAAACTAGAAATTTTTTGAAGGAAAATGAGAACTCAACGTGATGTTGAACAAAAAGAAAGAAGGCCCAACCTTAAGCCATAGGCCGGATTTCTTTATCTTTTCTGAGGATCCAATCTGATATAACATTGGGACTGGCCCATTCTAGACCCAAGATGAATAGAGTAGTACCTCAAAATTGAGTTTTTTGAGTTCTAATCTTGGTACAGCTGTATTAGTCTCAGCCGTTGATCTTTTGCATCCTGTTTTTTTCCGGGGTCAACTTTTTCATCCTTTTTGTGTACTCAAATTGAGCTCCCAAATAGAGAAAATGAAGAGCTGGCTTCCAATTTTTTTGCTCACTTTCCATCCACCAACCAAGCTAAACCCTAAAATTTCCATAGGAAAGATGCATGTTGCTTTTTTTTTTAAGGCCCTCCCTTTTCAATTGCCAAGTAAACTTGCACTTCCTTTATATTTTGATACTTTCTTTTTCTTTGCATAAAACGAATTGGAAAAAAACTAAATAATTGCTTGAGTTGTCAGGACGCAAAATAATGCAGTGCAGCTGTTTTTTGGGAAGTCGTGCAATGTACCTCTCTAATAATTCATGTCATATTGAACAGTGTGGTAAATTCTCCAATACTCCAAATAAATAACAAATGTTAATTTGATCACCTATCAGGGGCCACCACATGCTCATTATCTGATCACCTAGCAAGGTTTTGTTCTGTTTTGTGTTTTTTAAAAAAAGTATTTTCTTTTGCTAAAATCCTGAACATGCTTTCCCGTATTACAATTACTTACCGCGAGGGCGAATATGGTTGCGGATCAATTAGCTAAATTAAAGCATAAGTATAATAACACTTGTATTTGGTTTGGTTGGCCAAAAAAATGACATAAAATGCGCCACAACACTACAATTGGTAGCAAGACACATAATATATTGATCTGCTTGATTTTGTGAACCAAATTACAAAAAGCTCACACAGAAAACAAAATCGAAAGCAATCTAATTCTATTTTTAATCTCCTAGGTGTAGAATTGTCATGTAACAAAAAAAAGAAAAGGGTCTTCGTTTTCGTTTTCCCTTTTTGTTCCCTTGGCGTTGATAGCTTTAATTCAATGAAGGGACAAAGCTAACCCATTACCCATGAAAATGCAATGAGCAGAAGACTGGTCATGAGATGCCAAATCCATAGCTGAGAAATCTGATTGCTGCCGTTGAGATCTTCACTGGGCCCCATTCCATACGCTGTTGATGGACTTGAAAGGCTTGCATTGCTCGATGACAAGCTGTGCATCATAAAAACACCAATAATGTTGTGCAAAATCTTGGGTGACAAAAAGCCAAGAGAGATGAACAAGATTTGGAATAAAGCACTACTCTTACTCTATGCTTAAACCAATTGAAAAATGAGAGACTATAATGAGGGGTTATAACTTATAATGAGGCGATCCTTCATAGTCATCCGATCAATCACAGAGCTATTATTGAACACCAAATTAAAACCCTCGACGCAACCCCTCACCATAACCCCTCATTGAAAAGGAAAGCTCCCTAAAAGTACAAGTAAAGAAATTGCAATGGGTTACCTGGATGGGAATTTGCACTTATTATAACCTGAAATTAGAAAAATAAAATAGTAAAAATAAGAAACAAGTTATTTAATACAAGTGAACCACCAAATTAGATCTAAATATCTAAACCCACCAAAACCCCATCTGTGATCTAACTTCTTAATCTCCAATTAAACCATAAACCCAGAAAGAAAATTTAACAAAAGAAAATAAAAGAGAACACTTACTGGGGTTCAAAGAAGTGAGAGCGGCAGTGTTATCAAAGTTGCAGCTTTCGTCGGTCATGCCGTGTTTTAGAAAGTAGTCGTTGAAGGCGTAAGAGGCGGTGTTTTGGATGTCGGTGGGGTCGTAGCAGGGCCCACCTTGCTGGATTGGGCTGCAGTCCACCCCACCGGCTCCGCAGGCCCAGTCCAGTGCCGACTGCAGCTGGGCATCCTCGGCGTTGTTCTTCGCCACGCACCACAGCTCCATGGTAACGACGCCGTTCCTGGCCATGGAGGGCGGGATCAAGTTGCAGAGGGAGAGTGAGAGGAGGAGGCAGAAAGCTAAGCCTTTGTGCATTTTGGGAAAGAGAGAGAGAGAGAGAGAGAGAGAGCAGATGATGGTAAAGTTAATTTACAAAGTGAAATTGGCGTTGGGTTTTTCGAGAGACAGAGAAATAGAGAGAAGGGAATATAGCCGTTTGGTTAATTTATTAATTGGGGAAGATGAGAGGGCCTTATGGGGAATGGAGGAAAAGTGACCGTTACTGTTGGGAACTTATTAGCAGAGAGTGAGATGGACAAGAAGAGACACAGTGAACACAACCAAACTGCCATAGACTGCTGTTTTTGTAATTGTCAACCAGTCACCCAGTCACCCAGTCACCCAGTCAATCAGTCAACCAATACAAGTGTTATTTATTTATTTAGAGTGGTGCTAAATGAACCTTAAAATTAACTGAGTCAGTACACCATATTATCAAACTATTTATTGAATTACTAATTTATCCTAATATAAAATTACCAAAAAGAATATTTTGAATTATGAAATAAATGTAATTTTAATAAGTACACCCTACTCACCATATTCAACTCTAATCAAACATAAACGAAAAACCCTACTCCTTAAACTCTGTTATTTCCTTTTATTGACAATAAAAAGATTAAAAAACCTCCAAATACCAAGCGAGTTCATACGTGCTTACTTGGAATTGAAATTAGAATTCGGTAATTGTGTATTGAAATTCTAAAAACTTGAAGAAACCCAATTCAATTTGGGTGAAAACTAAGAAAATAAAGATTGAAACTTTTGGGATTTGAGTTGAAGAATCTGCTTAATTGGGAAAAATAGATAGAAACCCGATTCCATTATGTGGTTGAGCGAGGTACATGCACTAATTCATTCAAACTCGAATCAGGGAAAGTGATGCAGAGAGAATTCAAATATAAGGAAAATTAAAAGATAAAACTAAGGCCCATTTCGTGGTTGAAGGAGAAAACACCAGACACATTGATCATACAAAGATAGGATTTCCCAGGGGTATCCCAACAAGGTCATCACGATACATGCATCCCTAAATTTAACTTTTTATCTTTGTTTTTGTCCGTTCTAATTTAAGCCTCGGTAAACATCATTTATTCAATTAAAGAACCACATGGCAATGGCGAATAATAAATCAAAGAGAAAACAAAGCTTCTCAGCCATGATATCCGAATAATTTAGTATGCCACTTGACCTTGATGAATGCTGTTACCATATTCGAATGGGTTTGCCGTTGTGTGATAGAGTGGATTAGGGTGTATCCGGGGTATTTTTGGTAATTAAATAGGGTGTACTTAGTTAATTTTACATTTTGATTTAAATATTAGGGTATACTTAGATCATATGGTGTACTTAGTTAATTTTAGGGTTCGTTTAGCAACACTCTTTATTAATTGTGTGGGTGCAAAATCAATAGGGTTAATTACTGTAGACGTCCTTGAACTATGGCCCCAGTTGCAATTGGGTCAGTGAACTAATTTTTGAGGCAATAAAATCCTTTAATTAGACAATCAGTTGCAATTAGGTCCTGTCGTAACAGAATCCGTGGAGATTGACCATGTGAGTGTCACGTGCTCTTGTTGTTCGAGGTATCTTCAACTTTTCGTCGTTTTGAACGAAACAAATCCAATTTAAAAATAGATAATTAAATAAGGCCTAAAATTTTGTTCTGGGCTCTTTTGTTACAAAAAAAAAAAAAACGAAAGATCTGAAACTAAAAGAAATTAAAATCAAAGGATACCACCATCCAATCTAGGCCCCACCCCCACCACCCTTATCTCTTCTCTCTTTCTCCCAACAACAACCCATCCAGCTACTTTCCGCAGCCAGATCCAAAGGCCCCAACTCCCCTACACACATCCACCTCCTGAACACGAATCCTCCCCACCCCTGAGTCTCTCTCTCTCTCTCTCAAACAACCCTTACCGCCCCACCATGTCCCAACAAGATCTTCCCCAACCCCACCATTCCCTGGCCATTTGTCCCATCTCCAACCGCGCCGCCTAGATCTTGTTCACCCGTTTAGATTTACTTCCTGAGATGACAGGGCAAAGTTCCCCATTAATTCAAAGACCATGTTTTGGTCAGTAAATTAACTTTCTTTATGTGCTGAGCGTGCCACTGCTAGCAATTTTCCAACCCTAACAGACTTATGGTAAAAGTAACTTGCGCCCCAAGTTACTGACTTTGAACAAACGATTGTGAATTTGGGTGAGGAATATCTCCCAAGTAAGTTCTTTTCTATGCCTTAGACTGGTAAGGACTTTAATAATTTATCTCAGTATATATATATAAAAAAAACGGCAGTTCTGGCCAGAACAACTGATAACAGATTGAACTGATTTTAGGAAGAACTCCCCTTTACAAGACTCAATAAGGGAGAACTGACTATGTGAGAACAAGAGAAGGGCTGTGCTTCCATTTCTGCCTGGTTAGTTGCCTCTGTTCTGGGCTGGATTGGATATGTCTGTGCTGGATTGGACTCTGGACAGCTTCCACTGCTAGGACTCGGCTGCAAATCGATACCAAAGCTTGAGTTTGGCAGAGCTTTAATCTATTTCAAGCCCTGGATGGCTTTTGGATGGGCAGAACTGAGACTTCTCCAGTCTGAAAGGGACAGAAGTGGCTGGACTTGAGCTGGGGATGTACTGCAGTACCTGTGCGGCTAAGTCAGGGCTCTTCATAAATTTGTTGAGGTTTTCATATTTGAGAGAACTCGAACTCTGCTAAACTTGGCTTTTGCTGAACCAAATTTGTAACGAGAGAAATCTCGTTGTTGTTGAGTTGTGAACTGGGATTCTATTCAGAAGCAGGGGTCTAACTGTCTTTGCTGGGAGAAAATAGGATGATTCTGCAAGCTTGTCTGAGAAGCTCTCGTATTTGAAGTACTTCAGACACTGAGTCTGTTGTAACTTGTTTGAGATTTTTGTGATCAAGTGATCTTTGGAGTGTTTGTCTTTTGACTGAGTTTTTTGGTTGTTTGATTGATTGTCCCTTGCTCTGTTCACCCTCTTTTGTATATATAGGAAATGTTTTTCTGAGAGTGGGCGGCAAGTAATCAAAAAGATCTTTTCTAGTTTTTAATTGAAACAAAACAGGGGTTCCATCCTTTTCCTGGTGAATAAACACTCAACGATCAGTTCTTGAGGTGACTGCTTCTGCATTTTGATGGTGCGCCATGCTTGTTCTTTCATTTCAATCTGCATGAGTCTGATCGTTTTGAGATAGCTAATTCTCAGCTTTTGAACAGCTCCCTGTTTCCCGCTTTATATTAGCAGAGTCTGCTTATCTTTGAAAATTGTGTTTCTCCAAAATATCAGATTATTTTTAGATAAACTAAGCGGTTTTTGATCCCCTGGCAGCGAAGTTTATTTCAGAGATTTTCTTTTTATATCTGCTCCTGTTTAGTCTTCAGTCTCGGCCGAAATTATTGACTCTTCTAAGTCAGGGATCACGTGGGACTGTTCCGTTTTACAGATTAGATTGAGTCTAGTTTACGCTGTGCGTAATTTCGAATTTCTTCGAGGCCCAATCCTTTCCTAGTTTCCTCTGTTTCCAGGCCTCCTAACGTTTTGGGCCGTGTTCACCTGTTTTGATCCGTTCAATCGTTAGTGGGCTGGATTGCGTTGATGGGCTCAGAGCTTTGGAACAGTCGGTTTGGGGATGTCGTGGGCTTTCTTTTTCTAGGCCTGGGTGCGCCAAATTTAAGCCCAAACAGATCTTATAGCCCACTTTGGTCGTCGCCCCACTCTCTCCTCCCCTCCCCCCCCCCCCCCCCCCCCAAAAAAAAAAAATCACTGACAAGCCTCTACTATAACAATATGAAAGAATCGTATATGAAAATATTGAACCTCCTGCAATCCACCCCCCATCGCTGCAACTTGTAAAAAAAAATTTATTTATTTTTAAGTTTGGGATATGGGTTTTGATAAGGAGGGGGGAATGGGTTGTGAGAGAGAGGGAGAGATAGAGCGAAAGAGAGAGGGACTTTTTTTTCTTTTTCTTTTCAGTTTTTTTCTTCAAACTCGAAAGGACGTTTTTACCCCTCATTTTGACGGACAAATTGACAGAGTTGGACGGCAAGACCTAATTGCAACTGATTGTCTAATTAAAGGATTTCATTGCCTCAAAAATTAGTTCACAGACCCAATTGCAACTGGGGCCATAGTTCAAGGACGTCTACAGTAATTTACCCAAACCAATATATTCGTGTTCTGTAACAGAACTTCTGTTTTCGTGATTCGTGAAGGCAGTACCGGATGTGTCAAATAGGCCGAGTCAACTAGTCACCCAGAAATGAGTACCGACCAAAACGACCTTATGGAGTCCAGTTTTCTTGTTACCCCTTTTCCATGTGCCTCTTTGTTACCCTTTTAATTTATTGACACATGTCTCTATACTTAACTTCTAACATAATAGTGTGTTAACTCTTTTAATAAAAATAAAACAAAAACAAAGCTAATTATTAAATAAAAAACAAAAAACAACATCCATTACAGCCCCATTGACCCATGCAACCTCCAGGTTGGGTGGTCGGCCAGTGGGTGGGTGTGGTTATAGTGGTGGCTATTTTTTTTTTCTCTTTTTAATAATTAGCTTTGTTTTTGTTTTATTTTTATTAAAAGAGTTAACACTGCTATGTTAGAAGTTAAGTATAGGGACGTGTGTCAATAAATTAGGAGAGTAACAAGAGGCACAGGGAAAAGGGTAACAGGAAAACTAGACTCGACCTTATGGGCCGGAATGGGTACTGCATAAGTCCAACCTATGGTGTAATCAATTGAGATTTTAATGGATTGTTTTGAAGTTTAAAAGTACAGTAGTATTCAATTAGGATTTTTAAGTTATTAACAAAAGTCTGGTGGTATTCAATTATGATTTTTAAATAATTAATACAAGTCCAGTGATATTCAATGATGACTTTTAAAATATAAGAAAAGTAGAGTGCTGCTAAACGAACTCTAAAATTAACTGAGTACACCCTACGATCTAAGTACACCCTAATATTTTAATCAAAATGTAAAATTAACTAAGTACACCCTATGGAACTACCAAAAATACCCTACGATCTAAGTACACCCTAATATTTTAATGAAAATGTAAAATTAACTAAGTACACCCTATGGAACTACCAAAAATACCCATGGTAGACTCTAATACTTATAGCATTATTTTATAGTTGATTTTGAGCTTAATTTTTTTAATAGTATTTATAAATCTTTCACTTTTCATATGGATTTATGCTTCTACTAAAACTATTAACACTTTTTTGCAATTCCAAGTTCTTGCAATCACCTCTTTCGTTAAAAACACAATAGGACAAATGGGAAATCAACCACAAAGTATCTCATAACATTTTTTGTGCTGGTAGAAGCCAAATGAGCAAAAAGCCATCATAATTATTATATTTATATTACAAAACAAGAACTGTTAATGGTATAATGAAAATGCAAATAATAATTAAGGTCACCAATATGATGCTTCACAAAACTACTCAATAAATATAGGGTCATTATCATAAGGGTCCGCTACGCCAGCTTCATATCTAAATTGACGTATACGATCCTGATATGGCGTAATCCAATCTGATGCAGTTATGGTTGCACATCTCAACCAACGCTGATCAACTGGTGGCATAGGGTGTTGACTTTCCAAATAAACCTGTAAAAGCAGAAAAATTAAATAAAACCAATCATGTGAAAAGAATAGTAAGCAAACATATATATAAACATCTTAATTGTTTTACCTTAATCCAGTGATTGTAGTTAACAAATCCAATTGAAATCTCACGGCGATAGATAGAATCCAATGGAGCAGTCTCGTATGGAAAAAATGTAAGTGACTGATGCACTGACCAAGCCATGAGGATTACATTATAACAAGATGCAAGGAGGTGTCCCATATCTGGTATAGTCATCCACCTATCTTGAAGTGGGAAGTCCTCAAAATAGTCCAACATATACTCAATATGTTGTACCCGTTCCTTACCATTTAATATTAACTCATATATGATAGATTCTTTCCTCAACTCCTTCAACAAGTCCCTGCGTACTTTGCGCCAAGCATTGTCACCAAACCCCATCAATGATCCAATGGCTCTAAAACCACAATTACCATCACTCTTAACATCTTGTGCCCCTCTAATATGTATCAACATATGATTAGGAAACCACTTGTTAAACTCTGGTGTTAAGCAAGAGTCATCTACATTGGGTTTAGGCATATAGACCTGCATATTACAATTACACCCAAATTACAATATAAACGATAGTATACAAATTTAATATTGTAATTACTTACAGGTAGCTTCGAAGGCGGCTTCTTTAGATACACATATGGCAATGGTTGTGTTTGACTATTCAAAACTGATCGCTTTTGGGGTATGGTCTTTGGCTTCTTACATGGCGGTGTTGTAACAACCTCAAAAGCAGAAGGCAAACGTCGAGTAGATGTGTCAACTTTTGGACGACCTTTTGTTTTAATCTTCAACTGGGGTTGTGTAAGTGTGGTAGATGCGGGATTCATAATCTCTTGTAACTTCATGCTAATATGTCTCTTTGTCTCAGAATTACAACTTTGAAACCACTTCACAAATAATTCTAACTGTGCATTTTCTGGAGGATTGTTCAGTGTAGTAGTAGGTCGGGGCTCCAAAAAATCTAACTTTCTCCAACGAGGATGAATGCAGTCAAGTGGAATGGGCCTATGAGTCCGTTTGAACTCTTGCATCTCATGTGCACATGGTAATCCATGTGTGTGTTTTATTATGCAACCACATGATATAAGATCAACCCCAATATAATCTAACCGCTTTAGCTCAACCATAATATTATCCAATGCAGAAATAGATACAAAACCAATCAACTCCTTGAAGTCTTCTTTCCTGCAGTCATGTTGCACAAATGACAGACTCTTCTCAAATGATGCCTTTATCTCAGTGTGTTGCAATTCTATTAAAGGATGAATTTTGTCCCATGATGTTCCAAACGTACACATGCTATTACCAAGTTGTTTCTTCAACTTTGCAAGTTGTTTCTTCAACTTTGCATGTGCAGTCTCCGCCCTGTATATTGTAGCAACATGTTTCATGTGAAGTAATATATATTGTATGCTATATAAATATTAATTGAAAATCAATAATAAATACCTAATTGATGTTGTATTCCCAAAATGCATACATGTGTTCGTCCAAGCAGCAACAAATCTTTCTTTATAAGGAATCAACCACGTCTCTTTCACATAGTTGATGATAGAATTGTGATCTTTGAAGTTGGTCTGTAAGGCCAGTAGATGTCTTTTATACTCCGCTTCTATATTTGATGAAACAAGCATATTCCATGAAATTAAAAATTTGTCTGAACTAGCTTTGTCTTCAAATACATTTTTGCACTTTCCTAAGACTCCTTTATTAATATGCCATGTACATAATAAATGTCGAACACTTGGAAAGACTTTATGGAGTGCATTCATGAGAGCTAACTCTCTATCTGTGACAATAACACTAGGAATCGAATTATCATCCATAACACTCCTCAATCTAGCCAATGCCCATATGTAGTTGTCTTCTTTCTCGGCACTAAGATAAACAAATGCAATTGAGAATGTAAGATGTGTAGACGTCACCCCCACAATCTCCAAAAGTGGATAGCGAAACCTATTTGTCTTATATGTGCAATCCATGATCAAAATATGAGGAAATGCGCGCAGTAGCTTAATACTTGTAGGGTGAGCATAAAACAAATCACTTATAATATTAGCGGTACCATAGCTTCTATGCCACTCTACATACTCATGGGCAAACAACTTTTGTAGCAATACCTGCATCTTTGACATACCTGCTTTCTCAATCACCCTACTTTTTTGTCTGGCATTGTAGATTGTCTTCATTGTGGTCATATTCAACCTATCTCTACATTTAAGAGTATATAATATATCCTTTGGCCTAGCCAAACTCTTAGACATGTCAACCACTAGTAAATTCTCTTCCACAGTTAATCTCCCTGCATATGAATGGCCTTCCATATTTAGTGTTGCAGGATGGTTATGAACTCCACATACAACCTCAAGTTGCCATGCATCTCCAGGACCACAGTTCACACCTTTCAATGAAAAGGGGCAACCACACTTCTTCGTACCAGTAGACTTCACACTTTTTTTCTTCAAAGGGTTTGAACTTTGATCAAGCTTGTGTGTTGTCTTGCTATCTAATTCCACAACCTTTTTTTTCCTAAATTGGCCACCCCTCTCACAACAAAATAGAATTCGACTGGTCTTGAATTTACCAGCTCCTCCAATATCTGACCTCTTAATGATAATCACAAAGCCATTCGTTTTCCCTTGTTCACGAGTCCATCTTATTAATGCATCGCCACTTTTAAATATCTGTAAAATCACTAATAATTAAATTAATGTACACAATTATAAAATAAATTTATAAATATTCATTAATTTACCTCATTTGTGATAAATTCGTTTCCATAGTCTAAAACACATTGTTTATTGATGTCGGTGTCTTGCTTAGATACATCTTCTGGATGCTGTAAAAAAAACCCTCATATTCGTCATTGTTCAGTACACATGTTTTAGCCTAAACCAACATGCCATAACTAAATTTTGAACAATATGATCGATCTAACAAGGCATGGGTATTCCTAATGACAAGATACAAGAAAACCAACCTTGTTACTGAAGCATGACAATCTCAATTCGGAGTTTTCATGCTTATTACACTCTGAATCCGCCAATGCCATATCACAGCATTCTACACCAAAGAAAAATTAATTAGAAAACACAACATGTAGTCCAATATTGAATTGGAAAGCACATGTAATTTCTTATTTATTTTTCGAAAGATTTCTTCCCCAATGGAAGATTGAACGCTTACTCTAAATATGGTGTCAGGGAGGCTACAAATACCCAAGAGTAGGGAAGAGCTCACTGTAGCAGCGGTTGGGGGAAACCTATTCATAAATAATCAGTAAACAGCCAAAAGTTCAAAATTTAGAAACAGCAAGGCTACCTTTTAAGCTCTCCAATCAATATGCAAAATTGGTCGATTCTGGCTTTGGCTGCTCCAACCGATTATGGCTTGCTGATCACAAAGATGGGCACCAAGTAATCTCTTGATTAGGGTTGAATATTGTTAGTAGGGTGTACTTATTAAAATTATAATTGTTTCACAATTCCATATATCCTTTTTGGTCATTTTATATTAGGGTAAATCGGTAATTCAATATGTACTTTTGTAGTAGGGTGTACTCAGTTAATTTTAGGGTTCGTTTAGCAGCACTCGAAAAGTATTGTGATATTCAAAAACTTACTGATTTTAATGAATTTCATTAAATAGTGTATTGTGTGAGACTTTTGAGTGTGTGATATAAATACCAAATCACATAACAAATCCTCCTATGCCTAATTCTCATATATGCTCTCATACTTTTTTTCCCTCACTATTTTTTCATGCTTTCTACTGTACAAAATAATAAGAAAAACTTTTCATAAGAGAGATGATAAAGAAACTTTAACAAGAGAGAAGATATTGCTTCTTCTAGAGTTAATGGTAGAGCTGACAATATTGTACACAAGCCGTTAACACAATACGAATTGGCACGAAAAATTCAGTATTCGGGTTTGAGTTATCGTATTGTGTTGACTCGTTAGCCACTCGTTAAGCTAACAGGTCGTTTCGGTGCTCATTCGCGAATACAAGAAGCAACCCGTTAAGCGGGGGTAATTTTGTAATTTTTTCAATTCTAAAAAATCCATCCTAACCCTAGCATCTCTTCATTCAGCTTTCTATATATATATATATATATATATATTGCTACAAGTATCATACACTCCAAAATATGTTGGTACTCCTCTTATTCCAGGAAAACAATCGAGAATACCAATTCTTAGTAGCCAACCCGTAGGACTAGATAACTCTCACTTTTACTAGCTATCTGTGAAGGTTGTTGTGAAGATCACCTGCAATCTCCCCACCATCCAGCCTTCAATCTCGACCATCACCTGCAATCTCCCCTTCTTTCCTTTCGTAACTCTCTTTTTCCTCCTTAATCTCTTCTCTCTCTTGATGTTGGCTTTTTAATGGAATGTCTTTGGTTCAAGAAAGAAATACCCAGCTTCAAACACAGTGGTTTTTGTTTTTGTTTTTTGTTTTTTTGTTTTCTTGATTTTTATTTCTTATTTTTTTCAGTTTTAATTTTTTTATTTTTTTATTATTATTAACGGGTGAAACGGGTCATGTTATGTGATTCGCGAATTGTAACGGGTCGTGTTTGTGTTCGATATTTTTCACCAATTTTCTTAACGGGTCGTGTCATGTCAACCCGTTAAGAAAAGCGAGTTGACACGAACACGACATGAACACTGCAAACACGACACGAATGCCTGGTCTAGTTAATGAGCATTTTCCAATGGCACTTCTTCCCTTGTAGACAAGCTTCTTTGGAGCAAAATTATATTTTCAGTACTTTTTTTAGAATCTCCTGCTCTTTGGGGATGAAAATATTAAAAGCACATATGTTAAGAAGTCATCAAATAATATTAATTTTTTAAAATCTGAACTCATGAATAGTTTTAAAATTTGAACAGATGAAACAAACAATTGTCAAAGTGATTTTTAAACAATAGCTGGTGTAAAGGCATAACTACTTGGGAGACTCTAGACCACTTCACATATTTGTGATGATTTTCTATCTACATTCTTGATTCAGCTCTAATTTGCTCTCATGCCACAGTCATGATATTTCCTTGTATATAATGTAATGGTATATGCCTTCAGGTTATGTATTTATGTGAATGATGTTGGGTGATAGAGTTCAAGCTTGTATAGAAATATAAGTAAAATCTTATAATTACAATCTATTAAAATCATAAGTGACAAGACCCGACCCAAATTCCACTTTGGAATCCGAGCCGAGCCCTGTGCATGTCCGACACCTGGCAAGTGCCGACCACAAATGACCTAATTGCCCTTCTAGTCAAGCTTCACTTAAAACTGGGGTTTGACTTCTGCCGAAAAATTCAGCAGAATCTCCTCTGTAATTAGGCCACTCCCAAAATTCCACTATCCAAACATGTATATAGAAAAACACCAACTGCCAGCATACAACTAAATACATACCAACAATTAGACAAGTGTTCTAGGGTAATAACAGAGCATCTATCCAGAGTAGATTACAAATTAGCACAACTAAACAAATCCCTACATTCGCAAAAGACGTAGCGAAAGAAGGTCTCGGCCCGGTGGTGGCGCAAAACATTAAAAGGGTGAGTGGACCAAAAACAAAGTTTAGAAAATAGCATATGAACATAGTAACCCCCTCTGTAAAAACAGTTAAGAAACTATAACATTTCCTTATTTATAATCGTATTGAAATCAATGTAATCATATTTATATATATATATATCAATCATATACTTGATCAAACATTAAGTCTTTGAAAACATTGAAATCATCTTCAAATCTACCACCTAGGTGTACCCATTTAGCAATCCGTCAATTCCTTATAATCCGTCAATTCCTTTAATTTCCGTCAATTCCTTTATAATCCGTCAATTCCATTCTCGTGCCACCGGAGTGACACGTCCTAGCAGACCTCGGGAAATACAAAGTCAACCCGAGCCGCAACCCTAGCAGAATTCAGGGGACACTTGGTCAGCCTGATCCGCATACCCCGCTCCCACGGTCCTTGGTACCTCTTAAGACTCGCTGAGCGTAAGTCAAGCATGCTGACATATCTTAAGGCAACTGGATGTCCGTAGACATCATTATAACCGAAGGCAACCATTTAATCCATAGGCAACACATGTAAACCGAGGGCAACCTTTAAAATCCGAAGGCAACCTTTATTAATCTTGGGTACCTATGGTGGTTTAAAATAAATGTATATATATAATTCTGAAAACGATTAAAGTTTATAAAACTATTTATAAAACTATTCCTTAAATCCTACTGCCGTTTAATCTGACAATACCCCAGTTCTGACTTTCCAAATCCCTTTTTTATAATGTTCAACTAGGCAGCCTATAAGTAAACAGAAATGTTTAAATCTATCAAGCCATGCTAGGAAAGCCGTATTTAGTAAAACTTATTCAAGATCAAATAATGAAATTAAATTGTATAAAATTATTTATAAAACAAACAGTCCACTCACAGATGCTCTGAGCTAGCTGGACCCTTTTGAAGGTCCCTCCTGCGGGTCACCTTGTGCCCGAGTGCCTGAATAACCATCACAATCTTTTATTAATAACTCTGCTCAATAATATAATATTAAAATAAAAACCCTGACCCCCAGCTCCTAAAAGTGCATGCATCTCTTTTAAAGGTCATTTCTATGCCCATATTAACTTTCCTCTCAACGGGCATGATTTCATAGTAACTCGGGACTCAAAAGCGATAAAGTCCCAAAAGTCAACTCGGGATCTCGTGGGGTCCACGACGTCAGAATTCTAATCCGATCGTTCCTAGAGGTTCCACTATGCCTAGGACACATGTCCCGAGAGTTTGGTCTCGATCGGACGGTTGGATTGCTCAGGATCGCACAATTGGACGGATGAACGATTTTCTATAATCCTAGCCCTAGGGTTGGCCTTTTCAGAGTGTCCGGGACTTTAATTGATGATCCGTCGAATCCTACATGATCCTGAAATTACCTAGATCAACATACTTCAGTTTGACTACGATCCAACGGTCTGAACGTATTGAACCCGGAAATCGCACACTATGCGAGATCCGTTCGGGGTTCAAACGTTATCTGAATTGAGATCCGTGAATTCCTAAAAGCTTGTGAGGACACGAGAATTATTCTAGGACCAAGAGTGGTCCCTGATGCTTGGCCCATGCGCTGGCGGCGCATGGGTGTGCATAGTAAATTTCGGCGGCCGAAAAATCTCCAAACCGCCGGCCCAAACTCCTAGCCTAGGTAAAACATCTAATTTGGAACCACTTTTGTTCTTAGACTATGGCCAAAAAGTGGCCGGAAGTGGCTGATATCGACATCCTAAACTCGGCAGAAATTCAACTCGTAAATCAACCCTTCAAACCTCAAAACCTCTCAAAACCTACCCAGCCATCAGCCAGAACATGAAAATCAGTCGAAAAACCATACCTAATTCGTCCGATTTGGTGGCCGGAGGAGGGAGAACGAGAGGCTTGAAATTCGGAGAAAAACCAGCCAAATCCGAGCGGTTTCCGGCGAACCCAGGGCGATTGGAGGTCGGGGAAGACGTCGGATGGGCTGCGGGGGTAACCCCGGTCAAGTTTTGACCGGTCCGGCGCGATGTGGTTGCGATTGGAGGTGGCTGGGTGATCGGCTGGAGCAAGAAGGAGGCGGGGAGGGGTTCTGATTGTGAGGAGAGAGAGAAGGGAAAACAGATTTTTAAAAATCTGATTTTCGAAAATTACCATTTTGCCCTTTTTTCATACTTTGCTCATAACTTCTTCGTTACAAGTCCGATTCGAGTCCACTACGTGTCTACGCACTCGTTTTGTAGCGCTCTACACAACGGTACAATCGGATTTCTCAAATTCTTTCCCAGTCAAAAAGTCAACTTAAATCCAAATAAGATAATCCAAGGGTAAATGAGTCTTTTCCTCCATTAATTTATTAATTAAATATGAATTAAGGTTTGGGTTGTTACAATAAGTAAAATCATGTTGCAATCTATTAAAATCATAAGCAAATTATATAATTACAAATCCGGTTGAAATCAATTACATTAAAATCATGTAATTACAATTTATTAAAATCTCAATTGAATAATGAAGTCCAATGGGTCGTACTGACCAAAAACCTGATATGGACCATAATTGGCCAAATCCGCTTTTGGCCCAACATGCTTAACATTAAAAATTAGGGGGTCTTTTTTTTTTTTTTTTTTTAATGAAGCAAATTTTAGGGGGTGGGAGGAGGCTACCCCATCCCTCAACTTACATGTTTTAATAATACACCAAGACTACTTATAAATTACAAACAATTGGCACTACATGTGGCAACATAATGCTCCATATTTCTCCTAATTCAACTTAGGTCAATAATAGCTTGGACTGCCACCTTTTTTCTGTTTTTTTGTTTTAATCAGGAAAAATAGCTTCATTGATATTGGAAAAACCAAGTACAATCACCCAGAAAAACTAGAATGGTCCAGTGCTATCTTGTGACCTCATTAAAACATAGCCTTAAAAACCCCCCAAAGGAGGCAGATCCGGTCAAGAAAAAAGAGTACCACATCATGCAATAACAAAAACAAAAACCTACTCTTCCCCTCCTATCTGACTCAAGTACATCCAAAAGCCAAACTAGTGCATGATCCTCCCATATGAATCGAGTGTGCTACTTAAGACCAAATTGAGCCAAAGAATGAGCCACTCGATCGTTTCATTAAAAGCCATACATCTATAGCAACGTTACCAATATTAGTACATAACACCTCAATGCCATTTAAGTAACTAACTGCTTCCTATGAATCTAACCCAATAATAAGATTGTGAAAACCTTTCACATAAGCTGACAGGACCTGACCTAAATTCCACTTTGGAACCCAAGCCGGACCCTGTGCGTGTCCAACACCTGGTAGGTGCCGAGCACAAATGACCTAATTGCCCTTCTAGTCAAATTTCAATTAAACTAGGGTTTGACTTCTGCCGAAAATTTAGCAGAGTCTTCCCAGCAATTAGACCAACCCCAAAACTACACCTGTGAAACAAGCATAAAGATAAACACCAATTGTCAGCATGCAAAAAATTACATTCCAACAGTTAAACATGCGTTCTAGGGCAATACCAGAGCATCTATACAGAATAGATTACATGTATAATACAACTATACAAAAGCCTACATTGGCAAAGGATGTGGCGAAAGGTAGTCTTGGCCCGGTGGTGGCGCATTGACACATGACTACAGCTTGGGGGCGTAAAACATTAAAAAGATGAGTGGACCAAAAACAAAGCTTTAGAAAATAATATAAGAACATACTAACCCCTCCGTAAAAACAGTTATGAAACTAAATCATTTTCTTATTTATACTCGTACTAAAATCAATGCATTCGTATATATATATCTATAGAATCAATCACACACTTCATCAAACATTAATTCCTTAAAAGCATTGAAATCAACTTTTAAATCTACCACCTAGGTGTACCCATTTATTACTCCGTCAATTCCTTGTAATCCGTCAATTCCTTTAGTTTCCGTCAATTCCATCCTCGTGCCACCGGAGTGACACGTCCTATCAGACATCGGGAAACACAAAGTCACCCGAGCCACAATCCTCGCGGGATTCAAGGGACACTTGGTCCATCTGAGCCGCGTTCCTCACACCCACGGTTTGGGCGTCCCCGAAACTCGTGGGGCGGTGTCTAGCATGCTGACCTACCCGAAGGCAACTGGATGTCCGTCGACATCAATATCGCTGAAGGCACCATAATTTTATTCTGAAGGCAACCTTATTTCCGAGGCAACATTTATTATACCGAAGGCAACCTTAATTAATCTTGGGTACCTATGGTGGTTTATGAGAAAATATAATTTTAGAAAAGTTAATGATAAATAAAAATGAATTCTTATTTATTCCTGAACTATGCTGCCATTTTATCTATTAATTATCTAAAATTCTGGTATGCCATAATCTCTAGGCACTTTCAACTCGGCAGCGTATAAAATATAAAAATAAAACATATAAAAGCAATAATTCAAGCTATTAAAACTCTTATCAATTAAATAACTTATTCAAGATCAAATAATGAAAATGAAATTGCATAAAGCGTTTATAAAAACAAACAGTCCACTCACAGGTGATCTGAGCTAACTGGAAACTTTGAAGGTCCTTTCTGCGGGTCAACTGGTGCCCGGGTGCCTGTGTAACCATCATGATATTTATAAATAAAACTGCCCAATGATATAATAATAAAACAAAAACCCTGACCCCCGGCTCCTAAAAGTGCGTGCGTCCTTTTAAAGGTAATTCGTATGCCACATTAGCTTTCCTCTCAAAGGGCATGATTTAGAAGTAAATCGGGACTCAAAAGCAATAAAGTCCCGAAAAGTCAACTCGGGACCACCCGCTTTGAAAGTTCCTAGAGGTTCCCACATACCTAGGACACATGTCCCAAGTGTTTGGTCTCAATCGGACGGTCAGATTGCTCACGATCGCACGATTGGACGGACGAATGATTTCCGTAACTCTAGCCCTAAGGTTGGACTCCGAAGCCAGTGAGCTCCCAAAAGGCCTCGTGCTAGATGGAGGCGGGCATGTACATATAAGGCACATCACCCCCTCTCCGTTGGTCGATGTGGGATCTTACAATCCATCTCCCTTAAGGGCCCGACGTCCTCGTAGGCACACTCGCACCACATGGCAAAGTGGGTCTGATACGAAATTGTCACATTCTGGGAGCTCACGAGCTACTTCCCAGTGAGTCACCCATCCTGGGATTGCTCTAGCCCCCAACTCGCTTAACTTCGGAGTTCCCATGATTTCGAAGCCAGTGAGCTCCCAAAAGGCCTCGTGCTAGATGGAGGCGGACATGTACATATAAGACACATTACCCCCTCTCCATTGGTCGATGTGGGATGTTACAATCTACCACCCTTAGGGGCCCGACGTCCTCGTCGGCACACTCGCACCACAAAGCAGAGTGGCTCTGATACCAAGTTGACAGGACCCGACCCAAATTCCACTTTGGAATCTGTGCCGAACCCTGTGCGTGTCCGACACCTGGCAAGTGTCGGCCACAAATGACCTAATTGGCCTTCTAGTCAAGCTTCACTTAAAATTGGGGTTCGACTTTTGCTGAAAATTCAGCAGTCTCCCCTGTTATTAGGCCACTCCCAAAATTTCACCTTTCAAAACATGTATATAAAAATATACCAACTGCTAGCATACAACTAATTACATACCAACAGTTAGACAAGTATTCTAGGGCAATAACAAAGCATCTATACAGAGTAAATTACAAATTAGCACAACTGAACAAAGCCCTACATTTGCAAAAGACGTAGCGGAAGAAGGTCTAGGCCCGGTGGTGGAGCATTGACGCACGACTACTGCCTGGGGGCGGAAAACATTAAAAAGGTGAGTGGACCAAAAATAAAGCTTTAAAAAAATAGAATACGAACATACTAACCCCTCTGTAAAAACAGTTATAAAACTAAATCACTTCTTTTATAAATAAACTCGTACTGAAAGCAATGCAAACGTATATAATATATATATAGAATCAATCACACATTTAATTAAGGGTTATTCGCAGCAATGGTCCCTCAACTATACCCCAAGTTACACTTTGGTCACTCAACTCAAATATTAGTTGCAGAGGTCACTCAATTAGGTGTTTTGTTACACCGTTAGTCCTACCGTCAACTCTGTTACTTTTTCTATTTAAAATGATGACGTGGCAAGCATCTCTTAGATTACTAATGGGCAAATGTGACTTTTCAGTTAAGATTATTTGTAGCAATGATCCCTCAACTATACTCGGAGTTACATTTTGGTCACTTAATTAGGCGTTATGTTGCACCATTAGTCCCTACCATTAGAGAGACTTGACGATAGGACTAACGGTGCAACAAAACACCTATTTAAGTTGAGTGACCAAAGTGTAACTTGGGGTATAGTTGAGGGATGAACGATTTTCCGTAATCCAAGCCCTTGGGTTGGCCTTTTCGGAGTACCCGGGACTCCGATTGACGATCCGTCGACTCGTACACAATCCTGAAATTACCTAGAACAGCATACTCCAATTTGATTACGATCCAACGGTCCGAACGTATTGAACCCGGAAATCGCACACTTTGCGAGATCCGTTCGGGGTTCAAACGTTATCCGAATTGAGATCCGCGAATTCCTACGCGCTCGTGAGGACACAAGGATTATTCTAGGACCAAGAGTGGCCCCTATTACCTGGCCCACGCGCCGGCCGCGCGTGGGTGTGCCTATCAATTTCCGGTGGCCGAATTTTCTCCAAATCATCGGCCCAAACTCCTATCCTAAGTAATACACCTTATTTGTAATCATTTTTGTTCTTGGACTATGGCCAAAAAGTGGCCGGAAGTGGCTGATATCGGCATCCTAAACTCGGCAGAAACTCAACTCGTAAATCAACCCTTTAAACCTCAAAATCTCTTAAAACCTACCAAGTCATCAGCTAGAACATGAAAATCAGTCGAAAAACCAAACCGAATTTGTCCGATTTGGTGGCCGGAGGAGAGAGAACGAAGCTTGGGAAGTTTTACAAAAAAACCAGCAGTTTTGAAGCTTTTTCCCGTGAGTTCTTCGGTTGTTAGTGGCGGCTGAGGGCTGGGGTTTGACGGCGGGGATGGGCCGGTCCTTCCTTGGCCGGTTCGGTGCTGAGTGGTGGCTACTGGGGGTGGTTGTGAAGCTTGGAGGTGGTGGCTGGAGAAGAAAATAAAAAAGGGGGGGTGGGGTTCTGCGCGAGGAAGAAGAGAGTGAGGAGAGAGAAAGGGAACTTCAGATTTAAAAATCTGATTTTTGGCAAAATTACAATTTTGCCCTTTTTAGTATTTTGCTCGTATTTCCTTCAATATAACTCGGAATTAAACCCACTACGTGTCCACGAACTCGTTTCGTCGCGCTCTACATAATAGTACAAGCGAAATTCCCAAATTCTTTTCCAGTCAAAATGTCAACTTAAAACCCAATAATTATTCTAAGGGTATAATTGTCTTTTCTTCCATTAAATTATTAATTAAATAATAATTAAGGTCTGGGTTATTACAATCTTCCTCTCTTATGAAAACTAAGCTCTCGCTACGTACCTGTCACTCGAAGAGGTAAGAATACTGGGCCCGCAAATGCTCTTCGGGTCCCCTAATGGCCTCTTCCACGTTATGACTCCTCCACAATACCTTTACTAGTGGAGTCTCTCTGGATCGAAGTACTTACATCGTCCAATCCAAAATCTGAACAAGTTGCTCCACATACTCAAATCATCCTTCAACCCTGTGGGTTGCTCTTTTAGAACATGGGATGGATCTGAAATATACTTCCGGAGCATAGGTACATGGAATACGTCATGTAGACGGGAAAGATCTACTGGCAAGTCCGGTCTGTAAGCTACTGGACCCACACGCTCTACAATCTCATATGGCCCAATGTAGCGAGAGCTTAGTTTTCCTTGCTTTCTAATCTCACTACGCCTTTCCAAGGCGATAATTCCAGAAATACCCAAACTCCATCGTACTTGTTCAGTGTCCGAGAAAGCTTGAACACGAAATCCATAGTAATGTGTCTCCCACTTCCATTCAGGAATCGTAAGTGGTTGCAGCAGTCCCAATGGTTTCTGTCGCTCTGCCTTAACTTGCTGACAAATTTGACACTGACGTACTTTGCAATCTGTTTCTTCCTGAAAGGCTACCAATATGTTCTCTCAGAGTACGATACATCTTGGTGTTGCCAAGGTGCATAGCAAAAGCTGCGCAGTGAGCCTCCTCAAGGATTTCCCTTTTTGGTGCCTCATCATTAGGGACGTACAACCTTGTGCCTACCATCTAGGCTCCATCATTCCTGACTGAATAATCTGTTCTGGTGTCCTTCTCAACCTCTAATTTCAATGTACAAACTAATGGATCATGAGACTAGGCTTCAATTATTCGCTCTACTAGCACTGGTCTCACATAGAGAGTAGCCCACAGTGCTCCCTGATCATCTGTACCTAGCCCAACTCTCAATTTCCTCATCTCCACTAACAATGGCACAAACCACCCTCGAATATGAGCTACCGATCCCGAGGAATCCCGAGGACTTCCTGCTGAGGGCATTAATGGTAGGAACAAGATTGTATGTTCCTGAGGAGGAGACATTAAAAAGGGAAATTCTTGAGGAGGCCCATTATTCAGCCTTCGCCATGCACCTTGGCAACACTAAGATGTATCGTACTCTGAGAGAACATTATTGGTAGCATTTCAGGAAGAAATAGATAGTAGAGTACGTCAGTAAGTGTCTAATTTGTCAGCAAGTTAAGGCAAAATGGAGTTTGGAGCACACTACTATGGATTTCATGTTCCAGTTTTCTCGAACACTAGATAAGTACAATGGAGTTTGGGTATTTCCAGAATTGTCGCCTCGGAAAGGCGTTGTGAGATTTGGGAAGCAGGGAGAACTAAACCCTCGCGATGTTGGGCCATTAGCCTACAGACTCACCTTATCTTCGGATCTTAACCGTTTGCACGACATATTCCACGTGTCTATGCTCCGAAAGTACATTTTTGATCCATCCCATGTTCTAGAAGAGCAACCCATAGAGTTGAAGGATGACTTAAGTTATGCGGAACCGCCTGTTCAGCTTCTGGATTGGAAGATGCAAGTGCTTCGATCCAGAGAGATTCCACTAGTGAAGGTTTTGTGGAGGAGTCACGATGTGGTAGAGGCCACTTAGGGACCCGAAGAGCAGATGTGGGCCCAATATCCTTACCTCTCGAGTGACAGTCACGTAAATTTCGAGGACGAAACTTTCATAAGGGGGGTATACTGTAACGACCCAAACCTTAATTAATAATTTAATAGAGGGAAAGACTATTTTACCCTTGGATTAATTTTTGAGGTTTAAGTTTTACTTGTTGATCGAAAACGAATTTGGGAATTTCGCTTGTACCGTTGCATAGAGTGCGACGAAACGAGTTCGTAGACACGTAGTGGGTTTAATTCCGAGCTGTATTGAAGGAAATACGAGCAAAATACTAAAAAGGGCAAAATTGTAATTTTGCCAAAAATCAGATTTTTAATTCTGAAGTTCCCATTCTCTCTCCTCACTCTCTTCTTCCTCATGCATAACCCCCCCTACCCCCCTTTTATTTTCTTCTCCAGCCGCCACCTCCAAGCCTCACAACCACCACCAGCCGCCACCACTCAGCATCGGACTGGCCAAGGAAGGACCGGCCCATCCCCGCCGTCAAACCCCAGCCCTCAGCCGCCGCTAACAACAGGATAACTCGCCGGAAAAAGCTTCAAAATTGCTGGTTTTTGGCAAAACTTCCCAAGCGTCGTTCTCTCTCCTCCGGCCACCAAATCGGATGAATTATGTATGGTTTTTCGACTGATTTTCATGTTCTAGCTGATGGCTGGATAGGTTTTAAGAGATTTTGAGGTTTGAAAAGTTGATTAACGAGTTGAGTTTCTGCCGAGTTTAGGATGCCGATATCAGCCACTTTCGACCACTTTTTGGCTATAGTCCAAGAACAATAGTGGTTCCAAATAGGGTGTATTACCTAGGATAGGAGTTTGGGCCGACGATTTGGGGAAAATTCGGCCACCGAAAATTGTTAGGGTAATAGGGGCCACTCTTGGTCCTAGAATAATCCTCATGTCCTCACGAGCGCGTAGGAATTCGCGGATCTCAATTCGGATAACGTTTGAACCCCGAACGGATCTCGCATAGTGTGCGATTTCCGGGTTCAATATGTTCGAACTGTTGGATCGTAGTCAAACTGAAGTGTGTTGTTCTAGGTAATTTCGAAATCGTGTAGGATTCGACGGATCGTCAATCGGAATCCCGGGTACTCCAAAAAGGCCAACCCTAGGGCTAGGATTACAGAAAATCGTTCATCCGTCCGATCGTGCGATCGTGAGTAATCCGACCTTCCGATCGAGACCAAACTCTCGAGACATGTGTCCTGGGCATAGTGGAACCTCTACGAACGATCGGATCAGAATTCTGAGGTCATGGACCCCACGGGGTCCCGAGTTATCTTTTTGGGACTTTATCGCTTTTGAGTCCCGAGTTACTACTAAATTATGCCCATTGAGAGGAAAGTTAATGTGGGCGTAGGAATGACCTTTAAAAGAGATGCACGCACTGTTAGGAACCCGGGGTTAGGGTTTTTATTTTAATATTATATTATTGAGTAGAGTTATTAATAAAGATTATGATGGTTATTTAGGCACCCAGGCACAAGGTGACCCGCAGGAGGGACATTCAAAAGGGTCCAGCTAGCTCAGAGCATCTGTGAGTGGACTTTTTGTTTTATAAATGATTTTGTGAAATTTATTCTTATTGCTTGATCTTGAATAAGTCTTATTCAAATATTAGAGTTGCATAATTATTATATGCTTCTAAGTACTTCAATTTATTAATTTGCTGCTGAGTTGAGAATCCTTAGAGGATAGGAAAAGTATAAACTTGGATAGTTATCAGATTAAGTGGCAGCAGGCTTTAAGGTTTATTAAGACATAGTTTTATAAATTCTAGTTTGTTTTCAGTAAATGTATATATATATATTTCAAAAACCACTATAGGTACCCAAGATTAATAAAGGTTGCCTCCGATAATATGTTGCCTTCAGATTTAAATGGTTCCCTTTGGTTATAACGATGTCTACGGACATCCAGTTGCCTTCGGGTAGGTCAGCATGCTTGACACAGCCCCATGAGTCTCAGGGACGCTCGGACCGTGTGGTGCTAGGAGTGTAGCTCAGGTGGGCCAAGTGTTCCCTGAGTCTAGCTAGGATTGCGGATTAGGCCGACCAAGTGTCCCCTGAATTCTGCTAGGGTTGCGACTCGGGTTGACCTTGCGTCACCGAGACCTGCCAGGACGTGTCACCAATGGTGATACGAGGGAATTGACAGAATTAAAAGGAATTGACGGAAATTAAAGGAATTGACGGAATTATACATGGGTACACCTAGATGGTAGATTTAAAATTGATTTCAATGCTTTCAAGTAATTAATGTTTAATTAAATGTGTGATTGATTATATATATATAAACGTTTGCATTGCTTTTAGTACGAGTTTATTTATAAAAGAAGTGATTTAGTTTTATAACTGTGTTTACAGAGGGGTTAGTATGTTCGTATGCTATTTTTTAAAGCTTTATTTTTGGTCTACTCACCTTTTTAATGTTTTGCGCCCCTAGGCAGTAGTCGTGCGTCAGAGCGCCACCACCGGGCTGAGAACTTCTTCCGCTACGTCTTTTGCCAATGTAGGGTTTTGTTTAGTTGTGCTAATTTGTAATCTACTCTGTATAGATGCTCTGTTATTGCCCTAGAACACTTGTCTAACTGTTGGTATGTAATTAGTTGTATGCTGGCAGTTGGTATATTTTTATATACATGTTTTGACAGGTGAAATTTTGGGAGTGCCCTAATTACAGGGGAGACTCTGCTGAATTTTCGGCAGAAGTCAAACCCCCGTTTTAAGTGAAGCTTGACTAGAAGGGCAATAAGGTCATTTGTGGCCGGCACTTGCCAGGTGTCGGACACGCATAGGATTCGGCTCAAATTCCAAAGTGAAATTTGGGTCGGGTCCTGTCAATTTGGTATCAGAGCCACTCTGTCGTGTGGTGCGAGTGTGCCGACGAGGACGTCGAGCCCCTAAAAGGGGTAGATTGTAAGATCCCACATCGAGCAACGGAGAGGGGGTGATGTGCCTTATATGTACATGCCCGCCTCCATCTAGCACGAGGCCTTTTGGGAGCTCATTGGCTTCGGAGTCATGTGAACTCCGAAGTTAAGCGAGTTGGAAGCTAGAGCAATTCCAGGATGGGTGACCCACTGGGAAGTTGCTCGTGAGCTCCCAAAAACAAAACCGAGAGGGGGGCCCAAAGCGGACAATATCGTGCTATAGCGGAGCCGATCCCTGGATGTGACAATGTAGGGTTTTGTTCAATTGTGCTAATTTGTAATCTACTCTGTATAGATGCTCTGTTATTGCCCTAGAACACTTGTCTAACTGTTGGTATGTAATTAGTTGTATGCTGGCAGTTGGTATGTTTTTATATACATGTATAATACAACTATACAAAATCCTACGTTGGCAAAGGATGTCGCGGAAGGTAGTCTCGGCCCGGTGGTGGCGCACTGACGCACGACTACTGCTCGGAGGCGTAAAACATTAAAAAGGTGAGTGGATAGAAAACAAAGCTTTAGGAAACAATATAAGAACATACTAACCCCTCCGTATAAACAGTTATGAAACTAAATCATTTTCTTATTTATACTCGTATTGAAATCAATGCATTCATATATTATAGAATCAATCACACACTTCATCAAACATTAATTCCTTAAAAGCATTGAAATCAACTTTTAAATCTACCACATAGGTGTACCCATTTATTATTCCGTTAATTCCATGTAATCCATCAATACCTTTAATTTCCGTCAATTCCTTTAGTTTCCGTCAATTCCATTCTCGTGCCGCCGGAGTGACACGTCCTAGCAGACATCGGGAAACACAAAGTCACTTGAGCCGCAATCCTCGCGGGATTCAAGGGACACTTGGTTCATCTGAGCCGCGTTCCTCACACCCACGGTTTGGGCGTCCCCGAAACTCGTGGGGCGGTGTCTAGCATGCTGACCTACCCGAAGGCAACTGGATGTCCGTCGACATCAATATCGCTGAAGGCACCATAATTTTATTCTGAAGGCAACCTTATTTCCGAGGCAACATTTATTATACTGAAGGCAACCTTAATTAATCTTGGGTACCTATGGTGGTTTATGAGAAAATATAATTTCAGAAAAGTTAATGATAAATAAAAATGAATTCTTATTTATTCCTGAACTCTGCTGCCATTTTATCTATTAATTATCTAAAATTCTGGTATGCCATAATCTCTAGGCACTCTCAACTCGGCAGCGTATAAAATATAAAAATAAAACATATAAAAGCGATAATTCAAGCTATTAAAACTCTTATCAATTAAATAACTTATTCAAGATCAAATAATGAAAATGAAATTGCATAAAGCGTTTATAAAAACAAACAGTCCACTCACAGGTGATCTGAGCTAACTGGACCCTTTGAAGGTCCCTCCTGCGGATCAACTGGTGCTCGGGTGCCTGTGTAACCATCATGATATTTATAAATAAAACTGCTCAATGATATAATAATAAAACAAAAACCCTGACCCCCAACTCCTAAAAGTGCGTGCGTCCTTTTAAAGGTCATTCCTATGCCCACATTAGCGTTTCTCTCAAAGGGCATGATTTAGAAGTAACTCGAGACTCAAAAGCGATAAAGTCCCGAAAAGTCAACTCGGGACCCCGTGGGGTCCATGACCTCAAAAACCCGCTCTGAAAGTTCCTAGAGGTTCCCATATACCTAGGACACATGTCCCGGGTGTTTGGTCTCAATCAGACGGTCGGATTGCTCACGATCGCACGGACGAATGATTTCCGTAACTCTAGCCCTAGGGTTGGCCTTTTCAAAGTATCCAGGACTCCGATTAACGATCCGTTGAATCCTGCACGATCCTGAAATTACCTAGATCAACATACTCCAATTTGACTACGATCCAACGGTCTGAACGTATTGAACCCGAAACTCGCACAATATGCGAAATCCATTCGGGGTTCAAACGTTATCCAAATTGAGATCCGTAAATTCCTACGCGCTTGTGAGGACACGAGGATCGTTCTGGTACCAATGGTGGTCCCTGCTACCTGACCCATGCGCCGGCAGCGCGTGTGTGCATAGCAAATTCCGGCGGCTGAAAAATCTCCAAACCGCCGGCCCAAACTCCTATCCTAAGTAAAACACCTAATTTGGAACCACTTTTGTTCTTGGACTATGGCCAAAAAGTGGCCGGAAGTGGCTGAAACTGAGATCTCAAATCGTCAGAATTCAATTCGAAATTTAACCCTTCAAACCTCGAAATCTCTCAAAACCTACCCAACCAACAGCTAGATCGTGAAAAATAGTCGAAAATCCATACCTTACTCGACTGATTTGGCGGTCGGAGGAGGGAGAACGAGAGGCTTGAAATTCGGAGAAAAACCAGCCAAATCCGAGCTGCTTCCGGTGGCTGGAGCTGTCGACGGAGGCTGCGCAGGTCGGGGGTGCGACGGCGAGGTCTGGCTGGCGTGTGGGGTCTGTTCCGGTGGGCTGGGGTGGTCGGCTGGGTGGTTATGGAGATTTGCAGGTGGCTGGAAGTGAAAAAAAGAAATGGGGGAGGGCTGCTCGCATGGAGAAGAAAGGAAGAAGAAGAATTAGATTTTTAAAATCTGATCTTGCAAAACTACCAAATTGCCCCTTAACTTATTTTGCTCGTAATTCCTTCGTTATAAGTCCGATTCGAGTCCACTACTTGTCTACGGACTCATTTCGTCGCGCTCTACGCAACAGTACAAGTGGATTTCCCAAATTCCTTCTCGGTCAAAAATTCAATTTAAATCCTAATAAATTATTCTATGGGCAAATTTGTCTTTTCTTCTATTAAATTATTAATTAAATATTAATTAAGATTTGGGTTGTTACATAAGCAGTAGCAAGCCCTCTCGCAACGCCTTTAATTCAGTTTCCAAAATGCCCAAACCCACCTCTCCGCCACAAGCACAACCCCAAACAAAATCGCCATGGATATCACCAATTCGTTAAAGTAACTAATTGCTTGGGTTGCCACTTATCTGCGAAATAAGTTCAAATTTGCACTTTCATTTTTGTAATTTCTTTGTATTATTCTTTCTCGTTTTAGTTCTTACCACTTTTGGTCTAAATCATCAATAAATGAGTTCAAATTTGCTTTTTATTTACATCTAAATTTACCGAGTAACAAAATAATTTCTTGGTTAGGCTTAGGAGTCCCTGCAGAGTATCATGGCATACTTGAGTAATTGATGCAAATATAACTTACCAAGAAGATACAAGAAAGCAAGAGACATCTGATACAAACAAGTATTAGGTTCAAATTATGCTGCCAATTGAATTTACCATACGCTGCTTAAATATAAAAACTGATGCAGAATGAATCTAAGACCACCCAAATGCGTAGTCAAGAATATAAACCAGCAACAGAGAAAGTGGATAAAGCAGCATAGCCACCAGAGACATCCAAAGGGGGAAGGTGGTGCGGAAACTGGCAATGGCACCCATCAGAATGCAGACAACTACAATAACGAGAACTTCAGCGGAAAAGCTCCACGTCAGGTTGCGAATGTAAACCAGACCCAAGAAAACTGCCAGGGAAAGGATGTTGCTCATTGTTACTGAGCCATATATCTGCACCACAAAGAAGGAATAGATCAGAGAACATCATATATAGTTCACAACCCTAAATTAGTACAAAATTCCCAAGGTGTCTTTAATTTGAGTGGTTAGCATACACAAAAGAAAAGCTAGAGATTGTTAGCAAACTGTCTACCTCAGAGTATGCCAATGAGGCAGTTCTCTGCTTTTTCCGGCTGACGAAAATTAGAGTGGAGACTATCTCACTGGAGCTAGCAAAAGGTAGAATGACGAATGAGACGAAGAACGAAGGGATACTCGTAGCAGTTGAGAAGTCGTCAACAGCATCAACAAGAGGATCAGCAAACACTGCAGCAACTATAGTTCCCAGAAGCAGCAACCCTACTGCTTTGGAGGCATGCCACTTGACATTTTTAACATCCTCCACAACCTCATCCATTTGATCCATAAACTGATCCTGCTCTTTCTTTGTTTTCTGAATATGCAGCCACAGATGTCATTAACTAAGTGACATATATATATGCATGTATGTATCGGCTAGAGAAAATTAGAGGATTTAAACAACTTACCTTATCAAAATCCTCTAACAGTTTCATCGATGGTGGAAGCTTTCCACGCTCCATTATTGCGACATGCTTAGCCTTGTTGATCCATCTCGAGATTCCTTTGAAAAATTCACCCACTTCAATCTTTGAGTCATGAGATGTATCAAAATCTCTCATCACTTGTGAAATTGCTTCATCGATGTTTATGTCTATATCGTCGAACTGGATTCCTATAATCAGAGATCTTAAGTCTGCAGTACTTAGATAACCATCCGAATCCTGATCAAGTGTCTTGAACAACCTATCATTAGATCAACAGATTATTTAATATCAGCATTGACATTATAATCTGGAAGCTAGTCAAAGCACGAACTAGACGACTAAACTTTTTTCTATCTGTATTACAGTATAATAGGACACACAACTTTATATATGCATTGTAAATGAAAACCCGAAAAGAAAAATATCCCAACTAGTTGAGCAGCAACATAAGTACTTAAAACCGAGACAGGTTTGAAGAAGCATTATCTATTAGAATGTGAGCATCTAACCCAAAATTAATTGGAAATGTGGTAGAGAAGCCCAAGATCCTGTGAAAATACTGATGCAAGGCTTCCTTCCAACGTGGGATAATGCGTGCCGAAGCAAATAATTTACATCATATATGGAATTACTAGTGAAGTTGTAAATGCCTGACTTATTGTTTGAAAAAATAGATCCCAATGGAACTGACAAAGATTGCAGAGTTTAATGAAGACTAACTTTTCTATAACAACTTTGTTAGGATCACCATCATTTGTAAGAAGTCTTCCCAGCGCATTTGTTTTCAACTGTATTAGAATTTCTGACATCACGTGCTTATGCTTTGATAATGCAAGTTTTCTCTTCTGAATCCATGGCTGAAAAACCTGCATCAATATATGTTTCATAGATATGATGCAGCGATTAGTGCAGAACGGAGGGGAAGATGCCGAGGTTATATACAAATCAAACAAACATGAAATTTGGTAACTGAAAAATATCTTTTTGAAAACTAAACTTTCAGCTAGCTACCTGATAGAGGCTATAAGCAATCACGAAGCAGATGGCAACGATGAGCGAAATCAGAATTGCCAAGCGATTGTCAGAAGTTGTGTGAAAAACTTGGGGTAATTGGACAATTACAAAAGGAATAATAGAGAAAACCATGATCCTTGCAGCATAGCTTGTCCAAATATCTGTGCTCACACCAGATCCTGATAAATAAATAAAAATTAAGCAGAACAATGAATATATATCAATGTACAATATTATCGAACATATGGAGAATCACTTCTGAAAATAATCACTTTAAGTGATTTTATGGAGAAGCACATGAGAGGTGCTTCTCCCTAGAATCACTAAGTGATTTTCTGGAGAAGCACGTGCGACATGCTTCTTCCCAAAAGTGATTCTGGCCTATCCAGAATCACTCCCAAACAAGCCCTAATTCATTTAACTCTTACTGATTCTGGAAACTTTTTCCACTTTATTTTTCAAAAATATATTTTTCATTTTAGGGTAGAATTCTATAAACATTGAGTTACACACATTAAGCCAAGAACAGGATAGGAAAAAGTATACCAGTTAAGCTAAATGGTTTTTCATCTTTTTGATCAACTGCAACTGAATTTTCAAGGTCACATTTGCCAACTAGGAGACAGGTGCCCCATAGAATTGTTAGAAGCATAACATTTGATCCAGCTAGCAAGCCCATTCCCACAGAGACCTGACTTTGAGCCGTTTCTGTGTCTCCAGAAAGTCCAGACGCTGTTAAGAAACACCAGAAAGAGCACAGCCAGTAATTTACTCCATCATACGTATTACGTACCAACAAAATAAATAACACATAAATTGAAATTTCTTCTGCAAGAGACACAATTATTTGAGTTTTTCTTTTAAGAGAAGGGGTAATCCGTTTCATAAGCCAAAGAAGGTCGAGGCATACCTAACCATGTTCAACTTTATTAGCTTTTTTTTTGTGTTTTTTATTTTATTTTTATTTATACAAACGATATTTTACTTTAATCTAATATAAACTACGGGTACAGGAGATTCAAACTTGGGTGCAAAGTGGAGAGAGCACATCCACTCTAACCAACTGGCTAATGTATGATTATTAGCTTGTTAATAATATCGTTATTTCGTTAATTAGGGTGGCTGAGAGGTAGTCAGTTGTTCAAATATGAGCAGCAAGACTTTCTTATAGTCAACAACCGGTTTTTTATTTTTTTTTATTTTATTGTTTGAAAATTACTAGTTAACCAATTTTTATAACTGGGCCAAGTCATTAGTTGACATGATGAGCATAGACTAACTACTCCACCATCACATGAACATGTCAAGTACTTACGCAATAAGGCTACTTGAAATAAAATAATTTTTATGCACATAATTAACTTAAGTTGCGTCATTTGACCTTACTGATAATGACGTAATTTTACAGATAATTATTTTTCTTCCTTTCCCAGTGCAAATAAAATAGAGGAGAAGAAAAGTCAGTGCATTGCTCGGATAGCATAGCACGTTAAACTGAGCATAAATAGATTTTCTATTTAAACCCCGCACTTCTCTTTGTTCACCACAATACTTAAATCATTAAGCTGTAAGTTTTATTATTGTGTAAAAAGACAAAAAAGGTCATCCAACTTAATAATTAACCCTAATACATCCATACACACCCCACACACCCCACCACTTTTCATATCAACTTTTAGAAAAATACAAACTCCTCTACATCCTATTGTCAGATTACTCTTTTCTTTTAAAGACATAGAAAATTGACGAGCCTACCTCTTTAAATATGTGTGAGAGTTGATGGACAGGCTTGTTGATTATCAACTCAACAATACCCAAGTGTTGGAATTCCAGTTACAGTTCTTGGAAAGAGGTAAAGTTGTTCTCTTTCTCTAGAAAGTATTAAATTTCGGGTTTAGGGTTCTATTTATTTGTGCTTTTTTTTGCTGGGAACAAAGAAAATTGTGGGGTTTAAATAGAAAATCTCTTTTATTTCTTATTTTTTTCAGTTTGGGGTGTATTTAAGGGTTTATTTTTTGGACAAAGGGGTGTATTTAAGGGTAGTTTGGGAAGATAGTGGGGTTTTCTTAGAAATTGTGAAAATTTAAATTAAAAGATGGGGTGAACTTAGAACATGGGGTGAACTAAGAGAAGTGTGGGGTTTAAATAGAAAATCTCAAAACTCATCCTTAAAATCAGCTTATTAATACAATAAGAGCGTATTCCAATTCAAAATCAATTCAAAATGGGTGAAGACACGAATACATATCATTATATAATATGTGAACTTTTCATTTCTCAATATGGTTATTGAAATGATTTCAATTCCTCACTTTCATGTGTTTTACTAACATATGAATATTGAAATTATTTCAATTCCTAACGAAGTCCCATGTATTTGTCAATTATACACTCTAGACGGCAAGCATGCTGGGCAATAATGGGAAGAATTTATAGAGAGATAAACTCTAATTTGTTTTTGCAGAATGTAGTCCTATAGCAGGTTAATAAATAACTAATTTCGGATAACGAATTAATGTTGAGCTAGCTAGCTATATATATATATATATATTATATAGCTAGGTTGATGAAAGCTAAGCTTACCAAGAATAATGGTGGCATCAGGTATAGAGCTCAAAAGAGGCAGGAAGAAACCACCAACGATACCAGGCCCTAAAATCTGCAGCAGAATCTCACTTCCATTAGACAACAGCTTGGCTGATAGAAACATCAAGTAGCCATAAACGATGATCAGGAAAGTATTTCCCAAAACGGTGGTTGTGCATGGCAAGAATCCGTATGTCTGGTCACAACTATCTGAAGAGAACAAGCTGCCGGGCAGCCAAATGGAATTTGGTTTCGGAGTTTTTTCGAGTACTCCATCGGAGACCATGCTCAACGGCAAGTCGTTTGTTATGGACCGACTTTCGCCGGAGCTGGCTTGTTGAAGTAACAAGATGGCTAGCAAAAGGAGTGTGAGTTTCTTTGCCATGTTTTGGCTTGGGGAAGAAGCTTGTACACTTTTTGCATTTGCTTGTGTTGCTTTGCATATATATATAGCTTTAGATGGTTCATGGGCATGTTTTAGGTGTAAAGTTTGGATGCTAGGAATTTGTTTAGGTGGGGTCGAACTTGGAAGACAGGTCAGATGAAAATAGATCCAAAAAAGTAGATGGGCAATATATATGTGACCGTAGAGGAAGTATAACATGCAACATATTTTAAACTTGGGTGGCCAAGTGGATGAATGAGAGAGAAAAATATAATATATTTAGAAGAAAAAAGAAAAGAACCATAGAAGTCAAAGACTTTTGCTAACCTAAACAACTAGATTTGAGAAGTCTTGTTTGATTTTTTTAAAAAAGGGTAAATTGCCGAAATGCCCCTTGAACTTGTACCTAATTATCAATTTACCCTCTAACTTTTTTTTTTTTACAAAATTAAGGACTTGAATTAAATTGTATTTTCAATTTCCCCCCTGCCGTCCAAATCAATAACATGTCATCCAATAATCCGTCAAAATCATTAAAAATATATATTTTTTGAAAAAATTAAAGAAAAAAAAATCTTATGGACCCACCCACCCCACCCCATGCATCTTCTTCTCCAACCTATTCCCCCTTAACCTGCAACAAAATCCCACCATTTTTTTTTCTTGCCAAAGCAATTTCTCAAGCTCATTTTGCTTGCTTGAAGACCACTCTGTCCAAAAACCTCTCTCTCTCTCTCTAAGCAGCTCCTCATTTCATCATATACGTTTTTGGTACCATCCCATAAATAAGCTCTCAAAGCTTTAAACTAAACCCTTTCAATCTCTCTCTCCCCAACACTCAAAAAAGCTCTCATCATCATATACGTTTTTGGTACCATCCCATAAATAAGCTCTCAAAGCTTTAAACTAAACCCTTTCAATCTCTCTCTCCCCAACACTCAAAAAATCTCTCATCTCTCTCTCTCTCTCTCTCTCTCTCTCTCATTCAAGCTCCCCCCCATCCCCCATCACAGACCCACCCCACAATGAACCCAGAACCCACAAACCCACCCCCAAAATGAACCCAGATTTTTTTCCACCCACAGCCAAACACCCCTCCCCCCCCCCCCCCCCCTCTCCCCACGAACCCATAACCACCGCAAACCCA
Organism: Prunus kanzakura; assembly: GCA_020521455.1. Taxonomy (NCBI): domain Eukaryota; kingdom Viridiplantae; phylum Streptophyta; class Magnoliopsida; order Rosales; family Rosaceae; genus Prunus; species Prunus kanzakura. The sequence goes on along the minus strand of BPUM01000803.1, from coordinate 922,604 downwards.
TTCGCGCCCTTTCCCCTATGATTTTTTCCCCACAGCCTTAAAGGTCCAGACTTCTTCACCTCACAAGTTCATTGCCCCTTCACCCAAAATCTCGACCCTAAATCGCACAACTCATCAATGGATTCAAGATCTGAATAAAATGGGGTTGATGGGTTGCATAGAGAGAGAGAGAGAGAGAGAGAGAGAGAGAGAGAGAGAGAGGCAGAGAGAGAGGGGGCAGAGTCGCAGAGAGAGGGAGTTGTAGGGAGGGAGGGAAGAAAGGGTTTGGTTGCAGAGAGAGAGAGAGGCAATAATCGCATAGAGAGAGAAGACTTTATTAAAATGATTTTTTTTTTCATTTTATATGTCATACTATTGTATTTTACAGTATTTAATTATTTTTAACATATGAAATAACCAATTTGTCCTCATATTTAATGGCAAATTGGATGAAATGTTGATAATTTAGACGGCAGGAGGAACATTGATAATAAAATTTAATTCGAGCCCTTAATTCGCTAAAAAAAAAGGTCAGGGGGTAAATTGATAGTTATGTACAAATTTAGGAGGCAATTCGGCAGTTTACCCAAAAAAAAAAGATTTGAGAAGTGTTGACATTGCTTAGTGTGAAGACAAGTCAGTTTGGATAGGGAGGGGTAAAGTTGTCCGAAAGACTTGCTGAGTGGGCTTATGAATACAGAAACTCATAATTAGATTGACAATTCTAATTAAGGACTAAATTGAAATTGAAATAATTTGGTTCGAATTACAAAAGTATAAATATAAAGTATATTTGATTCTATTTATTAGCACTTTTGGTTTAATAGAAGAGGACTCGTTTTAGTGGTTTGAGATGTCTTCTTATTTCATTCAAGACACCATGTTGTTTGATTCTATATAAGTCAGTATATTTCCCATTATTTCTTCTAATATTCAATAAATTTTCCTCATATTGTCCATGTTCATAAAAAACCTATAAACAATTGAAAATAAATTAATCCTAATGTTGGTGCAAAGGTTTCGCTACGTGACGGGGGCAGTTTTGCCCCCATAACAAATCCATAAACAATTTGAGGGCGCATTCCTGTGATGTCAGAGTGTCTTCCAACTAAATATTGAACCATTGGCCCTCTAATTTACTGTTTTGTTCTTTTTTGTTATTGGATGAGCTCTCTAATTACAGTGGTTGAATTATTTGTTTCTTTTCTTTTTCTTCATAAAATATGGATTACTTATCACACTGAGTTAAATGCAGCAGCCAGAGGGTCATAAATGTAATCTTGGTTTTATCCATGTGCTCATAAAATATACAAGGAAGATTCTAATTACATGTTCAAATAAGCTGTCGAAACCATAAATCATCCGAGGCTAGTTGATCTTGAGAGATATTATTATATAGGAAACTTTCAAGGAAGATTCCGAGTATATATGTTTACAAATTTGACCCAACTACCATTATAGAATGCATGTGATTCAGTGGTTATCTCAAAATTTAGAACATGTTTGGTTTCTTGTACAACGAGTACAATTTTTTTTTGTCACTAAAATTATAAAAATAGAAAACAATCCAATGACACTCAACCATGAAAGTTTGGAAGTTTCAAAGAATTAATGTTGACAAGCAATGTTCAGTTAGATTTTTATTTTATTTTATACATATATATACACAAGCAATGTTAGGAGAAGGGGGCATCGAAACCTAGAACCTCAGGTGTAGAGATAAATGATCTTAACCACTTGAACAACAAGCCCCTTACTTCAGTTAAGAAATTTTAGAGCAGTTTGAAAACTGTATTTCAGAGCCGTTTCTGAAAACTCAACCAAACGGTGGTTGTGATAACCTCCTTGTTAATTTCTTGTCCTACAAAGAAAGAATCAAATGCCAAACTCTTCGCCTTGAATTTCGAACTAGGTCCCAATTCAGAAAAATAAATAAATTACTTGACATCACAACTTCTGAATGAGGCTTGTATTGCCCAAACTGATGCAGAAAATAGAACTAATGTGCATGTGAAGCAATAAGTTAAAAGCGTTAAAAACAGAGGAAGCAACTTTCATAACGGAGGGTGACGTTGGAAATATCGTGCAATAACATTTGCTTCCCTAAACCAAAACATTCTGTTTTAGTGTTCGATAACACACGTTTGAAAACAGAAATTTCAGAACAGTGCAAACAAATCCCATCTCTTTTACCTTTGTCTAATTTAATTCACATCATGTCAATTTTATAGGAGAAGCAACACTCTCAAAACTAAGATATCAAGGGTTAATTTTTTGAGTCAATATCCATGCCATTCACGGATTTGCTCATTCTAAAATCAACGACAGCCTTGTCAAAGGTGCTCCTCACATGTTGGCATACAACCATGAGATCCTGGCTTGCATCTTTAAATACATCTTTCGCTGCAGCACCTGTAAAGTTTCACGAAATATCCACGTTATACGCATTATAAACTTCAAGACTGATTTCAAAACTGCAATTCCTTATAAAAACACCAAGGAAGTTTCTAAAATTTTCCCTGTAGTGTAAGAGTGAAGTAAGTTTTCATGTAAATAACTCCTTGGCCTCCATAACGAAGACTACATTTTGGTACATTGGAAGGGATTCCTTAACCTATCTCCTAGTCCTACACCCTCTTCCCCACTCCTCCATCACCACCAGGGCTACTGCGTACCTGCCACAGCAGGACTGCTCGATGCATTAATTATCATACTAGAAACTTTTAAGGGGTCCAAATCAACTATCTTGAGATGATAATGGGTTTACATGTTCAAGCAGAAACTCCATTAGAAGTAATACAGAGCCCACACTTCTGCAGGGTATTGATTAAGCAGCTGTTTTATGGGTACCTAATGTTGCTCCAATCAATTAACTGATTCAGACTCCACAACTTGGCTCCAATCACAGATATGATCAGGCAAAGTATCAAATACACAACTCCAGAATTTTGGAGGCATGACCAAGTGAATAGAAGATGTTGTTGTAACTATTCATAATAAACAAGTACTATATGCACACAACCATCAGTCTCTATCTTACATTAAAAGAAATAAATCAGAAACAAGCGCAAGGCCAACAATTATGAGAAACATAGTTGATAGAACAAGAATCATTATAATAGTCCATATATATCGCTGAAGGCAAGGCATATATATGTTACCTGTTGTTTGGACTCTAATATTAACTCGGTTATCGGATGGATGAGGAATGCTGTACCCGCAAAATTTTGTCCTTGGACTGCAACATAACAATAAAACTTGATTTAGATATCATTAAACTGTTATTACCACCACTACTACTTATTATTATAATTATAATTTTCCAGTTACTTAATCCTATCCTATTGAAAGATTTACTTCAACGGGGAAAATATGATCAGGATTCTGAGGAAAATTTGTATAATTAAACTTATAAAGCTTTTCCCACTTGGATCATTCCAATTGAATGGTAACCGAATTTAGCAAGATTTTCTTCAACATGTACAAATTCATAAGGATTAACTTATGGTTCATGCTTAGAAAGCTATAGTAGGAGCAATTTTATAGGAGAAGCAGATTATTGATACATATCAACAGTCACATATTTGGTAAAAAAAATTTATTAAATAATTAGAAAGCACTTACTCCTGATTTAAAGTGAACCTGATCGCATTCGCATATGTATGATCCTCATCAATCAAAGAAAATGTGGATTGGCTGGGATCAGATAAGGACCCATGTTCCATTTCTCACTAAACCCTGCCTACCAACCAAAAAAGAAACAAACAAACAAAACAACAAATCTAAATTACACTACTTAACAATAACATTCTTTAAATGAAAACTGTAACTCCTACCCATGTATTTTTCTTCTGTTTTTTTTATAAAAAAATTGGGTAAAAACCCATGTATTTGTTACTAATTATCTGGAAAATAGAAATTTACAAATTTGAACTAATTTGGTAGAAAGTAAAATACCTAGTTCAGAAGTTTGTTAACTATTATTTTATAGAAATCAAAATGCAACAAATGAATCCCTAAACGTGCAAATATACAAATGCGAAATCAAAATCAAAATTCCCAAATTAAGTTCAGACGTTGAATCTTGGATGGGTCTCTATGACGCGAGAGAATGGGAAAGAAAAAAGTTGGGGCTACAGAAATTAAACAGAAAACGAGAAACAGAGTGCAGAATCTTACCCAGAGGTGACGACTGAAGTTTCAAAGAGAAAACGAGGAGGCAAAATTGGAGATAACTGATTCTGTTGGTATGCTGGTTGTGGCTCTCTATATGTTTGTCGACTGAAGCTTACGAGTGACCGTGAAGTACAAGAAGAAGGCGAGAGACGTGAGGTAGGGTTTAAAGATTAGAATTGGACTGTGCCTCGCTTATCCCCTAAGCCTGTTTAGTGGGCTGAACTGAATTGGATATATGCAATTAAAATAGACATGGGTTTAGTCTGTTATTTGGTGAGTTTTAAGATCCTGTATGGTGGTTTGGACTGGACTGGATATATGCAATTAAAATAGACATGGGTTCAGTCTGTTATTTGGTACAGCTGATTGTATATGGATCTTAGATATTAGTTCATAAAAAAGGGGCTTCGTAACCCATCGTTAGACATGGATTTTGAAGCCCCATCTTTTCTCTTGCCGAATGTGTGAGCTCTCGTCTCCCTCAGCACTTCTTCCTGGTCTATCCTCTTCTCTTCTATGCTCTCCTCTTTCTCTTCTCTCCTCTTCTCTCCGTTTTTTATCCAGGTGTTTAATCTAATAAAGAAAATATACTGAAAAAATCTAATAAAGAAAATATACTGAAAAAATCTAATAAAGACATAAATTTTTTCAAAATTATTATGTTTTCCAGTCCAGTCCAAAGTTAAGTATAGCACCAAACAACATAAACAAAGTTTGGTCAAGTCCCAACCAGTCCAATCTAGTCTTGTCCAATTCGGACCACCAAATAGGGCCTTATTTTATTTTATTTCTCTTTCAATTTGTTTTTTCATTTTTAATTAGTTTTGTATTCAATTGAAAATTTTAATTCGTTTATAATTTTTTCACTTTTTTATTTAGTTTAGTTTAGTTTTTTTTCATTCGCTAGGATGGGGAAGGGGAGTATTATATTGAAATTTGGGTTGCCTCAAGATTGTCTCCTAAGAGCATCCACAATGGGGAGGTGTAAATTCGGAGGTGTAAAGCAACGTATATATCTCCTTTACACCTCCGAGAGATGCAAATGTCATTTTTGCTCTAATGGGTTGGATGCAAATTCAAAGTTGTAAATCCGATTTTTTTGTATTTTTTCTTTTTTTGTGTTAAATTTTTTTTATGTTAATTTTTTGTGCATTAGTTTAATTATTTTTTCTAAGCAAATCGACCTAAATTTTTTTTAATTCCAATAAGATATAATTTAATTCAATATGATGTAAATAAAATTAATCTGAACTGTCAGCTTTGATATGAATTTATTCTTCACCACTGATCAGTGTAGTTGTTTTAGTTTCATATTTCAATTTAAATGAAATCTAGCCATACATTAGAGAGTTGTTGGAGAAGAACTTAGTACATTTGCATCATTTTTAATAACTTCCCATATTAATAAATCTCAGCCACGCTCTAGGCCCACCATTTGAATAACTTCCCCATCTTTTAGGCAAATTTCCTCTCTCTTTTCTCTTGACTTTTCTGCTACGAGACCGACTTGGCTGGGTGTAAAATTAGATGTACATTTGCATCTTTTTTCCCATATCACGGTTATGATGTACATTTACAACCATATACACCTCCCTATTGTAGGACATTCCAGCAACCAAATGTGTATATTTGACATACACCTTACCACTGTGGATGCTCTAAGTGAATTGAACTCGGATGCACTTGGGGGGGAGGAGGAGTGTTTGGCCCACGTTTCCACTCTAGTGCCACCCATGTGCATTTAGTTTTGTATTCAATTGAGTCTAAAAGTTCTACAAAAGTTTAAGTGCATTAAAAACAAAAGTCATTGACTTTAAAGAAAATACAAAAAGAGTGGATTTCCATTTATTCTACATATATTTGCTTTCCTCTCCTTATATTTTGATAGAGATTCTTTTTCTTCGTGTCAAGATATGATTTCACCACATCTACTACAACCATCTTGTCATGGTTAACACCACCATCACCACCACCTCGCCACAGCCATTTACCATCACTATTGTTACTCCCACCATCGCGACCACAACCACCTTCACCATCATCTTAACTACAACCACCCCACCACCACCACTTTGCCATGGTAACTACCACCATCATAGCCAACACCAGCACAACCACCTTGCCACCACCACAACCATCATATTGCAATTGCCATCACCACCATGACTTCCACCACCCCATGCCCATCACCACCATTGTCACCACCACACCCACCCCATGCAGCCACCACTTTGACATGATCATTACCAACATTATCCCCACAAACATTAATGCCTCTATACCACCACCACATCCACTACCTCTATATTTCAACCATCAACATCAAACATGACCTACCATTATTTCAAACATTATAAATTTGGAACTAATGAAAATACCCATTAAATGAACTACTAAAAAGTACAACATAATTTATAGAAGTTTATAAAAATCTATAAAAACCCTAAGATAAGATTCTAAAAATTTCATCAAAATTGATATGAAATTCAATCAAAGTATATGTGGAGTTTATGAACGTCAAATGAAAACCATAGACGACTCCTAGTTACTTTAAAATCCAATAAAATCTTAGTCGAATAGACAAAGAGTAATTAGATTTTTTTTTTTTCATTTTTTGTCCATGTTGTGAGCATGAAAAGTGAAACTTTTTGTGTGTGAAAGAATTCATTTTTTTCCAAGTAAGCATTTAACACAATTTCATAACGCTCTTACTAACAGAGGAACTCAAGTACATGGTTTCCGTATGACTTCATAAAGTATTCAAAGTTCAAGTACTAATTTGAAATTGATATGCCCTAAAAATTTGAGGGATTTATGCAGCTAACCAAAAAAATGGTTACTATCTGTTTTTTTTCATCAAAATAGCACAAACTAGAGAAGGTTCGGGAACAGTTAAAATGTCAAAATTCTCCATTGCAGAAGATATAGTTGTGTATGCCATGCCTACTTACTGATTAGTGAGGATCCAATTAGTGAAATCCAACAGTTTAAGATGCGATGAAATTATATAATGTCGGATTTTGAATTTTGTGCAAACTAGATATAATAATCCGACGGATGATATTAAATCTACTTTATTTGATCCAATGGTCGGTTTGAGATGAAACCTTATGTTGTTAGAATCTTATATTTTGTTCAAATACGCGGTAAAGAAAACCCAACAATTCATATCAATTGTACTTTATGATCCAAGGGTTTGTATTGGATAAATAATATCTTATCATAATTAAAAGAAATTAGGTCAATTTGTTTGGACAAAAGATTAAAACTAACACAAAATAAAAAGGGTATATACCCCCTGAACTTGTACCTAACTTTCGATTTACCCCCTATCCTTTTATTTTAAAGAAAATTAAGGATATGAACTTTTTTTTTTTCGCCAATTTCACCCCTGCCATTATGTTTTTGCAGAATGGTGGATTTGATTTTTATTTCATATGGCAGTCTCATGGTATATTGAATAGTGATAGTTTGTATGTGTCACCCTTTCTTTTGGCATTTACTTCGTAACAATGGGAAATTAGGTTTGCAACTCCACTCTTAGTTTTAGTAAAAATAGAGTAGCTTCTTGTTGGTTAGAATATATATATTACATATGGTTAGTCTGTATATTGCATCACCAAAATTGATTATGCTTTGAATCACAATCAATTACTACGGGCTCGTTTGGTATCCTACTTGGATCTAATTTTATAAACTAAAAAACCTATTTGGTATGCCCATTTTTAAAAACCCGAACCCAAAAAAAATTCAAAAACACCCCTATTATTAAAAACAAAAAAAAGTGAGGTTTTAATTTGGGGATTAGGGTTTCTGATTTTCTGATTTTAATTTCAATTTTTTTATATCTTAAAAATAGTTTGGAGTTCACTACCAAACAAGTTTTTAGGTCTTAAAAGGCAATTTGCTAATTAGCTGAAGATTGTGTTTTGAATTTCGATTGAAGTAACTAATGAATATTTTTAGAGTTTTTCTATTTAAACCCCATATTTTTCCTTGTTCACCTCAATACTTAAAATCATTAATCTCTTAAGTTTTATTATTCTGTAAAAAGACAAAAAGTCATCCAACTTAATATTTAACCCTAATACATCTATACACACATCCCCCACCCCCACCACTCTTCTTCTTCAAATTAAGCAAGTAATTTCTGTTGCAGCATAAAGAGCCATATAAGGATAGCCAACAGCTCTTTGTTACCAAAAATAAAGCCCACCGCTCTGTTATTTTCATAAAAAATAATAGTCGCAACTCTTCTTTTTGAGCACAGTCTATCTCGTGCTTGTGCTGTGCCTGGCTATCCTCCTAGCAGTCAAATGATCTTCATGTAAAAATTACTTGTCCGTTTCCTTGAACTTATCTAAAATCCACAGTAAACATGTTGTTGGCAAAGATTCAAAGTCTTTACCACATGTTTTGTGCACCAAAAATGATGAATGTTGGTCTGTTTAGGGGTCCAAATTTGTAAACATTTGATTAGACATAATCATTCCAACCTCCAATCATTTGATTGGTATAGTCCATATTGATAGTGGGGTGTGGGGTGTGGGGTGTGAGGTTGATGAGTTATTTATTTATTTAATTATTTTTTTGCTAGGTGTATATTTAGGGGTAGTTTGAGAAGATAGCGGGGTTAAAAAACGATAATGTGCAATTTAAGAAAAAATTGAAGTAACATTTGCATTCCATAGATTAACTTATTTGTTTACAACAATACAAGCCTGGATAGCGTTTACTCAATTTCTACTCTCTACATATATAGTTTAAGCAAGCATTGTCTCACTTTTTACAGGCAAACAAATTCTACTGTTGCAGGCACCTTATTTTTAAGGTGCATAGCATGATGTCTTGCCTTTGCTTCCTTCAACCTCTCTCTCTTCCCCCACTCTGATCCACTCTGATGACATTCCTGGGTTGTAGGATAAATAACAAGTTTCTTGAGTGCAAAAGCATTCTCTGTCATGAACATGACATGTTCGACAATATTTCTACAACCACAATAGTCTAATACTTCTACTACCTTGAGGTAACGGTGGGGGCATTTGGCAGCTTTCTATATTTTTCTCTTCTCCTCGCTCCCCTAAACTCGCAACTGCATCAAGAAAATAATTTATTAGCAAACGATGCACATATATACAGCAAGACCCACAATTTAGTCAGTTTATAGCTGTGTTTCCCTCTTTTCGGCCGGGTAGGCCGACTGAAGGAGTTTTTGGTCCTTCTTCTTTTTTGAGTGCGGGGCGTGCCACCACCAAGCCCCGAATTTGGGCGTGAATGGAATGTGAGTAGATGGATGTGTTGCGTCCGAGATTTGACTTTAATCAAACGATTGTTCGGCCGAGCAAGGAACCTCCTCACGGCCTAGGTTCTTTCACTACCTCGGGATCAAGGCTTTATGTAAGCGACCAAATGATGTGGAGTGGGTTGGAGATGAAGATTGAAGGTGAAACGTAATAAAACGAAGAATAAGTGCGTAAAGTAAAGGTGCTTAAACTTAAATATAATTTAAAGACAAATGCGTAAAGTAAAGTGCAAAAGATAAATAACGTAAAGACGAGAATTAAAGTGCGATAAAATGAATCAAAGCAATAAATAAAGCAAGAACGAAATGAAAGTGATAAGAACAATAAAGTAAAATGAACTTGAAATTAAACTTAATTGAAGTGCGATAATAATGAAATGTAAAGGAATCGAAATAAACATGAATTTAAATGACAAGAAATATAAACTTACACTAGAAAAATGAAGAACTCACTATACTAGGTGCTTGAAAAATAAAATCCTAAGTCTAGGAAAAGAAAAGTGCGAGACGAAAGATAGGTTTGTCTGTTTGATGTTGTGTCTTCTGTCTTCGTCTGGGGAGGTTTATATAGGGCGTCCATTGGCCCATGGGCTGGCCATTGAATGGCCAAAGGTCAACTCTTTTAAATTTCTTTCCTTTCGAGACCCCCTGAATCCGTGGATCACGTCGGCGGAGATATTATGGTTGCTTGATTTTCTCTCGTTTTGGAAAATTCTGAATCGTCATCAACCTCCTTGATTTCTTTCCTTGTGAGGCCTTCGTCTTGTGCACATAATCCTCCGGAAATCTTGGGCGTGAATCTGTGGCTTTGGCTTGGACCTCCGAGACTTCATCTCGTGCCCTTTGAGTTTTTAGAATTCTAGAGTTGGCTGACCATCCGCCAAAGTGGGTGGTATGGGAACTCCAAAGATTTGGATGTTGGGCTTGGCCCCACGTTGGACTAATATTGAGAACTCGGCGGACATACCTCCCGCCGAACTTCAACTTCCTCGGCGGAAATACCTCTCGCCGAACTTAAACTCCCTCGGCGGAAATACCTCCCGCCGAGCTTAAACTCCCTCGGCCCAACTTTGCTTGCCCGAGTGTTACGAGAAGGGCGCCCTGGTGAGCAAGAAGAAAATCCGCCCCTGCCCAACTTTTTGCAAGAGGAGTGGTTGACCAAGGTATTTAAGGAGTGCCCGGCCCAACTTTTTGAGAAGGATATGCTCGGCCACTTTTGCATGGATACGCCCAATCACTTTTGCAAAGGGAAGCGCCCAACCAAATTTTTGAGAAGGCACCATGGCCTTTGAAGAAAACACATCGGCTGCATTTTTGAGAGGGCACCATGGTCTTTGAAGAAAACACATCGGCCGCATTTTTGAGAAGGCACCATGGCCTTTGAATCTCGGCCGCTAGGAATTCTCGCCCGCTAGGAAATCTCGCCCACTAAGAATTTCGTCCGCTAGGAATCTCGGCCGCTAGGAATTCTTGCCCGCTAGGAATTCTCGGCCGCTAGGGAATCTCGACCGCTAGGAATTTCGCCTGCTAGGAATTCTTGCCCGCTAGGAATTCTCGGCCGCTAGGAAATCTCGGCCGCTAAGAATTTCGCCCGCTAGGAATCTCGCCCGCTATTCTTCTCGTGCCCAGCCAATTCTCGTGCCCGGGTTAGGTGGATTTCTACCACCCCTAAACAAGCTGACAAATAGAATCACCATTAACCTCGTAAGTCACAAGACCAATGGAACTATAATGCAGTATATACTCATCTCCTACAACCTATGAAACAAGAAACAAGTATAAAAATGAATAAAAATGGAAGAGAGAGAGAGAGAGAGAGAGAGAGAGAGAGAGAGAGAGATTTATTTGTAATTTTTAAAAAATATTTTAATCAATTTAAAATTAATAAAAAGTAAAAAATATGGGACCCACAATGCCACATAGGCAACTAACAAAGTGATCTGACGGAAACCCTAACGGGGGAACCACATTGTAACAAATTTAAAAGACCGGGGTATGTGATTGTTAAAATTGAGAAGATAGGGACTAACATGTCTTAAGGGTGTAACCACAGGGTACTAAACTATAATTAACCCTAATTATTAGATACACGAGGAAGTAATGCCAATGATATTATCGTTCTATTTGTGCATGTGATTGGAATCCAATTCTAGAATTATCTTTGATCTTATAATAATATTTTATCTAATTAAATTTCTCTTTAATAAATATATTTAAAAAACTTTCGGAGATCAATTCCCATGTCGATCACCCAAATCCAAAGCAAGCATGCGTCCTGTTAGTATTGCAATATTTTTATAGTCTTGAGCATATAGAATAAAGCACAAATAGGACGCATGCTTGCTTTGCATTTGGGTGATCGATTATATATAAGATCAATTAATTGAATGTCTGAGTTTAACCATCAAGAATATGAAAGATTGAGAGATTGTATTTGTTTATAAGAATATTGCAATACTAACTAACACGACGCATGCTTTGCATTTGGGTGATTGATTGGGACAAAAGAGGTTACATTTTATCAAGTGATTTATATATATATTAAAAAATAGAAAGTAGACGCCCACACATGCTGCCAGTGCCTTGATAGAAGGCTAGTAGCCACTGCTTCCTTTAGCAACAAGAGAGACAATATACTAGCCAGAATTTCAAGTGGCAACTCATTGATGCGGTCCGCTGAGTTGTACATGCTCTTAACAAAAGAAGAAAACATAAAAAAAGAGTAAATGCACGGAAATCTTCTGTCTTAAGTTTCATGGCTCCACCAAATTGGAAAATTAATTTAACAAAAGAGCTAGCACGACCTAAGCAACGATGACACAAATAAGAAAACCAACCCAAACCAAGAGGCAAGAACAAGGGCTAGAAATTTGTTCTAGTTAGATATGTAAGAAAAAATAAAAGATGCAATTCTTATACCAACTAAATATCATGCGAATAAAAAAATGTTACCTTGTTCTGGACAAATTGAAAAGTTTGGCCTACTCTCTCTTCCTCCATCAAATCTGGCTCTAGCAGGATGCCTACTTGCAAAGGCAAGGACGCAAGCGTGAACACTTTCAGGCTAGACAAATTTAAGTACCTTTCCTCTAACTCTAAGATATCCAATGCTCCTAGCCCTAGCTTTGTCTGTTGTTGCACTGGTAAGGTAATTGTGTAAATCACTCTTTTTAACTAAATGTTTTTCCCTTTTCTGATTAGAAATAGGATATGCTTCCCAGAAAAGGAAGGATAATAGGATATGCTCGTCTTTTCCCTCAAAGACTAGGAACTCGGAATAGAATAGGATATTAGCTCTTCGATTTAAAAAAAAAAATCACATTAGCTCTGCCGGCCACCGACCTTTAAAATATAGAGATATTTAGTCATATACTAATTCTTATCAATAATAATATAGATAAACTCTACACCATTTAATTTCTATAAACAAACCCAAAAAATGACAACTTGCCCTATTAAATTTAATTTTGATTATTAAATTACTTTGATGCCCTATTGAGTGTTTTGGGTTTTTTTATATGAGGTTTTGGGGTTGTGTTTGTTTTAAGAAATCAACGGTAGTTTTGTAATTTAAAAGAAGTTAAAAGCCTTTTTTTTATTTTGTAAATGGGCTTTGGATGTGTTTCTAAAGTTCATTTCATATTGGAAATTGCAAACGAAGTGTTTTGGGTTTTTTATATTTTATAATAATTTGGGTTCCTATATTGGGTGTAATAGTGAATCTCCCTAAAATATAAAATGCTGATTGCAAATCCCCCACCAAACCAATCCCTCCCCTTTGTTTGGATTGGAAATTGCAGTGAGAGAGAAGTTGAGAAGGAAGAAGATGGCAGAAAACGAGAGACAAATCCAGGTCCGTATGTAGATTGAAATAATGACTGAAGCTTTAACTCATGAAGCACTAACCTACGGAAAAAAAAACTAACTCTGGTACACAAAGATCTTCTACCTTCTGCAAGCTCTAGATCACCAACTCTCAATGGGGCTTGAGTACTATTTTGGTGCGTGTTCTTGCGAAGGCAGGGAACTCTGTATTAATACTGTTAGCTGGTGAAAATCTGATTGGATTCTCCCATTAGAAACCCAATTAGAATATAACTTGTACACCTAGCATCTGTATACTTAATGTCAATATTAATAGGATTAGGATTCCTAAACTCTTAAGGATTCTTTATTCACATCTGTATGAGTTTACTAGAAAAGTTTGTATTAATCTCTATGTCTGCAAACATGAGTTCAAGATTGATTCAATAACTGTGATGTCCTATACAAGCATACACCGTACACTAGTCAGAGAATCAAGCACTGTTTCAGTCTCCGTCAACGACACCGTTGAAAACCTCAAGCGCTCTTTCCCTCCCGCCACTCGTGTCCTGACTGCATCCTTCCCAGGTCTCCGCTATGTCAAATGTGTCTCCTCAATGGACACGTATTGTGCTGTATCTGTCACATCTCGTGTCTATTCATGGGTCGGACATTGCATGCCCCAAAATATTGAGGTGTCCGTGCAACCTAGATTGTCATTGGTTGGTTCTATGATTAACCTTGAATTGTTGTTTGTCTTCTCTTTTTGTTTATATAATATGTTTCATCTTTTCATCAAAACAGACAGTTTGGGTTCCGATGCCACAATTAGTAAAAGAAGTTGTAATTATGAAAGACCTTGATTTCCGAGCAGGGCTGCATGCTGCATCACATGTTGTTCTAAACATTGTGCCTTTGTGAGTCCATTATGTTTGTGATTTTCATATAACAGTCTCCATCAGCTTTGCATTTTTCAATAAATTTGTGCAGTTGCATTTTACAAAGCCGGTGTATTGCATTGCATGCATGGTTTACATTTTTGATTTACTCGCTCCCTCCCTAGTCGGATTCTCTTAAGAATTTGAAGCATGTTCGTTATGATTCCAATGGTTGTGTGCGAGTGACTGCATTATGATGTTTCGGCATGCAGACGAATAATATGCAACTTATCAGACTTGGCTCCAGATTGTATAAACTCTGAACACACCCGCTATTACCTGGAAAGGATTCTATTATATGACCGGCATCCCGGAGGGACTGGTGTCTCTGTACAGGTGAAAACTGAAGTTGTAAACTATAATGACTACACGTGATAGAACACACATCAAAAATATACAAGAGCACATCTCCTCAATCCGATCCCTTCATACACTCATTCTAGATGGGGTGAATTCATTTGTGCGGGTTGGCTTGATCGGTTGAGCAGGGGTACTTGTATTTATATGCATCTACCTAAGAGTCTTGCCCATCAAGAAACTCTTAAGAAGTCCTTATTGCATTAGGTTTGTAACTTCTAATCCACAATTAAATAGGAATCCTTCTAGCTCTTATATTAGCCTTAAAACACTAACTTAAATAGAGTTGCAGGTTTAGTTGCACTTGAACTCCTAATTGATATCCAGTCTTAGAATCCTTTGATGATTATAAGACCACACTTTAATGGGTTAGACATTTACACGTCTAACATTCTCCCACTTGGTCTAGGGGTGGCAATTTCCTACACGACCCATTACACGACTCGAAACCCGCACGGAAAAAACACGACCCGAACCCGCACGATTAATAATTGGGTAATTTTCGGGTCAATCTGCCAACCCGTTAAAACACACGTTTAACCCGTTTATTAAACGGGTTGTGTCAACCTGTGTAATACACGCCAACCAGCGAAAAAAAAGGAGAAATAGATACTTCAGCACACACACAAGGGATTTCGAACCCCTACCACCCTCATTACCCTCCAACACCTTATCCACCATGCTACTTACAACTTTGTGGTTATATACTATGACTTTTGATATTTATAATGTTTCTTTTTCTTGTTTTATTTTTTTTTCTTTTCCTTCTATCTTCTCCTCTCTCTTTTTTTCTTTTCCTTCTCTATCTTTTTTTTTTCTTTCTTTTCCTTATATTTTCTCTCCTCTCTTGGTTTTTTATTTAAATTTTTTCAGTTGTGAGTTTTGTAACATGCATGTTATTATTTATGAACCCGTTACACGACTCGAAACCCGCACGATAAAAGACGATCCGAACCCGACACGACACGTTTATTAAATGGGTTGGGTTCGGGTTGAGCATTCTTGACACGTTTACTATCCCGACACGACACGACCCATTGCCAGCCCTAACTTGGTCTAATGATCATTAAGAACTCAATATCAATTACTGTAAGGCCTATGGAATTCATGTAAACTATAATTCCTAATCAAGTCACTGTCAATCAAAAGAACAAGCATGGAACTATCAAGACTTATTGAACATTTCAATATTTGAAGGTCTTTATAATTACACATACGAGCTCTCAAGATCACATGAGACTTCGGTCAAGATTAGAATGTAGAATGATTATGACCAAACTTAATTTGTGTTTACACAGGTCACTTTCATTCATACGCCCTCTCTTAAGAGATTACCAAGATCTCTCCTTAATGACTCTAGTATGAATTCATGTCTTATGCAATGACTGTAACTAGCTATACTGCATGGTGACATGTAACTGGATTCATTTGTCAAGAATAATAAACATAAAACTAAAGTCACATAATTTATTAAAAGAACTGAACCGACAGTAGCAAACAAAATAATTGAACTGTCTCCAAGAAAATAATAAAATTAAATGGAATAAACTCAGCTCCCATTGATATTGCATATAGAAAATGAACGGCGTAACCAAAATCTTATCAAATTTCCCATTAACACTTTTGGGAATAACCTCATACAGTAAATCAATTAACCAATGCAATTTCCTTTCATTTACCTTCTACCTTACAAGCCTGAAACAAAAAACCTTAATGCTTATTAGTAATCATAAATTCAATGAAAGGTAAAAGTCATTGATTAGCCAATGTTAACTGAAAATATGAATTAACTAGAACAATTAACACATCCAAACAATCTTTGTTTGTATTAGCCTTAAAACCCTTAATGAAGAACTGGAACATTAAGTGATTAATCATAAACAGTCAAAACTAAATGTATGCAACAAAGAAGATCATTGAATGCTCCCACTCATCGAACACATGTTTTACACCAAAATTGTATCAAGAAATGAGCATAGAACAAATCATATTATTTTCACTGAAATTGTTTCCTCAGGATTAGGCCTCAACTTTAATTCCTTCAATATATTTCTCAAAATAGCACTTTACTAACACATATCTTGAAAAACATATAACATGTCATGCAAATTGGACTTAGTTTGAGAAATAACAAAACTGCAATAAACGTTATTCACTTTGTACTTTAAATATCAATTAAATTTTCTTTAACCAATACAAACCAAAAAAAAAAAAAAAACTGCAAACATTGTAAGAACTTTAGTAGCCAAAACAAAACAACCAGTCACCTAAACATTAGTCATAACACTACAAGAAAAACACCCTTTAGTGACGGCTAAAAAGTGTCAGGAAACGTAATACTTGACGGTGCAGAAACCGTCAAGAATACCACTGTCAGGAAAGGGGTACCCCATTAATTGACGCTTTTTAAGTGTCAAGTAATCCTTACGCTTGACGGCTTTGAGCCGTCAAGTAACTATTATGTTTGACGCCTTTTAACCGTCAAGTAATCGTTGTGCTTGACGCTTTGTAACCGTCAACTAATCGTTCCGCTTGACACCTTTTAACCGTCAACTAACAATTCATTGACGGCTCTAAGTATCAACATTGTAGTTATTTGACATCTAATAAGTGTCAATTAAAATCACTTGACATGTAAGAACCGTCACATGGAAGTTTACTTGACGCCTAAAATGCATCACGTGACATTTGTTGTATGTGTCCTTTTTTTTTTTTTTTTCCAAACAGGGGGGAGCAATTCTTTTATAATAATCCCGCTGGACTAGGTGGGGATAAAGAGCCCTTTTTTTATTTTTATAAAATCCAACTGGGACTAGGTTTGGCCTATGCAATATATTATTTTACAACTATGAAAACTAATCTCATTATTAAGTGCTTATCACTTAATCAAAACTAAATATGGGAAACCAAAAGAGCTAACTTTATCACAATAAAAAATAATTCAAAACACAGAATACTTCTAAAAATAATTTGCATGTATTGAAACTAATCAACTGAAAATACATCATACTAATGCATTTGTTCACTTAGTTTCAACAAACTATACAAGCCATGCATTGCCAAATATACACACTAAAATCCATAAATAAAATGAGTTTTTCTAGTAGAAACCTCTTGTGTTCTAGTACAATATTCCCCATTTTACATACAGAGAGTTCTTACTTCGATAGGACCTGAAATGCACATTAAAAGAAAGATAGTAGGATCAAATAATCAAGTAGTACAACTACTAGAGTCCAACTGCACAAACAACTTTATAAGCAACAAAAATAGAATATAAGCACACACAAGACCTTCAAAACAGATGACCAACAGCCTTACAACAAAACTGCCAAACAATTTCGCAGAACCTGCCAAACAAAACTGCATATGATACTTAATTTTGCAGTGGGCAAACAATTTCGCAGTTACGTATGATACAAAACTGCCAAAGATGAAAAGTAACATACATGTAATCAGTTAGAATTTTCGAACAATTTTCGAACAAGTATAAACTATGAACAAATTCACCTTATTTCATGAAGATTCTAAGACCACGGCAGCCATACAAACAATCAATGGCTTTCACTTTCTTTCCAAAAAACAGAGAGCTTACTGGAAATCACATTTGTGATCCTATATATCATCTTCTCAAAAAGCCAAAATTGGAATTCCCATCTCACATCATCTACCAAGTGAGAGCTAATATTAATTGAGTAAAATAGCCAATAAGATCTCACACAACATATACCAAGTTAGCATACTCATTGTAATAAAATACAATAAATTGATTTAACAGAGCAAAGACTGAAATATATATATATATATATATATATTATGATAAATAAATTACCTTTTAAATGAATTGAGAGACATAAGCAGTCCACTCTGAACGTACTTGATTTATCTCATCTTCATTATATGTCTCCTTTCCATTAAACTAGGGAGAAAATAAAAAATAAAAAACTTACTTGTAGTACATGTCATAATGGAAAATAGCAAGAACAAGGTAATTGAGTAATGCTAATTAGGAATCACCAACTAATCCCTACCGTGTTGCAAAGTATGCTCCGATCAGCTATTATATCTTTCATGTATTTCATGACATAATAACCACATTTCACCATGCCATGTTGAACAGGGGCCCATATAAAGAGTTAGCGGAATTAATAATTTATGTCAGTTGCAATTTTTTTCTTTCTATAGCAATGAATTATTTGACCTTAACGGTGATCCACTTGAGATTAACTCTTTTACTTTGTTTGGTCCCTGAATGAAAGATTCGAACCCCACTAGACAAATTATAGACCAGCATAATATCATTAGTTGATTGTATCATAATGAAAAGTATGTCAAAATTTTAATATAATAGGAAATGGCTTACTTGTCTACAACTACTCTGACATCCTCATAAATATCGTTCCTTAATGGGTCCAAATAATAAACAGTCATGGAAGAGAAGTCAATGACAATTAAGATCCAGTGGAACCTATGGCAAATGAATATGTACATATTAGTCGAGTTCAGTAAATTTTACATAATCAAATCTAAATTAATAAGCTTTGAAGAGTAGTCTTATGCAGGATTATAAGGCATGATTATGAGTTGATTTTTTTTTGCCTTCACCAAACGATCTGCTATATTTCGTGATCTATCATCCCGTTTTCGTTGATTATTTAAATTTCCAGCCAATGATACAATAGCAGGATTGATAAAGCCAAACATCTAAAGTAGACCTTCATCCTTCATATGATCATATAATTGTCTAAACAAAGTGAAATACGTCAAAGCAGTGCAATACAATATACCTCAAAAAATTTCATGTAGCATTGGCTTACCTCATGTATAAAATGATACAACTCACTGTAAATTCAAGCATTGAAGTAAGACATGTAAAAGAATCATGGTTGGCAGTACAAGGATCATAAGCAGCATTAACCATTTGTAAAGTTTCTTGGACCTCCTCGTATTTAGGTGACTGATCAAAATTTACTTCCCTACTTGTTGTTCCTCCAATATCAGCCACCTCCCCATGCCAACTCCATATCTTATAACTTCGATCAACACCTCTTATAAACATATGATCTCTTTTCCCTTTAGGAGTCTCAAACATCAAATTTCCACATACTTGGCATGGACATTTCATGAGTTTGGGGTTACTAGCATGACTTACAGCAAACGCAATAAATTGCTCAACACCATCTTCATATTCTTTTGACATTCGATCTTTTGACATCCAAGTTTAATCCATTTCAAACTAAAAAAACCTTCCCTGCAATATAGGCCACTTCATTCTCTTCACCAATAGTCACACACATTACCAAGATAAGAATTAAACTTGCAATGCAATATATAAATAGAAATGTATAGAAATTTGTAAATCATACTTCCTTTTCATACAAATAATAATAATAATAATAATACTTGGCTGCAATTACTGAACTAATACCAGAAAAGTATGATTAAAATTGGTAATCAATTTCTTCCAGATCTATAGGTTTTTTATAATAGAATCATCCTAATTAAATTAAAATAGTATATTACTATTGCCAATAAGCATATATATATTCCTTTCTAGAAGAAAAAAGTTACTGATCTCAATTTATAGTTATAACTTATATCAAAACAACCAGCCATACATTACCAGAAGACATAATATCACCAATTAACAAAAACTAAAACACAAAAGCATTAAAAAGTTCACGAAAAGACCTATAACCTATATTATATTAGCATAAGAACCTTTCCTAATCAATTTTATCATCCAACAAAGATGAATTTGCATGTTCTATTTTTTTTTTTTTACAGTGCCACAAGATAGTGATATCTTGAATTTTTTATTATAAAGAAAATGATATTGATATGTTGATTAAATATAAAGAGGTGTAGTAAATTCAATGAGGGAAAATGTCGAGTAGGTGGTGGGCACTCCTTGCCGCCACTAACTAAAAAGAAGAGGAACTATCCTAATTTCCTAATAAGACAAAGAATACAATTCAAATCCATGGGAAAGATAAGAAGAAAGGAATCTAACTCCACTACTCAACTAAACTTGACTGGAGAGTGATAATTTATATTACTTAAAAATTATGCTAATTTTTTTTGAATTCGATTAGTTGTAGTTCAGATATGTAGAGATATTGAATGCCCACCTATAAATCTTGAAAAAATTAGGAATATTGGCCAATAAAGAACACAAACCCAGTTCTTTGTCGGCAGCAAACTCTTCAATATTCTTGATTGTTTGTTAAAAATCTTCACTTTTCTCCCATTTCAACATTCTCCCTGGTTCAACTCCCCGAAGCATTTTGAGATTGAGTGAGATTCATGTAAGGTACCTAAGGAATGGAGAGATAGCACAAAACTTTCTGAGAGATGTACATAGAGAGAGAAAATACTCTGTAGAGAATGAAAGATGAACAGAGTGGGCAAAAATACATTCATATGAACTATAATAACTTTGGATAGATAAGAAATACACCTGAATTGTTGCCACCACAACTAGCAGAGCATGAGCACACTAAGATTTGATACTCACATTCTCTTCGAATTTCTGTATCCAATTTAAGAAATGAAGAGTGGAAAACCCTAAGGACTCTGATATTTTTGGTTTTGGAATGAAGGGAAAAAGTGGTGACCAAGAGGAAGAGGAGTTGAATATAGGGCAAAACACTTAGATGAATTTGGAGTGAAATGCCCGCGACCTTAGCGCGCTCTTTTCCTGAGGATATTTTAGAAAAGTGTCAGCTGGTATAAAATGGATTTAATTGACATTCTTTGTAAAATGTCAGCGAAAAGTAATAAACAATTGACATTCTTTATAAAATGTCAAGGAAAAGTAATATAGCGTTGACGGTTTTTAAAAAGTGTCAGGGAAAGTGATATATAGTTGATGTTTTTTTGTAAAACGTCAAGTAAACTCGCTAAGTAGTTGACGCTTTTAAAAAAGCGTCAAAGTTTCATAAAATAGTTGATGGTTTTGCAAAAAACGTCAACTATTAAGTGTCAACTAAGGCCTATTTTCTTGTATTGTAAACATATAGATGCATAAAATCAACACTTAAGATGTAAAACTTCAATGTGTTAACAACCAGAAAACAGTTCCAAGTATGCTCCAAAACCTTTATGATCTTTATCAAAATGGAAGATAATAAGGTATTGAGTGTGAAGCCCAAAACTTTACATCAATTCTCCCGCTTGGGCAAACACTCGCTACTTTGCTACTTCAATATATAGTGCACCAATAACCTTATGATTAGAAACACTGTGACACAATGGTGTGAAAGAACTTTCAAGGCGTGCTCCTAATGTACGTTCACATTATAAGCCTAAATGCACAAAACTGTCAAGAAATTTTCAGCAATGATATGTAATCGAATTTACCATAATTAATTTATAAGTCGGATTAGCATCAAATTTCATGGAAAAAAATATATAAAAATTATAGAGTCGTTTATAGCTAATTAAAAGGTCTAAAATTGATCTACAAAGTTACTCAGAATATCTGTCAGCACATACTTCTCCTGAACACAGATCACTAATAAAATTCTCATAAATAAACTATACATCCAATAATCACGAAAAGTTGCAAAATTCATGAAGACAAGTATATGCTTAACATATCAAAAATTCAGGTCATTTGAAGATTTTTAGGCGAGTCATTCAACAATATTTATACATAATGCGAAAACTGTCAGGAAAATTCCTGTGCATCTGTTTCAACTTTATAAATTCACCAAAAATTCAATTCTCAACATATTTGCATGAAATCAGTGCCTACAAAAACCTTAGAAAATCATCCTTCTCGCCTAATTTTTTCATTAGTTAATTAGAATTATAACTTCACCCTAACAGACGACATGTTAGCGTAGTTCAAAACTGAAAAATTGTCAACTATAAATTTATGAATGCTAGCAATATACACCTCAAAATTTGATTATCCTTATGCTTTCTAAACTTACAACATTAAGTTCCATGGAGGTGAAATCAAAATAATTAATACCAAATCACAAAGCCAAAATATAAAATATCACTTTATCAAGCTTAAACACTTCGAGCAATCAAAAGATCGTTCGTATCTTGAGTATTTTATATACTGTAATGTGCCACTTTTGATTCAAAACAAAATTAGTGAGCCTTAATCAAAAGTGCAGTTTGATCCATGCAACTCATTAAATTATTAAGAAATAACAGTAATACAATATCCTTAAACATGATATGAGCTTCATATTGCATGACCTTTTCTTCAAATTATAACAAAACTTTATCCAAAATTTTCCATGCAAAAGCCCAAATTTTATTTAGGTGATCATTCAAAATATTATCCTTCCTTGGGTATTTAGATCATCTTTCTTAATAATAAGCATGAATTCTATATAACATGACATATAATTAGATGCTCCTTAAAGGCAATCCATCTGCAAATTAATACTTGTAAAAGGCAACCAAGTCCCAAACATGTTCATACATAAATAAACAATATAGCCAAGGAAGAAAGTTCCAAAATAGTTCCTACGTTTCCCTTTATGTACTATCAACCAAGTCTAGCATCGTCATTTTTGTTGGAAGTTCAAAACATTTTTCCGAAGTTCATTTGAATATTAAACATGCATTTAATCAAATTAATCACAGCGGAAGTCTATGATGGTTGTTTAAATTCAAAAACAAAACTTCTTCCAAGTATTTTAAGCCATGAACATTGATATGTTTTTCATAAATGGAAAAATCAAGAGAAATTATAAGATCTAATTACCCTTGAAGCAATTATATGAACCAATTTGTGTTTGGTCTTCTCTTGATGATTTCCTCTTTGTTGATCTCCTCTTTGATCTTTCTCCTCCATGTGAGCCACAAAAGTATATGGCCTCTAAGTCTCCATACCAATGGAACCTTGAGATGAGAGAGGAAGTATCTTGAGAATACAAGGATGCTAGTACAAGATTCTCAAGATTGGTTTCAATCTAAACCCCTTTGAAACATGAAAGTGTTTCACTCTTGAAAACTCTCTTTTATCTCTCTTTGATCTCCCAAACCTATTTGGTTGATGTTGGATTGTGTTTTTTCTGTTAATGAGCTTATAGAAACAATTCTCATACACATTCACTTAAGCATTTTCGGCCAAACCCCATTGGGCTTCCAAAATTGGGCCTTATGACACCTAAACCATAATATTTAGTGGGAGCTTCCCGTTAATTATTACCGAGGCCCAAATACGTTTTTACATGCAGTAAATCATCCACATCAAATCAATCAAATTGATTTCCTCATTCTCATTTGTATTACTCAAAGTTAACCATTTAAGATGTGTGATCCATTAGGTTCTAATTAGCAAGGCAGTGGGAAAATATTAGAACTCTTTCTAACCAACTGGAATTAAAACCCCTTTTTAATTCTTCCTTTATTTGGATTGATCACAATCAATCCTAGGACTTCCACAAGCCAAGAGTGACATCTAGCAATATATCAAGGCTACCCAAGCTAACCAGAATAGATGAAGAACCTATTCAGTTGGAATTGCAATGCAATACGGTCCTTCTCTTATACAATGTTTCAAATCATATTATTAAGGTATGGATTGATTATGTCAAACCCCTAGTATGATTTATAACTTCATGTGATTCAAAAGAACATGATTAAGAACAACTTTCTAAATCAAGCTCAAAATACTTTGGCCAAAGATTTGCTGAATCACATCTTGAAACATTCTCATTCTTTCATCGAAAGTAGAGATTCCTTATTGTACATTCACATGCCCCTATGATGAATTAAGAGATCCCAACAACACTTAAGACAAATCTTTTACGGCTTGCCTTTAAGAGTTATCAAAGATCAATAACGCATCACAAGACACCATGATGCCTCAGGTCTAAGGACTAATTTGCATTATTGCAACTATGAGTTCTCGTTTGACGTATAGATAAATACTTCATACGAAAACTACGGTTGATCTCATTCAGTGTACCCATTCACTAATGAGCACCCACATATTCGTATTAGTGTCAACTACACAAATGGTTTGAGACTAACCATCCTCCCAATTGAGCATACATAATATGTGCTAATCTTGACGGTTTATCAATGCCCATTTGATAACCTATGATTAGGAACATTTTGAGATGCTACAGTTAGAGATTAAAGGTCTCCTGAATCTAATCTTCTTTAGATTACTTTATCTCTTATTTACCATACCCTGGATATTTGTTTCTTTACACGATGTAAAAGATAACAAAATAAATTTGCCCTTTATATATCATATACGAAATGTATTCTAAGGAGATTACATCAAATGTATTGGCTCTTAGGGCACATTTCTAACAATCTCCCACTTGCACTAGAGCCATATAGCCATGTATCTCATACCCATTATCTCAGTATGTCTATCCAGTTGTGACTGTGACATAGGCTTAGTGTGTGGATCTGTTACGTTGTTTGCAGATGCCCCATCTAATGGTAACATTTTTCTATGTGTTTGGATCTCTGATGAGACCTAGGTTCCTTGGCTTGAGCTATCGCCCCATTGTTATCACACAGTAAAGACACTTGTGACATTATGGTTAGAACCACATTTGGTTCGGTAATGAACCTTTTTATCCAAACAGATTTTATTGTAGCTTCTAAAGGGACAATGTAATCAACTTCAGTTGTTCCCTAACTAACTACGTGTCCATTCAAAATGAAGACGTACCCTTAGGTGGATTTGCAATCATTGATAATAGATATATTATCCGAATCAGTAAATGCTTCCACTTGCTACTCTGATGTTCCTCCCAGATGAGAAACATGTCCTTAGTCCTTCTTAAGTATTTAAGAACATACTTGACTGCTCCCAATTGATCTAATCATGGGATTGATTTATATCTTCTAGTTATACTTGTATAACTGATATCATGTCTTGTACATGCTATAAAATATATGAGAATCCCTATTGTATATGCATAAGAGATTTTACTCAGCTATTGTATCTCATAATGAGTTTTTAGACACATGCTCTTAGAAAAGTGAAGTCCATGTCGTACTGGAAGTAAACTTTTCTTAGACTGTTCCATATGAAATCTCCTTAGCACCTTATCAACATACAAGGATTGAGATAATCCAATTATTCTTTGAGATCTATCAAGGTAAATCTTTATCCCAAGTATGTAAGATGCTTCTTTAAAATCTTTATTGAGAATGATTTAATGAGTCACAGCTTCATTGAAGATATCATTCCTATATCGTTTCCGATAGGTAGTATGTCATCTACATACATCACTAGGAATACTACCAAACTCCCACTGACCTTTTTGTACACTCATTGGTCATCCATGTTTTGTATGAAGTCAAATGATTTGACAACTTCATCAAATAGGATGTCCCAACTCCAAGAACCTTGCATCAACCCATAAATGGATCTACGTAGCTTGCATACCTTATGCTTATCAACCTTAGAAATGAAGCCTTCAGGTTGATCTATGTATAGTTCTTCCTGAAGGTGGCCATTCAGAAAAACCGCCTTCACATCCATTTTGACAAATCCCATAATCATGGCATGCAACTATTGCAAGCCAAATCCGAATAGACTTTGTCATAGTGACAGGAGAGAAGGTTTCTTCATAGTCAATCCCTTCTCTTTACTTGTAGCACTTTGCTACTAGCCTTGCTTTGTAGGTTTCTACTTTCCCATCTGAGCATATCTTCCTCTTGAAGATCCATTTATTGCCTATTGGTACAATACCAGGAGGAGGATCAACTAGAGTCCAGACTTGGTTGGTATATATAGATGTCTGACATTGCCTCATTGTAGTTCGAAGGGTCTTCAATATCCTTACAATCACTTAGGAGATTCAACTCTCCTTTGTTGTAATGATGGAAACCATAATACCTTTTAAGCATTTTGCTAACCCTACTTGAACTGCGTGGAGTCTGTGTTACAACAGGTTTGTGGATCTGGGATTGCATTTAGTTTAGTGTTGATTTCTAGCTCATTGGACAATTCCTTGAGTTCTATCTCATGTCCCCTTTTTCCATTAAGAGCGTATTCTCTTTCTAGGAAGGCAGGTGACCTTGTGACAAACAACTCTTGCTCGTCGATGTGATAGAAGTGATATTCTATAGTTTCCTTTTGGATACCCTATAAATCTACACTTCACTTAACCTTGCATTTATCCGCAATTTGTCTTTTGACATGTGCTGAACAACCCCAAATCTTGATATAACCAAGACTTGGTTTCTTCCCAAATCACATTTCAAATGGAGTTTGTGGAATGGATTTGGAAGGCACTCTATTTAGCAAATGAATTGTTGTTTCAAGTGCATATCCCTAAAAGGATATAGGTAAATTAGTACACCTCATGGAACTCATTTTAGAAACTCCATTATGTTGTGGAATTCCTGGTGGAGTCCATTGTGATAAGATGCCATGTTCCTTGAGGTAATCAAGAAACTCTGTGCTTAAGTATTCACATCCTCGATCGAATCTAAGGATTTTAATACTCTTGCCTGTTTGGTTTTCAACTTCATTTCTGAATTCCTGAAATTTTTCAAAAGATTCAGACTTATGCTTCATTAAGTATAAATACCCTAACCGTGAATAATCATCGATAAAGGTAATGAAGTATGAATAACCGCCCTCTTGCATTTGTAGACAAAAATCCACAAACATCTTAGTGAATTAATCACAACAGTTCTGTAACTCTTTCTCCTTTACCAGTGAAAGGAGACTTGGTCATTTTGCCATATAGACAAGATTCACAAGTAGGCATAGGAACATGATCAAATGATTCAAAGCTTCCATCTTTTGCCATCCAGTGAATTCTATCTTGGCTAATGCCTCCAAGTTTAAGGTGTCACAATTTAGTTGAGGTATCCACATCTCTAGGCCTCTCAAGTCTAGCTGCATCTTTATCCATATACAGTTAATGCTAACATTCATTTCTAAAATAGAAAATAGACCATCAATCAAAATTGCATAAGCAACGATTTGATTGATATGTGAAATAGAACAAAGCGTTTTGTCGAACAAAACATAAAATCCATCTCTTAAAAATATAGAGACGGATATTAAGTTCTTTACACATCTAGAAATGAAATACCAATTATTTCAAATTCAGGTCCTCTTCGGAGGGTAGTCTGAGATGTTAGGTGCTTATAGCATTGACAACTACATTAGTGCTATTTCCCACAGTTAGCACCACTTCTCATTTTTCAAGTCTTCTACTTCCCACTAGTCCATGCACACAATTGCATATATGTTGACTAGCTCATGAATCAACTATTCAGTTTAGAAGCTTTAACTGTAATTACTAATTTTAGAATAAGAGAGTTACCTTATGAAGGTTTTTCTCTTAAGGCTTGCAAGACATCTCTTGCAATTCCTCTTCCAATGTCCATCCTTGTCACAGTGAAAACAAGTACCTTTTAGTTACTTGTCTTTCTTTTGTATTCTTCCTTCCTTAGGTTTTTAGAAAATCTTTCTTATTATTTCTTTTATCCTTACCTTTTGTTTGGATTTGGAATAAGAAGAACCCTTCTAAAAATTGCAACTATCCTCTTTAACCCTTTATCTTTCGAGATATTCATTTAAGCTACTATAGCCATGTTGAGTAGCTCAGATAGGGTGTCGTTCATCTTTCTCATATTATAGTTCATAACATACTGGGATTAACTAATGATAGGGATGAAAGAAATAATATTGTTGAACTTCAACATCAAAGAAAAATCCATATTTTCTAATATCTTAAGTAATTATATTACTTTGAGATCATGTTGATTAACCAGGAACCCACTTACCATTCTTGTCAAAACAAGTTCACATATGGTATTATAAGCTAGGAGTAGCTTCACCTATTCATGGATGCCAAAATGTAACTTTTACCTCGGTTGTCATATGACACATGCTTTTTATAAGCCTTTGTCTCCTCCTCAATGGCATATGGACCAAGAGGGGTATGTGGTGGGGTTTTTCTTATACACAACCAATCTCATCCAATTATAGGACAACTTGGTGTTTGTGCAATCAAACCGGATAGTTCGTGTCATCTTGGACGTTTGAGTCAAGTATCTTTGAGATTGGGTTTGTGATGGTTAATTTGAAATTTGCAAAATGTAAATAGATTTTAATTTAGATTAATCTTCTACCAAAGACTTAGGGTCTTTAAGTCATGACGGTAGCTCCCACTATTTTTGGCAAATTTCAAATTCCGTTGAAACTCTTAGTAGGGATGAGAGTCCCACTTTCACATAGTTTTCCTCAACCTAATAGTTTGTTGGATTGCTATGATACTAATAAGAGGATACTCTTATCCAATCACATCATTAATGTGAATACCCATCACTATGGCCTCTAGAGAACTAGATCTCAACCTAACAGTTTGTTGGTTATGTTCGTCATAGTTAAGTTATTCCCACCATGCGTGTGGGTATAGGGTTTCAAGTGTGTCCTCAACCTAACGATTTGTTGGCCACACTCGTTGTCTATCCGCACTACATCAAGTATGTGTAATAGGCTTCCCTTGGATGGTTACAAGTACTGGATGTTGCCTCACTGAGGTACAACAAAGTGTAAATGTGCCACCCAATAAGAGACTACCACGATGGAAGGCCACAAAATAGCATTCAAAGTGCCGTTTCGCTTATCAACTTAATATTGCTTTAAGGGTAGTTAAATTGGTCTCATTTTAATCCAATTTTAATCTTGTTAAAATTACTTATCCAATCTCATTAAATGGTTCCCAGTGCAATATATTAGTAGCACATAATACTCCCACTAAATGTTTTAGAAACCATTTGCTTGAGATAGTGGGAATACATGATACTACTAATTGATTAATTATTATCATTACCGAACATTCCAATTGCATTGGGCTTGTAGGATGATTATGGACTTTTTTGTTGATCCAACACGAGCTACCATGTTGGATCATTGTCTTGGATGGTTATTCATTTTAATTACGCGCGCATAAAAATAAATTAGGCATGAAAGCCATTTCATTATTACAAAGCCAATCAAAATCGAATACAAGTCTAATAGGCGGCCAATCACATAGCTCAATTGTTTGGTCTAAATCCATAACCATCCTTTAATTATTTAAACGCTTTAAACAATTAAACTAGCAATGTAAATACATGTTATTGGGTTGCATACATATATATGGGTTTAATTCAAGTGGTAACCATATTTAAATAAAATAAATTTACCATGGAGTGAAAACATTTTACTACAATAGTAAATGTAATTGTGGAAACCTTTTAGGCATAGTTACATTTATCATATATTGCAACTAGGTCTAAAACTATTCAACATGCATATGAACTAATGTGAATGTTCATGCTATTTTCGGAAAAATTCATATTCCATTTTAACATCTCATGTGATTGCAATGCAATACGGTCCTTCTCATATACAATGTTTCAAATCATATTATTAGGGTTTGGATTGATTATGTCAAACCCCTAGTATGATTTATAACCTCATGTGATTCAAAAGAACATGATTAAGAACAACTTTCTAAATCAAGCTCAAAATACTTTGGCCAAAGATTTGTTGAATCACATCTTGAAACATTCTCATTCTTTCATCGAAAGTAGAGATTCCTTATTGTACATTCACATGACCCTATGATGAATTAAGAGATCCCAACAACACGACAAATCTTTTACGGCTTGCCTTTAAGAGTTATCAAAGATCAATAACGCATCACAGGACAACCATGATGCCTCAGGTCTAAGGACTAATTTGCATTATTGCAACTATGAGTTCTCATTTGACATATAGATAAATACTCCATACGAGAACTACGGTTGATCGCGTTCAGTGTACTCATTCACTAATGAGCACCCACATATTCATATTAGTGTTAACTACACAAATGGTTTGAGACTAACCATCTTCCCAATTGAGCATACATAATATGTACTAATCTTGACGGTTTATCAATGCCCATTTGATAACATATGATTAGGAACATTTTGGGATGCTAAAGTTAGATATTAAAGGTCTCCTGAATCTAATCATCTTTAAATTACTTTATCTCTTATTTAGCATACCCTGGACATTTGTTTCTTTACACAATGTAAAAGATAACAAAATAAATTTGCCCTTTATATATTATATACGAAATGTATTCTAAGGATATTACATCAAATGTATTGGCTCTTAGGGCACATTTCTAACAGTTTTGGGCTTCCTTGGAGGACATGAAGAGTTCCACCATGTCGAAGGTGACTCCGTTTATGGTGATGGAGGCTGAGAAGCGAAGGTTATGGTTGAGGCCAAGCTTTGTAGCCTTGTACTCGAGCATGGGCCATTTCTTCTGGTTGCACAGCTCATGCAACCTTGATTTGTACATGGTATGAGAAATTTGAAGAAGGTGGGGATTTGGGGTTTTAAGGTTTTTGGAATACGCTCTCTCACTTTCTTAACTAGTACGCATTTGGGGCATTAAGAACCAACATTCACTACAAAACAGAAGCCCTTTTGCGAGGGCATTTTGTCGTTGCAAAAAGCCTTTTGCCGTCGAAAATACCCTTTTTCGACGGCAAAAGTCCGTTGGAAGTCGTCGCTTAAAGCCCAGTTGCAAATACTTCATTTCCGACCATTCCGTCGGAAATAATGTATTTCTGACGCCCATGCTTTGTAAATATTGCTTAAATTTCTATCAAAAATAGATTTTTAAAATGACCCTACATATTTATTACCGACCATGCATGTGGTCGTAATTACTTATTTGATTGTCGGAAATAGTTATTTTATCGTGATTTCTTGTTTTTGCAAATTCATATTTTCGATCAATGAGTGTCGTTAGAAATACTTTTTTCGACAATGATACATTATTTGTGAGGGATAGATTTCGTCGTAATTATCATTACCGACCAAAAGAGTTTGTGGAAAATATATAATAGCTCGTCGGAAAAAAGTATAACAAAATATTTCAAATGGGCAATATATAATAGCTTGTGGAAAATATATAATAGCTCGTCGGAAAAGTGTATAACAAAATATTTCCAATGGGCAAGTTACATCGGAAATATATATTTCCAACCACATTTATTCGTCACAAAGTTTGTCGCAAATAGATTAATCCTGTTGGAAAATATTTTCGACGAACAAGTGGTCGGAAATACAATTGTTTCGACCCGATTATGTCGTGGGGAATGTTGTCGGAAATAGGCAATTATTGTCGGAAAATATTTCCGATGATAAAGTGTTTG
The DNA here is from genome assembly GCA_020521455.1 of Prunus kanzakura. Taxonomy (NCBI): domain Eukaryota; kingdom Viridiplantae; phylum Streptophyta; class Magnoliopsida; order Rosales; family Rosaceae; genus Prunus; species Prunus kanzakura. The sequence goes on along the minus strand of BPUM01000803.1, from coordinate 890,882 downwards.
TTGGAAATATGCATTACCGAGAGGGTAATGCGGTCGAAAAATATAATTATTTTATTAAAAAAATTAATAAAAAGAAATTTGAATTATAATATTTACCAAAAATTGTTTTCTAATCATCCATTTCCGTCGAACATACTTTTGGTCGTTAATAAAGTTGGCGTCAAGTCTTCCCGCCAAATAAATTACATTTCCAATGACAATAGAGACTTTTTCCGAGGGTATTCCCTTTGTCCGAAATAAATTTCAGGCCCGTGACATATTTCCAACGGACAACATTTTTTGGTTGGAAAAAACACTTTTACCAAGGGAATTTCAGGGCCATCGGAAAATGTTGGTCGGTAATGACCTCTTTTTTTGTAGTGATTGTTACTAGGCTCAATGCACATACACACAATACAAACACACCAAGAAGTTATATATTTGCATTTTGAACTAAGATTTGGTTGGCATACACACTACTAGGGGTGGGCTCGGTTTGGTTTGGTTCGGTATTGAGGCCAAACCGTGCGCCGAACCATGAACTCCGGTGTGGAGAAAACTCAAACCGTGCGCCGAACCAATGAGGTGGGAAACCGATCATATCGGTTAACCAGTTAGCTCGATTTGGTTTGGTTTGGTTTGGTGAAAACCTGCTTGAAAACATGTAGACTCTAAATTCATTCAAACTCAAACATTCATTCAAAACCTACTTGAAATTCATTCACCATTCACATCACAACATATTCAAATTCATTCATTCAATCAATCCTTTCAAATCAAACTAAAACATATGCATCGTTCATCATTCACATCCATCCAAAGTTTCAAAGTAAACTATATGCATCATTCATCATTTACAAATTACATCCATCATTCACCTTTTAAGTACAAAGTTTACAAATTACATCCATCATTCACCTTTCAAGTACAAAGTACAAAGTTTACAAACCTATCTTTTTAAGTGCAAAAAGGTTTTGGCAAAAGATAGGTTTGTTGAGGAATTGACTAACCTATCTATTGCCAAAAACCTACTTCAATCTCATCAAAAAAGAGCTCCAACTCTAAAATATTTAAGTGAGCTCATCAAAAAAGGCTTCCACATCTAAATTACCTACTGTCCAGCCCTTTTAATTAACAAACCTATCTTGTTATGTTCAAAAACCTACTTCAATCTCATCAAAAAGAGCTCCAACTCCAAAATATATAAGTGAGCTCATCAAAAAAGGCTTCCACATCTAAACTTCCTACAGTCCAACCCTTTTAAGTAACAAACCTATCTTGTTATGTTCAAAAACCTACTTCAATATCATCAAAAAAGAGCTCCAATATAAAATATTTAAGTGAGCTCCAATATAAACCTATTGCAAACATTCTATCCAACCCCTTTACAAACCAATTCTTCATGCTCCCTTTAATTTTTGGCAGTAAGCATTAGTGGCCAGTGGCCACTTGTTCATTTTCATTCTGCTGCAAAGTTTGAATATCTACAAGAATAGAGAACATGTAAGACAAATTCAAATATACAAAGTTAAAACAGAAAATAAAATAAAATAAAAACATAACAGCAGTGCCTGATTCCATTTTCTCCAAAGCTTGATAAAACTCAAGCTCATCTTCACTTGGCTGCTTGTTGAAGTCAAAAGCCACTTGGCTTAGCCAATCCGTAGTGCAAACAAGGGCCTCAACTGTTTTAGGAGTCAAAGACGCCCTAAAAGGATCCACAACCCTTTTTCCCATATTAAACGCAGCTTCCGAAGGCACACTTGAAACAGGGACAGCAAACACATCCCTTGCAATCTTAGATAAAACTGGAAATCTTGGAGAGTTCTCTCTCCACAAATCTAGCAAATCAAAGTCTGCTATTTCTGGATCTTGAGCTGCCTCTAATAAATACTTGTCCACCTCATTCTTAATTTGAACCACGGCTCTATCTTTTCTTGTTCTCGCAAATTTTTTAAGTCTTGGATCATTGCATTCAACTCTTACCTCCCCTCCACTTTGTACATTAGCCTCTGCAGTAAATTGGGCAGCTGCTGGTTCCTCTTTCATATAGGCCTCATACATCTACATTAAGAGATCCTTCACTCCTTCTACCATCACAGTAACCTTCGAATCATCACTTTCTAACTCATCAAAGCTATATTGGACATAGTCCATTTTGTAACGAGGATCAAGCACCACCGCCACAATCAAAACTTGGTTCACTTCTTGAATATTACCCCAATATTTATCGAACTTCTTTTTCATTGAAGTTGCAACTTTTTTCAAAAAAATGTCTTCACTTACAATCATTGCATTCAACTCATCAACAATAGAAAGCATCTCATTGAAGGGGATATTGGAAGTAACCGTCTTATATGCACTAAATTTTAAGGTAGCCTCGTAAAATCTTTTCAAGAACTTCACAAAAGCTCTTGCATACTCCCAATCCACAACAGTTGGAGGCTTCAATTTTTTTTTAGTGTAGATTTCCCCTTCTTGAACCTTTCTTTTCTTCTTTTCAGAATACCATCATCACGATCACCACCACTTTGATGAAAGTAAGATGCATAGTCTGATGCCTCCTCTTCCAACCTATCAAACCCTCTTTGCAACTTTAAGGCAGCTTCTAACATAATATATACTGAGTTCCACCTTGTTTTACACTCCAAAGGTAATAAACCTTTGCTGTCAATTTTTTGCAAGGCCAAACAATGCCTAAATTTGTCCAACCTAGATGGGGACGACCTTGTATATACACAAGCTTTGCGAATACTTTTAATTGAGTCATGCAATTCACTCAGCCCATCAAAAACTATCAAATTAAGGATATGCACACAACACCTCATATGTAAACAATCACCATCTAGCAAAAGAGTGCCCCAAAGCTTCAATTGCCTCTTCATATGCCTAATGGCCCCATCATTAGCCGTAGCATTGTCAAGTGTAATAGTGAAAACTTTATCTATTCCCCAATCATGCAAACAATCCTCCACAAGTCTCCCAATAGCCTCACCTCTATGATTTGTAATTTGACAGAAATTAATGATTCTCTTATGCAATTTCCAGCTATCATCAATGAAATGGGCTGTCAAAGCCATATAGTTCACATTTTGCAAGGACGTCCAAGTGTCCATGGTAAGTGACACTCTTTGTGAATTTAGATTTAATACACTCTTGATTTTGACCTTTTCTTCTTGAAAAAGACCCCACACATCTCTAGCAATGGTTCTACGAGATGGTGGATCAAATCTAGGTTGACACTCTCTCATAAATAGCCTAAAACCGACACATTCCACATGCCTAAATGGAAGCTCATCAAATATTATCATCTTCACACAAGAAATTCTACTTCTTTCCTTGCTATATGAATGCGCAACTACAGTTCCTTTGTTGTCAAATAAAAGAACTTTTTGTTTGTTCTCCTCTCTTAATGGACACCCCCCCGTACATTTTTCTCTCAAATGTTGCATCATTGTAGATGTCCCATTTTTTATGGGATCACATGCATAACATGCACGACAATACTTACAAGAAGCTCTAGGTCCTATATTACTCGCTGGTTCAAATGGTTCATTAATGAAATGTTTCCATACCTCCGATGCTTTCCTAGTAGGCTTGATCTTTCCCGAAGTGGGAGGACGTGAAGGGAGTGTAGCTACTTCATCCCCAACTACTTGTGGTGTATCATCTGTTGTGGGTGTAGGACTAGCTTCCATATTTGACATTTTTAAGGCCTATAAAATGAAAAACATATTCATAAGCAAACTCATAAACATGCCAAAACATGTTACACTCCAAATGTAATAAACATTTACACACCAAACAGATTTTCAAAGCTATGAGTCAAAACTTTTACTTCTTTATTATTGTTTTTCAAAACATATATAAATTAAATCCATAGACTATAGATTAAAATTATTCACAACTGCTTTTATACAAGTAAAGTGTAATTATATTATCAATTAAACTGCATAATCTTGACTTGAACAATAACCCAATTAAACTGCATAATCAAGCCTTTTACAGAAATTTGTTCCTTAATACTTCATAGTACACTAACTCATTCTATCTAATAAAGCTAATCAAGGATAACAATTGACAGCTAAACTAGTCTTGAATTAGAGGCTTTTATGTGTTCAGGCTTCAATACACACCACAGAATTATAGATATCTATAGGCTATAGCAGTTACAATTTACAAAACAAAACACATATATAGGAAGGAAAGGAAACTTACCCTTGATTTTCAACACAAGTACTAGTTCAAAACTCTCCAATTTGCTAGATAAAATGTCTACATATGCAAGAAGTACGAAAATTAGGGCTATACCAAAACCTCCAATAATTAGGGTTTATAACAGAAACAAAAATCACAAAACAAAAAAAGAAGTTGTTGAGGAATGAACTAACCTTTGCAAAGAGAAACCTTGTTTGAAAAATGAGATGAGAGAGTAGAATGGGTGATGGCAGACTGAGAGATGAGAGACGTAGAGATGAGAGATTGAGAGACTGAGAGACTGAAATATGAGAGGGAGGTGCGTGCGACTCAGGCTATGAAGAAGAGGCGCCGCCGACAATGTGATGGTGCCAAGTCGATGGTGAGTGGTGGTGACGATGTGAGGCTGAGGCGACATCGAAGAGGCAAAGGGGAGGAGAGATGGATGAGGCATGACTGAATTGGGATGATCGACCTAAATTAAGTTGTGAAGGGCTAGGATATGCTGTGCAAATGTGCACATAATATAAAATTATAATCCAATAGAAATCAGCCACGTGTATAATAATTATTTAATTACATATAATTTAATATACCCGGTTCTATCCGGTTCACTGACGGTTTTTAAAATTGGGAACCGGGCACCGAACCATGAAGGCCGGTTCAGTCCGGTTCATGCACCGTTGGCCAAAAAAAAACAAAAACCACACCAAACTGGACTGACCGATTTGGTTTGGCCAGTTTGGCCGGTTTTCGGTCCCATATGCCCAGCTCTACACACTACCACTGGTTTCAATCTCTTCTTCTATTTTTGATGGCCACACAGCCTACAGCCATGGTACATTGGGTTGTGTGAAAATATCTAACCCCACTAGTCTTATTTTTATTTGTTTATTGAACGAAAATCAAATAGTCTTTTTTTATATATTTGTTAATTGGGTTTTTCTATACATATTGTTTTTTGTTGCGTTTTATACGTATTTAATTGGATTACTTTTTATCATATAAGATTATCCTCAAATATTATATTCCAATTCTTTGAAGTGTGAGATAGCTAGTCACAATTAATAGTGAGTAGTAAGCAAAGTCATTGACCACTCATTCAAATGTCACCAAAACCTACTTTGTTACTTTAAAAATGTGACTACTGTCTTCTCTCTTTTCTTTTTTTTTCTTTTTTTTTGTAGTGGAGGGCGGACATGATCAACAAAACTACTGTCTTTTTTGTTTTGATTGTATGAATTTACTACGTACTAAGAAGCAAACACAACTCAACAATACTACTAAATGGTCACTCTGCAGAAGATTTGAGGACATTTCCTCTAATGAACTTGATGAAAGCCACCACTTATGGAGGAATAAATTAGTGGAGTCTTCTTAGGGTGACAAGAGACTCAACAATTGGTTCTCCATTGTGGACAAGAACTGGAACTTTCTGATGAACAGGATTCAACTTGAGGAGCAATGGGCTTTTGTTCCTCAAATCTTCCTCCACATATTCATAGGGTATGCCTTTGAGTCTGAGAGCCAATTCCACCCTCATAACATAAGGGCTTGCCCACATTCCATATAGGGTCACTTTGTTTTCCTCTGCCATCTCTCTCTCTAGCTTTTGATCTGACGTTCAATTAGAATATTGATCAGATAGGATGATAACTCCCTGCGCCCTTAGATGGTCGTAGGCAGCGACGCTACATATCAAAAGTTATATGATACAACCAATCAAAGTGTTTTTTCTACTCACTTATATATAATTTGCACGATCATATTGGTAAGTGACCCCATAGTCTACTGTTGTGTAGGGATGTAATTATCAAATTACCGTGCAGCGATACTCTCGGTTTTTTTTTAAAAATGGTATAGCCGCGCGGCTATACTTGTTTTGACATGTGGGCACCTAATCTATATGCGGGTTTTTTTTAATTATAAATAGTATAGCCGGCTATACTCGGGGTATTTTTTTTAACGTATAGCCGGGCGGCTGTACTTATTTTCACACGTGCCCGCCTAGGCAGGCCCTTTATACTCGGTTATTTTTTGTTTTTTTTTCTCCATAATAGTATAGCCGTGCGGCTTCACTCGGATATACTCTTTATATATATATATACACACACATACTGGGATCCTTTTTTTTTAATAAATAGTATACATACTCGGGTAGACTCTTTCGATTATAAGCACCTTACTTCATATAAATGGCGAGAATTTCAAAAGATCAGATAGAAAGAATTTGAAGCAGCTAAAAACCCCCGAATTTTATTTTATTTTTCAGGAGTAAAGAAACTAATTCACCCAGCGGTAGACGTGCAAGGAAAATATTCTGTTTCTTTGTGAGAAAGTATTGTTGGAAAAGAACCGAAATCAAGGAAATTAATCATCGAAATTAAGAATCTCAATCATCAAAGTCATCTCATAAGATAATAAAAGTAGCTAAAACTAACATCAAACCCGTAGCAGTCCTGGTGTCTGAAAACACTGAAGCTAGTAGAAAAGCCAGCCCCCAAGCATAGACTATGAATCTAGTCTTTAAATGCTCAATGGGTTGGAACACATCTGCAATTCTGACCTCATATTTGGGCTTTTCAAATTTCTGCGTGCCTGCCTGTAAGTATACTCTGTTTGCATTTGGTGAAAGGTTCATTCCCATGTTCTCTACTTCTTGCTCATGATCTGAATTTGTTGTCATTTGAAACTCGTATGATCCTCCATATCTGCCCCGTAGCTGCTTGTAGATTAATCAAGGGGTTACTTAATAAAGTTGCAGCTAAACCAGTAAATTAAGCCTTAACTAGTCCCAAACCTTTTAGATAATTTGGGAAAGGACATTGCAATTCTGCAAGCCTCTATCTGCAAGAACATTCAGGTATAGCCGCGCGGCTATACTCAGGTATTTTTTATTTTTTAAAAAATCATATAGCCGGGCGGCTTTACTCTTGTATTTTTTACTTTTAAAAAAATAAATAGTATATTCGAGGGGCTACCGCTTCCGAAGACAAAAATGTAAGGCACAACTGTGATCATCAAATCAATCATGGAAATTAAGAATCTCAATCATCAAAGTCATCTCATAAGATAATAAAAGTAACTAAAACTAACATCAAACACTGAAGCTAGTACAAAAGCCAGGGCTATTTGCAAGTTTATGTAGATGAAGTAAAACACAAACTGGATGGAGTAGTCATTTTGAATGAAATTACTTAAACCTACATGGATGTAATTAAGTTGGTCAATTAAAGCATTAACTCAAATTAAATAAAGCTAGCCTTTACCAAAATACTATATAATTGAGCCAAATCCAATAAAACACAGCATGTAGAGTGCAGAGCAATCTTACCATTATGTTTTTTTTCTTGGTTCTGTTTTTTCTATTTTTTCAATAACAAAAAATATATTTGTAATGATTTAATAGAAAATTGGATGAAATGTTGAGGATTAGACGGCGCCCGGGGGGGGGGGGGGGGGGGGGGGTTGGGAATTGACGAAAAAAAAGTGGGTAAATCACTAGTATACCCAAATAAAAATTAAGACAAAAACAACTTAATACATGAAAAATATAAATTTACATCTTTCCCATTGAAATAAAAATTATGGGGTGTGTACCTATTTTACATCTTCTAAATAATGTACCTATTTTTAATTTATAAAAAATGTGCATAAATTTCAATTATACAACGCACCTATTTTTTATAAATTATTGTGTACCTGTTTTTAATTTATGAAAAATGTACGGAAATTTCAATTACAAAGTAACTGACCTATTTTTTAAAAATTTTTTGGTAAATAATATACCTATACTTTTAAACGTATATATTTATATTTATATTTTTCATATGAAATGATTGGATATGTAATTTACATATTATTTTTTTGGTTTGCAATTTTTGTGGACGATATGTTGGAGGAAATGGCAACAAAAATAAATGGGGTGATTGATATGCTATTAATAGGGAGTTTTAATTAAAATTATGGCAGTTAATGAAATGCTTGGAATAAATTATAAATAAAATATGAAGTCTGATGGCAAAGATGTAAAAATATAGGAATACTATGACCTCTTATATCCTACTGGTCATTTAAGTTTGAAATTGGGTTTTACACATAGATTTATAGAATGATGGGTATATGTCTAGGAAATAGAAATTGTAGGGACCTATATTGAACAAGCCCTATTTATTATTAGTTCATACTTTTGTGGACTTTTAAACACTTTCATGGAATTAAAATGCAATTCAAATTTTTGAAGACTTATTAAAAGTGATGGTATTCAATTATGACTTTTAAAAATCATTAATAGTTTGGTGGTATCCAAAAAGCTTATCAATTCTAAGAACTTTGTTAAATAATTTACTTTTGTAGACTTTTCAAGGTAAAATCTTGCCAATTTACTAGAGACTTTCTAGTGACTTTGTCATATTAATGGTGGGAAGCTAAACATACAAAACAAACTTCTCCTATTCTTGGGTTATTTATAGCAATGGTCCCTCAACTATACTCGAAGTTACATTTTGGTCACTCAACTCAAATATTAGTTGTAGAGGTCACTCAATTGGGTGTTATGTTGCACCATTAGTCCCTACCATCAAGTTTGTGACTTTTTTTGTTTAAAATGATGACGTGACAAGCATCTCTTAGATTATTGATGGGCAAATGTAACTTTTTAGTTAGGATTATTTATAGCAATGATCCCTCAACTATACTCGGAGTTACATTTTGGTCACTCAACTCCAAAAATAGTTACAGAGGTCACTCAATTAGGTGTTGTGTTGCACCATTAGTCCCTACCGTTAAAGAGAATTGGCGGTAGGGACTAACGGTGCAACACAACAACCAATTGAGTGATCTCTGCAACTAATATTTGAGTTGAGTGACCAAAATGTAACTTCGAGTATAGTTGAGGGACCATTGCTACAAATAACCCCCCATTCTTTATATCATACACATAAAGTGAGAAGCAACTTCTACACTTTTAGATATTCATTAATCTCATCTTCAGATTAGAAATAATCTTGCTGGTCTCATGCTGAATGTTTTTTTTCTTCTCGAAAGCTTGCATCATGAAGCTTATCAATTTTGATATCATGACAAAGTGAGACACAAAATATTAATTAAAAGGCGAAATGCATAGTCATGACTTTGCGAGGAGTAATATGAAATACCATAACTTCATAGGCGCTAATATAATTAAGCATACATGTACGTGTCCCCCACCACCAGTCATAAATATGCAAACCTTAGTATGATCTTAGATATTCCAGTGAGGCATTGGTGAAGTCAATAAGACCAAAGGTACCAGCCGCTGCTTGCTGCACAGACTCACTTGAGAGGGCTACAAATCATGCTTGATCAAACTTACAATCCACTTCTCAGAAGTAATTGGAGAGATTCAGGACAGTGATGGAATGATTGTGGTTGTAGAGCATGAATCTGCTCCATTATGTCATATGCTAACAACATTTGTTTAACAAAACTTATTATCGCTGTAAAAAAGACTTTTTTTAGGTGAGACTCAAGGGTATCCACCGCCGACAGCAGTGACTAATCCCTTTCGCCGCGGGAGCTCTCCCAATGGAGGTAAACGGCTGGCCACGAAATGCGCTCCATTCCCATGGGCGGGGATCAAAACCCCAACCTCATAGTTAAGGAATGAGGTGAGCTACCACCACACCATATCTCATGGTTCTGTAAAAAAGACTTTAATTTGCATATTGACGCCATGATAATATGTGTGAGAAACCCCGTTTTCAACCAATAATATGCTAAAAATGTACAACAAATCTGACATCAAAATGCCGAGCATCTGCCTGCCACCCTTACTTTCGTTCATCCCAACACAACCCCACTATACTTTGCCTTCTATCAGTTAGCAGCAAGTTGAAAATCCAAAATCCAAAAGTAAAAATAAAAGTTAAATTAAAAAAATAATAGCAATAGAATATTAACGAATCATCACATACACACCCAAAATCAGCTAAAGCGATACAATCCTAATTCTTCTTTTCTTTCTAAAAACCACAGATGCACATGTTCCTTCCTGCAACCCAATCATTCATTATCTGAGTGGTCCCCTTCTTTAAAGCTAAACACAACACGTGACTGCACAGGTCAGCAGCAGCAGCGGCAGCAGCCGAGTCACCCAGAATAATGTGACTTCTTTCCATGTTCATCATGTCTTAAAAAAAATCACCGAACCCTCTCACACGGTGAATATAATCAGTTGTATACAACTACGCATCTAGTTTTCTCATAATCGATCCGTTAAGACCCATGTAGCTTCGAAATCAATCATCCAAAATGCTGATATGATTTTCAATAGACCCCATAGACATGAATTTAGGGTAATAATTTGTTTGGTGACCACATGATGAGATTTCTTTAGGCCCTTAATCAACCATACTAGAGGAAATTAAATGATGATTAGGAGGAAACATTGAGGAGCTGCTCTTTTTCATGAGGAGTTATGGTGTCTGAGGGTGTTGTTGGTGATTGAGCAACGTTCTCCATCTTCTTGAGGCTTTGTTGGTGATACACTTGCCTTAGCCTCTCTATTTCCCTCTTCAATGCTTCTTGATGAGCTGCATTTTTTTTTATACATAAAATTTTAAAAAATATATAAATATAAATATAAGGTTAAAATTATTTCACCATTAAATGTGATTTGTGACAACCCAACCCACATTATTAAAATTTTGCACATGAGAAGTACACATGTAAACACATGCCTATACGTTAGAGACCATTATTAAATTACTTTATCCCTAATCACTTCTCTTCCCTCCTAAACTTGTATAAAAAATAAAAATAAAAATCATACATGTTCATGGAGCTCACCTAACACCCCTTAAAAGAATATGAAACTTTATTTTCCTTTTAAAATTATGTAATGTATTATGTATCACAGTTGTTGTGGACTACATTTATAGTTTGATTCATAAATGTGATCTATCTAACATTATTAGTATGTTTGTCCCACCACTCTAATACGATCCTCTTTTCTACTTGCAGAGTAGGAAGTGCCACATGATATGCATCATCTCCTTAATTTTCTTCCTACTCTTAGCACGCATGGATGACCTTTTTTAGGCTGCTTTGCGCTGTGCATTGATTGTTGGTGGATCAAATAAGTCTATCTAATGTAGAGGTCTTTTTCCATTTTCATAGTTTTTGAGTTCCAAGCATAACCACCCTTTTATGGCTTGCAGCTCTTAATTTTTTTCCTAACATGGCTGAGGGAATTAATTAGATCTCAGTACACCAGTCTAAAAAGTTGGTGGCTAAGAGCTCAACTAACTGAAGGACAATAATGTTCTTCATTCAATTAAGAGAAATTAAAATTGATAACAATAAATTTATTATAAAATTTGATATTTGGACACACATGTGACCTAGATTGAAATTGATCCTATATGTACAATCGATAAATTACTCTAAATTAATCTAATCTACAAGACTAGGGACTCGGAACTTGGGTGTAAGGGGTCGACTCACTACCCTGGCCAACTAGCCTAACCCAGGTCTGCATATGCCATGAATTTGGATTATTTACAAATATTACTAATTACGTAATTTTGTGAAGTTAAATAATTGATTATATAAAAGTGTAATTATATATACGTACCATCTTTGAAAATCTTATCCTGCGCCAATGCTGCAATTCTTTGTTTGAGAGCACTGTTGTCGACATTTAGAAGCAAGCGTTGATGGTCAAGAAACGCAACCCGCGGTGACAAAACTGAAACTTCAGCCTTCGTTTTGCAACCAAAAATTTAAAAAAATAAAAAACAGAGTCAGTAAAATTTAGTCTAATTAAATTAATTAATCAGCTAGTAATTAAGGTATAATTTCACAACGAAATTAATTAATTATATTCAGAATTTACATAGTTAACCTACTTGTAGAGAGGTAACGCTGCGTTCGAGTTCTGATATGTATTGCAGCTTCCTCACCCGTGATCTTTGTGCAGATTGTCTGTTTGCCAGGATTCTAATGCAAACACAAAAACACGTAATTAAAAATTTAATTCAACATGTTTTTACAAAATTACAAAAAGGGTAATTACGTTATTGGAAAATGACTCTGTGTTGCATGATTTACCTCTTGACCCTTTTTGGATCAATTTTCCTGTCATTGGACGTGCTCTTTGTTGCATTGTTGGGATTTGTTTGTTCGCATTGGCTTTCCACCTCTTCAGATTCGTTCTTCAGCTGCCTGTGATGAGGCGCCTCAGCTTCTTTCTCGTCCTCATTAATGCTGTTATGGTCCGAAGGCGTGGACGGGTTCGACGACGAGCCGGTGGGGCCTGCGGCGGCGGCGGCAGCAGAGATTTCATCGGTTGTGAACATGGACATGAATTGTTCGTCGTCAAACCTATCAAACTCGTGGTTGTTGGGGTGTGAACCATGCGGTGCACGGCATTCGTCCTGCATTGGTGCCTCGAGGAAGGTAATGGAGTCGCTGACCGATCTCCGGTGGGACCCGCGTCTCGCCGAAGAGAAGTCGAGGAATTCGTCAACCCAACAAGGGTTTTGAGATGCGGTGGTGGCGTTGACTGCGGCGGCATTTCCATTGGGTGCAAAATGGCCCATGGGAGGCATCTTTTGGTGAGAAAAGTCAGGCCAACTGGGTGTCATGCTTGGGATTTTTGGAGGTAATTGTGCCATAATGTACACAAATTAACCACAATCTCAATCAAACTTGGAATGTTAAAATGATTAAGAGAGAGAAAGGGAGGGAGAGAGAGAATGAAAGAGAGGAGATGAGGGATATGAGTCTTGGAAGAAACCAAACAAAATTACAAGCTCCAACAAAGGCTCGTATATATATATATACCAAAAAAAAATACACACATACCAGGGAATGTTGAAGGTTCAATCATGAATATTGTGGAGGAGGGGGGTTTAAGAAAGAAACCCACGAGACAACATGATTATATTTTGAGCTTCTTCTTTAATTTTTAATTTTTTTTATAATTATTTATTTAATGAAATATTTTTTCTCTCGATCTCTATGGTGCAGTGGGGTCACATGGGGGTAGGGAGGGATCGGACAGCTATCGCCAGCTGGGAGGAGGTTGGGGCTCAACGGTTTTACTGGAAAGTCGCCAGTACTAGTTTTAATAACTAGCGGAATCAGCCACCACGTGCCCTCGTGCCCGTCTCTTTAGTGGGGGAGCTTATAATAATAGCCTCATTATTTTTATTTTTTCTTTCTTTCTTTCTTTTTTGCACTTTGCATCCGGAGGAACATTCCGATGATGTACATACACCGCCCCCTCCACATTTAACCTTGTCAGTCTCAATTCTGACCGTCTGATCCATCCACATGGGGTGGGGGAATGATCCATCCAAGTACCAACCAACCCCCATTACTCGTTATTGGATTCACGGCCATTCTTTCGTAAACATGAGTTAAATTAGTTGATCATCAAGACTTAATGGTTAAAAAAGATTGTTAGGAATTTGGACCGGGACCGATGACCCAATTATTAGTTTATGTCATTTTGTGTTATCAAAGTGACTCTAGGGGAGGTAAATAATTAACTGAAGAATATCCCAAATTGTAGGTTTCATAATAAAGAGAAGTAGGGTTTAATAATCACATCTCTCCGAGTTCGGGATCCACATAAAATTGATCTCTAATTTTAGTAACATCTCTATGAGTTTAGGATACCAATGTGAAATTAAACTCTAACGAATCTTACTAACGTACGTACATAATCGATTAACAAAAGGAAGAAAACACGAAAACCCATTTGCATTGAAGCTTGTTGGTGTGAGGGTTATGCACAGGAGGTGGACCTAGTATTATAAATATATGTGTAGTATTAAAAGGCTGAATTAGCAGTTGTAAGATAATCTTAATATATTAGTGGGATTAGGGGATTTGGGCATGATGCATGAAGGAAAGGGTGGATAGAGAAACTATAGGGAATCACGTCACAGCTCCCATGTGAATTGTTCGGATGGATGCTGTAATTAAGCTTCCTTTGCTTTGTCCCCAAACCATACCCACATGTAGCTATATGTCTTCTTCTTCTTCTTCTTCTCCTTTCTCTCTCCCTCTCTTTGTTTCGTGGTACCTTCCATCTGTACCTCAACTGGAATTTATGTAGTTTTTAATGAATGAGGATAAAATAAAAGTACTTGGGAGGCACTAATTATGATTAGAGGGGTGTTTAGAATATACATTAATTTGCCGCCTTTATCAAGGAAGTGCCTGCCATATTCACGGATGTACTTAATTCATATGAAAAATGAACATGGTAGCTAGTACTTCATTTGCTCTCTCTCTCTCTCTCTCTCTCTCTCTCTCTCTCTCTCTCATGTACAATTGATTTGTTTACATAAAATCAACATATTTTAGTTAGTCCAATCTATGTGAGAGGTGTGATATCAGTAAATATGGTAATAATACAGTTTTATTCAAAGGTATATGTGATTGTTTATTTTGTTGTTCTTTTTAAACATGGATATAGTAACAGGGTATAGTTCTCAAAACCATTCTTTAAGAAATGAAATGAGTTGCAAATGTGAGTTATGCCATTTAGTTAATGAGTTTGTCTCTCTATATCCAAGTTCGAGTTCCCCTCTCCCTAAATAAGATTACTTTAGAATAATTTTAGACTATCGCATATATATATATATTAGAAATGGAATGATCTTATTACAAGCTAAAACCTAAAGCTAAAGACTTAAAACACAATTGATGAAGAGTTGGGGCCGACCTGGTTTCCCATGGAATAATGTGTTATATTATCCCAAATATTTTGAGGCATCATCCTTATATTGATTGATGCTGATGTCCAAATCTGGTTTCAACTTTAGATGATGAAGAATGGGGTCTTCGGCAGAGATGGGAAGGTGTGGATCTTCAGTAGGGAGACTTTCGGTAAAAAAGTTGACTTGCACAAGAGGGATAAAATAAGCAATCATCAAGCTTCGAGCACTGGTGTGGAACTTGCTGAAGGCTCTCTGACGCTTAAGTCAGCAAGTGTGGGAGACATAGTAATTTTGGCACTATTCCCCTTTTATAGAGGAATGGAAATGAGTATTTGCACAAAGTTTCGATGTGGGACTTTGTGCAAATCATTGTAGGGCCGACGCGTGTCCAAAAATAGGTACAAAATAATATATAGAAAATATAGGTACATTATTTACCCATAGGTAAATTATTTTACAAGGTACCTATAAATGTGTATAGGTACATTATTTGGAGAGAAAAAATAGGTTCATTTAAAAAAATACGTACATTGTTTTACTAGGTACATTATTAGAGAAAAAAAATAGGTACATTATTTGGAGAGAGAAAATAGGTTCATTTAAAAAAAATTGTTTTTCATAAAACAAATAATAGGTACTTTATTCAGAGAAAAAAGGGTACATTATTTAGAGAAAAAAAATAAGTACATTATTTGCACAAAGTTTCGATGCATGACATTTGTGCAAATCACTGTAGGGGCGACACGTGTCCAAGGCTTAGGTTATATAAGCTGAAGCTTTGGCAATCTCCATCGGAGGGAAGACATATCTTTAGTAGCTGAGATCATGATGATATCATCAGTATTTAGAGATTTTCTAGGAGTATTTTCCCTTTAGCAGGCTGTGGGTCTGTCTGTGCGCCAGTCCCCTAGTGTCGAATGTGCTGTTTTGATTATGTTACAAACAATTGAGTTGCTATGTGAATTAGTATCTGATGCCTGTCGTAGTATATAACTTTCCCAATGTGAATCAAATCTTTTATCAATTCTGACTTGTTGGGACTTTTAGTGTAATTGAAGTACTCCCTTTCCTATTTTGGATAGAGCCTTTTTATTAGGAAAAAAGAAAAAAGAAAAAGAGAAAAAAAAAATTGCATTGAGAACAGGGACATGCCAACCCCATGCAACGTTAGGCTAGTACACAGAATTGCAAGATTCATTATAAATAATGAGTTGCATGCGTATACATTCTTACGAGAATAAGGCGCATTGTGTATATGTAAGTAAGAATTTTCGCACCCAAACGATACCATGTAAATGATCAATGTTAGTTACCTCGTGTCGTAGTAAAACAATTGTACATGTATCAATGTGGTGTAGGTACATACTCTTTGGCTGGCCCCCTTTGGTAATAATGCTATCTACGTATATATGTACGTACTGGACGTATATACCAAGAAGAACAAAACGCTTTGTCACGAAAACGACGCAAGCAGTCAGCAGGCCAGTGCATGAGCATGGGAAGCACGGCAATTGTCTTTGTCACAATGAGCTTTACTTTGTACGGAAGGTCGCCTGATCTCTCTCAGTTAGCTTAATTACATTACATTCAAGCCCGATCTTTCTTATTCCAAGATGTTCATAGAGAGGCTAATGGTGTAGCGCATAGGCTAGACAAAGTTTGGTTTATATAAAGAGGTTTCGTTGGTTTGGGTATTTTATTTAGAACGTTCTTTTGGTAAATTCTATGTGTCGGGGTTAGGCTTGATATCCCCCCATTGCAATTCTTGATTCAATAAATTTCCTCCCGTGGTCTAGTTAGGCAGATCGCGGATTGACCACGTGATCTACCTAACTATTGTCGATCTCACCACAAAACCCTTTTGTTTTTTGGGGTCCATGCCACTAAACCAATTGTAGGAAAGTGGGAATGCTAGGGGATCTATGATCTGCTCTTGGCCTCATGGATTCAAAAAGTACTGAGAGTTGGTCAGGTAAAAATGGCAGGTGTATAAATAAATCGTCAGCATTTCTGTGGGGCTTGTTGCATGTGGCGATGGGTTTCCCATATAATCTTGCTAGCTCCTGTTCAGTACACACGTTTCATGGAAAATGACTTTGCCAAAGTATATAAGTGCAAAAGTAAGTGATCCTTGCAATGGCAGGTGAGGTGGATCATATTGCACATGGCATTATTGGGGAGAGTTCTGTTCATATCAAGGACGGACTCTGGATTTCAAAAGAGGGTAGATTTAATTTACCTTACGTACAAAATTTAATTTAATTGCAAATTCCTAATTGATAATTCATAACACTGAATTGAAAATCCCTAATTTATACTTTTTGAATCTTAAAAATCTCCAAATTTCAATAACAATAAATTAAGAAAAGAAAATTGTAAGATTCCACCAATAAAATATAACCCACCAAGAAAATTGAACATGTTGAAGGGCTGATGCATAAAGTGGGAAAGGCTGTAGGGTGAGCTATATGTGACTTTGGGCTGGAAAATAATAAAAGCCACCTGAGCCAGCCTGTGGTTGGGTCCGTCCCTGGTTCATACTTTCCATATGCTCACCCAATTATATTTATTTCTAATCAGTGACAACTCCAAATAACTTTTCATATATACTTCAAATTATTTACTATTGTTATTGAAACAAAATAAGCAAGAGAGAAATGTTTGAGGGAATTTAGAGAGTGTTTTTCCTTTTTATTTTTATTTTTATATTATTAAACTCTTATATTATAGGTAACCAAGTGACTAAATAGGTCATCAAGCTTCTAGTTATATCTATCAAATAGAACCCTAAGCATATTACTAAGATGATTTATCTTAAATAAATACATGAAAATATTATATGTAATTGAATGGCATCAATATAATAACACTTACAGCACTCTTTTTGGATGTTCACACATCAATGATAAGCAGTGTTGGCCTTGGACAGGGGCAGTCAGTGCGACTGCCCTGGGCCAATTTTATTTTTATTTTTATTTATGAAGCTGTATATTATATTTTTTTTAATTTTTTTAATTTTTTTTTTAATAAGTAACATGGGTTGTTTCAACTCTTTTAAACTCTAATAGATTGCAAATTTGGAAGTTTTAAGTTTGTTGTTGTGGGTGGAGATTTCTCAAATTCTAAGTTATGTTGTTCTTTGTTTATTATTTGAAGTATTAAAATTTCATTGGATTTCCTTGTACTATTTCTAATTTCAAGTAGCAATGATTCCTGAAAAAACAACAATCTGGAAGTCAAAAAAGAAAAAGAAATGATTGAATTGTTACAAGTATTTATTTTGTTTATGCATTAGATTTGAATGTGTCAAACATAGCCTCTTATTTTAGATTTTTATATATTGAAGTTTGAATTTATATAATTTATTTTTCTTGAATGTTAAATTTTTAGTTAATTTGAATAAGTTAAATGTTGATTGAAAAATAAGAGTGAGTCTAGCACTTAAGTGAAAAAAAAAAATTTATATATAGGGGCCTAATTTTTTACATTTGCCCTAGGCCCTGAAAAATTCAGGATCGGCCCTGATGATAAGTTGCATGATTAAAACATTTGCTAGGGAAACTCAGTGGGAGAAAGCCATAGTTAAGGGAAAATAGTACAACCGATGGCGGACCCCGAAATATTTACAAGGGTGGGCTAAATTTTTTTTTTTGTTGGGATCAATTATAAGCCTTATTTTAAAACAAATATATATATATAGCAATATTTCCTTCAAATTAATGAAAGTGGAATAATTTTTGACTAATTCAGTATATTTCCTTCGAATTAAAAATTATTTTCAGAATTTATTAAAAATATACTATTTTTAGAGAGATATGTGAACAAAGAAACCTATAACAACAAAGAAAACTTTAAAAAAAAAACTAAAATTCAGAGGCTCAGACGAAGAACAATTTGAAGCTCAAGGACTTTGGCTCAGCGGAGTGGTTTAGTTAGGGAGGGTCCATATTTCAAAATTTCCAAAAGAAGCAACATCAATAAATTTGAAAAAACAAAATCAGAGAGATATATAAACATTATTTGAGCCAAATCAAAAGTTGAATAAATCGAAGAAGAGAGAGAGAGAGCAAAAAAAAACTTTAGTAATTGAAGTATTAAAGTATTTGGCTGTAGATGTGGGGCTGCTTTCTAGAAAAAGTGGTGGGCTATTATTTAATTTTTTTTTGGATTGAGCTTACACAACTAAGCCTAATCTGTCTCTCTCCAAAGTCAACACTAGGTTAGAGCCCACTCTAGCCCAAGCATGGATCCGTCCTTGAGTACAAACTTGGACTGAATCATTGACATCATGTTGGACGCGCTTATTGTTACTTCGTTCACAAGAAAACCATATGGGATAAAAGCCTGGTCATAGGAAAAAAAAAATTATACAGTGCACATATATGTTTGATACATACTTTGGGTTGATTGATATCTCTGTCTCCCTAAAGCTCGTGTGTATATAGAAGAAATCTAAAAATTATAGATTATCTTGCAATAAGGTTTGTTTGGCTTCGGACGTTTGACTTTCTAAAGCTCAAGTGAATATAGAAGAAATTTGCTACCCTTGATGAAACCTTCTTTGATTTGGGATGTACAATCATCATTTTATACATGATTGTTGGAGTATTGGTTGTGGAAAACAGATCATGAGTGCTTCAGATAAGATCTTGACCAAACAAATTTTCTACTCGCTTCATGGAGCGCAAGAGCTTCCAAATAATTAGAGGATAACAACCAAAGCTTGTTTTGTAGATCGCCATGTGATCAATGTATTGCCAGAAGCACATACATAACCAGTTTGAGAGCAATCCTTGTATAGACTGGAGAGATATCTAGATAAAATTTGTAAAATTACAATTGGTTAGATTTCAAATCAAACCTTTTTACCCTCCTTTAGGTCACTTTAATTATATAGATATACAACTTTAGGATTAATAAGTGAAAGTTCGAACTAGTTTGTTATGCATGGAGGATGATATAACAACTCAAATCTAGTTTGTTATGCATGATTTAATTCATTTTATATGTTACTGAGTGTAAACAATGGTGGTTGGGTGTGCTTTAAAATGCTAAGGCATAAAGTGAGGCGTTTTATACACCGTCGTGTACAGTGTAAGCCTCACCACGTTGAGGTGTAAGAATTCTGTTCTATCTTGATCGCCTTGACTGCGCCTCGCTACGCCTTTTCGGTGAAATGCTCCGTGTGGCATGTGGAAGCCGGCTCGCAGAAAGGCGTACATTTTTCGGTGAAATTCTCTGGTGGCATGTGGAGGCCCCCTCCCAGAAAGACTCGCCTCATGCGCGCTGTACACTGGTTGGAGTTTTTTGGCGCTTGAGAGGGCAGATATGCTAGTTTGGTTGGCTTATTCAACAATATACAAATTTTAAAACTAGCTGTGAATTGCCGTCTCCAATTCAGTTTTCATTTTACAAATTTACAAATCTACAACCAATTGACAAGCTAAAGCTGAAGTTACAAAACACGATAACAACAAAATCACCATCCAGCAACCAACTAGTTCTTAACCCAGTCGTATTTCTTCTTTGAATCTACTTCAAAACAAGTTTCAAGTTGAAATCCATCCCATATTGTTTAAAGAAAAACCCCCCATCTTTGCATAACACTTCATGCCCATTCATCTACCTCTGACAGACTGGCACACAATCTCAAAGAACACAGTCACAATTAGGGTGTAATTACTTTGTTGTATATTACTTGGAAAATAATTTATATTACCTACACTTCAGATAGAAAACACACCACAACAAGTTCTCATTCAAATATCATGTCGTCACTCAATTCCTTACGTGTTGGGAGATTTAGCATGATCACAGCTTTTGCATGAACCTTAGCTTAATCACTTGTTAACTCTACTCATACATGAATCTCCTTGGGACAACTTTTGTTGTTTTGGACCGAATATTGGTTTGGTACACAATATGAGGAGTATTAACACCCATAACAATAAAACTATTTATATCATTTCAACTCGATCACTATCTAATGTGCCATTTGTCGAACAGAGAACGATCTCGATTAAAGAAATGATACATTAGATGGTCAGCAGAAATAGTACAAAATAGCAACATTCAGTCCGTAGGTTAGCATATTTAACACATCACTACAATGTAACAAACTTTCCTTAACAAATTCATAAGCACCAAAGACGTGAACAAAACAATGCTTCTAAACTACCTTGAGTAGTAGTAGTATAAACAAGGCCGGAACTAAAATACCTAGAAAATGCAAACTTGAAATCCAGATTGCACTTGAGAATATCTACAAGCAAACATCTTAGGCATAAGATAGTCCCAGTCTTCACCAGCATTCCAAAGGGGGCCATGGAGACATCTATGGTGTTGACGCGTGCTAGCTTAACATTTTTTATGGTTTGGATTTTCTGTATATCATCTACAGCATGTTCCGAAATGTACAAGCCTCTAAGGACAGACCCAAAAGCTATGAAGGAGAGGTACGAAAGGTGGCTACAAAAATATGGCCGGATATATAAAAATAGAGAGGAAGCGAAATACCGTTTTGGGGTTTACAAATCCAACATTGAGTTTGTTGATTTCGTAAATTCTCAAAATCTATCATACAAACTCACTGACAACAAATTTGCAGATATCACAAACTTAGAGTTTACAAACACCTTCATGGGTTTCCAAACTAGGAGTCATCCGAAAACGAGGTTCAGTTATGACAAGGATGAGGATCTTCCGACTGCAGTGGATTGGAGAAAGAATGGTGCAGTAACTCCAATCAAGAATCAAGGCCAATGTGGTAT
The DNA here is from genome assembly GCA_020521455.1 of Prunus kanzakura. Classification (NCBI taxonomy): domain Eukaryota; kingdom Viridiplantae; phylum Streptophyta; class Magnoliopsida; order Rosales; family Rosaceae; genus Prunus; species Prunus kanzakura. The sequence goes on along the minus strand of BPUM01000803.1, from coordinate 869,221 downwards.
AAATTGAAATAGGCATTCAAAAAATGGATGCTCATTATTTTTCTCTCCTTTATTGCGCTCCTGAACTAGATGTTTGCTATGGTTTTTTTTAATTCAGTTTTGACTTATAATAATTTTCCACTAGAAGATGGATTAGTTATTATATGCTACATGTGGACATATGATGTCTTGATTTTAGACACATCCCTGAGCTTTCTTCACACAACCAAAAAGACAGGGTAATATGTACTTTTCTAGATTTAGGTTCAAACTTATTTAGAATTACTCAACCATGAAAATGTATATTCTATCACATTCCAAGTAAACACCAAGACGCCCAAGCCTTAAATTCAATTTTGGCTTTACGATATACACACAATTATTAAAAGTTGGGTTTGTAGGTAGTACTTACATGTCCTTATTGTTCCGCTTGCTGAAAAGGAAATATTGCAGATTAAGTAGCAACTTCTGATACTATTACACTTTCAATACACAGGAAGTTGTTGGGCATTCTCTGCGGTAGCAGCTGTGGAAGGCATTAACCAAATCGAAACTGGAAAATTGGTGTCACTATCAGAACAAGAGCTTGTGGACTGCGATGTCAAAACCGGGAATGAAGGCTGCAATGGTGGATACATGGAAAAAGCGTTTAGTTTCATAAAAGATAACGGACTCTCCACCGAAAAGGATTATCCTTACAAAGGGTCAGATGGAATATGTGATGAAGATAGTTTGAAAAACCGTGCTGTGAACATAAGTGGCTATGAAAGCATACCTGCCAATAGTGAGAAAAGTCTCCAAGCTGCAGTTGCACACCAACCTGTCTCTGTTGCAGTTGACGCTGCCAGTTATGCTTTTCAACTCTATTCTTCAGGTATCTTCACTGGCCAATGTGGTAAGAATCTCAACCACGGAGTCACAGCGGTCGGCTATGGAGAAGATAGTGGTAAAAAGTACTGGATTGTAAAGAATTCTTGGGGTCCTGACTGGGGTGAATCTGGTTATATAAGAATGACACGTGATTCGGTTGATAAGAAAGGTACCTGCGGCATTGCCATGCAGGCTAGCTACCCTGTTAAGGGTTGAGCAGTGTTGATGGGAAATTAACCTTTTCTGGAAGTACCATAGAAAGGTAGCTAAACAAGTTCCCTTTGTGTAGAAAGTTCATGTAAAATCAAGGTAAAATATGCAAGTGTGGAATTCCAATAAATAACAAGTAAGGTTTATACAAAGAAAAGAGGGAAACTTAAAAAAAGGAACAACAAAGGCCACCCAAAACATAGGTCATTTCAAAAGGAGAAGAGAACTACTATTGAAGATGTTAGCAAAATCTTTGTATTAGAAACTTCGTTTCAATGGAAAAAGAAGAGAATTTCTTATTCTGTCAATCCCACCTTTATTCTGTCAACTAAAAAAAAACTTATTTAAATTTTGTTTATAATTTTTTACATTTATAGTGCTAATTTAAAATTCTGTTACATTTGGGTCCAGAAAAGTTTAAACATGCAAATTTGTTCAGTTGTAAGAAGAAGTAATTTTTCATCTCAAACACAATTTTGGCCCTTGTATGGAGAATTAACCACCATGAATTTACCATCAAATTAAAACAGACTTTTAAGAAGCTGAATAGCAGAACAAAGCAACATTGAACAAGCCAGCTCTTCTGTGTGACATAGGCAATGGTCTGAGTACCAGCTCCCTTCTATGCAAAGAACTTGAATCCATGGACCCAAAGAATAAATACAAGAAGCTAAGACCTCAACTCTCCAAATCTTTGCCTCACGGAACAAGCCAGCTTCCATTCACCAGCACCAGCCAACCTCTCAACAACCTTCTGCCTGGTCCTAATATAAGGTATAAAACCTCTCTCTGTCATCCCCATCACCACTTTCCCCGCCAAAATATACTCACCACAATCCAAGCACCCATTAACCACCAACTCATAGCTCTCAAAGCCGACAGGGTAGCCATCCCTCTCTAAGAACTCAATCATATCAACTGCTCTCCATATATCTCTGTTTGCTCGCAATGCTGCTGCCACTTTTGCAATCGTCCCCTGCCTTGGTGTCAACCCAACTTTCTCTACCATTTGCTTAATCATATCTACTGCCTCAGCTGTTCTTCTGACAGTGCACATTGCACCAATTACCGTGTCAAAACTCTCCAAATCAGGAACACATCCTGCCCTACTCATTTCCTTTAAGACTTTCACTGCCTCATTCAACTGATCAACAGAACACAAAGACGATATAAGGTAGTTGCATGTACCACAGTCCGGATGATATCCAATTGACTGCATTTCTAATAGGATCTTAGAGACAGAGTGAGATTCATTCCGGCAGTTCAGCCAAGCAGAAGAGAGGAGAAGAAGGGTTTGGGGGACAGGAGTGCAACCAGAGCGAAGAGTTCGTTGGAGGATGGCAAGAGCAAGAGGGAAGGGATTGGAGCATTGCAGTGTAAAGGACAGGAGGTAGGAATAGGTAATCTGAGCCCGAGAGCGAGGTCTTAGAGGGATGAAAGACTGCAAAATTTCATCAACCACTTGCGTTCTAAGGTTGTGGGGAAAGGTTGAAAGGAATGAGAAAGGATTCGGGTTTTGGCAAGCTTGAGCAGAGGAAATGAGAAGATCGGGAATTTTCTGGTAGGTTTTGGCTTCAACCGCATTTTTTATAGTTTCTTGGAGCATCTGTGATGAAGAGATTGAGTAGATGGAACAATATTGGAGGAGACGACAATGTAGAGGAAGAAAGGATCTGCAAAACTTTGCTGCTCTGATAGCCATGTTGTACTTCTGGAGCGTAAGACATCAACATTTGCAAGACATTGGAAGCATCTGGATTACAAAAGGAAACCTGAAGAATTTGATCATTGCAACACTGTTAACATAAGGTAGCTGGAGACTCGATGACATGGTCAGCTTTTCACGTACTGAAGATGAAACCTAAATATATAAGTGTTAACATCTGGATTACAAAATGAAACCTAAAGCTGGGATCCAAATAACTTGGATAACTTTTCACAGATTTGAAGATTACCAAATATATTGAAAAGAGAGCATTGGTATATAAAATTGATGAACGAATTTGAAGATTTTGGGTCCAATTTAAGATATAAAAGTTACTTGTAAATCAACATCTTACTCTGTTAAGTACATGAATCTCAGAAAGCTTTGCTCACTAGTAATCAAAATAATATTGGCATAGGCAATTCCCCTAATCTACAAGCATGTTTTAACTCTTATTTCAATCATGGGCCATGGCTAACTACAATATAAGCTAAAACCACTGTAAATGGCATTAACATAACCTGCCCTTCACACTCCTTGTCCTTTCAAATACCTCCATCCAAACGGAGCCTAAGAGAATTGATTACACAAAGATTAACAAAAAGAAGAGAACACAAAAAAAAGAAGCCCATTTCTCTCATAGGAATATTGTCAAACAGGAAACGTGCATTCAATGAATAATAACATTCAGTGACAAAGAGCAGAGCATACCAGCATCACCAAGCCTGGAAATGGGTTACAAAGAACTTGCTGGTATTCTTACTTCATGATTTCTAATGCTGCTAGAGTGCGCACAATGTTCATTTCTGATTAAGATCTTCATGCTTTTACCAATGCTGGCAAAGATTTCGGTATGGAGACAGGTTGAAGTGTAACCGAAAATCGGGTCGAATTAGGGCTGGGCCATTCTAATTGGGTTTGAAATCCGAGGATAGTGGACTTTGGGTGCAGTCCAACAACTTTGTTTCCTTTTTTAAAAAAAATTTAAATCTTTTTTTATTTTATATATATTTACAAACTACAAGATGGTTTGAAAACTATGTCACCGTAATGAGTTAGTGATGGCACTCACCAAAAACATATATTGTTCTCAAATTTATAGGAGTTGAATTGAGAATTCATAACTAAGTGGAAACAGTTACTACTAGACCAAAAGTTACTGGTTCATTTTAACATTTGCTCTGTATTCGTAGATCCACTTTTGATCCTTCCTCACTGCAAAAACTTTGACATACACTTAGAAAAGTTGATGCTAATTTTCTCTACAGCCAAGCTTCCTGAAAGGTGGTAAACTACGAATTCTTCTTCATTCTTAATAACACCAGGACTCATTCCTTCTTTAAGACAAAAACGAAAACGAAGGACTTGTTGCAAGTTATGTATAGATCATTACAAAACTTTCCATAACTTTATCCACAGAGCATTATGTGTAAATCATTCGTTGCCTAAATAGAACATCTTTCAAGGTTCAAGGCAAACAAGAAGAGTTGCCCCTAAGAATAGATTTTGAATTAGGAATATTTCTATTTTACAGGCTCAGATACAACTTCGAGCATACTTTTATTTATGCCAAGTGGATCATCGATGACAGGAACCCCTACGACATCTTGTATAGTGTGTGTTAAGCTTCAGCATTTGCCGGATGAAAAAATACAAGCACAGTTGTAAACCCTTGCTATGGAACTTTTGGATCAGTGTGAAGCTTCCCAAAACTTTGTAGATTTGAGGCTCTTTTAAGGAACAATAAACCCTCCTAGGCAAGTCAACTTCATGTATTGAAATCCTTAGACATACTTGGGAGGAACCCATGAGAAAATCAGCCATCATGCTGGTATAAAACCTGAGAAAATATTACAAAATCCCATTTTTGTAAGGTATTGATGAAAGAATAACTGGAGAAGTCGTGGATAGGATTACCAAAAGCAGAATAACAAATGTTGAATTACTTTTAGTGGTAACGCCTTCTTTTAGATCTGGCACGACGACGGAGTATCCGGAAAACTACGACAATAATAGTAATAACTACTTGTATGATTAGTAATATCTTCAAACCTGGAAACACAGAAGTGTCAACTAATGTTTACATATAATTTCAGCTATACAAAAGCATAGTCAGAAACAAGAGAATACCTTTAAGCTTCTGAATCAAGTCATCCAAACTAACTCCACTTTTGGCTTGTTTTGCACCGACATGCCCTAGATCCCCAACTAGACCCCCAACTCTTGAGAAGTGATGGTCAGTTTTGTACTCAATATTCCCGCCCATTATGCATGTGTTTGGACAATTGACACTACCATCATACTCGTCGCTTCCATCACAGCAATCTACAAAGATGGTGAATAACAACAGATATTGGAAGTGGACAACACAAGAAAACACTTAAGCATCATATATCAAAATACAAAGTAGGACTATATACAGAAAGCGTACACATGATGAGACCAGAAAAATTAGAGATAAATTGGATTATTGCCATGGATTTTCTGGTCGTATTAGTGCAAAAATTTGTCTACTAGGCCAGCAAGACTTCTTGAATGGAGACCAAGGACCTGATATTAATAAGGAAGCAATAGGACTGAAGAATGCGGCCATGCCATACCAAGGAGCCATTTCATAAGAAATTCCACCATCCATTTCTGATTTGGTCCTCCATTGAACTGGCTTGCACAATGGATGTTATTCAAGTAAACACACCATCTTAGTCATCCAAAAACAATTGTAAAAAATTCTAATAATACCATTCACAGACCCACCAAGCAAGGCATCAACTCAATCCTATTTAAGGGAACATTCCCAGTAGAAATTAAGCTGTTAACTCCATGAGCCATGTATAGCATACAATTAATTAGGAAAAGCCTAACTAGTTATGTGAACGAGCATTGAAGGGAAGAGGTAATCATACAGATGATACTTACCACAAAAATGATCGTTAACTCGAGATGAAAATAGGAATTGTGGTGTACTTCCTATATTTCTACAATAAAATTTGCCTGCAGGACAAGCAGAAGTTCCTGAAAATACAAAGAAGCCAAATTGAATCACCAAGACACAAACAGGGGGATCTGAAAAACTAAAACATCCAGGGTAAAACCTCAGCAAATGCAAACACAGAATGTATGAAAACCCAAGTAAAGTAGAAGTTTAGCATTATCACTAATCACTCAAGGTTGGACTCGACTCGCTTACTGTAAAAATGGAAGCTGGATGCATCTGCTTCTACACTAATAAATCATATGAATTCGATGATTTTATGATTCACATTTTAAAAAACAAAATAAAGAAAGACAATTCAGAAACTTATATGCAAATGGTTCCAAGAAAACATGAAATCAAATTCAATGGCTAACAACTAATCCAAGTGACGTGAGTTCAGGACATTCAAAGCGACCCAATAGGCAGTAAGTAATATGACATTAAAAACCTAAACAAAAATTGAAACATGAGCAAGAGATATTATGAAAAGAAAGAAAATAAATAAACTCAAAAACTTGTACATCAGAAGAACCGAAAGTAATATATTAATGGCTGCACAGATTAAAACCCGAAAAGAGTAACCATACCAGGCTCGTCGGTTCCGTCAACACAATCACAGAAATTGTCATTGAGGCGATCTCTGCTGAAGGACTTCGAGTTGTCCTTGCACTTGATCAACTCTGAAGCAAAGTACTGCTCATCTGCATCCACAGAAACCATTTCAATTCAATAATTTAAGAAGAAAATTATAAACGAGCATCTGGGTATGTCTCAAATGGCTCTCCAGACCCACTTACTACTGGGATTAAGAGACCCATCTCAAATTTTCTGCTTGTTTTGTGCCAGAGTAACACAGAGAGAGAGAGAGAGAGAGAATTACCGAGTGGGTGAACTCCAAGAAGAGGTGGTTTGGAGAGAGAGCGAACAATGGTGAAGGACGAGGCCAGAAGGAAACAGGCGATGAGTAGAGTTATGAAACACACATCCATGAGTTGGGGTCTCCTTCACTTGAGGAAGGATGGAAAAAGAAGAAAAACCTTGTTATTGTGCTGAAACTGAAACACTGACTTCCAAAATGAAAGTTCATTCCACTGTGAAAGTCAAGGTCAGTGAAACGCGGTCCCTAATTTTATACGAGAGCATTTTTTGGGTTAAAGTGTCCATAATTTTATACGAGAGCATTTTATACGAAAGCAGTTTTAGGAGTTATTTTCTTCATATTTTTCAACACTTGACATATGTTCATATATATAAGAGAATCATGGTTTCATAAATATGAAATCAAAAGTTAACAATGGTTATACATGTGAACACGTATTAAGTGTTAAGAATGATAGTGATGATAGGTTAAAATGGTGAGCAAAAATATTTTCAATTTTATACACACTATTTGTTTACCCTCAAATTTTCATCTGCACGGCTCGAAATTGGCCGTAGAATTGTTAGCGTGTTGTTGTTTGCTTAGGTGTGCCATGTAATGTAAAATGCGCACTAATATAGAGTTGATTTAAATTGGCTCGGGAAGTAGCCAAATATATGTTCTTCTCTATGCCTCAATGAAGAGGACTTCAATATTTTTCTAGTGTGAAAGATAGGAACCAGCAGAAAATAAAAAACAGAAATGAAAATGATAGATATTTATATGAAGATTTCATATAACATTAAACCAGGAGCAATACATGAACATTAAATAAAGTCTAAAAATTTCTCTATTTAGACAACTTGAAATAAAGAGCAAAAGTAAATGACAACAAAAAGTTTGAAGATTTTTCTATTCAGACTTGAAATCATACCAAACAAAGAAAAAGGCAAAGCAATAAAAATAAAGAAATTCCTGAGGAGTTGTCAATTGGAAATTTCAAAGAGAGGGCAAAGTATTTCAATCTTGAGATATTTAATTTGTTGAAGACATTGAGTCTCTTGAGAGAGTTCAGTTGTTGATTATGACTAGAGGTATCAAACGGACCAGGTCGGCGTGCCACTATGTTATTGGGGTCGTGCCATGCCGACCCATTTAATTAATCGGGCAGTATCGTGCTAGCCCATTTATCAAAACCATTAATCCTGGCCTAACCCAAAGCCCAAGTCCACATTGAACTAGGCGGTGCTTGGGTTGGGCCTGTGCAAAGGTAAAGATCAAAGAAGATGAAACTCAATTGGGAAGGTCCATACATGGTCAGCCGATCTAGAAGCAGAGGGAGCTATACACTTGACACCCTGAAGGGAAAAGAAATTTCGAGACATTTGAATGCTCATCACCTCCGAAGGTACTACCCGTGAAGCCTCCTCTTTCCAGCTTAGACCCCAGCAGGCAACCAAATCGTCTCCACTTCAGTTGAATGAAAGAAACTTTCGGTTTTTTTGTTTTTTCTATTCATCCATTTATTTCCATTCAATAAAGCGATGTAATCGCAACAAACATCAATACAAGTTCGAGTTTTTCATTCAACGAAGTGTTTGAGACAAAACTAAGCGTCCTAAGGGATACGAAGGCCAAGCATGCCACTGTCCACAAGTGTCCTAAGAGAGACGCAGGGCAACTACATTGAAGCGTCCTAAGGGAGACGTAAACCAAGCATGCCACTATCCAAAAGAGTCCTAAGGAAGACGCAGATAAACATTCAAGAATTCAAAAGGACAACTCTCGCAGTTACCCAGCCAAGGCGTCAGCAGGTCATTCAAGTAGTTCACAAAACTCAATGCAAATTGAAGTTAATGAAATAACTAAAGTTTTTCATAGCAAAGTGACCGACTGACAAAAGTTTAACAAAAGAAAATGATCAACCGAGACCAATTATTATAACAACAAAAAACAGTCACTTCCGCCAGCAACTAGTAGCCGCTGAGACGACAGCCACCTCGCCGCCTGGGTGCAACCAGCCTCAGCTGGTCATGCAATTGGTCTCACCCACACCAGCTTGTCGGCCCACACGGCCCGAGCCGCGACACAGCTAAGCCCAAGCCATCCTAGCGAGTCACCCGGCTTGGGCTGCGATGCAACCATAGTTAACGAATTTTTTTTTGAAAAAGGGACGTGACAGCACCGTTGCCTGCAATTCGTCACTCCAGGAGTAGTGTCACAACCACAATCGGCCAACCGAGGTCAACCGGTCCTAATTGAGAAGAGCAAACAAAAAAATCACAGCAACAATTGCCGCCTGCCGCCAGCAACCGCTGTTGGCGTCGCAACCGGTCATGCCAGCCACTCCACGCAGTCACGATGACAACCAACATGGCCCACGTCAGCTGGTCCTCACCGTAAGAAAAAATTGAAGAAAAATAAAAACCCAAGCGTGACCTACCTCGGTGTGCACGACGACTCCTCTCCTCGACAAAGAAGTACACTACTTCAAGATCTCTCCCGCAAGCTAGAAAGTATAGGAAAATAGGTTTGCAATTTGAATAGGAGTGAAGAGAAGCCTTGTATTTATAAAGGTTGGGTATCCTAGGTCAAGAAGGAATCAAAAGTTTATTCCAATTAGGAGCCGAACTCCAAGAAGAAGTCAAATGCCTACTCCAATTAGGGGCCCAACTTATAAAATGTGCTCAACTCACAGAAGGAAGCCTAGATACAGTTGGAAAGCCCGATAAATATTTCTCATCTCCTCCATGTCTTATAAGCGCCATGTAGAAGTTGGGGGGCATTTGTGGGAACACATATTTTGGCAACCAATAAGAAGATGACACGCGAAAAAAGGAATATTCCTTAGGTCAAATAATTATCCTAATTAAATCCTATTTAATTAGGGAATTATTCTTGATTTAAGATAGGAATATCTCCCTTAATTAAGGAGTCAATTTCTAGCAAATCTCTTTGATTAATTCCTATAATCTTTTTGGGGAAGAATAATCCTAATTAAAATAGGGATTATTCTTCAAACCCAAACCTACAAGGAGCTCTATAAGTACATGGCTACACAACACACTTGAGGTAAGATTATGAAACCCTAGCAAAACCTTTCTCTCCCTCACGCCACTTTCTCTCTTTCTCCTTCACGGTTATGCGCCAAAACACACACGACTCTGGCCACCCGGCTCTCCTCATGGGAGAAAACTTCCATCCTTTCCGTTACTTTGTCGTATCTTTCTCAAGATCCAATTAACTGACTTAGGCATCGGAGGGCCTTTGGCCAACACCCCCCGGTGTGATCTATTTACTCTTGTCTTCTTTGCAGGAACTTAGGGGGAGAGAGAAGGAATCAACGTGTAAATATTCCCCATGCGAAATTTTGCTCAAACATTACCTTCCATTAGCTCATTCTTAAAGCATTTAGTAACAAGACACTGATGAAGGCCTTTTAATAGAGTAAGCACCTTTGCTACCAGAACTAAACACATGCCAATTTGACAAGCCCGAAAATAGAAAGGTCTTTGAAAGACACCACACTGGTGTCCCTTCACCTTTGTTAGGTTTTCTCTTTTTAAAAATTTCTTTTTTTAGATTTCCTGTTTATTTATTAATTGTTTACATTCTGGAGGTAGGCTCCACTTTGCCACATCACGTACTTATATTAGTGGGTAAAGGGCCCAAGTGTATGAAATTACACAAATACCTCTGTCATTTCAGCAATTTTAACAGACTTTTGAATGGAATTAACGATTGGGCAAAGTGGAATGTAAAATATATGTCAAGGTGGCAAGGTGGGTCACTTTATCTTCCGAGGGGCAACGTGAGATTTGACCATATTGTCAGGAGGCACTGTTGTAAATAAGCTTATATATATATATATAGGGTATACTGGTGAAATACCCCCTGAACTTGTACCTCGCTTTCAATTAGCCCCCTATCCTTTTTTTTTAGAAAATTAAGGAACCGATCTATCTTTTTTCGCCAATGTGCCCCTCGACGTCAGAATTTGGCACTTTCCATCCATTCAGCCGTGAAGATGGAGGGCACTTTAGTCCTTTCGCGTGTCCACGCAAGTCAACCCAGTCTAAATCCAAAAGTCGAAGGAGGCTAGGTCACTTTCAGGAAAAAAAAAAAAAAAAAGCAAACAAACTGAGATCAGAGGGTTCGAAAGTTTGGGGGAATTGGGGATTTCACGAAATCGACCTGCATAGTGGCTGACGTTGACAAATCGGTGAGGTTGTCATACGAATCTTGAAGCAACACACCTGTATTGACCAAGAAAGATGCCTGTCGAAGTACGGAGTAGTGGGCAGCCTCCCAAGTATAGTAAGTCTTCAACTTTCCCTTTCTTTTCATTGTTTAAGTGGTTGTGGTCCATAGGTTGTCGGTAGAATTGGATTTTTCCATCTTCTTGCCTTGCTGGAAGATTCCTTTTTGAATAGAAAAGTGTGGTCCCAAAGTAAAGCATGTGCGTTGGTTTGTCTGTGTGTGGCTGATGTTAGTAAAGGCTGGTGCCGATTGGTACGTTTGTTGTAGTAAATTGAAGTTGTTGAGTTAATTATTTGTTGTTTGTAGGTGATCCAGAGTTGTTTACAATTGAAATTCACCATGGGGGGTATTTTAAAAAGGGAAAGTATGTGGGAGGTACTGTCCAATGGGCAGACAACTGTGATACAGATCAGTTGTCAATGCTGGACTTATATGATGTTGCTGAATCACTAGGATACAACCACATAAAAGTCGATTATCGCTATAGGTCCACAACATTGGGTTATGTGGCAATTCGAGGAGACTTGGATGTGCTTGATTTTGTGCGTGAGATACCTGCATCAAGGGTTCACCGTTTGTACATCACAGAAAATCCAGAACCACAGAGAGATACTGAAGCCTCTGCAGATGTATTAACTTTCAGAATTTGCTTCAACCAGAATTGATACATGTAGATGTACAAGATGATGTGAACATTGTTGATGATGCCGATGATGAAGCTGAAGAGGAAGATGAGGAGCAATAGGTAGATGAGGAAGAAGCTGTAAATGTTGATGCAGAGGATGATGAGGAAGAAGCTGTAAATGTTGATGCAGAGGATGATGACGAAGAGCGCCTGCAGTTCATAGATAGTGACTATGAGCAAACAGATGAAGAACAAGAGAGACAAAAGGGAGCAGAAGATGACAGGTGGTTTGATATGCATGTAGTGGAGGAAGCTGCTGAAGAACCACAGAGAGAACCTGGTGAAGTTCCAAGTGATGACTACAATTCAGAGGACCTTCTAAGTGTTTTAGAAGAGGAAGATGAAGTTGATGAAAATCCAGGTGTGAAAAAGGTTAGTCGTAGACTAAAAGCTCCTAGGTTCAAGCAATTCAAAAGGGATACTGATTTATTTAATCCAGTATTTCATATTGGCATGGAGTTTGCTAAAAGCTCCTAGGTTCAAGATTCTATGCAGTTTCAAGTGCTAGGCCACTGAGATGGGTGAAGAATGACCCTCACAGGGTTAGGGTGGTGTGTGGAAGTGGAGGAAAGGCTAAAAAAAAGGGTTTAGGAAAAAGAAATGCAGAAAAAAATTAAAAAAAAAAGTGTACAAAGTGCTGAAGATGATGGTGGAGAAGAAAATGGAGAAAATGGTGGAGAAAAGGGCAAAGAAAAAGGTAAAGAAAAGAGGGATGTCAAGTGTGATTGGCTGCTATATGCATCTTATGTGGGCAAAGGGCCTACTACTAGGATCAAGACATATCAACCAAAGCATTCATGTGGAAGGATGCAGAAGACCAAGTTTGCCACTTCTTCTTGGCTTGCTCAAAGGTTTGATGAGGATTTGAGAGATAATCCTAATATGTCTGTGGCGGATTTCATGAAGATTGTGAGGAAGAATTATGACATAGATATCACTACAAACCAGTTTTACAAAGCCAAGAGCATAGCTAGAGAGAGAATACATGGAAGTATTGAAGAACAGTACGCAAAATTGTGGGATTATTGTGAAGAGTTGAAGACAAACAATCCAGGCAGCACTATATTAATCAAGACTGATTTGCGTGGGGACAACCTAGTATTTAAAAGAATATATATATGTTTTGGAGCATTGAAGAAGGGATTATTGCAGGATGCAGGCCAGTTGTGGGTTTCGATGGTTGTCATGTGAAGGGAACTCATCCAGGACAGATTTTATCTGCAGTTGGTATTGATGCGAATAATGGGATGTACCCTATCGCATTTGCTGTGGTTGAAGTAGAAAATACCGAGACTTGGACATGGTTTATGCAGATTTTCTTCGCTGATGTTGGGTGTGAAAATGGTAATGGTTGGGTGTTCATGTTAGATAAGCAAAAGGGTTTGGGGCAAGCCATTAGGGATTTGATGCCCACTGCTGAACACAGGCATTGTGTTAGACACCTCCACAATAATTTCAAGATTGCTGGTCACAGTGGACTAGCATTGAAGCAAAGATTGTGGGCAGCTGCTAGATTAACTACAATACCCACATTTGAAGCTGAAATGGAGAAGATGTTATCTCAATCAGATGCAGCTTACAAATGGCTTCAGGAAAGGCCATCAAATCATTGGAGTAGGTCACACTTCAGTACTCATTCTAAGTGTGATATGCTTCTTAACAACTTGTGTGAGTCTTTTAACTCAGCTATTATTGAAGCAAGGGATAAGCCTATTCTGACCTTACTAGAGAGAATTCGAAGTTATTTGATGCTAAGAATGGCTAGACTTAGAGAAACTGTTTGGACACATGATGTTGGTCCTAGGATTTTTGGAATTGTTGAGAAGCTAACAACTAAGAGTGCTTAATGCATAGGATCATATGCTGGTGGGGGGAAATATCAAGTTAATAACATCCATGGTGGAATGTATGTAGTGGATTTGGGGAGGCACACTTGCACTTGCAGAAAGTGAGACTTATGTGGAATCCCTTGTTCACATTCTATGGCTGCAATTGCCAAAACAGAGAAGAGCCCTTATGACTTTCTGCATTCACTTTACAAAAGAGGTGCATATGACAGGGCTTATGAGAGTTATATATCTCCAATGCCTAGTCAAGAATACTGGAGAAAAACAGGCCATAGACCCATCAAGCCACCTCTTTACCACAAACAATCGGGAAGGCCTAGAACAAGTAGGCAAAAGGAACCTGATGAGATACCAAAAAATGCAACAAAGCTGAAGAGATATGGGATTGTCATTTCTTGTAAAACTTGTGGAGGTGAAGGTCACAATTCTGCAACTTGTGGAGCTGAAGGTCATACTGGAGAAAGAGGCGGAAGACAGGTATGAAGTTTGTGATTATGTTTGTTGATATGAACTTTGTTGAAGGTGCAAGTTGGTCCTTTATTTGTTATAAACTTTTGTTTTAATTTTTTATTCAAGGAACAAGCTAGAGGCAGGGGAAGGCCAATAAGAGTTCTAGGCAGGGGAAGGGGAACAAGTATGCCAAGTGTTCCTGTCAGACAACCAGATCAAGCTGACACTTCAATCCAAGATAGACCTTTTAGAAGAACAAAGCTTGGGGTAATAGCATATGTACTGATTTGGTTTCAATACTTACATTCAATGTTTAAACCAAATTTGGACTGATTTGCTGATTTTTGTCATTCAATTAGGCGAGAAGAGGGGGGCAAATGTCTGAACTAACAAGGCAGCTTGCTCAAACTGGTGCTACCTTACAAGGAATTCAAATTGGGCATGCTTCTCAACCAAACTCAGAAAATGTACCTCTACCGAAAAGACCAAGGCTATGGAGAGTGTAGCTGAGATTTGCTGATTTTGGTTTTTTGGAACACCAAAACATTAGGACTGCTTATGTAATGGATATGTTTTGGAACATTTTATTTTAATGAATTTCTAGCTGATATGGTCCTAGGATTCTCATATTGATTTCAATGGATTAGTATTGGAACACAAATGTTTTGGTTGGATTACAGTTAGAACACATGTGTTGCTTGGATTCATGTTGGAACATATGTTTTGTAATGGATATGTTTTGGTTTAATACTGTTGCAACAGTTATGTTTGTTTGCTTGCTTATATGACCTTTTTGCCAATTGGAAACAAAATTGTCAAAACACAACTCATACATGCCATTACATTCAACAAAAAGACCAAAAGTCCATGTTTTACACATCTGCAACACAATTGATACACGGCAGGTGACATTGTCTTTGCCTTTCCCTCTCCCGTTTATTTATAGGACAGATTACATACGCTTCTCTAGCCCTTCATTGTCTTTGCCTTTCCCATACATCAACCACAAAACTATCACAAACAACAAACAAGACACCCAAAACCAAGGGTTCTTTTTCAGCTTCTCTGGCCGAGACGTTTTTGCATCTTCCAACATGTTTATTTTCCGTAGCAGCCCAGGTATAATTTGCTTCGACCTCTCACACATTTGTGGGTCACCCCATTCCCAATATCTACATCTATTCTGCACATTTCTCCCAACAAATTGATACAAAAAAAACAGAAGAAAAAAAGTGCATCAGTCCAAATTTCTACTCAACAACCCAAATTTCAAATCTGCAAACCAAATTTCAATTATAAACTTACCCTCCCACAGATGTAAAACCTCCTCCCTGGATGTGCAGCAGTCCAAGATGTTTGGATTTTCGCAGTCTTACCACAGTAGCTAACGACTGAAGGCACCATCCATGAACTACCCTCTTCACCTTCGGCATTCCACCTCTGTGACCCATGACCTCCATGACCTCTACCAAGTAAGGACCTCCTCATCTCCTAATATTTTGGGTTTTCTCCTAAACCCTAGATCCCCTTCTGGTTTAGGGTACGAAAATGGAGGTTGGGAAAATGGAGGGAAATTTTTTGGGGGAAAAATAGAGCCAAAACGAAGGAACTAATAGGTGAAGCATGGGTTCAGTTTAGTGGAGACACGAAATGACTAAATTAACCTTCAATTTAACGGCAGAATGGATGGAAAGTGTTAGATTTTGACGTTGGGGGGTACATTGGCGAAAAAAATTAGTTCGGTTCCTTAATTTTCTAAAAAAAAAAGGATAGGGGGCTAATTGAAAATTAGGTACAAGTTTAGGGGGCAAATCACTAGTATACCCTACATATATATATATATATATATATATATATATATATATATATATATATATATATATATATATATATATACAGTCCCCTTCAGTTGAGGGATCCCTCAAATAGTGTTATTTGAGGGATGGGGCGCTCAACCATTGGATCTGTTTTAATGAGCTTGTGTGGCTGAGATTGATTCAAACCTTTTAACCCGTTTCTTTTCTAATGACCCGCTTGAAACCCGCGCAAATGGGAAACCAAAAGGCTACGCAAGCACGCTTGGAGAAGAAACCAAGCTGAAGAGAAAAATCAAGAGACACGAAGCAAGAGAATCAAACATCCAAGTTGAAGAGGAGGATCCTCCATCGCGAGATTTCTGTGTGAAATAGGTATGGGTATTCCAAGGTGCGGTTGTTTCAAAATTTGAGCCATGGGTTATTGATTTGGGGGTTCTGTGATAAGTTTTGATTTGAGTTCTAATGGGTAATTCTTAATATGGGTTCTGATGGGTAAATCTTTATTTCGGTTATAATGATGAATTCTGGATATAGGTTCTAATGGGTAGTTCTTGATTTGGGTTCCATTGATGAATTCTTGATATAAGTTCTAATGGGTAATTTTTAATTTGTGTCTAGTGGTAAATTCTTGATTTGGGTTCTAATGATGAATTCTTGATATAAGTTCTAATGGGCAATTCTTGATTTGATCAAAATCTGATCCTAGACTTTTCTGCACTCCACTGAGTTTGTTTATTCTAATTCTCTAACAAGCTGTTCACATGTAGAGCTACTATACACTCATTTAATCAATAGAAATTTATGAAATATTCCTATAATTATAATGTTCTTAGGAGCATAGATTAATCAAATTCTGGTATTTTTTTTCCTTGAAATCAATTAGGAGCAGAGACTTTGAACACATACGTCAACAACAAAAAAGAAAAGCAATTGCTGTTATTGGTAGAAAAAGAAAAATCCAGCTAATGAGCTATTCATTTGGTTTCTCAATTGTTCTTGTGGTTGTAGTGAAACCATACTAGAATTGTTAGTCTCATTTTTTCTGTTTCGTTTTTTTTTTCTTGCATTGCAGGTTTTTAATGGAGTAGTCTTGTTCGTTTATGTCAGTCTTGAAGTTGGACCATCTGCTGTACTTTGGATTTAACATCTTTGGTAGTCTTGTTCGTATATTCCTTTTGGCTGTTGTGCTTTGCTTGTTTCTGGACGAAGGAGGTGTGGCCGTGAAAGGAAGTTAGCAATCTTATAATATACACATTGTGAAACTTAACTTGCTTCCGATTTTAGTGAGCAGGTTGCAGCAACCTGTAATGCCTCCAATTTTTTATTTTTTCAAATTTGTGCTAAGTCTAATATTCTTCTTCGGGTTCTCATGAAACTAACCCATTGACAATGATAGGAAAAACTCAACCTCTTCACAGCAGCCTAGAAACATTTGAACATATAATTACGAACAATTTATTGACACTTGAAAATTGAGTTTCGTTTTACATGTACATGATGAAAAAAAGCCTAAACACTTCCTTGTAGTGGAAGGAACAATGTCCGAATTTGACCAAAAAAGAACACACACATCTTGTGTTGTTGCAGACACCTTGCTAGCCATGTCCTTGGTCGTCTAGGTTTCCTGCATTCACACCATGAAATTAAACAAAAACACAAGGCCCGCAACCGATGCATTTAAAGAAGGAAAAAAAACATAGACTTGTAGAAGCAAACCTCATACTTCTACAAGCAAGAAGTTGTGAATATGAACCCTGAACTTTTTTTCTTGCTCTAACAAGAAATGCAAACTAGCACCCCATTATATTTACCTTTACTGAAGAAAAAGAAACAAGTTACTGAACCTAAACAAAATTCTTCTAACCAAAAAACTTCATACTTCCAACAAAACTTCGTACTAAATTAAGCACAAGACTTCAATTGAAGTCACGGTTGTATACAAAATATGGAAACAAATAAACAGACCAAGCAAAAATACACAGCAAAGGGTACAAACTATTAATCACACATTATCAGAGCAACATCATTAAACTAGAAGCAACAAGGCTAACGGCTGACTTCACAACCTTCCTACACTTCTACATCTCCACAAAGTTTGTAACAACGTTTATTCTAGAATTCTTAATCAATAGAAACATAAGAAATATTCCTATAATGATAAAATTCTTAGAAGCAAGACGAATCAAATTCTTTTTTTTTTTTTTTTCAAATCAATTAGGAGCAGAGACTTACCCATACCTATTTCGCACAAAAATCTTGCGATGGAGGATCCTCTTCTTCAAGAATTCATCATTAGAACCCAAATAAAGAATTTACCACTAGAACACAAATTAAAAATTGCCCATTAGAACTTATATTAAGAATTCATCAATGGAACCCAAATCAAGAACTACCCATTAGAACCTATATCCAGAATTCATCATTATAACCGAAATAAAGAATTACCCATCAGAACCCATATTAAGAATTACCCATTAGAACTCAAATCAAAACTTATCACAGAACCCCCAAATCAATAACCCATGGCTCAAATTTTCAAACACCCACACCTTGGAATACCCATACCTATTTCGCACAGAAATCTCGCGATGGAGGATCCCCCTCTTCAACTTGGATGTTTGATTCTCTTGCTTCGTGTCTCTTGATTTTTCTCTTCAGCTTGGTTTCTTCTCCAAGCGTGCTTGCGTAGCCTTTTGGTTTCCCATTTGCGCGGGTTTCAAGCGGGTCATTAGAAAAGAAACGGGTTAAAAGGTTTGAATCAATCTCAGCCACACAAGCTCATTAAAACAGATCTAATGGTTGAGCGCCCCATCCCTCAAATAACACTATTTGAGGGATCCCTCAACTGAAGGGGACTGTATATATATATATATATATATATATATGGGGGCGGATCCGTGGCACTACGTTTTTGACACAAGTTTTGACACAATTGTTGGGCCATTAGATTACTCCACTTTCAATGGTTGAGATTAAATATTACATGGCAAGTAGTTTTAATTTTTTTAAATAGACAATCATTAATTTTATTTTCTCTCTCTTAAAAATAAAAGAAAATCTTTCTCTCTCCAACCTTTTTGCTGGAAGACGTGATATCTCTTGCCTTTTTAATCTCAAATATTTATTAGGGTCTATCCCCAAATAGATAATCCATCAATTCTCTCTCTCTCTCTCTCTCTCTCTCTCTCTCTCAATTTTTGCCTTCTTCGCTGGGAAGAAAGCTTTGCTCCACAGGTACATATTTCAATTTTTGATTTTCTTCATCAGATTTGGTTTATCTTCATTTTATTTTTTGTTGGAATTAAACTAGGATCTTTAGATTAGGAATTTAAAGAATTAATAGTGTCCAAGGGGATTAAGTGTATTTCTTAGGTATCTATGATTAAGCTATTCATTTCAATTTGTTTCAAACTGTTGGTAGGATTTCTTATTTTGAGGGTTTGATTTAGGGATTTTAATCTTCTCATATATGAAAATTTTGACTATTACTATTTTTTTTTTCTTCCCGATTAATAGGGACAGAATACAAGGAGAAAATTTGATGGCACACCACTTGCTTCAACCTCCTCCCTCTTTGGGGTTGGTTCTAGAAATTGATGGATTATGGAATTACAGTTTATGAATTTTTTTTTTCTTTCTTCTAGCTGGTGTCTTTGCTGGGCTGTCCAAAATGAATGTTTCTTCAAATGGCCTCAACACCTTGGTTCTACTCTGCTCCCCTGTGGTCCTATGTATTATGTTTGGTTGTTAGTTTTGGGATTTTTGCCCACGGGTGGCTTTTATGAAAGTTTGTTTTTCTGATTTTGCTGTGGTTGCCACTGGGAAGAAAGAGTTGCTTGAGTTTACAGCCCAAGCTTTTTTCCTGATGTGATTTCACCTATGGAAGGTGATATGCTGTAGAACATTATTTGATGAGGAAGATTTCATTGGTCTACGTGTTATATGTGTATGAAAAACAAAAATGATTTATTCACTATAATAAAGTGATTAATTTCATTAATTAGAATAAAATGTTTTACACAAGTTCATTGCAAAGTCCATCCATTGATTTTTTGCCCTTTTTTTCCTGAACACAAAGAATGTCATCTGAAATCATTTAAGTGGGCATCTACAATATTTTCCTGTCATGAAACACCCATAAACAACGGATTAAGAACAATTTTGAAACACATTATGTTTCATATAGTACGTAAATATTCCTGATACAAGATATCATAATCCAAAAAGCGTAGATTCATATCATTTGTCTATGTAATGCCATATATATGGAGATAACAAGACCAATGATCACCACTGAGACAAGAGCTTCCCCTTAATGAACATAATAGACTATTCCTGATGCAAGACAACGTCAAAGATACACAAGAGCTTCCCCCTTATTAACAATATTCTTGGTCATCACTCTCCATATCTTGGCACAAGTCTTCTGACTCTTCATTGCCTGAATTTAGATTCATAATAATCAAATTAAACATAAGCTTTTGACCTTACTATTAGAAATATAAAAAAATAAAATAAAAACAAAGTGAACCAACTTACATAGATTCGTTGATTCATTCTTTCTTCTTTTCAGATTTGATGGACAATTTCTTTTGTCATGTTGTGCTATCTTTTTGCATAATGCACACTTTCTTTTCTTCTTGTTTTGAGCCAACTCAATACCACTTTTTATCCTTTTTGAACCGCTAATATTGTCCTTCTTTCTACCCTTAGTTTGTGAGATATTAGGGTCCAAAAGCAACAATTGAGATGAATCAATATTAGTACTACATGGATCACCTATTGTTGAGGAAGGAATTGTTGCATGCTGAGTAGAATTGTCTGACAGTTTCTTGGACAATTCATTTATAGCTTCCATAAACGTTGTGTATGCCTCATTTGAAGATGCTGCAATGCAAGCCAACTTTGTTGCTTGATGACACATATGGCTAAGTCGTAAAGCCTCTGATTCTTCTTTACCATCATTTGTCACCAAACTTTTAAAATCCATTATCCTAAATTTGTTTGCTTCTTGTCTCCATCTTGGAAGAATAAAATGGTCAGGTAGTGTATCTATATCAAGGCGAACAAATACTTTCAACAAATGTCGACAAAGTATTCCAACAAACTCAAAATTTTGGCATTCACACATACCTTTGTATGTTTGTAAATTTAACTTCACCACAAACTCTTCATGCTCTCCAAGTTTTGTTTTCACTAGGTATGCATGATATTCGTTGTCACATGGAATTTCTTCAACTTTGTAGAGAGTAACTTTACTCCATTCATCCTTAAACTTGTTGAAAACATTTCTAGTGTAAAACTTCGCTGCGTGTTTCAAAAGGAATTCTCCTTCATTCACAATGCGATACTTGTGTTCTGATTCAAAATCTTCATCACTTTCTCTATCCATGATTCTCTTTAATGCTTGCTCATATTTGACAACAAACTCTCTAAGATTTGTTGTCGGTGTAACGAATCCATCAAAAAAAGAATTAATACCCTCACTACGTCCAGTAGTGTTCATTCCTGCAAAAAATATGTCACGATTATAAACAGGAACCCAAGAAGAACGTATATCATATAAACTATTCAACCAGTCATCATTAGCCAATTCACATTCTTTCATCAATTCCTTCCACTTTTCTTCAAATTCCTCTATCTTGTATGTTGACCGAATACATTTCTTCATCTGAATTTTGAATTTGGACTTCTTGAAGTAGACATGTGACAATTTTTCTGCAAACTTCTTCTTAATATGCCAAAGGCATAACCGATGGCGAGTGTTAGGAAAAATCTTGGCAATTGCTCCTTTCATTGCCAAGTCTTGATCAGTAATAATGGAAACTGGATGACGTCCTCTCATTGCTTCAAGCCATGTCTCAAACAACCACAAAAATGTCACCTCTGTCTCATCTTGTAAAAGTGCACATCCAAATTGTATTGATTGCAAATGGTGGTTTACTCCTGTGAATGGTGCAAATGGCATATCATACTTGTTTGTCCTATAGGTTGTGTCAAATGTGACTACATCTCCAAAATAGTGGTACGCCATGCGTGATCGAGCATCCACCCAAAAGAAATTAGCTGCCCTTCCGTTTTCATCACATTGAATGGCATAAAAAAATTGAGGATTCTCAGCTTGCTTCTTCCTAAAGTAAGTAAGAATTGACTGTGCATCACCTCCATCCAGTTGTCTATGTCGGACATTTCTCAAGTGGTTATAACAATCTCTATTGTTAAAACCAATATGCGGACCACCAAGGATTGAAGGAACTTTTGCTATTGGCAAATTTTCTTCATGAAATGTTTCAGTCAGAATTTTAGCTGCTTTCGGCATAACCCTATTTGACTTTATTTTCATTCTTCTTTCCGGTGTAACTGGCTTGTGATTGTGAGAGTCTTGGAAACTTGAAACTTTCCATTTGTTTGACCATCTATCAAGCTTAATTCGCATACTTGCTTTGCATCCACATTTCACCGTAGAACAATTGTTACCCGTCCTCTTCATATTCTCAATCTCACTTAAGTTTCTCTCATCATTCTCTTCTGAAGCCTTTTGTGATGTATTTTTGGGCACGTATTTTCCTTCATGTGCACAAACAAATTGTCTACTCGTTACCTCATCTAAACGCCTTCTTGTCTTGGAGGAAGATCGAGTTCTAATCCAGAATCCTTCTTGCCGGCCATACTCTTCATAATAGTTTCTTGCTTCTTCCATAGTGTTAAATACCATCCCTGCATATGGTGCTTTTAATTGTGTCACTTTCTTTTTTGGAGTACTTGTTTCACCATTCTCCACTTGAATTATCTCCTCTACCTATTGAACATATCAATCATTCTTAACGATGCAACTTAATAAGATATATATGAAAATAAAGAATATGATTCTCTCTGTATCAGAATATTAACGCAAGATGAAATATAATGGAATAAAATTTCATACTGATTTAAAAAAATAATTCTTACGTTAAAAGATTATTGTTTGTCAATCATATAACATCATATTTATAAAACAAAACAAAAGATTCAGCAATCCTAATTGTCTACAGGAAGAGCTACAACAAAGATAAAAAAAAAAACAAAAAGAAAAAAAATCTTAGATGAAGGTAACATACCAAAGATACGCACTGAGAGTTGGAGGAAATATCTTGTGTGTGCTCCAACATTTTGATGAGGCAATATTGTATTAAGATATGAGAAATTGCTTTGACATAAAAAAGCTATACTGAAGATGAATTCATGGTTGCGTATATGCTGTGCGCTGTGCATGAAGAAGGATAAACTGAAAAGAGTCCTTATTAGACTTTAATAAATATTTGAGATTAAAGAGGAGAGAGAGAGAGAGAGAGAGAGAGAGAGAGAGGCGTGCGAATGTGGGATTGTATTTGGGCATTTAGTTTTTGGTGATCAGATTCTTTATTTATTAGACCCTAATAAATATTTGAGATTAAAAAGGCAAGAGATATCACGTCTTCCAGCAAAAAGGTTGGAGAGAGAAAGATTTTCTTTTAGTTTTAAGAGAGAGAAAATAAAATTAATGATTGTCTATTTAAAAAAATTAAAACTACTTGCCATGTAATATTTAATCTCAACCATTGAAAGTGGAGTAATCTAATGGCCCAAAAATTGTGTCAAAACTTGTGTCAAAAACGTAGTGCCACGGATCCGCCCCCTATATATATATATATATATATATAGTTGAGGGATCCCTCAAATAAGCAGAACACATTTGTACGACCTACTCACATTATATTTCAATAATCCAAACCATCCATCTTTTAGGCATTCCTTTAAAGATCATCTCTCCAAGAAAAAAAAAATCACTTGAATTTGAATCCATTTGACAACTAAATTAATAGTTGTTATTTTTGTGTTTTCTTGAAGCACCATGTTCGTGTATTTTGTTTATCACAATTAGTTGCCTTAATGATGTTCAATTTGTCTAATTTTATATAAAAATGATCTATGAATGAGAACTAAAAAAACAAACCATTCAAATTGTTGAAATACAATTCGTAGTGGGCTCAAAGGGTGTCCCTGAAATAAGAATCATTCAATAATAAAAGGGGATGTTTTTGGTTCAATACTTCTGGCCCACAGTTCTCTCTTGCTCTCCATGTTCGAGTATCATGTGATGAGAGATGCACATGCACAGGGTTTTTCTTTTGAATGTTGATCCAACCTGAAATAAGAATCATTCAATAATAAAAGGGGATGTTTTTGGTTCAATACTTCTGGCACACAGTTCTCTCTTGCTCTCCATGTTCGAGTATCATGTGATGAGAGATGCACATGCACAGGGTTTCTCTTTTGAATGTTGATCCAACACAAGGATATAGTTGAATGCTCACTCCGAGTTATTTTCTCTTGTCCAAACGGAGAGCAAGGGATTTCCCTTTTACAACAAGATCAACCAGCGAATGTATAAGGACTTATTCAGCAATATTTTAGTGCCTAATTCTTTTTAAATGTAGTGCCTAATTCTGATTACTTATTATTAAGATGAATTTGATTGTTGATTGGCTGCACTGTTCTCAAATCCCATTTTTATATTTCAAACAACCACTATTCAAATGTCAATTTATCTATAAAAATAAGGAAGATCAAGTGAATTAAACCTTATTTGATTAGACAAAGAAGATATCCAATTTGCTGTTATGAAGCATAATTTCAAGTCTCTTCATGGGTGAGCATTGGCAAAAAGGGGGAGTTTATTATGTTTTGCGAAAAAACTCTTGCTGCAGGAGTGCTCCTCCTCTAACAACTCTGTATATAATCTACTCAGTGTGGGTAGGCAGGCACAAGTGCGCGCGCACACACTGCATTTTGACGACTTAGGAAACATTACTATAGAGACACAAGTAAACTTTCACCATGCGTGATTAAATGAGGTGTATTTCCATTCTAATTGCTCAAGTTATAGTGTTTCTCATCACAAGAGTCCCTCACTACAACCCCTACAACCCCTCAAAAAATTCAAAAAAGGCCAATGAAAGGCCAATGATTTCCAAACACATCACATATCTTGATGCGTTCGTGCCTAATACTTCTCAAAGCAAGTCGTCATTAGCCTACATTAAAATCTAAACTAAACATCTATGATATCTCTGACAACAAGATTTATGCATCTTAGAAAGTTCAAAACATAAAAATAAAACAAAATAGCATGTTGAACATCAACATCCAATTTTATCATCAATTTCCTATGTTATACAGAATAAGATTTTGCAAAAACAGACACAAGGGAAGGAACTACGAATGTCATGTCCATGATCAACTCAGTACGTTGGTAAATTGTAGCAAATGCAAGCTCAAATTGATTCAGTCAATCAACACTAAACATACTTGATACCAAATACTTAAGGTAATAAATGCATGTATCCAAAAGATAGTCACAGTTGAAACAAGTAATAAGCAACTTACACAGCTTCATCCAACAACAAACACTTTCAGAAACTTGGGAAAAATTTATACGAACCTTAAATATTTTATGACGAGTAACGTCTAAGTGCGACTTTTATTGCTATCCGAACTCATCAAAAAGCTAAACTCCACAGCAGTGTCAAAACAAAGAGAATGATAGAACACTATTTTCTACGCTTGTTGGGACCAGTCTTGTACCCACCCTTTGTAGGCTTGCCCCAAGGTGTTCGAGAACCCTTTCCATGAGAACCACTACTCTTGCTCTTACCCTCGCCTCCACCATGAGGATGATCTACTGGATTCATTGCCACTCCTCGAACTGTCGGTCTGCGGCCTAACCACCGGTTTTGCCCAGCCTTGTAGAGCTTCTTCGGCTTATTTCCTTCACTGGGGACTGTACCAATCATGGCCCGGCACTTAGAATCAATCCACTTTTCAACACCCGAAGGCAGTCTCACTAGACACCTTGAAGTGGGTTCTTTCAAAATCTTTGCATAAGTGCCTGGTGCTCGAACTAACTTGCCACCTTGACCTGGGTGCATCTCGATGCTGTGTATTTTGGCTTGAATGTGCATATCGGCAAGCGGCATGCACCTTCCATATTGTGAATTGATATCATAGTGAAACAACTGATTACTTGCCCCACCTACATCTGTGGAAAGTGTAACAATATCAGTAAGATTCATTTTGGCAGCAACAAGGTCATGAAAATACAGCTTAGTTCAACAATTCATTTATAATCTCCTCCTGGTCAAATTAACTCAAGTCAGCAGACATATCCACTTTGTAGAAAAGCAAGCAACAGCACCACTTTCAAATTGGGTGCTCCTATATTCATTCAGGCATAAAAACCATCTTTTGGTAAGCTTAATACAGCAGCAATGGATAAAATAATTAGAGTTTTTGCCCCCCTCATATTTCCCCAAAAAAGAAATAGTGAAAATTAAAATCCTCATTTTTATTTGCTCCTACATTTTGGCTTAAATCTTGTCCTCAATGTGTTCAAAGCAAAAGCAACATTATATACTGAGGAATTTTAACAGCTCCACTCAGCTAATTTAAAGCTGCACATGATTTTTCCAACTGTACGATAAACAAAAAGAACACAAGGAGTTGTTTTTCTGGATAAGGAAGATGTAATGAGGAAATATGACGAAATACCAGTGGAGAGAGTGCGACAGGAAGTGGTGGTGCTGCTGATGGCGTTGAAGTGGCCGCCGAGGAGCCTATTGACCAAGGTCGAAGAAACCGCTCGAGCTCTCCACAGAGCCATTCGATCCGCTTATTCTAGCCTTTATGAAAATTTTCCGGCTGTTGTATGGGCTGGAGATGGGGTGATTAGGAGGAGGAGCAGAAGAATTTAAGGCAAAAACCGTCTGAAATGGTGACCGGAGGGCGGCAATTTCTAGCCGGGAAGTGGAAACGTTGCGGCTGTAGAGAGAGAGAGAGAGAGAGAGAGAGAGAGAGGGTCGGGGCCTACGAGAGGGAAGGAGAGAGAAAATGAAGGGGTCTAGTCTAGGAGGATATGGGGTTTTATTTAGAGTTTATTTAAACAACATTGATCAAAATTCCGAAACTACCCTTGGCATGAAAGGGCTTTTTAGTTACAACTCCGATTCCGATTTGTGCGCCGTTGGCTTTAGCAAGACTGAAATAAAAATGATGAGTTCCAAAGGCTCCGGCCCTGCTGCAATCTGGGAAGAAGAAATTGAGCGTTCTGAGAGGTCAATTATGCTTTAATTTCATTACCCATTTCATGCAACTGTATCATCTACCTTTCTGTCTCCAATTTGTTTTGTTTCTTGTGATTATATCCAGCTACCTTTTGTGCTCATTGTATGAGGAGGCAGCCTCATCAGCCTCCTCCATTCTGAAGCGGCTTTCTAAGCATAGTGAAGACCTTGAAGCCGGAGACCCTTTTGAATTGTATGACAGGTTGGAATCTGCTGGTATGGTACTTGTCCAATCCTTCAAACAACTTGGAAGGTATGTTTATATATTCTTGAACTTGCAGCTTCAATTTTTGTGGGATTTATGTAAATTACTGTGCCTGAGATTTTTATAAATTTCCATGAAAGTTAATTGTTTAGTAGGCTTCATATGTGGTTCAGAAGTAATGTGTTCTTTGGAATACATACATTCATCCAGCTGTTTTACCCAACTCTAGATTCTCTGTCATTTTATTTATCATGGATGTGACTTTATTTGGGTTAATGCAGGACATCAGAAATTCTGAACGAGCTCAAACTATTATTTGCCTCTGTTCCTACTATCCGTGTTCAACTTCTTCTCACTGGGTACTCTTATCTCCAGCTGAAGTTATCCTTGTTCGGATTCTTTGCTTGATAAGTATTTAATATGCCTATTTGGAAGGTTTGTCCATTTCATATTTTTGATTCTAAACTCTCAACTATTCATATCAATTGTCAAATTCTACCTGAGTTAAAATAATCTTCGCTGGACTTAGACTGCCCATGTTTAGGGAAATGTTTAGATTGTCCAAAAGGGTTTATTGGTTCTTAAAGTCCTTGAAGTCCTCACTTGACATATTTTTAATTGAAAAGGAGGCCAACAAAACTTTAAGAAACTAATCTGAAAAGTTCTCCATTCTTTTACTGAATGAGGTTTCCATTGTTTTCTATTGAATATCTAAGTAGAAAAAATCTAGTAGATTTAAGAGTTCCGTTGGTTGGCTTATCACTCATCCTATAAAAGAACACATAAAAGTGCGAAAGTTAATTGGTTGAAAAGTCTTCTTGTTTTCATGCAGCCTAAAAGATCACCAGATTTGTAGATATCTGCTAAAATCAGCTTTAAGTTTGAGCCACAAAAAAAAAAAAAAACAAAAAAAAAACAAAACAAAAATCCCTTATTCACATTAAGAATATGGTAAAAGCATCATTGGAAATTGTGGTTTTCAAAATTTCGGTCTGAATTTGTTTTTCAGGGCATGTTTTTACATATCAGAAGGGCATTCTCATGGTATTCAAGAATTTCTGGAAGAGTTCCTTAGCAGGTGGAGTTTTGTCAATGAACAATATGTTCTTGTTGGTACAGGAGAAAATGCAGATGATGCAGAAAAATGTGATGTGCCTTTTCTTTTGGGAGTTGATAAGTATCTAGAAGTTGTTGAGGTCTATGTTTTGAAACTTCTGGGAACCAATTTGAATGATGTTGACCTTGCATCGTCTTGGGTCGAGAATGCTAAATTACCTGAGGACAGAAGACAGGTAAGTAATCTATGCATCATATGTTTGATTCTGTACCACGAGAATAGATTGAAGTGGTAATATTGGTTAAGTTCACTCTATTTCTATACAAATTTCAACTTTTTTTGCTTTCTGTTTTGTTTTTTCTAAAAGACCTTTCTTTGTGAAATTGGATGGAAAAAACTTGCTGTGGGGTTTAGATTATCTTTCTGACGTGTAAGTGAGGTTTACTATATGGTATGGTACTACAAATAGCAGTCTCATGCTAGCAAAACTCTGTTGTCTACATCTGATGTGACTGTGATTCAGAAGATAATATCTCTACAATGTTAGAAGGGCAACTCCTTTTCTGCCTGCTGAAAGGGTCTTTAGACGCAAGTACACAAGACATTTTCTGGTTGAACTTAATACCTGAAATTGAGCGTGGTTTTATAACAAGTTGAAATCATGTTACATATCCTATTCTTGTTTGATTGTTAAGTAGCGACACCGCTGGATGTTGCAATACATTCAGTGGTCCAAACCTAAGCTATCATTGATTGAATCTCTTAACACATTTCCTGGTGGTATATGCAGTAATTGAGTGACATTTGTTCTTTTTTTTTGACAAAGCAAAAAGATCATATGGTTTTAAATTTTTTTGAGAACTGGAAACTGCCCAAATAATGCAAGACCTTTCACTTTTTATATTAGCCTATTTATGGGAGTTACTATGTTTGTGCCTTTTGCACGGTGAGTAGTACTCCTTATTGACTACAATAATTATGGCTCACTCACTTATTGAAGAAATTTTCTTCCCATGTGATATGAGACTGTCCTTTAACTTCTTTCTTTTTCTAATTATTGACATATTGCTGAGTTGTTTGAAATTAACTTAGTTTAAAATGGTATATTCAGTTGATTGAATTCATAAGTTAAAAGAAATCATCACACTTCAGTTTATTCCATGTCTTTTCCTAGGTACTTCTGAGATACACTCACTGCATTCTGTTAAAGCCACTAACTCATCACAAGGATCCATCTCATCTTTGCTGTCGAATGAAGCTCATTCAACATGTTTGAAGCAGATAGCTATGCTGGATGGATATCCAAAAACCAAATACCCTCCAAATGGAGAGACTGCTAAGAAGCCAGCAGTTTTTAATTTATCTAAAAGATTGGAAGCATGTGTCTGGTGGTTCCGTACCATCACTCTGAAATTTGGTAGTGCTCGGGTGGTAATATCTAATGGAAGGATTGTCCTGGGCTTCTTGATTCTGCTCATATATTATGTTTTCCGGAGAAAACAAGCTACCTTGAAGAGGTGAGATATTCTCTCTTCATAGTCAACATGCATGCATTCAATATCCATGGACGTGATATCTGCTCCATTAACTCATATTCATCATTTAAAATTGTTATCTGGAGATGGGTTCGCTTTCTATATGGTGTGAAACACTTGCTTGCATTAAATTAATCAATAGCCTTATTTTGGTAAAATGGACCTGTTGTATGAAATTAATCAATAGCCTCTTCTGGTAAAATGGATCTGTTGCATGAACTTAATCAATAGCCTTATTGAAACCAATAGCATAATACTGAAAATGTGTTAATATATAGGACCTCTTTGAATTTGATTTCTCCTAAGGACAATTGTTTACCAGATATATATGTTGCATCTTCACCCATTTTTTCAGTTTACCTAAATGGAGAATGCACTCTCATAGACTTTACCCATTTTTTGGTTAAATTATGTTTCATTTAAATAATTTGTGTTTTTTCTTTCCCCTGAGCATTTTACATTAACACAGAAATTTTGTAAAAATGTATTTCTTTGTCGCAGAATTGTTCAGAGACAAGCTTTGTCAATGAAGAATGCTCTGCTAGACTTATGGCAGCTTGCATTTTCATACCAGGTGAATCCTTTAGCTGCTGTTCAACCTCTCGCAGCTGGAACAAGGGCGGGCCAGTGATAAATTTGTAGACATTTTCCCTTGAGGATTCTTTGCTGTAAAAACCAAGTGCTGACAGCAGAACATTCTCTTCTGTGAAAGTGCAATTATAGTATAAACAAATCCTGGTACGAGTGATTGTGCTCCTGTAGCAGTGCAATGTAGCTTCAGACGTTTGGATTAATAAACCATGTTGTTTTTGCTTTGGTTGGTTTTTTTAGGTCATAGGTAGATGAAAATGATCTCTTGTTCATACGTTTCAGAGATGAACAATTTTAAATTAACGAAACATTATACAGAAAGGCCGCAACATAAAGAAAGAAAGAACATCCATGGCATTTGAAGTGGTAATTCTATTGCATCATATGAATTACCGAAACACACGAAAATGGGGTAATTTAACTCTTACCCCATTATCATTTGTTTGCCAAGTTTTCTTCAGCGCTTCATCTGTTATATAAATTTTCAGTGAGCAATTCCCAAATAATATCTCTCTCTTCAATTCTTTTTCTAGATTTGCGAAGTGACCAGAATGCCTTGAACAAGGGCATCTCAATTATCTAGCAGATAGATAAGGAGGGAGAGGGAGAGGGAGAGAGCGAGTGGTGGCGGATAAAAGCCCGATAGAGACAGCCAGCAAACTGAAGGCTCTTGACATTCCCATAGCCTATCCTTTTATGGTTCACCTTGCTTTGAACTCCCTTCCTTCACCATATGGACAACTCAAGGTGATTTATAATGCTCAAAAGGACAAGTGGGATCTCATGAGCTCATATCAGTTTGTGTTCAAGATGAGGCTCGGACAAGAAGGAAAAAAAGGTTAACACCGTTCACCTCAGCACCAATGCTCCTAAATGTCACTTCTCTAAACCAAGCTCGCATACTGCTGCTAACAAAGAGAACTCCCTCCTCATAAAAGGTCTAGCTCTTTAAATGCAAACAAAACTACCATCTTTAAGTGTTACTTTTGTGACAAGGCAGGTCATATGAAGAGAGACTACACTAGGTACAAGCGTTGGGTAGAGAAAAAGGGAACTTTGGGTGAGTCTAATTCTGTCCTCATTTGTTTTGAGTCTAGCAATGTCATAGTTCTTACTAACACATGGTGGATTGACCCTGGATTATCAATCCACATTGCCAATTCCTTGCAGGACTTCGTAAGCCAGAAGAAAGAAAGTAGAGACCAAGACCATTTGTTCATGGGGAATGGGAAGAGAGTACCAGTTCAAGCAATAGGCTCACTTAGACCATCTCCAACCCATGAGGGGCTAAACCCAAATTTTTCTCCTCCAAAAAGTGACTATTTGGGTTTTGCCCGGACTCAAATTGTTTTTTCTCCCAACCCTCCGGATTCAAATTTTAAGTCTACAACTTTATTAAATTGCTTAAGAATTGTTTAAGTCTTTTTTTTTTTTTTTTTTTTATGGATAACTTTTCTTCATTCAATCTTTTTAAATAACTTCATAATTAAATTTTTTGAACAATGTGACCTAAAAAAATTGAAATTCCACAAATATAATTTGACCTAGATTAATTTAAAATATTGTTTTGACCATTGGATTTAAGTTTCAGCTGTTGGATTTTTTTTTTACCATTAAAATAGTTTAGATTTAATCTATATCGTTGATTTAAGTTACATTTAGAATATATATAAATAAAAAAAAAACAAATAGCAACAACAGCTTGACAAGTGGCGGGACAAGCAGACAAACTTGAACAGCACAGCAAGTCAGCTGGGGCCCACATTAGATTCTGTGCACATGGGGTTGTTTTAGGTGCAGTGGGCTCCAGTGAATAGTGTTGGGTCCAGGCAATACTTGGACCCATATTTGGGTCCAAATTTTGTTGGGTTGGGGGAGATTTGGGGTAATATTTTGGGTTTGAGTCCTTGCATTGGAGATGGCCTTAGGCTTCAATTAGTTTTAGGTTTTCCTTTAATTTTAAAAGATGTTGCTTATGTAATTTTATGAGAAGGAGTTTGATTTTTATTTCTAGATTAACTAGGGAACTTTTCAGTTTTGTTTTCTCTAAAGTAGGACTTGATTTTATATTCAATAAAAGTTCAATGGGCAATGGCGGTTTGATTGATGGTTTGTTTTGCTAGAACCTTACTAGTAACAACGTTTCTTTAACCATTGAATCCATAGGCCAAAAATGATTACTAGATAATGAGAAGTCTGTAAAATTATGACCAAAAAAATTAGGGCATGTGTCCAAGAAAAGAATGAAAACACTGATCCAAGATAAAATTCTTCATTCCTTGGATTTTTCAGACTTCAGTGAGTGTGTAGTAAAAATGACTATAAAACTCAAAGAAACTAGGATCCACACGCAGTCAACAACTCCTGGAGATAATTCACACTGACATTTGTGGCCCATTTCCCATTTAAACTTAGGGACATAGGTACTTCATCACTTTCATTGATGATTTCTCAAGAGTTTGCTATCTCTATGTAATCCCAACCAAATCCAATGCATTTGGAGTCTTCAAAGTGTTTAAAACTAGGGTTGAAAACCAACTTGAGTTAAATATTAAAGTGTTAAGATCTGATAGGGGAGAAGAATACTGTGACATGTATGATGAGCAAGGTACACATCCATCACGATTGGCTCGATATCTTTAAGATTGTGGGATAGTTGCACAATACACAAACCATGGGACTCCTCAAGAAAATGGAGTATCTAAAAGAAGGAATAGAACTTCCAAGGTTTCTATGGGGGAGATGCTACCGAGACAACTAACTATACTCTCACGCATGCAGAGAGGCTAGTACTTAATAAGTGTAGGGCCAAACCCAATCTATAAGCTAACTTATCAATACACATATACATAAGGCAAGTTTGTTTACGTGTAATGGGTCAATGGGTTTTAGATAGAAATGAAAAAATGTGTGTGTTATTCCTAATAAACACTACTGTACTCATTTTGACTTTATACCTACTTTTCAATTCAAAATTTTTATATTTTATCACAACATCAATATTTGGAGAATATTTTTCGCAATTTTGAACCCCCCCCCCCCTCTTATTGCATAGTAGAAACGGCTCACCTGAGGACCGTACTACATATATTGGAAATTTATTTGTTTTAGTGATAAATATGGGCTATATATATCTTGTGTTATAATATAATTGAGAAATATCGGAATTGCCAATTGTGACTAAACTACTGTTTATGTATCATGAAAACTCTTTTGTAAATTATTTCCTCAACCCTTACACGTCTACCTCCCATAGAAGACTGTTGCCCAATTATTTTATTCTTTCCATAGAACTCTTTTTCTTCCCATGAACTACCTAAAACCCTATTCAACCCTTACACAACTCATTCTTTTTATACCATAGGCGTGCCATCTTTACATGCTGCTTTTTAGATAGAATTAAACTTTCTTCTATTCTACCCACTTGTTTTTCTTCTTATTACTTATACCAACATTGTCTTTTCATTTCAACATCAATTATATATATATATATATATATATATATAGCACAAGGTTTGTAAAGCTTCTTGTTCCAGTCTTTGTTTACGTTACTTGAATGACTTTTCGTTGTGTTTTGTTTTGTTTTTTCGTTCATTCGTATAATTAAACAAATTGTTCTTGGTGTGGTACGTATTATCTTGATTTGTTTTAATTAATAGAAGTACTTGATATATATATGTTAGGATGCAGAGGAAGAATAATGACACACCAGGAACACAACCAGCATGTGCAGCATGCAAGCATCAAAGGAAAAAGTGTCACGATGGGTGCGTATTGGCGCCTTACTTTCCTGCTGATAGAACCCGGGAATTCCTCGCTGTGCACAAAGTTTTCGGGGTAAGCAACGTAACAAAGATGGTGAAGAATGCCAATGAAGCGAATCGGAGAAAGGTGGTTGATTCGTTGGTCTGGGAAGCTCTTTGTAGGCAAAAAGATCCGGTGCTGGGTCCTTACGGGGAGTACAGGCTGGTTTTTGATGAGCTAAAGCGTTATAAAAACCATGAAATTCAAATGGTTCATCCTTCACAAGTGCAAAAGGGAATGTGTTTTAGTAAATCTTTGTCGGATTTTGTTGGTTGGAGTGGTGGAGCTAATGGTTTCAGTAATCACGACATTAATTTGGGTGGTTATCTTCATGAGAATGAGAATGTGATAATAGATTCAGCCTCATATGGTTATCCTTCAAATTGTGAGTTACAAAGTCCAGAGAAGATCATAAAGCAAGCAAAACTGGTTGATTCTGTTGTTCTTCCACTAAACCAGCACCAGCAGCGTTCAATCAACAACATTAATCAGCAGTATTATCTTTCAGGTAATTTTCAATTCTTATTTATAATATATATATAGTACAATTAATAATACTTTAGATTAGGAATGAGGAAGCTGATGATATATGCAGATCAAAACATTTTTGCTTTCCTGGGCTTTGTTTGTTATATCCCAGAAAACCATTCACATCTCTCAACAGGACTTGAATTTTAATCGTGACACTCAACAGTTATTTTTGTTTACCATTGACATCCATGGCAAAATAGGGTTTACCAAGGCATCATATATAAGAAATTGGGGGCTGAAAATACAAATTATATGGCAATATTTCTTCATAACTAATTTTCTATCCTTTTTGTTTTATTATTATTTTTTCTGGGTCAAGTTTTGTTTTATTATTCAAAATTAATGTTGTAATTTATTTGGATTTTTTTTTATGTTTCTTTTTGTAGGTCAACTTAATCAAATCATTAGCAAGCCCATAGAAGGCACAATATGGGAAGGAGGATCATAATCTTGCTCTGGACTGCTTGAGGACAGAACAAAATCTATTATGTCATTTTCTTCTTTTAATCATTCACCTCACCTGTATCAGACATATTTCTCCTCAAGTGATAATTAAACGTTGTTAGCTATATATATCATTACA
Source organism: Prunus kanzakura (assembly GCA_020521455.1). NCBI lineage: Eukaryota > Viridiplantae > Streptophyta > Magnoliopsida > Rosales > Rosaceae > Prunus > Prunus kanzakura. The sequence goes on along the minus strand of BPUM01000803.1, from coordinate 834,121 downwards.
TTCTTGGCAAAAAAAAGAAAAATAAGCTATATTACATGCAAAACAAATAAACAATATTGTGTGTACATATGATATAATATAGGAAGATATATTTTTGGTCATGATTGTGAATGTAGACTATTAATTAGGTCAACTGCTGCATGTGTGGTTTAAATTCACAATTTAGCAAGAGGACATTACAATACATATACTGGGAAATGCTATTTTTGTTAGAATGTCTGGCAATATAAAATACTTTTGTTTTCAAACTATGAATTTGAACCATTGATCATGTTAATTTTTACTAATGTAAGATCTAGATTCACATTGGGCAACATAAATATGTGTCTCACAAAGTTATATGTCTAATAAGAGAACATTATAATATTAATATATTTTAAGGGATCCTTTAAATAAGCTTATTTGAAGAACACTTTTGTAGGGCCCACAACGCATTCTATTTCAATTATTTGAACGGTCTTTTAGGGATCCCCATTTTTATGAAGAGTGTTGCTAAACGAACACTAAAATTAACTGAGTACACCATATGATCTAAGTACACCCTAATATTTTAATCAAAATGTAAAATTAACTAAGTACATCCTATTTAACTAACAAAAATATCATTGGAACACCCTAATACACTCTATCACACAACACCATAATATCAATCCTAAGTAGTTAATTTTGAGTAGTTAATTCAACAAATGATTGATAGTAGGGATGAGTTAATTTCATCCTGGTAGGTAGATTTGATGGTAGGCTTTTCCCCTTCTCACAAATGATTGATATATTTTTGCTTCACTTGATTTGGGTTGGTCTTCATTGACTGTTAAGAATAATTAAAACACATTAAAAAAGTAAAATAAGTAGCACTTCCGGTCCTTCATGTATTTAAAATTAATTAAACTAATATTACAATGTGATATAGTTAATTGTACTAAAATTTAGATGGGTTGAATTTTATTTTTAGAGTGCTGCTATTTTCATCCCTTTGTTTTATTTTCCCATTTACCTTATCTTCAAAATTTTAAAGACAAATTTATCCCTTTGTAAAATGACTTTCAAAGACCATTCTCAAAACTTGACATGTATCCATTACTATAACCATAGTAAAAATAAAGTAAAATAATATAAAGAAATAACATTTTTTTTTTAAATAAAAAAAACTATCTCCCTCCCTCATCTCCTAGCCCGACTTACCCCAGCCCCCAATCACCATCTCCGCCAATCCTTCCCCAGTCCAACCATCACCTCCAAACCCAACCCCATCACTGCTTATCTCTCTCCCTATCTTCGACGCAGCGCAACTCCACCCCCTTAGGAACCTTCTCAAGATTGGTCGCGTTAGGAAATTGGGCTACCAATTTTTTGTTTTCAATGGGTTACAGCAAGGACATGAAATTGATTTCCTCCATATTACCACATGGTTGGATCATGTAAATAAATAAAAAAGGGAGGTTCTGCATGTGTTTCACAATCTGGATTCTAGACATTTTTTGCCTTCCTTTAATTATCTGAAGTTCGTTGGCAAAAAAAAAAAAAAAATTATCTGAAGTTGAGTCAATCTTTAGGATGAAGTTAGCTATTTGGCTCGGTCACAATCTATCACTATATCATGGAACACAAGCATAAACATGCCAAATAAACATGCAATGCCAAGCAAAAAGACCGTTATTCTAATACCAAGCCACGCTACAAGCTCAAGTGGGCCCAAGCCACATGAATATCCGGGGCTTGTTGAGGAGGTTGTGTTATGCATGGTTACAAGTATTCACGAGGCCCATTGAAGGTTCAAGGGATAGAAGTTTTCGAGCTGCTTGGAAGCCCAAAACTCAGGCCCATTTCTTGAGCCCAAACACATGGGTTAGCAATAGAGAGAGAGAGAATAGGTGGCTCAATGCCTTAAAAGAATATTTAAGGGTCTTCAACGCTTACAAAAGCCCCATATCAATTAAAGTGGCTGGCACCTTGTCAAAAGATGGGGCAAATAAGCTATTTCCAGTAGCCTAATGAAACCTTAGCTGACTGCTGGAAATAGGAAGCCAATGACCCAATGCCTTAGGAAACCCCAGCCCAGCACTTAATAAAATATCTAGCATCGAGTTCAGCCATTGTCAAAGCTCCGGAACCAAGTCAAATAGAGGTCATTGCAAAAACCAAAGGAAATTCATATGTGTGGGAGGAATACCCATTAGGCAAACACTCTATCCATTCTCCTTTCCTCTGCAAGCTCTAATAGGAAAACCAAGAAGAAAAGTGGGTGGCGCCTCACCCACATGGAGAAGTCCAGCTGCGTAAAAACCTTGGAACCCCAAAGGATTTGTTACTTATGCGCTCTGGTTAGGGAAATTTCACCAAATAAGAGTGAATGGAAGAGAGTGAAGGAAAAGGAAGAAGGAGGCTTGATGAAATTAAGGGGTCCAGCACCTATAAAAGGAGGGTGTTGCTACCCAACAAAGACACCACGATCTAGGGCGCGACCAAGCTTTGTCAAGCGGCTGGAAATTTACTCAAGACACCCTATCTTCTACTTTCCTTGCTTTCTCTCTTCCTAAGATAGAAATCCTCCTAATTTTCCATTCCCCCCACTTTGAACCTTTTCTTTCTCTGTAACAAATTCAAGCTTTTGTCTCTCTCTCACTCTCTCTCAAATTGCTAAACTTGTGAAGGCTTAGCTCCCATGCCGCAAGCTCCTCAAGCAAGGAATATTATTAATTTGCCGCGTGCATTTGGCTTATTGGTGAAAGGAATCCAGGGTGCTTTCTAAGGTTCTCACAAACTTTTCAAAGCCCACTTGGAGCCTGGTTCTCGAACTCATATACAAGAGGTAGATATACCCGTTTCTCTTTACGGTAGCCCAAGCCCATTTGTAAGGCTAATGGAATAAAAAGACCCCTACATAAATTGGCGACTCTGCTGGGGACCAGGTGTGGGGGCTTTTTCGTTCCAGCAACTACTGTGGGCCTGGGCTGCTGTAAAGAGCCAAATGTGTGAAAATTGCCCCTGGGTCAGAGGTCAAGAATTAGGCCTCGAGAATGCTTCGAAATGGTAGTTGAACCTTAGGAAGCACTTTGGTTACCTTCACCAGCAAAACTAACAGTCGCTTACAGGTAGATTCTTAGCTTGGCATGAGAAGCTTGTGGCATAGGAGCAAAATCATCATGAGTTTAGCATAAACAGAGAGAGGGCTATGAATTCCTATGAGAAACAAGGGTTTTAAGACAAGGGGGAATGGATTTTAAGAGGGTTTATTGAAAAGAGAGAGAGAGAGAGAGAGAGAGAGAGAGAGAGAGAGAGAGAGAGAGAGAGAGAGAGAGAGAGATATATATATATATATATATATATATGAGGATATAATGGGTGTGTTAAGTAGTTCCGGCAGCTTGACGAAAACTCTGTCAAGCTCTGGAACGCTTTAACAGAAGAGGAAAAGGGGAGGAGATGGAGGAATAGGGCTCGAAATTGCAGAGATTTCAGGGTGAGAGATGAAGCTTGCTCGCTGTATGTGTGTTGAGATGATGGGTAGGAAATGCCTCTTTTTATAGGCGCTGGAAGCTCCTTCTTCCCAAGAAACCCTAGATGGTTCCTCCCCAATCTGCCAAATCTCTCCCTCCCTTTCTCTTCTCTTCCTTTGACTCATCCTATTTGGTGATGGGCTAATTTCCTAGGGTATTGGGCTCCCTTTTCCTCTCTTTTATGCTTACCCAATATTTGGGCTTAAGAAACGAGCTTGAGTTTCGGGGCTCCCAAGCGACCCAAAACTTCCGTTTCTTGGCTCATCAATGGGCCTCATGAAAGTTCGTTACCAGCCATACCACAACCCACTCAGCAAGCCCCAGGGATTTGTGTGGCTTGGGCCCACTTAAGCTTGTAGCGTGGTTGGGTGTGAAATAATGATTTCCTGCTTAGCATGGCATGTCGATTGGCGTGCTTTAATTTTATCGTCTTTGAAAAGGGATATGATGCTTGACTGGGTAATTAGCTTGGGCTCATAGAGCCAGTGCATTTCATAGGCTATAGCATGGTAGATTGCATATTTATTTGGCATGGCACGTGGTCGTGGCTCGTGCAAGTGTGCATGACGAATTTCGTATGCTCCGAACCGGGTCTTTTCTTAATATGGTGTTGCACTGGGCCGGAATTTTTTTTGGGCCCAACCCTGGATTTTTTGGGCCTCAACACCAAGCTGCCATCTTCACCAATGCCTCCAAAGAAGAAGACCAGAAGCAATAACATGGCTTCCCAAGACAGACCAGACCATGATGACTCGAAATCGAGGCAAAATGCCTCCTCTAGAGAGGAAGGACGTGCAAGTGAGGGAGCTTTTACCCTCTCAGACCTCATTGCAGCCATCCATGCTATGGGGGAAACCCAGAGGCAAATGGCAGACACAATCAAAGAGCTGAAAAGCTCAGTCTCCAAGCCAAGCGAAGAAAACGAAAGACCTCCCCAAGAGGAGTCTGCTTCTATTGGAAAGGGGTTTGAACAAAAGGGACCATCTTTCGTCACCCAAGAAGATGTCATTGCCATGCTGGAAAAGAAACTAAGTCAGAACCAGGAGGATTGGAAGTATATTCCTCAGCCACCATACCTGTCGAGCTTACTCCAGCAACCATATCCTAAAGGCTATGAAGCACCATACTTCAACATCATTTTCTAAACGTTCACGGTCATAGGATTATTAATTGGGCGTTGATCATCCTCAAAGACTGGTACACACTATATCTGCTCAATTGGGAGAATGACTAGTCTCAAGTCATTGCGTGTAGAGATACTAAGATAAGTGTGTATGTGCTTATAGGGACAAGTACATTGAACGCGATCAAACAACCATGAGTTCTAGCATGGAAGTCTTACTCACATATCAAACTAGAACTCATAAGGTGCAATAGTGCAAACTAGTCCTCAGACCTGAGACATCATAGTTGTCTTGTGGATGAGTCGTTTGTCTTTGATATCACTATATGGTGATTGAAAGAAAAATTACTCCAAGGTGATTATTAGGATTCTCGACAAGTTCATGGAGGCAAGTGAATGTACAATAAGGGATCTCTGCTCTGAGTAAGGAGAGAGAATGCTCCAAAGATATGATTGGGAAATCTTTGCAAAGTATCGAATATGATTAGAAAATAAATTTCTAAACATAACCAATGTAATCATATAAGTGAAAAATTCATATTAGGATTTTGACAAAAGTATCCATACCCTAATCATATGAATTAGGAGCACTGTAATAGAGAAGGACTCCATTGCACGGCAATTCCAACTTGAATAGGTTTTGCACCTTTTCTATATAGTTTGGGTAGTCATGACATGCTTCTAGGCGTCAACCATAGCTTGTGGAAGTCTTGTAAGGTTTAATTATAATTGGCATTCGCTAATAGGAAGAGTTAAATGGTGGAATTTAATTTACAATCAATTCAGAGAAGTTGAGGCAACCCACTGCCTCGCTAAAAGGAACCTACGGGGATGCACACCAAAAAATGTAGTTAGAGGAATTAGTGAAGAAGAAGAAGAAGAAGAAACTCTAGAAACAAATGAAGAAGATAAGACGTTGAAAGTCAACGGTCAAAGTCAATGGTCAAAGTCAAAGTCAACATAATTGACCAAAATGGTTGGCCAAGTCAAACTATTTGAACTAAGGATATGACTTAATGGTTAAGTCACAAATCATAATTAAAATGTTAATTGTGAAGTAAGTTTGATGGTTGGACTCAATTTATGCCTTAAAGGCATTTTGGGCCAAATGACAAAATAGCCCAAGAACCCATTGGGCCTAGGAACATGTGTTGTACGACAACACAAGTTAAATGATCCCAGGAGGACCCCAAGAGATACCATGGCCATCTTTTTGTGTTGGCTTTATAAGCCACATTTTGGACCATTTCTCTTAAGGGTTTGAGCCTCCTATGAAATTGGGTTGTGGTGTTGGGAAGAAGGAGAAACCCTCTCCTCCACCTTTGCTAAAATAGGTCAACAAGAGGAAGTCTAGCACCTAAGTCCTCTTGGTTGTTTCCTTTTTTATCCTCTAAACATTTGGTGTGGTGAACTAGAGGGTAGCTACTTTGGTACCTTATGAAGAATCTCTACAAGATATGGAAGAAGGCCTTTCCAAAGTTAAAAAATTGGGGACCATCCAAGAAAGCTTCAAGGGTAAGAAAGCTTCATCATTTCCTCCCTTTTTGTTTTGTGCATATAAGAGATTAGGGCTCTAAGATGCCAAGCTAAAATTGGAGATATTAGCTCAATAAGTTTTAAAGATTTGCTTCCGCTTCTAGAATGTTTGATTCATGTTTATTGTGGCTAATAATCAAAGAAAAAGAGTTTAAATATATGGTTCCTTTATTCTTTGTAGCCATGTCCTGCATAATGTAAGAACTCATTAGTAAATCCTCCTAATATATGAACTCATTAGTAAATCCTCCTAATGTATAAATTCATTTCTCGCATATATATGTTCCTATTATGGGTGTTTACCACGACACACTAAGGGTTGACATTGGCTTCAATAGGTAATATAATTTACCATATAAGCAATTGCTTGTTACAATGTGCAATTGCATGATCTTAGTCTAGAGTAAGTAACTAATTGGAGATTCATACGTCAAACTGTCATGATTTTTTCCCTCTAAATATCCTTGCTATGGTTTATTTTGACTTGTATGGTAATAAGATCCCCATCTAAATTTTAATGTACTTTAGTTTTTTTAAATAAATAAAAAATTCTGTCACGACTCTCATATAAACGAAATAAATAAACAACCCTTAATAAAACAAGTGTAATCAAACAACAAAGTGACGATTTGAAAGGGATCCGAATCATCTACTTGGATTCTCTTTGCCATGATATGCTTGACTTTTTCTATCCATATGCCACCTCATTAAAATTTAATCCAATGGACTAAAAAAATTTCATAATTTTTTTAAAAACAAAGTCTAATGGAACTTAGCAATTTGAACTTTAACTCCTGCCATCGTTTAGATTTTATTTTATTTATATTTCCTTTCTCTTCAACCTATCCCCTTTCCTATTGTTTTTATCTGCAATATCTCACCCAATCAGTTTTCTTTTTCGGTCAATATCTCCCCCAATCAGTTTAGTCTTCTTTTTTTTCCTTCTTTCTTATATGCAGCTTCTCTACTCAATTGCACATGTTTGGTATTCCCTTCTTACCCAATCAGTTTTCTTTTTCGATCAGTATCTCCCCAATCAATTTAGTCTTCTTTTTTTCATTCTTTCTTATAAGCAACTTCTCCACTCAATTGCACAGGTTTGGTATTCCTTTCTTCCTTCTTAAACCCTAAACAAACTCTCCAAAATAGATAAAGGAAAAAAAAATTGTACACTCTCTTTATCATGGCTTAATAGATCCCTGCATGATAATCAAAATCGTTTAAATTCAATTCAATTCAATGTGACATTTCTTCCATATGCATATGTCATTGCTTCCTAGAGTCTCTCCCAACAAACCCTCCAACTCAACAATGAGACCACCCTCCACTTTTGGGGTCCCAACCCCGAATTTCCTCAAGCCACCAAAACCAACCAAACTTAGAGAAAGGAAGAGGGAAAAAAAACTGTACAAGTGGGTGGAGAAATTGCTAACAAAGAAAGAAGGAAAAAAAAAAAGAACAAGAACGATTGCAGCTTAATTTCCATTAGTGCTTTTTTTTATAAAAAAATTCTTTTAAATTATAAGGAAATTGATTTTTGTTTTAAAGATGATGTGTCAACTTAAAACACGTTGAATTAAATTTTAATGAGGTTGCATATGGAGAGAAGAAGTCAAGCAGATCATGGTAGAGAGAATCCAACCAGAGGTTCAGAATCCATTTGAAAGACGATGCAATGTTAAGCAAACCACATAATATAGCAATTGCATATGCAATTGAGTCTAGTGGCATACATGACACTAAACCACTTGTGCATTTAGAATTCCATAGTTAGCACACCAAACCCTAAAGCTCTCCACCGCCATTTGCTACACTTACATAATTTTAATTGACAAGACCCATCCCAAATTCCCACTTCGAAACTATGACGAACTCTGTTAAGGTCTGACACCTTACTAATATCGATCCTCCTTAAATTAAAAGTCACTGCCTAACCAAAAATAATCCAATTATTAGCTGTAAATATCTTACAATTACTTTTGCATCAGTTATAGAATCTCCATGATCTCAGCTGCTCCATATCCTAATCTATTTTGTAACCATCCCTTGATCATAGCCCCTCTTGATATGTAACAACTCAATATTTGAATATTTGTAACTGTACAATCATGTATATAAATAGAGAAGAAAACCTCAACACAGTTGTGTGAGGAAATCTAAATCTTATATGGTATCAGATTGCCTTTGATCCTCAAGTGTCTTCCCATCTCACATCCTTATTCCGTTATGGCTTCTTCTGATGCTACCTCTGTACCCATTCCAAACACAACAACCAACTCCATTCCTATTCCTAATCAAACAATTCCAAACACAACAACCAACTCCATTCCTATTCCTGATCAAACAATTCCAATGCCCAACCCGTCTCACTTCCTTTCTCTAAAACTCACTCCCACCAAATATCTTCTTTGGACAATACAATTTGAACCTATCCTAATTTCTCATGATCTAGAAGGTCTCATAGATGGATCTGATGTTGCACCACCATCAAAAATCATTGTGGACAATAGTACTTCTCAACCCAATCCTGAATATCTCACTTGGCGCAAGCGTGACCAAATGCTTCGCAGCTGGATCATTGCCTCATTATCTGAAGATGTTCTTCCACACATAGTCGGTACTTCGACATCCTCTGAAGCTTGGACTTGTCTCAAGCAAGCTTTTGGATCCCCTACCAATACTCGTCTTCTTCAATTACATACTCAACTCCAAAACCTTCCCAAGGGTGACCTTCCTGTTGCCACTTACCTTCAAAAGGCCAAGCTTCTAGCTGACCAACTTGCTGCTGCAGGAAAACCACTTGATGCTAATGAATTCAATGCTATAATCTTCCGCAATCTAGGGAGTGACTATAGTGATATGGTTACTGCCATGTCTACTAGATTGAGTCCTATCTCATATTCAGAACTTCATAGTCTTCTTGTCAGTCATGAAATTCGTCTCCAAGAGCATGCCACTCACTCCACAATTCTTCCTTCTGCTAATATGGCGTATAGGGGATCAAATTCCAATTCGAACAGAGGCTCCTCAAATCAGCACAACCGAAATCCCTTCAATTCGAACAATCAAGGTTCATCCAACTTCAACAACAATCGCGGCCCATCTACTTACAATAACAGGTCCACCCATCAGTTCAACCAACGATCCTTTTCTAACCCAAATAATCGTGGTTTGCTGCCAACCCCACAAAATTTCCCAAGTTTCAGTCATTCTCCTCAAAAAGCAAGATGTCAAATTTGCAATCGCACAAATCACTTGGCTGCTAATTGTCGATACAGATATGACAAGCCCAATGACGCTTCTGCTCACATTGCATCCTTTCCCACCTCAAACAGTGATTTCAGTGCTTGGTTCCCGGATACTGGCGCCACTCACCATGTCACTCCAGATATTGCCAATCTCTCTATTGCTAATAGCTACACTGGTCCAGATCAATTGAAAGTTGGTAATGGTAATGGGTTAAGTATTTCTCATGTTGGCTCCTCTTCTTTCTCAAGTTCTACAGGCTCTTTTCACTTATCTAACATTTTACATGTCCCAGATATCACCAAACAGCTTCTTTCCGTTCATCAATTCTCAAAAGATAATAATTGTTATTTTGAATTTCACCCTTCTTTTTTTGTTGTGAAGGACCAAATCACGGGGAAACCTCTACTTCACGGGCTGAATGAAGGTGGTCTCTATAAGCTTTCCAACATTGCCATACCAAATAAAAATGATGGACCAAAGGTTTTCTTAAGTGAGCGCGCCAGTCTCTCTTGCTGGCATGCACGCTTAGGTCATCCACATCCACGTGTTCTTCGTCAAGTAATAAATGGCAACAGTCTTCCTTCCCTCCCTCCCAAGAACTTGCAACCATGCACTGCCTGTTGTTTAGGAAAATTGTCCAAGTTTTCTCTTCCCCACACTTCCTCTGTTAGCTCTAGTCCATTGGAGCTTATTTTTAGTGATGTTTGGGGCCCTTCTCCCACTCCATCCATAGATGGCCATCGCTACTTTGTTTTATTTCTTGATGATTATTCCAAATATGTATGGTTTTTTCCTCTAGTACGAAAATCTGATGTGTGTGATGTATTTTTCAAATTTCAAGCCCAAGCAGAACGTCTATTCAATACTAAAATTCGTAGTTTCCAATCAGATTGGGGAGGAGAATTTCGTAAGCTTTCTTCTCATTTTGACAAATGTGGCATTAATCATAGAATTGCTTGCCCACACACTCATGAACAAAATGGATCTGCCGAACGAAAAATTCGTCATATCACTGAAACAGGTCTCACTCTTCTTGCTCATGGATCTGTCCCTAAAAAGTATTGGCATTTTGCTTTTGATACATCAGTTTATTTGATAAATCAAATGCCTACTTCAGTTCTTCATGGCCAATCTCCTTTCCAAATTTTGTTTAATAAGTCTCCTGATTATCGCTTTCTAAAAGTGTTTGGTTGCTTAGTTTTTCCATACCTTCGTCCTTATAATAAAAATAAATTTGATTTTCATTCTCTTCCATGTGTCTTCTTAGGATATAGTCCAAATCATCATGGTTATCGTTGCTTGAATCAACAAACTGGCAGGATTTATATCTCGAGACATGCACGATTTCATGAGCATACTTTTCCATTCTCTGACTCTCCCATGATGCAGGTTCCAATTAATTCAAAGTCCAATTCATTTTTATTGCCTATAGAGCTACCTAGTTCAGCACGTGATGTAAGGGCTCCCACACTTGGTAATCTTTCTTCTCCTATTGGTTCCCCTCCATTAAATTCTAATAATTCTCTTCCTTTAAGGGATGCACCTATTTACTCACCGAATCTTCCCTCAAACTCTAATTCCATTTCAAATTTAAATTCTCACTCCATTGTTAATTCCCCTCCTAATAATGACAATTCAATTCTTTCCCAACATGATAATATTGCTCATAACGTTACTAATTCTAGTGGTCTAGAATCAGTTGTGCATTTGGCAGGTAATCAAAGAGGCAATCCCAGTCATGGCCGTAATGACACAAGATACAATCTTCGCCCAAAACCCTCACCAAATCCCAAGTATACTATTCCTCATGCACTTTTGACAGAAGCTACCTCTCAACATGAGCCCACATGTTTCTCTGAAGCCAATAAACACAAGCACTGGCGAGCAGCAATGAATGATGAGCTCAATGCACTGATACATAGTGGCACATGGTCTCTTGTTCCATATAATCCTTCTATGAATGTTGTTGGTTGCAAGTGGGTCTTTCGTGTCAAACACAAGACGGATGGTACTATAGATCGCTACAAAGCAAGGTTGGTTGCCAAGGGTTTTCATCAACAAGAAGGCGTTGATTACACTGAGACATTCAGTCCTGTTGTAAAAGCCACCACCATTCGCACGGTCCTGTCCATTGCTGTCAACCACGGTTGGGAAACTCGTTAATTAGATGTAACTAATGCCTTTCTCCATGGCCATTTAAATGAAGAAGTGTACATGATTCAACCACCAGGTTTCGTTGATGACACCAAACCTCATCATGTTTGCAAGCTTCATCGCTCTTTATATGGCTTGAAACAAGCTCCCCGTGCTTGGTTTCAATGCCTCAGTTCATGTCTTCTCCAGCTTCAATTTGTTGCCTCAAAGGTGGATAGTTCATTATTCATTTTTAATGACAGGAGTATTATTATTTATGTTCTCATATACGTTGATGATATCATCATCACTGGAAATAACGGTGCCGCCATTAACAATGTCATCTCCACTCTAAGCTTGCAATTCGCTTTGAAGGACCTAGGCAAGTTGCATTACTTTTTGGGTATTGAGGTAATCCCACAATCTGGAGGTCTTCTTCTCTCTCAACGAAAATACATCCTTGATCTTCTCAACCGATCTGATTTGGCAGACATGAAGCCCACTCATACTCCTATGGCCTCATCCACCAAGCTTAGTAAAATTGGTGGCGAACCACTTGCTAATCCACAACAATACCGAAGCATTGCAGGTGCCCTTCAATATGTAACTTTAACCCGCCTGGAACTTGCCTTCTCTGTCAACAAGGTGTGTCAATTCATGCACAACCCCACCACTGAGCATTGGACAGCAGTTAAAAGAATCCTTCGATACCTCAAGCACACTCTTTCCCATGGTCTTTTCCTAAGCAAATCTCTCTCTAATGGCATTCAAGCCTTTTGTGATGCAGATTGGGCTGGATGTCCAGATGATCGCCGATCCACTGGTGGCTACGTCCTTTATCTTGGTTGTAATCTAGTATCGTGGTCTGCCAAAAAGCAACCGACTGTTGCTAGATCTTCCACCGAGGCCGAATATCGCTCCCTTGCCAATACTTCTAGTGAAATTACTTGGCTGGTTTCTTTGCTGAAAGAACTTGGCCTTACTTTATCAACACCACCTATCTTATGGTGTGACAACTTGGGAGCAATTTACCTTTCCACCAATCCAATTTTCCATGCTCGCACTAAACATGTCGAGATCGATTATCACTTTGTTCGTGATCAAGTCTCTGCAGGACGCCTTCATGTCAAATTCATCTCCACCAAGGATCAGCTTGCTGATATAATGACAAAGCCTTTGAGCTCTACCCGTTTCAAATTCATTCGAGACAAGTTGAGAGTTCAAGAACGCTCAACTTGAGGGGGCGTATTAGCTGTAAATATCTTACAATTACTTTTGCATCAGTTATAGAATCTCCATGATCTCAGCTGCTCCATATCCTAATCTATTTTGTAACCATCCCTTGATCATAGCCCCTCTTGATATGTAACAGCTCAATATTTGAATATTTGTAACTGTACAATCATGTATATAAATAGAGAAGAAAACCTCAACACAGTTGTGTGAGGAAATCTAAATCTTATACCAATAACAATTGAAAAATAAATATGATTTCGGCCGAAAATCCGGCAGAGTTTCCCCTGTAATAGGAACATTTCCCAAAATTTTAACTTGTAGAAAAACAGTATACAATTCCCAAACTTCCAGCACACAACATACACAATTATTTACGAATTAAGAGTAGTTCTAATTGAGCTTCAGGCCCTTAAAAAAACAATGGTTCAAGCATTTCTCATATAGTTTATCCCACGGTTGCACCTAGGTTAGCCCAAAGGTTGCCTACGTACCCCATTTCTAGGGATCAAGCCACACGTAGTTCTTAGTATGAAAAATCAGAAACTGAAATCCTTTAGACCCACTACAAGGCACAATCTCACAAAATAGCCTCGGATACTTATAAACTACAAATTCTCAAATACTCGAACGCCACTAATTAAATTAACAAGACCATCACCATACTTGGTAAGTAAAACTCAACTCAAGAAGTAATCCATTGTATGCCTATAGACAATGTAAACACCATAAATAAATAACCTTCCAAGCAAACCTGCGCTTCCCAAGGCGCATGTTCACCCGAACATGGAACAGTTCGAATAACCTTACAAAACACACAAGTTGTGTCCATATCCATATAAAATTCCATACTCTAGAGGAGTACCACAAGTTCCATAGACCTCACATCTAGAAAACCACTATAAAATATAGATATCACACCATATATGTATCAGGGGTAAGTGATCTGATCGGTGCATAATTACATGTCATTTTGTATCCTTCTAACTTATGATTTGGTTATGTTTTTGAGTTAAACTTGTGCTTTTAATAAGTTTTGTGTTTGTTTCAGTGTAATAAGCTTGAGACTCATTAAATGCATTTTGGAGACAAGTTAGCTCATCGGTGTCTGCAGATCAGTCAACTTCATGAATTGGACTGTACTTGCTCAAGAAGAACCAGATAACGAGCCATACATCATTGGAAATATGCGGAAGTCTAGTTTCTGGAGAATTTTACGGTTCATGATTCCGAGTCTTCTAGAGAAAGTTATACAAGTTTTGGCAACTTAAGGTCAAATTCAGCAGCATCTGCGTTACTGGGCCAAATATCACATTTGAAGGGCTTTCCGATTTTTCCTTGCGCTGGGCGGCATATGCTTGGAAAGATAATTTAAAGAGCTTCAAGATCCAGATTTTTCCAGATTTTGGAGGAGGGAAGATGAAGCCCAAAACAAGCCCACAAGCTGACTGCAATGAAGTCAATTCCAGTCTATTTTCGGCAGTCAACTTGTAAGGCCCAAAACGTACACTTGTACTGCTCAGATGGGAATACATTCTTCATAAAGGTTGTTCCAATGGGTGTCTATTATGACATATCCAAATTTGAGCCCCATTGGATACATATTGAAATCTCAGGCCTTCCTACACCAAGCCTGGTTCAGAAGAATTCGTTTTTCCAGCAACACATGTGCAGCAGCAAAAGAACTTTATTAGCCAGTAACAAAGGCTAGCAGCACATGGGTTGGTAGCAAATAAAGAGCCAGACCTCCATGCTAAAAGAAGAAAACAGCAAACCCATGTGAAGAAAGCTTGAGGTGCAACAAAAGAAGTATGGGATGGAATTGATTCCAACCACACTAACATAGACAAGATGAAGTGTGAGTTATGGGTTGTATTAAATGAGGAATTGTGGTGTTGGAATTCATCATGATGTTCCTCCCTCTTAGCCCTATAAATAGAGAAGTCTTCAAGCTTCGTAAAACAACCCCAAGGGGGGAGCTCTCAAACACTTCTCTAGAGCTCCCTTTCCTTCTCTCCCTCAAATTCTCTTAGTTTCCTTTCAAGTTATCAATTGTTGTAACAAAATGATTTTACTAAATTTTCCTTCAAGTTTTCAAGTTCTACTTTAATTTTATTTGTAATGTACATTCTTTCTTAAGGATTCAAGTTGAATTAGTTTCCAAGTTTCAATTATGGTTTTTGTTCTTATTCATTATGCTTATAAGTTAATATGCTAGTTTGAATGATTGATCACCATTTAGGCTTGCATGTTAGCTATCTTGGTTTGAATTAAGAGTAGACACCATGCTTTAATTCGAATTGAACTATGAATAGGAAGAGTATGTATGGACATTCGACAACAGGGATTAGATACATGCTTGGTTGTTTAAATTGTTCTTCTATGCTTAATGGGTTCCTAATGCTTAATTTTAGGTTAGAGAACAAATGATCAAATTAGGGAATTAGGAACACAAGGTTAGGACCAAACACCATGGCTTAATCATACTTTAGCTAGAATCAATCCGTTAATCTAATTGAACTTGGGAACTTATTTGCTTGAGTTATTTCCTTTTTTCTTGTTTTATTTATTTCTATTTTGTATAGGGGAAATTAATTGGATCATTCAATCACCAATCCTCGTGGGATCGACCTCGCACTTACATATGCTATACTACCAAATGGCTCGTGCACTTGCGAGTATCACAAGTTGAGGATGCAGCTGAATCCATGTTGGTGCAGCTGAATCGACGCAACATGATCCAGTTCGAGGACCACCATATCTATTTAACACTGCTGAATCTGCATCGCCTGTGTGGGTAGGAATGAGTCGTCCAACAGGGGTCCCTTTTACAACATGCACACCGGAATCTGCATCGTACATGCGATTGAAATGCCATCATACTAACGTAATAAGTCACTGCTCACATGGCGGAATTTGCATCCCACGTGCAGCATACTTAGCTCCAACATAAATTTACCAGGCAACACGTACCGAGACGGGGAAAAACAATCCAATTGGGGACTGTTTTACTAGACCATATGGTGGAATTTGCATCACACATGTGTTTGGGGATGAACAGTCCAACCGGGGACTATTACTCTCAACACGCAGGCCGTAATCTGCATCGCACTTGCGGCTGAATCATACATGCGCAGACAAGCCCCCAAAGGGCAAAGCATCCCGACACATCTCCCAAAGAGTCAATTTGTGTTAAGATGGGTCCCAAAGACTAAACCGTATATCCTTTCCATAATTTCCATATCAAACTAGGGGATGGTACAGAGAGAATGGTGCATAGTTACAAAATCCAACATAATATATTTAATACATATATATACACACACATATATAAATATACCTTAGAAAGTAGAAGCAATAATAATTCATTCATAAGCACTGGATAACATCATCATAGTATAAAAACCATTTATTCAATAAGAACCACGAACAATGACAACTAACTATTTGGCCTCAACCGAGCCAACATGACCCATTATCCAGGTCAACTAGGCTCATAGGGCCCATGGCCCCCAATTTGCTATCTGAGCGTTCCTATTTGTCCAGAGTAATAAGTTCAACTCATCCTATGAGTTTAATCATGATCCAACTGTCAATTTGACATCAATCGCGGAATTTGGTCAATTACGATTCCATAAACCTATATTAATAGAACGAGCACAACAAGGGAAGCATTTTCACTTCTCGAACCAAGGCTAAAAAGTGGCCGGAATGGCCTAAAAACTCACCCAAACCGGTCAGCTAAAAATGGGTGTCCAAATCAATGTCTCAAACTATAAAATCAATCCTAAATACCTATACCAATAGCTAGAGCATGAAAAGAGGATGATGTTACATTAATGGCATTATGGCAATTGTAATTTCATAACTAAATTTCTAAAATAAAAAGTCATTTTGGGGAGGGATGTTAAATTAATGGCATAATGGAAATTGTAATAAATGGTAAAGCCCTAAAATTATAGACGCTTAATAACTTTTTGAGCCCTTGGAATGGACTCTAGGTCTCACTTTACCCACTGAAACTGAAATTTTCTCACTTAACCCTTAGAATCTCTAAAAATTGCTAAAATTTTCTCACTTTACCACTTCCGCACATTTATGCCCACAAAACCGTTAAGTGTGTTGATATGGCAGATGCATTTTTGTAATTTTACTCTCTCTCTCTCTCTCTCTCCTCGACCTAACCCAACCTCAGCTTTCTTTCTCTCACATCCCCAAGCCACTGTAAGTCCCAATGCTCCATCTCAGTCTTTTGCTTTCTCAAGAAAAAACCCACAACTAGAATCTCGGACATATCCATCCACGGCTATAGGGGTTTGAATTTTGAAGCAAATTGTGTCCATGCTCGCCAACTAAATCAAAAGGTACTATGTGTGCTTATCCAGGTTGTCATTGATCATCATCATCGCTTGCTGTATGTGCATAATTTAATTAGGCATTTCAATTATCACATTGGAGCTTCAACAAAAGTGAAAACCCAATTTTCTCTCTTTATCCTTTTTAGTATCTTATCACTCTCTCTCTCTCTCTCTCTCTCTCTCTCTCTCTCTCTCTCTCTCTCTCTCTCTCTCTCTCTTTGATCTATGCTATCTGACCAAAACCCAAACATATTGTTTGGTTGAAATCTCATATTAGTAAAAGGAAAAAAAATCTACGTTGTTGAAGAGAGTGAGGCTGGCGATTAGCAGTGAGTGGAAGAAGGAAGTGTGGTTATGGGAAAAATCCAATTGTGAGAGGAGTGGGGAAGGCGAGAGGGGAGGGGAAGAAAGGGGTTTATTAACCCTAAAAAACTTTTAAAATATTTCAAATATGTTTTCTTATTTATTAAATTTGGATTTTAAAGTTTTTTAATAGCTAAAATTACCAAAATGGTCATGCCACGTCAGCATACTTAACAGTTTTGTGACAGAAATGGACGGAAGTGGTAAAGTGAGAAAATTAAAGCAATTTTTAGAGATTCTAGGGGTTAAGTGAGAAAATTTCAATTTCAAGGGGTAAAGTGAGAACAAATGTCCATTCAAGGGGTCGAACAGTAATTCAACGAATTATAAATAAAATAAAATTATCAATATAAGACTGCCACTTCATTAAAATGTGATCTAAAGGGTGCAATTTAAACACGTGTATTATGGAGGAAAGAAAAAAGAAATATGAAATTAAAGGCACCTAACACCTTTTATGTACGCATGCGGCGTTCTTGGGGATGCTCTTTGGCACACAAGGAGAGCCGTTGAACAAAAATCCTTTTCGTGCCTAGGATTTTGCGCCACTAAGGTGTTTGGCTCTCTCTCTTCCCTCCGCCCTCAATGTCTGCTTTGGTTCTCCGTTCGTCTTTGGCTCTTGGTTCCTAATCAGCATTGGGTTTTGGTGTCTTTGGACCTTGCTTTGGCGGTTGGTTTGTGTTGTGGTGTCTCTCTCCGTGCGCCATTCTTAGCAGTAGGGCTTTGGTGCCACTCAGGTTTTAGGTTCTCCTTCTTCTCCGACGTCACCTCACGTTACCTTGTCTACATGTTTTGTTTCGTGTTAGATCTAGTTTTTGTCTCTAGATTGTGGTTGTGGGGTTGTTTGTCTCTTGTTGGAAGCAGTGGGGAGTGACGACTAGGGTTACCGGTATTTCTACCCTAGCTTTGCAACCATGCTTTGGGGTTGGCCTCTCTTACTTGTGTCGTTCCGTTTTGGGTGCCCTCCTGCGGGTTCATATTTTGCTGTCATGTCCTGATATGCTCATAATTTCCCATGATTTTATATCCTTTTTACTTAGTTTTGTGAATTAATTTGGACTAAAGATGCTGATTTTAGTTATTTTCTGGTTTTTCAATTTATGAGTCACGAAATGTATAAATTCGTCAAATATTCCTCCTAACAAAGTTTGACATGATTCCAATTAGAGATGGAAGATAGCATCTTGAAGTTTGTCCAAGAATATTTTCATAATTTTTGAAGGCTGCTAAGGTGCCCGTTTTTAATTAGAAATCTCCGCCTAAACTAATTCCTGGAGAATATTGAGTTAGCAGGGGTATTTTGGTCATAATGCACTCATAAGACATCGGATTGAGGCACACGACATATGGCTGAAAATAAGACATCCATAGCTTTCCAGAAATTTAGGGAGGTCAAGAAGGTGTTAAAATCGCATTCACAAAGAGGATCACGTGCAGTTTCCTAGAAGTTTTAGGAAACTTAGTTTTAATTACCTTTTCTAGTTAGGAACCGACTTGGAAATCAAGTCTTCATGTAAGGCCACTTGTTTAGGCCTAGTCTAACTAGGTTTTAAGTTCTTTTTTAGAGGGGAGGTCATGTTGCTTAAAGGAGGGGAGGAGTTACCAGAAATTTAGGGAATTCAACCGTGGAGCAAGGAAGAGCGACCATGCCTCTAAACTCTAAAGGTTTTTCTTTTCTCTTTCTCCATGTTTTATTTTTGCTTACATGATTATGAGTAACTAATTTTCTTTTAATAAGACACAATGTAACGCTTTTCTAATTATTCAAAGCTTAGTTATGTCATGCTATTAGAATTTTCATGTTGTTAAAATTTAATCACTATGCTTATTTTCTTAACTAATGATCTTGATGCTTAGCTACCATCTAGGTTTTTGGTTAAGCAATTTGATGCATGTTAGGGTATATGCCATGCCTAATATGAGTTTTGTTTCTTGTGATTAAATTCATGAATGCACCTAAGGTAAATACCATACTCTTAGGGGTTTGTGTGATTGTGTGAAGTTCTCATTGAACATAAGGTCTTTTTATATGTTTATATTTATGCCTCATACCAAGGATAAATTGTGTGTAAGAAAAGTGGTTAATTGATGTAAAAAGAGTTAATTATAATTTTCAAGAACTAATCATTAACATAACTTGGGAATTTTGATAGTATGCATGCTAAGGTTTGGATAAGAGGAATTGTGGTGAAATTGTTGTCTTGGTAAGCTTCTTTAAAATCTTTCACAAACTTATTTAGTTCATGTTTTTCTTCATTATCTTGTCTTTTAATTTTCTTGTTTTCAACGTTCTTTTAAAGAAAATCTTTCAAAACTCCTTTATTAAGTTTTAGTTGAGTCATTAGTTTTAAGTTTATTAGTTAGGGTGTCTAGAGTAATTTAGGATTTAAATTGGTTTATAATTCACAAAAACTTGAGAATTAATCCAGTCTCTGTGGGAACGACCTTGTACTTGTCTTTGCTATATTGCATTAACCTTGTGCACTTGCAAGTTTATTTCTTGAATTTAACTATCTAATTTTCATGTAGTAAAAATATACATCATGTCCCTACCGGATCATGATCAGGATGTTGTTGTTGATGAGATTGAGCCCTCCTTTGGGAGTTGTTTGGTTCTCACCCCGTGCGAATAGGACGGTGTGGTTATTGGTTCCTCGGATGTCTTTGTTGGTTTTATTGGCTTTATCTATAGCCTTATGGCCATGGTTCTTGTGGATCATCCTGTCAAAAGTGATGGCTTTATCAAGACTTTTTCGAATCTTTGCAAATGTACTGATGAGGTCTTAATCAAGGAAATCAAGTCCAACAGATTATGGTTGCATTTTGTGAGTGAGCGGGACGAGAAAAGGGTCATCGACATGGAGCCATGGGTGTATTGATGCTCTTTGGTCATGTTGGCTGCACTCCCACATGATGGTAATATGCACTCTATGCCTTTGACGCATAGCTCATTTTGGGTCAAGTTACATGGTGTTCCTAGTTTCTATATGACATTTGTTGTTGCTCAGGCCATTGATGCTATGTTTGGGGATGTTATTCGGGTGGATAATCGGGATGGGTCCGATAGTGTGGGTCGCTTTATCCATCTCTGTGTGGCCACTTTACCTTTTATTAGTTGAACACTAGTCAACTTTTCGACGGTTGGGGAGAAGACGGGGGAGTTCAAATATGAGTATTTTCCTGATTACTACTTTGCTTGCGAGCGACTAGGCCATTCCACCCATGTGTGCATAAAGAAATATGAAACTACGCATGGGCCTCTCACTTCGAGTTTGTGTGAACAATTTAGCTATGTATTTGCTGATTTGGTAGGTACTACTAATCCGCAGTTATTTCCCATTCTTAGGGTAATCCTGATCATTCATGGGGCACCTTCGTTCCCGTGATAGGGATGAGTTTATGGACTCTATCTCGCCTCCTACTTTATCTTGTTGTCATCAGGGTTTGGAGGCTATTGACTATCTCCGTCGATAGGCTAGTCTCATTGAGGATGACATTCGTCCCCTGGTACCACCTCTATCGATTTTGCCTATGTCGAAGTTGAGACCCCTTCCCATGGATATCCCTTTTGAGACAGTACCATCTTACGTCCCTCTTGCACTGATGGGGGATGTGCCTCTTTTACAGGTTGTAGGAGCATCGTTTGACTCTGTTGTGTCACCTAGCTCAGGGACTACCACTCGGGATTGTGTGAGCCTAGACCTTTCTCACCCTTTTGCTCTCATGCCTATCATCCAGTTCTCTGCGGGTTTATTGAAGAAGAAGGGTCGGGGTCGACCTAAAAAAAAGGGAGGAAGGTTCTCAGAGTACATCCTATAAATAAGTGCTAAGCGTAAGCAACCAGAGAAAGAGGTAGTATGTGGTAATTTATAGGTGCCTGTTGCAGGTTATGTTCGTCCTAAATGTTTCTGTCGTAATGCTCTTCTAATAAGGCTAAGGAGATTGCTCTTGTGAGGTCTCCTAAGGATTCACCTTAGTGTTCAATTGGAGTGTTCATGGGCTTGGCATCAGGCGAATGCTCTTTGCATTGAAATCCTTATTTCAGGTTAAGTTGCTAGTGCGGGGCCTTGTTTATGTGTCGGTTCTCAGTGGAGTTTTGTTCTTTTTAGTTTATATTTTGTTGTCCTTTTATTTTTTTCCCTGTTGTTTTGATCTATTGTAGCTCTTCTCTACTCTGCATGGACCGAAGAACTATGTTTGGTCATAGGAGGTTTTCTTTGCCAAGTTCTGAGTTGAAGTGGGGTGCTTTTCAAGTGTCCTTTTACTATTGTTTTTGTGTTCCCCCTCCATGCTCTCTCCTAGTTTCTGTTCTTGGTATGCCTTGTAGTTTGTGTCAATGTCAAAGGACTATGAGTTTGCTCATAGAAGGATTCTTTTGACAGTTGGATGTTATGTGGTCCTCTCATGTAGGTCTACTATGTTGGACTCTAGTTGAGGTTCTCTTTTCCTGATTTGTAATGGTCTTTTGTTGTTTTGCATTGCACTCTCTTGTTAGTCCATGACAAGCGTGACACTCTTTCCTACCCTAGGGTTTGTCCTATGTGATTTTCATAAGAAAGTTTTAATTAGGCTACTATTAGCATGCCAGTCTCTGTATGCCTTTTTGGCATATGAATGAAATCTTCTTCTTAAAAAACACCTTTTATGTATTTCAGTAGATAGGAGAAAAAAAAAAAAAAGGGGAAGGAACTTCCACTTTGGAAGTCCGATGTTTCAGTTTCAGCACAGTAACAAGATTTCCCTAAACCAATCCTCAAGGGAATCAGACCCCAATTCATGGATGCGAGTTTCATCTCTCTACTCACGACCTATTTCCTTCTCGCCTTCTCCTTCACCATTGTTGTGGTTTTCTAGATACTCCATCGTCGTGCCAGATATAAAAGAAGACGTATTATCACTAGTTGCCAAGGAAGCTAATCAGCGTGCCAAGGAGACCAAAATTCATGTTCAGGTTTTAATGAGGCTACTGTTAGCGTGACAAGGTAGCCGAAATTCAACGTGCCATGAGCCCAACTTCCTCACTGTTTCCACTCCTTTTCTCAATTCTTCTCACACAATCTCTCCTTTTTTTGGGTTACTTTATCTTTTTAACATCTCACTCACATAATTGACAAGAGAGATAGAAAGAGAAGTTTCAGATGGTTGATGAATATAAGTTGAAAATTCAGTATAAAATCAGTGTTTCCCATAGTGAAAGCATAATTCAAGTTGTTTGCCCACTTGAAGTTCAAACTTAAGCCTTTTGATACTAAATTTTTTTAAGTATAACCATCAATTCTAAAAGCATCGATACCAAAAATTTTCGTATAATCAGTCCCAAAAGCAAGTTTGAAAAAAAATATTATTATCTTGTAATGTATACCATTATTG
Source organism: Prunus kanzakura (assembly GCA_020521455.1). Classification (NCBI taxonomy): domain Eukaryota; kingdom Viridiplantae; phylum Streptophyta; class Magnoliopsida; order Rosales; family Rosaceae; genus Prunus; species Prunus kanzakura. Next base: position 811,259 of record BPUM01000803.1, on the reverse strand, counting down.
GACACGAGCGTTGTCTTTCTACCGATCAGCAGAACGCATGACGATTATGTAGGAGAATCTCACGCAACATGTGAGTGCCCTTACCGACTGGAAGGGCGTATGTTGATCGTGTAGAAGACTCTCTTGTGCAACACGTGCATCATCTCACTACCGATCTCCGGACAAATGCCAATCCTGTGGGAGACTCTTTCGCACAATTTGCGAGTTGTCTCCCTACCGATCAGCAGGAAGCAAACCGATCGTATAGGAGACTCTCTCACGCGACATTCACGAATGGTTTTTTTCTTTTCAAAACCGCGTAGTTTGCTTACTAATTGGTAAGACGCATGTCAACCATGTAGGAGACCTTTTCACTCAATATGTGCATTGTCTCTGTAATAACCCGATCCTAAATTAATATTTAATTATTAAATTATTCAAGTAAAATAAAATTTTACCCCAAGAAGATTTTAATGGGCTTAAAGTTGACTTTTGTTCGGGAAAGATTTTGGGGAATTGAGTGGCACCATAACGTAAATCGCGCAGAGATAAGTTCGTAGACACGTAGTGGGCTCAAATCGGAGTTGTAACGAAAAAGTTATGATCTACGGAAGCCCAGCAGCATAACCATAAATTTTTCAAACAAGGTTTTTAAAATCAAATTTTCTTCTTTCTCTCTCTCTCACTCTCTCTCTCTCTCTCTCTCTCCCCTCCCTTCGCACGCGACAGAGCCCCCCTCCCTCCAGCCAATCGATCTTCCAGCCGCCGTCGCCATATCTGGCCACCATCTGGGCTAGGACCGGTCCCAAAATGACCGACCATCCTCCCCCTTCCTACCCTAGCCCTTCGCCGCCTCAACCGATAGCCCAGGTCGCCGGAATATTAAGATAAGTCGCCGGTTTTTATGTAAAACTTCCACTGCTCGTTCCGGCGATTCTGGCCACCAATTTCTTCAATCTAGGTATGCTTGTTCATCCTCTCAATGTGTTCTAGCTGCTGGTTGGGTTGTTTAGGATTAATTTCTGCATTTTGAAACTGAAATTATCGCTTAAAGTTTCAGCCGGTTTTGGCTCGTGTTTCCAGCAAGTTCCAGTCACTTTTTGGCCATGGTCCAAGAACAAAAGTTGCTCCACTCATTGTTCTGATCATGTAGGTATAGGTCTTGACCGGCGATTTGGAGATTTTCCGATCGCCGAAATTACTATGGACATCCACGTTCTGCCAGTGCGTGTGGCGGCGTGTGGGCAACTTTGTGGCTAGTCTTTGAGTCCTAAAACGATCCCCATGTCGTCCCGAGCACGAGGGTATGCTCGAATTTGAATTTGGTTATCGTCTGACCGTTGATCGGATATCGCATATTGGGCGTTATCCGGGTTCGATATCTAAACTTGGAGCCAAACCTTATCAGCTACCATACATTGGACCAGTTGAAGGAAAGTAGTTGCCGCCTATGTAGTACTATAAATAGGGGCATTCCATTTCATCTTGAAGAACATAGTTTGCATGAGAAATAAGAGAAGGAAGGAGAGCGAGAAAGAGAATGCTGATGAAATTCTTGGAGGAGAAAGAGAGTGTAGCTTGTGTTTTCTTAAACTTTGAGCTAGCTTTGGAATGTAAATCGGGTCTAAGTTGTAAGATTTTGGAGCTATTTTATTGGAGAAGTTTATTTTAAACCTTATTTTGGCTTCTTTTTATTTTCTCACATACCGAATGCGAGTTTCCATCGACCTCCGAGTCTTCCGCTCGAGAAGCAGAGCCCAGTCAAACGTCTGCAGCTCTGTTGTCAAACGCTTGCAGCTCTGTTTGACGGTCCATTACCTTCATTCCTTCCACATCTTGTAGGTGAGCCAACATCAACAAAGGGCAAATGCATATTCCGTTAAGTAATTGTATGGAAATTTGGACCATAATATCTAAATTGCTAAAACTTAAACAAACAAAAAAATTGCTAAAATTAATACATAGACCAAAATCGAGCAAAAACTCAGGAATGAAAACTGAAATTTGGTCTTTTTTATATGGCCACGTCTAATGAACCTACTTTAAAACTTCATACAAAAACGTTGTGTATGATCAGAAAAGAGAGAGAAAGTGCGACAAGATTGAGAGAGTGACATTCAATTGGCATTCATGGGTTGTCATTGTAAGTGAAACTTCACAGTAATCTCTGTTAAGCCAGAGGTTGGAGGTACATAAATTTGTACAGCCCTTGTACATGGTTCAAGACTTCTTGAACAAACTACACTACCATACCATATCACACATCATCTCATCTGCACAGCAGCGTTGGAAACAGCAGAGTTGATCGTCATCTTTTGCTTTTCTTTCCTTTCAAGCACACGTAACTATGGCGACTTTGCTTTCATTGGTTCCACCTGCAAACATTTAAAAAGCTAGTAGTGATAGAATTGTAATTCACTGTTATTTGATTGATATAATTCATCTCCATAAGAGGAGGTATTTATACACGACTGATAATAGTAAACTAAGAGACAATACAAAATGGCACAGCTAATACAAAACTTAATAAACATAAAGGCAAGATAGTGGTAGACAGTGGGTTGGTGGATTGGTGCATGACAAGTTCTCTAACAAGTAGTAGTAAACAACTATACAAAAGTGGGTACCGAAACACACATACCATCCTTGCTGCATCACGCTCTTCTCTATATCTCTTGTACATCATTTCTTTCTCCCTAACCTGTAGATTTTAACTTCGTTAGTACTGATAAACAATGCTGTTTTTACTTTAATTTTTAGTTTCAGTGACTTACCTTGATCAAATTCTGCTCTATCAACAGCCGGTTGATCAACATGGAGATTGAATTGTTGAACTCGGGTAAGAGGCTTGCGCACTTTTTCTGGAACAAGGATTGGGTCCCTGCATGAAAGTGGTTTTTTGTTTCTCGGAATTGGATTCTGGTGTTGTGCTTCTGAGCAACATCCAGTCCACGGTATCTTTCCCTGAAATTCCAGTATTGCAGGTAATGATGGGGCACAAAACAGGGAATAAAAAACAAGAGTGAAACAAATAAGTTACCTTTTTGTTAAGTTGAGCCTTAGACTTTGGATCTTTGGCCATCACTTCTTCTTCAAGCTCAGCATGACTCTTTACTCTCGGTCGAACACGCTTGGCTATTTCGAATTTAGGCTCCTTAGGCCTTGTCAAAGTAAGTTTGGTCTTAATCTGAAAAGTGGAAACAACATTAACCTCAAAATAAAGACATGAAAAAGAACTCAAAGAAATCAATCACAGATGGGGATAAGTATATTTACCTGTGAAAGAGAGTCTCTGAGACTTGATTCAAACCTTTTTATCCTTTTAGCCATTGAAACATACACCTGTCTGTCCTCTTTTTGCATACACCTGTTTGTCCTCTTTTTAGAAGTAAAAGTTACTACATTGGCTTGGCTTACATTGTTCTGCAAAAGATAAAGCGCCATAAGCTAAAGTCCAAGTTTTAAAGGATATAGAAGGAAAAAAAATTAAAAGATGAATACCTTTGGCATTTTCTCTGCTTCACTAGAATCGCACATGCCCTCAACCGTAAAAGATGTACCAGCCTTGATCCTAGGCAAGAAGGCTGCACAAATAAACAAGTACCTATAATCAGAACCTTTACATTCTTCTTATGCACCAAAAGAAACAAGAAAATACCGCAAGATAGATACAAACACAACTAACTGAGCAAACACAACTAGAATTTTATTTTCTAGTCCCCAATCTTCTAGGTAAACAAACACAACTAACTGAGCAAACAAACACCGCAAGATAGATATAGCAATCGCTTCCTCATCAATTTCAAGAAACGCTAGGAATGGGAACAAAATTGACCACCAAAAAGAATATTCAAACACTAAAATCCCAAGAGAATTACAGATAGCAACAGAAATCATAGAAGAAAAGCACGATCCTAAAATCCAAAGCAAACGCAATGCAAGAAAGACAGATCTGAGAGAAACCATAACAAAAGAAGCAATACATCACAGGTTCTAACATATGAAAGCAGAAAAAGGCAAAAGCCATGGAAATTGAAGAAATCTCATAAATAAATAAAAATGAGGGAGCAAACACAACTAACTGAGCAAACACAACTAGAATTTTATTTTCTAGTCCCCAATCTTCTAGGGAAACAAACACAACTAATTGAGCAAACAAACACCGCAAGATAGATACAGCAATCGCTTCCTCATCAATTTCAAGAAACGCTAGGAATGGGAACAAAATTGACCACCAAAAGGAAAATTCAAACACTAAGGGGGGTGTATTCAATTCTAACTTTTAATGACTTTTAATGAGTTTAAAAGTCTGGAGGTATTCAATTGTGACTTTTAAATAGTCTTTGAAAGTTTAGTTGTATTCAATTGGGAGTTTTAAAGAGTATTTAAAAGTTTTGAGGTATCCAAAATGTTAATGACTTTTCAATACTTTGTTAAATAAATGACTTTTCAATACTTTTAAAGCTAATTCTTACTACCAAAAGTCTTGGTAATTTACACAAGACTTTAAATCGTATTGGGAAGCTGAGAAGATAGAAACAAAACGTCTCCAATTCTTCTTCCCTCATTATATCAAAGCAGCACGCAGACATCCATTTTCTTCAAAGAGCTCTACTTTGGTTTCCTATCTTGTCATCTTCCTCCAGGTTAGTCGCATCAACACGTTACTTTTTACTTTCCCTCTGTTAATGAATATTTTTTCTATTCTTTCCCTCTGTTAGTCGCATCCATATGCTATGTTTGTATACAATATATTATATTATTATTTTTTGCCCCTAAACCCATTAATTTATTATTTAGGTATTGTTTCTTTACCCATAATTCGTTAGGTAGATAATTTTTTCATATAATATTCTCAATTTGATCACGTATTGGGCTAGGAGAATTGCTGGAATATAGACTCTTGTAATCTGACCAGTTTTGTTGATTTGTGAGTGTTTATGAAATATTATTGATGATCGAGTACTATTTATTTCTTTTGATAAGAATATGTTACTTATCTATGTGATTAGATTTGATAAATAAAAATTTAAAAGGTGCATTGGATGCATTTTACCAATACACTATTATGAAAATATACATAATTAATAAGGATTTGTACGTGTGATATAGTAATTATCAATGGAAGAATCACAACGGGTAAATGACAAAGGAAAGAGCAAAGTTAATGGGGGTTATAAATTGTGGACGTTGGAAGAGAGCAATGAGTTGCTACAACTCATGGTTGATGGCGCCAATCGTGGATGGCGTGATAGTAATGGAATGCTAAGCAAGCAAACGGTTGAGAAAAAAATTCTCTTAGCATTGATGCAATTGCCACAGATTTTCGGGGAATCCATAGCCTTATGGAAAAAAGGGAAAAAAAGAGTGGTTGCTGGGATGCTATCATGGAAATCCCAAACTTAGATAGTCAGGTTCGTTACAAGGTTGTTGAGTTGCTTAATACTAAATCAAAAAAAGATATGTTCTGGAAAATTTCACCTCAGGAGCGCAAAGATTGGATAATGTATAAGTTGTCGGAATGAATGAGGTTATGTGGGAGACGATAGACTTTTGTTTGGAACTTGGTTATTTATTTATTTTGGAGTATGCTTAAGCACGACTTATCTGAATTTTTGGAGTTTGTTTATGGCTTTATTTGTGGAATTTTGTCAAATTTTCTATTGGGAACATATTTAAAGTTTTAAAGTTTGTTTCATATGCATCAAATATGATATCTCTGAGCTGTTGGAACATATTTAAAGAAATGTTGTGTCTCATGCAATTTCAAGTGCATTCTTTACTAAAAAGACGCAACCACATTATATATTATACAATGTAATTGCTTCCAATTTATTTTAGGTGGTTCACATATGATGTCTCAATCAAACATGCATGGAGATACTAGAGCAGAGGAAGATGAAATGGAGGGAGAAGAATTGAACGAGGAAGAAATGGACGAAGAAGTTTACGACACCATCAAGCATTTGCTAATGGCAATGGAAGCAGTGGTCCAAGTGCTACATGAGCTTATGGTTATTATGCGTAATCAGTATATTGAGCGTCCATTAATCCGACGGCCAATTACTCTTTTGCACGATATACACGTCATCTCCCTACCTTACAAAATTATGACATATGTGTCACTCTTTCCTACCCTAAGGTTTGTCCCATGCGGTTTTCCTATGAAGGTTTTAATTAGGCTATTGTTAGTGTGTCGGTCTTTGTATGCCTTTTTGTTTTATGAATGAAATCTTTTTCTAAGAAAAACATTTTTTATGTTCTTTAGTAGACAAGTGTAAGGTTTTCATTTGAACCTTTATTGTATTTTGGCTCTTCTCTTAAACCAACAAAACCCTTGTAATATTAATTAGATTCTAGGTTAGAATCAGTGTGGGTTGAAGGGCTTCCATGTCTCCTCGTTGCAGTTCAAAAGGTAAAATCATTTGCATAGATCACTTGGATTAATACATTCTCACTTGTATTAATCCATTCTGCGTCAGTGTTTACAGCTTTGTCAGATTCCTTTATTGCATTGATATTTCTTATCTGACCAAAGCATGGGGTTTATTATATTTATCATTGACTATCTTTACAAAATATTAAACCCATTCTTTTAAGACTTCTTGATTTTATATTTTATATTTGTTGAAAGTTGTCTTCTCTTTGCATGCCTTATCTTGTGAGAATGTCACTTTATGTCTTGCACGTGTGTTGTCGTTCACTCCTTTCCTTGAGCATCTTCTTGCTATATTTAATTCATCTTGCTTTAGACTTTGGCATGTGAATTGAATATTTTTTCAACACTCATGTGAGAAAACATTCTCCTAGTAGAAAGTGCGGCCACTTGCTCCAAGCTATCAAAACCTATGGCCTACTTTCTTTATTCTTCTTTCCAAAAAGCTGACCAACATGTGAGAGTAATTTATTTACTCTCAAACGGTTCTTTGCTTTCTAGAAAGCATATCAGTTGTTTATTAGTTTTTAACCCATACCTCTTGGCTGTTATCTTCTTGACTGCCACCTTCTCAAAATGATGGGTTATAAACTAGTTTTTAATTCCACTCTTCAAACCTTGATTCAAAGTGCGGCTCCTTGGTGTTTTTAATAGAAAATTACATGCCTTCAGTTTTGTTTCCCAAAACTGTGTCAGCTCACTTTGCATACAAAAAGAATAAAACCTTCTTTATTCCTTTTTGTCTTGAACCGCTCCTTTGCTAATAGTCTGAAGCTTTGTGTTGTTAAATATCTCTATATATATTCCTCCAGACTTGGTTACTGAGGGGTTCGACTCATGCATTTTTAACAGTTGGTTTATGCCTTTCTTCTAGTCATGAAAAACAAGTGGGAATGGAAACTCTGAAAGGAGTTCTCATTCAGCCAAAGTTCATATTCTTGAGGGTTATGAGAATGATTGCATTCACATAAGTGCTTCCCCAAGATAACTTTAAATCTTTAAATGGCTGAATGTTTTTCTTTAATTCATTCTCTTTATTATTTGTTCAACTAGTATATGTTACTTGTGAGTATATGATTGATTGTATACATATAGCTTTCTCCAAGTAAACACTTACACGTTTCGGTTGAACATTTGTCTTCATTGTTGTTTTGTTGAATTAAACTATATGCTTCAAGTTCATTACTTCTAGTTTAATCATCACAATACTTAGGTTTCATTTGTCTAGCTCAATCATACTTTGTGATTGAGATAGATGAATCTGTGAAACCATAACTCACTTCATACATCAAACTACATGCAACTTGAGCTTGGTGCTCTTGAGAGGATTTGCTGCTAAGAGATAAAGAAAAGGTGTTTGCTGAAAGATTGGATTGTAGCTGCCTATAGGTGATAGATGAGCTAAGTCTTCTTTCGTTTTTCTTGTATTTCTTAATTGAGTAGATTGGATCTCTCCTGGCTTGGTGCCCCCAGTTTTTCACCCTGTTGGGTTTTCTGGGTCAACAATTATCGGGTGTTATTTACATTCCGCTGTTACTAGTTTTAATTTATTAACCACGAAATTGTTTGTGTTTGTGCTTGTGTGCTTTTGAAGAAGTGTATTTTAAAAAGGGTAGGTCTTTGACCTGTCACCTACTTCACCCCCCCTCTGTAGGCTTTTAGAGCTTAGGGCCTGGTTTTACAACAAGAGTACCAAAGAAAAACCGGGAAGGAACTTTCGCATTGGAATTCTGGTGTTTTAGTTTTAGCACTGTAACAAGATTTCCCTAAACCCTAAACATTTTTCCTTTCTCAAGTGATCCAAACCCCAACACATGGATGCGAGTTTCATCCCTCTACTCACCATTTGTTTCCTTCTCACCTTCTCCTTCACCATTGTTATGCTTTTCTGGATACTCCCTTGTCGTGCCCGATGTAAAAGAAGAAGTATTATCACTGCCATTTTCAAGGAGGCTATCAACGTGCCAAGGAGGCCAAAATTCGAGTTTAGGCTTTAATAAGGCTACTGTTAGCGTGCCAAGGTGGCCGAAATTCAATGTGCCAGGAGTTTTTAGTGTTTTTTTTTGTTGATAAGTTGCACCTCAACTTCCTCACCCTTTCCACTCTTTTTCTCAATTTTTCCACTCTTTTTCTCAATTTTTCTCACACGATCTCTCACTTTTTCTGGGTTACTTTTTCTTTTTAACATCTCACTCACATAATTGACAAGAGAGAGAAAGAAAAGTTTCAAATGATTGATGAATATAAGTTGAAAATTCAATATAAGATTAGTGTTTCCCATAGTGAAGGCTTAATTTAAGGTGTTTAACCACTTGCAAGGTCAGACTCAAGCCTGTTGGTACTAAACTTTTGAAGCACAATTATTAGTTCTGAAAGTTTCGATATAAAAACTTTCTGTATAATCAATCCCAAAAGCAAGTTTCAAAGAAAAATATTATTTTCTTGTAATGTATACCATTATTGGACACGATCGTCGTCTCCCTACCGATTGGTAGGATGCATGCCGATCATGTAGGTGACTCTCGCGCAACACATAAGCGTTCTTATTGACCAACAGGAAGCATGCTGATCGTGTAGGAGATTCTCGCGCGACATACGCATCCTCTCCTTACTAATTGGTTGGACGCATGCGCACTATCTCCCTACTGATCAGCATGATGCATGCCGATCGTCTAGGATTCTTGAGCGACACGTGCATAGTCTCTTTTTTTTTTTGGTCGAAACGTATGTAGTTTGTTTACCGATTGGCAGGACGCATGTTGACCATGTAGAAGATCTTTTCATGTGATATGTGAGTTGTCTCCTTATCAATCGGAAGGACACATTCCAATCATGTAGGAGGCTATTTCGCACGATATGGACGTCATCCCTATTGACTTGCAGCACGCGTGTTGATTGTGTAGGAAAATCTCTCACGCAACACGCGTATATCCCTACTAATCCGCTAGACGCAAGTCTATCATGTAGGAGACTCTCGCGCGTGTTGGTCGGCAGGATGCACGTCGATCGTGTAGGATACTCTTTCGCGCGACATACACGTCATCTCCTTACTAATCAGCAGGATACATTTCGATCTTGTAGGAGAGTCTTTTAGGGATATACGCATTGTCTCCCTATTGATCGACATGATGCATGTCGATCGTGCAAGAGACTCACACGACACGTGAGTCATTTCCTTACAAATCGACGAGATGCATGTCGATTTTGTACCGTGGTAAAGCATTTGATATTTTGATATTCTCTGTACATACATTTGAAATGGTTTTGGCGCATATAGTGATGTAGAAGTTTATTACTTTAAAGTAAAGTATGAGAAGTTTTCACCATAGTAGGATTGCTTGATGTAATGCAGTTCAGTGAGGACTGCATATATTATGGTAATGGGTGGGAATGCATTCTTGCGTAGTTAAGGGTGGTACCAATAGAGAACAAAATGAGTTTTTTTTTTTTTGGTAATTGAGGACAATATGAATTGAAACTTAGTCGTTTTAGACAATTTATGACTAATGGCATGTTTACTTACAAGTAAAGGGAATAAGAAGAAAGGGAATGATTGTCATTCCTGACTTCCCTTGCGTTTACTTGCACATAAAAAAATCATTTAATGCACAGGTCCCACCTTAAAATCCTTAATCAAATACCCCAAAACCAGAAATCAAATCAACTAGGAGGGGATAGTTGATCTGATTCCCATTCCTTGTTTATTCTAGTCTCTTTCTTATTATTCCCATTACTTATAAACAATCATGCTAGAACTAAGGGTCCCTTTGGGAAGAATTATTTCAAACCTAGGAATTCAGTTAATATTATATAGTTAAATTGCTTGATTGCATTAGTACAAAACCCAACTATTTGTATTTGTATTAGAAGAAGAATTTTTTTTTTGAAATTATTCATTATATATAGCCATTTCAAATATATATTTATCTAGTTATTTAATTCTCAAATATATTCTATTAGTTATGGTTTTAAACTAATTTAGCTTATCAAGGCACGAAGGAAAAACTAATGGCATGTTTACTTACTTGGAATGGGTGATCTCTTACCCATTCCTTCTCTCTCCTACTCTTGACTTCCTCAATTTTTGCCTTCCGCCATTTCAAGTAAGTAATGATGTAGGATATGGGTGAATTGAGTATTTGGGTAATTTAGTGGAAGCGAAACAATGGAAAAACAGAAAATATGTGGTAAAAGACGCCTTGGCTTCACACCAAGGAGTCTCCAATCTCTGTGTTCACCCGTTTTGATTTGTTTCCTGTGATGGTAGGGTAAAGTTCCCCATTAATTCAAAGACCATGGTTTGGTCAATAAATTAACTTTCTTTCCGTGTTGAGCGTGCCACCATTAGCAATTTTTCAATCCTAACAGACTTTGAGAGTAAGGATAACTTGCGCCCCAAGCTATTGACTCTGAACAAAACGATTGTGAATTTGGGTGAGGAATATCTGCCAAGTAAGTTCTTTTCTATGCCTTAGACAGGTAAGGACTTTATAATTTTTCTCAATATAAAAACCGGTAGTTTTGGCCAGAATAAATGATAACAGATTGAACTAATTTTAGGCAGAACTCCCCTTTACAAGTCTCAAAAAGGGAAAACTGACTATACAAAGACAAGAAGAGGGATGTGCTTCCATTTCTGTCTGGGTAGTTGCTTCTGTTCTGGGCTGGACTGGATGTGTCTGTGCTGGACTGGACTTTTAATAGCTTCAACTGCTAGGCTTCAGTTGCAAATCGATACCAAGTTTGAATTTGGCAGAGCTTTAATTCATTTCAAGCCCTGGAAGGCTTTTGGATGGGCAGAACTGGGACTTCTCCAGTCTGAAAGGGACAGAAGTGGCTGGACTTGAGCTGGAGGTGTACTGTGGTACCTGTGCTGCTTAGTCAGGGCTCTCCATAAATTTGTTGAGGTTTACGTATTTGAGAAAAACTCAAACTCTGCTTGTCTTGGCTTTTGCTGAACCAAATTTGTAACGAGAGAAATCTCGTTATTGTTGACTTGTGAACTGGGATTCAAATCAGAAGCAGTGTTCTGACTGTCTTTGCTGGGAAAAAGCAGGATGATTCTGCAAGCTTGTTGAAAAGCTTTTGAAACTGAAATGCTTCAAACTCTGGGTCTGTTGGACTTTGTTTGGGATTTTTCTTGAGTGTTTGTCTTTTGACTGAGTTTTTGGTTGTGTTGATTGAATGTCCTTTTTGCTCTGTTCACCCTCTCTTATTTATATAAGAAATGTTTTTTGAGAGCAGGAGTTTTGATTTTTTAATTTTGGGCGGCAAATAATCTCAAAAGATCTTTAATTTTTTAAAGGAACAAGAAGGGGGTTCTATCTATTTTCTGGCAAGCAAACACTCAACGATCAGTTCCTGAAGTGACCACTTCTCTGTATTTTTTGATGGGGTGCCATGCCTTTCTTCCATTTCAACTGCTTTTGCAAGAGTCTGAAGTTTTGAGATGGTAAGTTTCTCAGTTTTTGAACAGCTCCCTGTTTCCCGCTTATCTCTTTTTCACAGAGGCAGAGTCTGCTTATCCCTTGAAAATGGTGTCTTCTCTGGAACAGGAAAATATCTTTTGAATAATTAAAACGGAGTTTGATCTCCTAGCAACAGAGTTTTTTCAGAGTCGTCCTTCTTTATACCTGCCCCTGTTCAATCTTTAATTTCAGCCGAAGTTATTGACTTTTCTAAGTCAGGGGTCACATGGGTCTGTTCCTCTTGTGGGTTTTTCCCTTTTTAATTAAAAGCTGCCAAGCCCATTTTTGGCTCAAACCTGTTTTGGCTTCCTTCGAGGCCCAGGTTTCTTCTTGATTGCTTCCAGGCCTCTAACGTTTTTGGGCCAAGTGATATTGCTTTGGCCTGTTTACTTTGTTTAATGGGCTGGGCGCGTTGATGGGTTGAGGGCGTCAAAGACGTCATTTTTAGGTCCAAATTTAGCGGTCCCAAAACAATGTTGGCTTTTATCTCTGGACTACGCGCACCAATTTTAGGCCCAAACACTTTGGAAAGTAAACTTGTCTTAATATCTCAAATCTCAACTGCATAATGAATTACATGAGAGGATTATTTATAGCAAACTAAAACCTAGAGACAATAGGATTAAAAAAAAATCCCCTGCTAAAACAGAAATTCTAACCTAAATAAAATAGGAAACTTAAAAATCCTACTAAAATCTGGAAAACTTAAAAATCTTAATAAAATTTGGAAAACTTAGAGAACAAGTTAGAAACTAATCACAGGAATAAAACATTACCAGATTTAAAGACCAAATTAAATGACTTCCTCTTCCATCTCTTTCTTTTGTAAACCCTAATGGGTTTAACAAAGATGTCCTAATCAAGTAAACATGATTTTTTATTTTAAAATCATTCCATCCAAGTGGAGTAGATTATTGTTGCTTCCCAATTCGATATAATCAACATGCTCTGTTATTTTCTGTTTGTGAACTTTTCATTAGTTCATTTTTGAATAAGTAAATGTATATAGATTTGACAAACAATCTACCGTTTAGTTAATGTCCCTCACAGTGTATAATTATATTTAATTGGTTTAATAATCCATATCATTCTAAGGGTTTACAGTGGCACATTTTGAGTGCATTACCCACCGTTGAGTCGGATCCCCCAACTATTTCCATGACTTTTGGTGTTAACGACTCTCCCTTAGCTGGTCGTCTGTGGGAATCAGTATATATATACTTTCTTTCTTTTTTCCGTTTTGGTTTTTCAGCAATCAGTATATATATACTATATATTTTTTTTAAAGCCCTTAATTTGCATTTAGCTATTTACTTATGTCACATTGATAGATGTATTCATTTTATTTTTCTCATTTTTGGTTTCAATTCATTATTGTAGAAATATGGCAGGTGTCCAGCAACTTCTTAGTTCTGAGTAATGAATTTCATTCAACTTGCATAATAATACATCCTGCTAGGAATACTCTGTATCAGTCCCAAGCCAGTCTAATGTCCAAAAATATATATTTTTTTTCCACCAACCTGTAAACGCCCTAGACATGCTCTAGGCAAGTGTTATTGGGGTCACAATACATGATCTGACATACTGATGATGTTATAATTTGCAGCTCACTGGAGGAAAAATTGGTGATCGGCTATCAGCTGAAGCGGAAACCAATCTCGCCATTAATGTTCTTCCAGGCTTGTCAGAATCATATGAAGTTCAAGGGAGGGGAGAGCTTCAACTAGGTTTGTTCCTTTAAGTTCACAATTATTTTCGCAGTTTCTTGTTTTCTTCCAAGAGAGAACTTGTCAACCAAATATATATACGACGTTTTACTGACACGGCTCTCTCTTCACTTGCATCTCTACATTTCATTGTCAATTATGTTTAAACATATTCTCAGTGTAGTTTTCATGATGTGTAAAACAGGTATTTTAATTGAGAATATGAGGCGGGAAGGCTTCGAGCTGTCTGTCTCACCACCCAAAGTCATGTGAGGCACTAATTTTTGATTTATTGCTAAGTAAATGTGATTTTGTTTACGTATATATGGATTTCCCAAATCCAGGGCTTTTTATTATAAAGAAAAAGATAGAGATTCTGGAAATATAAAGGTGATCAGTTTAATTTAGTTTTTAGTTTTTATTTTCAAAGAGGGAGAAATGAGAGGATAGTGAAAAATAGAGATGAGATACGTGTGCGATGGAGAATAAAATGTGGAAATTATAAATGATATATGTATGGGATGGAGAATAAAATGTGCAATGGTTCATACAATAAAACTAAAACCCAAATTTAAAAAGAGAAGCCTTTTGTTCCCTCCCCCCATTTAACAAGCGTACAAGCATGAGTAAACGGCAAAAGGAATAAATCTCGCCGTTCGTGCAGTTTTGTAACTTCATTAGGTAATGCTTAACTGGTTCACTATCTTATTGGGGCCCTTTCATGGCGTTTGGCGTTTGCCAAATTTTGCTCGAATCAATTGCATGGGACAGTGACTTGGAAAACAGTGCAGCAAATGCTTATATTATACTGCTCTTAAGCGTGACTGGCATTGCGTATTGTCTATCGGGAATTGTTGCATTTACAAGATATGACTTTGGCATTGCTGTGCTGTGAAAATAATCGCTGCGAGATTTGCTGGGAGAGAAAGCAGTTTGGCATTCGATAAACTTTTTGTTAAAAGTGTTGTTGGTATTGATTCTCGTATAATCAAAAAATAATTGTCACATAATCATTAAACTCAGTGCCTCTTCGAAATTGATTCTAGCATAATCAAAAAATGAAAGCACCTCATTAGTTGCTTTTCCTTATAGCTTTCTCTCACAGCAATTTTTAACAATAAGTAATTTTCTCATAGTTTACCAAACAAGCTGGACTTCCCAAAATTTTTAAAAAATCACTTATCACCCCAAATAAGCAATGCCAAACTGGCACAGGAACATCTTTGGATGGATTGTGTGCCTCTTCAAGTTTTGCCAGCTCTCCATTTGAATGTTTTTAGGTGGTGGAGTGACCTTTGTTTAAAAAAAATTAAAAATTAAAAAGAAATTGTATTAATTTGTTAATACCCATGTAGATAAACTTGAAAGTTAAAACCAAGTGGTGCTTTTCTCCATCAAAAGAATCCGAAGTCAAACATACAACAAAACAAAAAAAGTATTAAGCAATATTATTTTTTGTATAGGTAAGTAAGCAATGTTATATTTCCACAATACTCATGATTAAACCTCTCCCTTCTCCCATACTTAACCAACTAACACCAACACCAAACACCAAACTCCTCCTTTATTGGTCTTTAGCCTCTCTGGCCTCCCCTTAAAGAAACAGAAAAGCCAATGGCAATCATAGTAAAACAATAAAGCAGCAAAGCTAATGGAAGTGGGTGGTGTGGTGGTCCTCCTCTTATTAAATGTCACCTTGCCCTCCATTTCTATTCAAAATTCAAATTCAACCCAGCTCCCAGATCCCTAGCCTCCCTCTTCCTTCCTACTTCTCTTCTCTTTTCTCTAATTGCTCCACTTAACATTTTTCAACAGAGAAGTTTATAGTTGAGGAAGAGACACAGCCGAGAGGCTTGTGTCAATGGAAGTTGACAGAGAAGAGAGAAGGGTAATTTGGTAATTGAGAGCAGAGGGTGAGTGAAGCAAAGAAAATGAGCACAGCTAGATTCATCAAGTGTGTCACTGTTGGAGATGGAGCTGTTGGGAAGACATGCATGCTAATCTCTTACACCAGCAATACCTTCCCCACTGTAAGATTAAGCATGAATATATGCTAATCAATGTTTCATGGTTATTTATTTAAATTGTGATCTTTCCCATTTTTTAAATTTATTTTATAGGATTATGTGCCTACAGTGTTTGACAACTTTAGCGCTAATGTGGTGGTGGATGGCAGCACAGTAAACCTTGGATTATGGGACACTGCAGGTAATTAAGTAATTGCTTTGCTTCTGTATGTGGGTGCTTTTGTTCTTGAATTACTTGCTACTGTGGTGAAGAGATTATCAAGGTCATATGTACTTGTTGAAGTACTGACCTAAACTACAAAGAAAAAAAAAGACTAAGAATAAATTTCAATTGAGTTGCTGCAATGAATCATGCTAGATGCTCTTTCTGATTTCATAAAAATTACATAAGGATAGAGATTACAATGTTCTTTGTTCATATGCTTTGGCAGTTTCTGGCTCCGTCAATCACTATCTGGATTATTGAACATGTGGATTTTGCATAAATTAAGTGGTTTTAGTTTGATAACCTAACTGCTAAGAAAAAGAAAAGAAAGAAAAGAAAAGAGAGATTGTTTAGTTTGAACATCTGATTTTTTGAACCCGTCAATTTTTGCATAAAATGATATGGTTAGGTTGACAAACTGACTAGAATACATCTGCAAAAAAGATTACTTGTATTTTCAATATGCACGCGCTTATTGTATGCACTCTTCGGAATTCAGGACAGGAAGATTACAACAGGCTGAGGCCTCTGAGCTATAGAGGTGCTGATGTGTTCTTGTTGGCCTTCTCTCTCATCAGCAAAGCCAGCTACGAAAACATTGCCAAGAAGGTTTGTTTAACATTTCAATATTTTGATTTATTCTTTTACTTGTATTTTTGTACTCTCATCAGTCAGAATCTAATATGCACATCAACTTTTATTGTTTGACACCCAGTGGATACCTGAGCTGAGGCATTATGCTCCAACAGTCCCCATTGTGCTTGTGGGAACCAAACTTGGTATGTGTTATTTATAGTAGATAAAAGTCATAAAAACCACAAAATGTGCATATAATATATATGTGTGCGTGTGTTCGATCTCGTGTGCACGCATTTCTGTGTTTTTGGTTGCTTGTGTGCGAGCACTAGAATTTGATCTTGATGTAATTCTGATAGTAATTGGCTGCAGATTTGCGGGAGGACAAAGAGTATTTGATTGATCATCCGGGTGCTACACCAATATCAATTGCACAGGCAAGTTACTTACACAATAAAGGGCATAGGAGTTGATTGTCTGTCTTCTGTATCTTGCTTTCTAACAGACTACTTCCTACTGTCAATTCTTAAACTATGAAATGTTCTTCAATGTTCTTGAGCAGGGTGAAGAGCTGAAGAAGGCAATTGGTGCTGCTGTTTATATAGAGTGCAGCTCCAAGACTCAGCAGGTTTGCTTAATTTCCTAGTGCTTATTATTAAATATAACACTGTAATTAGCTCATTATTTGAATTTGATCTGATCTTTAAAACTCCTACTAGGATTACACAGAAAACTCAAATTATTTGGTTATACTTATAACTAGAACTTGATCTGATGTATCTATTTAAAATGCTGCTACATTTTCTCAGTTCTTATGAAAACTCCTTTTCTCGAAGAGTTTTTTTAAATTTTTTTTTCAATGTAGGGAATCCCTTTCATGTCTAAAGTCATGGAAACAGACTGTATTTTCTTTTGGTAGCAAATATCATGCAAAAGGCCAAAAGTTTTCTCCCTGCCTACAACTTTAACTGTGATTTAAAAGTATTGTTTCCTTTTACTCTGTTTACAAATGATTAACCAGGCTTTATAGATGGTGTAGTTAATCAATAATCATTACACTAATTAAGAATGTCAAGGCTGTGATTAAGTGCTCAAACTAACTTACTGTTCTCTGGCTTGAACTTTAGAATGTGAAGGCTGTGTTTGATGCTGCCATCAAAGTTGTTCTGCAACCCCCTAAACCAAAGAAAAGGCGACGGAAGGCGAGGCATTGTGTGTTTCTGTAAATCTTCATGTTACTTTTCTCTCTTGTAACAGCCACAGTTCCTCTTCTAAGTCCTCATGTTCCATTTATGCCAGTACTCTTGGCATTTGTTGTTTTTCATTTTCTGCTTGTATTTTCCCTTATGTAATATTATTGTGTTCCATACTTCTTGTGGACTATAAAGAAGGCAAATATGTTGTAATCTCAGTGCTCAAGCAAAGCAAGATAGCACTGGACTGAGGCAGGTAGTGGTCTGTATGCCCTATATACCATACAGAATTTTTTTAATTTTTTTCCCAACTGTGAAGGCCACACGAAGCCCACCTTACTATCCCTTTCTCTTTCTTGTCTACTAGCCTCTCTCCCCGTGCGTGAAGCCTTTTTTTTCTTTAATCAAATAGTGACTTGTCTTGAGTTGAGTATTAAAACAAACATTTTCGCAACAAAACAGTAAGACAAATGAGAAGAATTGTACAGTTAAGATGAAGAGCGGAATACAGAAGTTATATAAGAAAACTAGACAGAGCCTTAACCCACTGGCCACAACAAAGCAAAGATTATTTGAGTTTTGATTGGACGGGGGAAAGTAATAGATTAAAAAATAAAAACCTTAACAAAAACACCTAATACTTTATAATAAAAACCTTAGAGCATGTACAATCGTGCTCTCTATTTTTTAGTTACAATTTAGATAAAAACATACAAAAACTATTTTAGGAACAATCATACTCTCTAGTTTAAGGAGTCATAAGTGCTATAACTCTTTTTTAATTGGTCCATCTCCATAAAAAAAATTATATATATAAATAGTTAGCATTAATTAAAGGTTTAAAATACTCATAAAATAAAGAAGCATTAAATTAGAGTGCTGCTAAACGAACCCTAAAATTAACTGAGTACACCATACTACCAAACTATTTATTGAATTACTAATTTACCCTAATATAAAATGACGAAAAATGATATATTGAATTGTGAAACAAATACAAGTTTAATAAGTACATCATACTCACCATATTCAGCCCTAATCAAACTTAGAGAAGTTTTCATATTGCTTGGTTCCTGTAAAATGATTTGTCAGTCTGTTTTAGTACAAGGATCTTGTTTCAAGTACCACCTAATGAGCTATATAGATTTTCTCATTGAATTCCGTCGTTCAAGATGACTGACGATGAATGAGATGGTGTTCCGAAAGAATCCTTTGAGTTTGACCCCGCTTCTTTGCCCACCAATCTTGATGAAAATCATTGATTTGAAAAAGGATAACAGAGCCATGAATATTGAACCTAATGGTTTGTCCTGTGAGTTAAAGTGAAGGCAAACCTGTAATGGGTTATGGGAGAGTATGCACAGCTGAGAAATAGGAGAATTATGAAAGAGAAACTTCAATGCACAGATCTCCAAGAAAGGCAAATAGCAACATAGATAAAAATAAACAAATAAAATCTTATTTTATTGTCTTATTGGAAATTAAAATTATGCACACTTCGATTTCCTTATAACTCAGTTTGTTTGTTGTGTGCATGTGCACTAAAACACCGTTGAAAAGAGAAGTAAGATGATGAAGCTTTGAATTGAAGGAGTTAGCAAATCTACTCCCATTGTAGCTCATGAAATTAAAGATTTTGATGCAAACCCAAAATCTGAAAAGAGGGAATGAATTCATGTAAAAAGAGAAACCTGATTTAGGATTGAAATTAGGGTGTTGTGTGATAGATTGTATTAGGGTGTATCAGGGGTATTTTTGATACTTAAATAATAGGGTGTACTTAGTTAATTTTACATTTTAATTAAAATATTATGGTGTACTTAGATCATAGGGTGTACTCAGTTAATTTTAGGGTTCGTTTAGCTGCACTTTTTTTAGGGAGTCACAAGGAGTCCTTTCTCTCTCCTTAGATTTAGGAGCTTCTACAAGTCACCCTATTTTAGGAGGTGGATAAGGAACATGGTTGGAGTTGTATTTTTCCAATAACTCCCTAAAATTTGTCTACGGAGGTAGGTTAGGGAGCCCATTGTAGATGCTCTTACATTCAAAACCCTAATATAAAAAAACCCAATTCAAAACTAGCAGAAACACCAATCAACACCCTTAATCAATATCCAAAACTAATTTAAACAAAATATCTAAAATTGCAAGCATACACAAAATGGCGCAAATGATATTTACCCACCAAGTGACGAGAGGAGACAGAGGCGGGGTAATCTCGTGGAGAGCGGATGGATTGGTGGTGGTTATGTGGAAGAGAAAGGTGCTTCAATCAAATAATAGAGAAGGAGAAGATGATTGATGAGGAGGAGAGAGCAGAGATGAGAGGGAATCAAAATTTTGCAAGAGAGAGGAAATGAGAGCTCGAAAGAGAGAGTTGATAAAATGGAAAAGAAAGAAGAGGCGATTCCGATATTTCCATGGGTTGTGATGCAGTGTGGCCAAGTCTAGTGTAATGTAGAACTGGCTATTTTAAAGAATAACATGACGCCACGTGTTTACTATAACCAATCATAGCTTGACATGTGTACATTATAAAGAGAAGAAATATGTATAAATATATGTCGGTTCGTTTTGATAATGGATGCTTTGAAATGTTTGAGTACAGCAACCGCCTCCGATATAAATCGGGTCGGTCCCAAAAACCGAACTTATTGAACCCTTTTTTTCTTCCTTTGTTTTGGTGGCCGCGAACCAGAGGGAAATGTCTTAAACCCTATCGGTTAGAAACAACAACATAAAATTGTATCGGTCAGAAACAACAACGTAACCCAAACATGACCTGTTTGCAAGGTCTACTTAAACCTTATCAGTCAGAAACAACAACGTAAAACCCAAACAAGTGTACATAACTCAGCCATTTCTTTCAGTCTATGTTGCACAAATACAGATACGGGTACGCCGATACGACAAATCTCCAAAAACTAGGATAAAGTTACAGATACAACACTAATATGGTGATTAAAATAATATATATTTTAGAAAATAATATAAATAAGTCAATAATGGGCCCAAGGAATTATCAAAAGAGATATTTAGTCACATATCCATTCTTGACACTAATAATATAGATAAACCCTACACCTTTTAATTTTTATAAACAAACCCAAAAAAAACCCAAAAAATGACAGCTGGTCCTATTGAATTTAATTTTGATTACTTTGATATCTTATTGAGTATTTTGGGTTTTTTTATGAGGTTTTGGGGTTGAGCTTGTTTTAAGAAATTAATGATAGTTTTGTAATTTATAAGAAGAGTTAAAAGTCTTTTTGTTATATTGTAAATGGACTTTGGGTGTGTTTTTAAAGTTTATTTCATATATGGTATTTTTATAATTTAGGCCCTTATATTGGGTATAATAGTGAATCTCCCTTATCAAAAGTTTGGGCATCTGGGTTGGGCTTACTTATAATAACCCAATTTGGTTCTCATGCTTCTCATATTGGGCTTTTTAGTGAAACAGACCTAGGCACTAGCCCATTGTGAAACTTACTGTCTCTTTCACTCAAAGCATGCAAGTAAAACGATGCGTATTGTAATTAGGGCACCTGACATCATCTTCTTCACGATTTAGACGCCTCTTCTTCGCAGAGCAACTGCAACTGGAGATTCGCAGCAGCTGCAAGCGCAACTAAGTTCTTTTCTTCTTCCTTCTTCTTTTTTCTTCTCTACCTCTGAAACCAGTGAAAACTAGCCTCTGTCAAATCCAGAAGAAGAGGCTAAGTATATTGCAAAATAACCTCCGCCATATCCTTGACCGTATCGGGACCGTATCGCTCGTGTGTCCATGGCGTATCGAAGGCGTATTGGATGGTCAACATAACATAAAAGTCCACGATACGTCGTTTGCCGTATCCTCGGAGGCGTATGGTATCGGAGGAGTATCCGATACGACCATACCCCTTCTTCCGTCTCAGTTTTTAGAAATGGTGGGGCCGGTGCTTCGCTCTCTCTGGTCCTCCACCCGCAACTCTTTCTCTTCCTCAGCTTCATCCATCGCTCCCAAAACGTACCTACTGCCCCCACGCGCCTCAGCACTCGCACGCGCCTTCTCGGCAGCCACTGCGGCCTCCGATGCTACTTCACCGAGCAGCGCGCTGAACCCAAGCCGGCTCCGCAATGTGGCGGTAATAGCTCATGTTGACCACGGCAAGACCACGCTCATGGACCGCCTGCTCCGCCAGTGCGGGGCCGATATCCCCCATGAACGCGCCATGGACTCCATCAGCCTGGAGCGGGAGCGCGGCATCACCATCGCCTCAAAGGTCAGTGACTCCCTACAGAAATGGAATGCAAATTGCAATCTAATCTGAGGAAGTGTTTTATTTTTCTTGGATGGATCCGAGGACTTGGTTGGTTGCTGAGAAAATGGAAAACAAGAGCCAAAGTTGAGAATTTTTATAGTACACATATGTAACATTAAAAAATGGGTAGGGTGAGAAATGTAGAATGCAACTATTGAATAAAGTCGGGGAACGTCTTTGTTTTTTCAAAATTTATTTGTTCTTTAATTTAGTTTTTTATTTATTGTCCAAGTTCTTATTTGTTTTTTACTTTGGTTGAATCTTGATTGAATTACCCTATAACTGTATAGGTTACAGCAATTCCGTGGAAGGAGTATGAGCTAAACATGGTTGATACGCCTGGACACGCAGATTTTGGTGGTGAAGTAAGTGACTGCAGCAGACATTCATTTAGACTTCTAGTTGAGAGTGGAAGTCGGAAACAAGTTTTAATTTTTTTCCTTTAATGGATGAAATTGGTTTTCATTGGTTTTTGTTTAATTTTTTATATGGATGGATTCATAGGTTGAGCGGGTTGTTGGTATGGTTGAGGGGGCAATTTTAGTTGTTGATGCTGGGGAAGGTCCGCTTGCGCAGACAAAGTTTGTACTTGCGAAGGCCTTAAAATATGGGCTGCGACCTATTCTTCTTCTGAACAAAGTAGATCGTCCTGCAGGTACTTATTCACACTGGGTGCATCTTTAATTTGCAAAATTGAAGTTATATAATTGCATGAATAATTTTAGAGTGGGGATATTGATAAAGGGAGGACATGAGCAGGTTGGATGGGTTAGGAGGCCTGCTTGCCAAATTACAAATTCACTTTGTTCAAGGAAGACTAAGGGGTCTATCCTTGTTAGTCCAAGTTATTATTGGGTTCTTTGGGTTTTTCTGATCGCCAAGTCATTGTTTCACGGGTGAGTTGAGCAAAAAAATGACATTACAATTCTCAATAACTAATTTAATTTAAACAAATATAAGTGCTTAGTTATAATTTAACAATATTGACATGGAAAGCATTTCGGTTATTGCTAATCTTCTTTTACAACTAAATGATTAAGTCAAAGAACAGTATATGGAAATTGTCAGTGACTTCTCATGTTGTAACTTCTACAATTTGGTACCAGAACTCATCCTAGAAATGGATTGGACAGTTGAATTCTTCAGACTCTGTTGAACTTTTAATTTGGGCTAAGAAATTATTTCTGTATTTGTTCAACTTATTAACTATACTTTTCCAGGTAGTTATTTAAACTTTGGGTTGTGTTTGAGTTGGTCGGGTTTGTCAAACCAAAGTGCTGATGCTTTGTTTGATAACAAACAAAAGAATGATAGTCAACTTATGATATGTAAACACATATACGTGCGCAAGCAGACACATGTTAACTGTCTAAGAAAAGATGAGGTGTGTCAATATGTTTTGGGTTGCTTCCTTGAAAGCATTCTGTTTGTGCATAATGTTTCTCTGTGTGTGCTGTGTGTCTGAACTTAATTTGTCTTATGTTTTATTCGGCATCCTGTTTAATTATTATTATCCCCTTTTACGATTTCACTTTACTCTTGCCATGCTTTGTAGGAAGTAGTTTTCATTTTTTAAAAAAACAGAGAAAAAAGGAAACAATTTTCATTTCAAAAAAGAACAGCTTCCATCCCTCAGATCATAACTGTTAAGCTGTATTTCCCATTTACTTGGGTTATTTCTAATGTTATTGGTTATTGTGGTCATGCAGTTTCGGAAGAGATGTGTAATGAAGTTGAGAGTTTGATATTCGATCTTTTTGCGAATCTTGGTGCTTCAGGTGTGGAAATATAAGAACAGAATATTGAGATTATAAAATCCCACATCGGGTATTTCAAGCATTGCACCACATTACATAATATCATGGACCTCTCCAGCCATTGATTTTGGGTTGGATGCTCTAACTTTAATATGTTATGAAAATTCATCCACACATCAGGCCCAATCTGGTCTCACATGCTCCATATTACCAATATAATTTATCTATGTGTCAGGTGAAGTCCTGCCACATGTTAGTGGGAATGTTGAGATTTTAAAATCCCACTTTGGGTATTTCAAGTCTTGCACTATAATATATATTATCCTGGGCCTCTGCTCATTTTCAATTGGTTTTGAGTTGGATGCTCTAATTTTAACATGATATCAAAGCCGGCAATTCATTCACGTGTTCAGCACAATTTGCCATATGTGTTTTACACAACCTGATATAATTAATCCACATGTTTGTCTCAGCCCTGCCACACATGAGGATCCGACATTGGATTGTTGAAACCTTGCATAACAATATATAACATCATGGGCCTCTTCACCCATTGCCAATTGGTTATGGGTTGGATGTTCCAACTTTAATTTCCATTGTCTTAACTTTGTATTAGTCAGATGAAAATCTGAATCAAAATATTTCCTATTCTTGATTTAGAGGAGCAGCTAGATTTTCCTGTGCTGTATGCTTCTGCTAAGGAAGGTTGGGCTTCCACCACTTACACCAAAGATCCACCTGCTGATGCAAGAAATATGTCACGGCTGCTTGATGCCATTATAAGTCATGTTCCTCCACCAACAGCCAATCTTGAGGCACCTTTCCAGATGCTGGTTGGTATTCAACTGTTAAAGAATGTATTTGTATATTTATCCTCACCCCCCTTTTTTGAGCTGAATATGTAGGTTGAATCCATATTATTTTTTTCTGCTTTTGGCTGGTCTGTTCATGTACTTTCCTCCTTGATTTATGAAGTGGTTTCTTTAGAGAATTCCGCTTGTACATTTCAAATTCTATGGGAAATGTGACCATCGTATAAATGAGGATTAGATGACCGCTAGTAATATTTGAAATTTCAACTGATTGTTAAGGTCTTGGGTAACCAATATCCTCTAAACTAGCTATTAGTGCATTGCTGATTATGATTTTCTTTTTTATCCTCTTCATAATCTTATGATGTGGAAATGCCTTCATGGATGGATTTGAAAGCTAGGCACTGGTAAAGCTTTTGGAAAGTTTGTTTTCATGCTAATTTAAGTTCAGATTTCAATTTTGGAAATTTTATTACGTTCCTGGGATTATGTAGATTTAGGATATTGTTCAAACCAAAATCTCCCCAACTATGGTGAATTCTGAATTTGTATGATTTTTCTGTTGCTTTATTCTTTATGAATTTGTATGATTTTATTTATTCTTTTTATTTTTTAGGATTCATGTTGCTTTATGGTTTATTGCTCTATAAATTCAAGTTATTGGCAGAAGACTTCAATATTAGTTCATGAAATAGAGTTATTCACTCCGGAGCGCAGTTGCACTTTTTATGGATAATCCAGCTATACATTGCACATGCAAGAAACACATAATTATGCTATAGAACCCATGTCACCGGCTTTGACTTAATGGATAAAAAACTTGTTTTTATCTTTTCTGTTCATTCCTTTTATCGTTCATAGTGTTGGAAAAATTGAAATAGCATTTATTGGCGTTGCTCTAAGGTTTCCATGATGGAACGAGACTTCTACCTTGGACGAATATTGACTGGACGGGTTTCTTCTGGCAGCATTCGCGTTGGTGACAGAGTTCATGGGCTGCGTCACAAAGATTCTGGGGTTGAGAAAATTGAAGAAGGGAAGGTTTGTGGCTGTAAATTTTTGTCATTGTAGTTGGAGCTCAAGAAATATTTTTCCCACTTGTAGTGCATCTGTACAATATTTAATTCTTTATCACAATGAGATTTTACCCATGTTCTGATAAAGCTCTTGTAGAGTTCACTATCAATGTCCTCGTTCCATCCTATATATTTTTTTATCTATGTCTATGTGCTGGTTCAGTTAATTTGACTTATCTGAAATGGCGTTAGTTTACGCGGAATGTTCTGTATGTCAACTACTAGTGCCTAAGCCTGCATTTTGTAATTTCTTAATTAGATTATTGAAGCTTATAGCTTTGTTTTTCTCTGACTAAGTATCTAAGATGAAAATATACAACCTCTGAAGCATCCTTGTCTCTCACAGAATAATGGTAAAGTTTGAAAAATTCTTTTGAACACGTAATAATTCAAAATTCTCTGTTTCCTCTTTCTTCTCATGAACATGTTAC
Organism: Prunus kanzakura; assembly: GCA_020521455.1. Taxonomy (NCBI): domain Eukaryota; kingdom Viridiplantae; phylum Streptophyta; class Magnoliopsida; order Rosales; family Rosaceae; genus Prunus; species Prunus kanzakura. The sequence continues at coordinate 785,286 of BPUM01000803.1, read as the reverse complement.
AAACATAGACCAATATTTGTGAACATTTTGTTTCAGAAGAAGTTATTACTTTTTATTTTTTTTAAGGAAGCTTTATTAATCATCACAAATAAAAGAACTATAGCATTCTTGAGGCAAATAAAAAATGAACAAAAGCTTATTTCAATGACTTTCTATGAAATATAAACATTAGCTATAATTTTTTACATAATGAAAGAAGCTCAACACCAAATTGAAATATTACATTTAATTTAATTTTTCTAAACTAGTTTTTTGTTTCTTCATCTTCCACAGGCAATGGTTACTAATTTACGGGATAACTGGTTACTTTTTGTAGGTTGTGAAACTGATGAAAAAGAAGGGAACACATATGGCCCTAATTGATAGTGCTGGAGCTGGTGACATAGTATCCATGGCTGGGTTGGCAAGTCCATCTATTGGCCATACGGTCGCAAACGTTGAGGTATGTTAGTGGAAATTATGTCTATGGCCTTAACAAGTCTTTTCATTTTCTTCTCTTTGGTCTCACTTAATCAACTGATCTTCCCATTATTGTTTTTTATTTTTTTTCCGATTTTCTTTTTTAAATCAGAATATATAATTACTTCACTATATATTTTCTTGTATCCCTTGTACTTCCGTTCCTACCTTGAGAAGGCTTGATACTGGGGCTCTCGCTAAGGTTTTTCAGCCCCTTTCTTGTAGAGTCATAGGCATTCACTTTGGTTCTGTTCTAATATAATTATTTAAACTGATCCTAGTTTGTGTTAACAAATTATTGATGGCCCTTGTATAAGGCAAAGTGTAGGTGCTATGTGTCTTGTTTAACATTTGAGTTTGAACTTTTCAAATAAAAATTAAGGTTGCTTGTACCGTGGTAAAGCATTTGATATTTTGATATTCTCTGTACATACATTTGATATTCTGTTTGTTCAATTGAAATAGTTTTGGCGCATATAGTGATTTAGAAATTTATTACTTTAAAGTAAAGTTATGAGAAGCTTTCACCATAGTAGGATTGCTTGATGTAATGCAGTTCAGTGAGGACTGCGGTAATGGGTGGGAATGCATTCTTGCGTAGTTAAGGGTGGTACCAATAGAGAGCAAAATGAGTTTTTTTTTTTTTTTTTGCTGGTAATTGAGGACAATATGAATTGAAACTTAGTCTTGTTAGACAATTTATGACTAATGGCATGTTTACTTACAAGTAAAGGGAATAAGAAGAAAGGGAATGATTGCCATGCCTAACTTCCCTGGCATTTACTTACACATAAAAAAATCATTTAATACACAGGTCCCACCTTAAAATCCTTAATCAAATACCCCAAAACCAGAAATCAAATCAAATTGATAGTGCTGGAGGGGATAGTTGATCCGATTCCCATTCCTTTATTCTAGTCTCTTTCTTATTATTCCCATTTCTTATAAACAATCATGCCAGAAGTGTGTAAAAAGTATTTTAATTTTAATTCTTATGTCATAAAAGTACTTGTTGTTATTTCTTGGTTGAATTGGATTTATGATTTATTCTGATACTTTGTTATAAAGTTTAATAGGTCAATGAAATTGAGTATTTTCAATAATGACGCAAAGAGAAGAAATGGGTAGGGGCTTTATTAGTTTTTCATGAATGGGTGATCTCTTACCCATTCCTTCTCTCTCCTATTCTTGACTTCCCCAATTTTTGCCTTCCCCCCATTTCAAGTAAGTAAATATGCCATAACTTAGCCTATTGTCAAATCTAAATCTTTTTATTTATTTATAAATCATTCCATCCAAGTGGAGTAGATAGATGGGATTTGCAATCGAATGTAATATCTGTTCAGGATCATGGGATCCTTTTCTTTCACGGATGTACAACTTTTGCACCATGTTATGTCTGACTCTGTTTGCTCTTTCTCTTGGGTGCGATTTGAATGTCTATGTAGGTAGTCTACATCACTTGTCTTTTGTCTTTCAAATTAGGTACTTAAATGATTTTGTCTACTTTTGTCTTAAGATGATGGTAAAACATTATGATGTGTAATTCTTATATTGGATCATTCTAAGGGTTTATATGTTTTTATCTTTCTATAATGCGTCACAGTGGTACATTTTGTTGAAAACTGACTTATGGTTGCATCTGTTAGATTATGAGTGCATTACCCACTGTTGAGTTGGATCCCCCAACTATTTCCATGACTTTTGGTGTTAACGACTCTCCCTTAGCTGGTCGTGATGGTACCCACGTAAGTCATGATTTTTCTGTTTTGTTTTTTTTGCAATCAGTATATATATACTATATATTTTTTTAATGCCCTTAATTTGCATTTAGCTATTTACTTGTCACATTGATGGATGTATTCATTTTATTTTTCTCAGTTTTGGTTTGAAATCATTATTGTATGAATAGAAAATCAGTACTTGCTTTAGAACTAGGATAAGCTATGAAAAATATATATAGATAAAGAACACATACAGTAGAGATGTGAAAGTTTGTATTTTAATCTCTTATTGTCATCATGTTTTCCTAAATTTGACATTAAAGTGGGGTGTTAATTTTTATGAAAAGTAGGGTTTGATTCACATGTCCAATTGAAAATATATAGGACATAAGGACGGTAGAAATATGGCAGGTGTCCAGCAACTTCTTAGTTCTAAGTAATGAATTTCATTGAACTTGCATAATAATACATCCTGCTAGGAATACTCTGTATCAGTCCCAAGCCAGTCTAATGTCCAAAAATATATATATTTTTTTCCACCAACCTGTAAACGCCCTAGACATGCTCTAGGCAAGTGTTATTGGGGTCACAATACATGTTGCACCCTTCTTAACATGGTCATCCGTCACTCTATGTATTTTCATTCCACTTAAATGTAAGCAAAAAACTGATGACTGCACCTGTAAGAATGGGTTGCAGTTGGACCAGTCTACATGATCTGACATACTGATGATGTTATAATTTGCAGCTCACTGGAGGAAAAATTGGTGATCGGCTATCAGCTGAAGCGGAAACCAATCTCGCCATTAATGTTCTTCCAGGCTTAGCAGAATCATATGAAGTTCAAGGGAGGGGAGAGCTTCAACTAGGTTTGTTCCTTTAAGTTCACAATTATTTTCGCAGTTTCTTGTTTTCCTCCAAGAGACAACTTGTCAACCAAATATATATACGACGTTTTGCTGACACGGCTCTCTCCACTTGCATCTCTACATTTCATTGTCAATTATGTTTAAACATATTCTCAGTGTAGTTTTCATGATGTGTAAAACAGGTATTTTAATTGAGAATATGAGGCGGGAAGGCTTCGAGCTGTCTGTCTCACCACCCAAAGTCATGTGAGGCACTGATTTTTGATTTATTGCTACGTAAATGTGATTTTGTTTACATATATATGGATTTCCCAAATCCAGGGCTTTTTATTATAAAGAAAAAGATATTGAGGTTCTGGAAATATAATGATGATCAGTTTAGAGTGTTAAAATTATAAAGACATTTGCAGCGAAAATGTGAAATACTTAGGGAACTTTGGGACGATACTAATGGAGGAGGCATAAGCAAAGATTAACAATCAATACATGGTAAAGAAGGTGGAATGAAGAGTTCTGTTTAACATTTTTGTTCCCAATGTTTTGTTATATGCTTCGGAAAAAAGGTCTTGTGTTATAATTTTACTTTGTCTGATATCCTTAAAAAAAAAAATCAGTGATTATACAGTAGCAGGTCCTATTTTCTAAACTTCATTTTGTTATATCTACTGTGCGTGCATTAGTGTATGTGCATAGAAAATTAGGAACGCTACGCAATATAGCTAGTAATATAGCGTGCTATGTGAGCGTGATTTAAAACACTGATATGTGCACACGCATTATTCACTGTATGATTGTTCTTCTATCCTTGCTTTTGTTGAATTACTCATTTTGACAGCTTGAGCAAAGTTATTTGTTTTTTGGTACTGAATCAGGTATAAAACGGAGAATGGTCAAAAGCTTGAGCCAATTGAAGAAGTTACTATTGAGGTAAGGAATTGCAGATCTGAAAATTGTGTTGTTCCTTTCAACAATTGAGACTCATGTATTATTGTTGCAGGTAAATGAAGAGCATGTCGGGTTAGTTATGGAAGCCTTATCTCATAGGCGAGCTGAGATTGTTGACATGGGTCCTGTTCCAGGAAGTGTTGACAGGACTAGATTGTCTTTGACATGTCCATCAAGGTTCTCTTACCCTCTTAATGTCAATTCTTCTTTCTGCCTCATTGAGCCTATATTATTTTGTCACGTAAGCAATAATTATCTGTTTAGCCTTTGATAGGTTGTACCGTTCATACATTTTTCCATATTGATAGTCATCAGAACGAAAATCACTATGTCCATCATACACATTTGGTCTTGTGGTGACTCTTTACCATTATTGCACATCTAATGTTACATTGCATAATCTTTAACCATGTTTTATCTATGCAGTCAACTAGTTTCATCACCATTTATGATTTATATCTGGCCTAGTGATTTATAGTTTCATTGGCGATACATTCCATTTAAATAATAGAAATTGATCTTCTTTTGTGTTGTATTCTTCAGGGGCCTGGTTGGTTACAGAAGTGTGTTTAGCAGTGACACACGTGGAACTGGATTTATGCATCGCGCTTTCTTAAGTAAGATTTTCCCGTCTTGTTACTTTTATCTCTCCATTCCCTATGCATTTCGGTTATGCCTTTAAATCTGTCATGTAACTGGGGCCTTGTTAGGGAGGTAATTCTTTTCCTAGTTGGTCATCACCTAGTTCTACATTTTCTGGTTGCTTCGATTTAACATGGTTCTCTGTCCAAGTCTAGACCCTGACATATGGATGTGCTTGTGTTTGTGTCCGGACACCTGTGCCTTTATGTATATATAGTGATGTATGCATGCTTGTATAACTCATGCATATGTATGTTTACATACACATAGTGTATGATACTTATGCATCTGATTAACATAAAATAAGAATTGAATTTTTTATTATTTTATATTGTGTTTATTTTCTTAAATGTGTATTTTTATAAATCTGATTCTTAGCCTGGTTAATAACAGTTATTATGGTCCAATCAGATGAATCTTAATTTTTCAGAATTGATTTTGATCTATTCGAGATGGGAAGAAAAGAACATAGACATGCTGAGTAAATTGAAATATATATACATAGAGAGAGATAAACACGAACAAGTAGTCAATGAAACATGTAAAATAACTGAACAAGCACAAAAATCGAAAGAGAAAACCTAAACCCACAGATAGAACAGCAACACAGAAAGCATTCAGCACAGCACTCCCCCTCCATGAAGAAAAATCACACTAAAATTAATGTTCTTGAAATGTTTTTACAGAGAAGTCCAGAAATAATTTTGTGATAGTACCTTTTCCAGTCAGTTTAAAACCAAACAAAGCAACTTTCAGTGTTTTTCCTGACCAAAAAAAAAAAAAAAGCTTTCAATTTTTCATTTTTCCTTAGATTGTAAAATAGTTTTTCTGTTAAATGTAATATACCTTGTGTTCTGCTTGGTTCAGGATATGAGTATGGATACAGATATGGCAATTTGACCAGAATGTCTGTTCCGTCAAATTCCCAATACGCGTTGCAGTTCCTATTTTGATCGCAACTGTTATAAAGTATTATACCTTCATATTTGGAGAATATACTTCTAAAATGTGATAATGTGGAGAGTGAACCACTAGCGTGTTCTGAATTAAAAGCACTAAATACTAATTACATTCCTCTTGTTATAACTCATCCATTTTCTTTTTCTGGTATTCAGTCTAAAATCAAATGTTCTACTGTTTAGCTTTTTTTTTTTGCTTGACTGAATTTATTTGTTATTAGCTTTAAATATTGTTGTTTTGTTTCAGTTAAGGCTGCTGTTATTTTCTTTTATTGCAATTTCTCATGCATGTTATCTTTTTTTTTACACAGCCTATGAAAAATACAGAGGTCCTCTTGGAAATGTCAGGAAAGGAGTGTTGGTATGCGTGTACTTACTTTTTGATTTATGATGAACTATTTGATTCTACACTGTTTCTGAAGAATAATTATCTGTTAAGGTTTGTTAAAATGTATTTTTCAAGTTAACTGCTCTAGTCTTGAGAAGATGTATAGCTTAAATATTAGACACATCTCAAAAGAACCACTTTTTATTTTTATGATCTACAGTTGCTTCATGATTGATGCATATTACAGACATTGACTATTTTTTAAATAAATAAATAAAATTTTACTGTCATGGAGATAATGTATTTCTGTCATTTTAAGATAGGAATATGGATGTAACTCTTCATCATAACATATAATGTTAAATCTTCTATGTGTTACACCTGTTGTTTACATGGAAGTTGTATGTGTTATATGACTGGTATTTTCCTTCTTTTTACTTAACTCAATAGGTGTCAATGGGCTATGGTACAACCACAGCCTATGCGTTAATGAGTTTAGAACCTCGAGGAACTCTGTTTGTGAATCCTGGCATGGAGGTTGGTACATATATGATCAGTTCTTGTTTCTACCTATCTTTTAACTTCCCAAATCTCTTTAGTTATTACAGCTGTGGTAGGTAAGGATCCTATTGTTTAGTGCTAATTACATGTATTCTAGATGATAATACATTCATATTGACTAAAGGATGCTTCTTTATTTTGAGAAGATTAAATTCATATTTCTTTAATTATTCGCTCTCTCCATATTTCTTTAATCATTCGCTCTCTGTCACATCCATCTTTTTCCTACTCCAACTACTTTAGACCCTTTTTCCCTACAAATGTGTGGTCTTGTTCAGACAAAAAACAAAAAGACAAAAAGACAAAAAGAGAGAGACTGTGGTCTTGTTCTTCATCTCTATATAAAGAAGAGAAATTTAGGACAGTATAAAATTGATGACTCTGTAATTTTTGGGGTTAATTAACTTAAACAGGATGGCCCAGGATAAAAAAATTTGTTTCAAATGGGTTAAAATTAATAACCATAGTGAAAGGATGAAAACTGTGTTTCCTATGCTAGGTAGACTGGATAAGCTGTTATTTGATTCAAAGAAATTATAGATCCTAGAGTACCTAGTAAATGAACTGGATAGACGTGGTTTTGTTTGTTTGATAAAAGTGTTGCTCTTTTGTTCATTAATATGCAGGCATATGATGGCATGATTGTTGGTGAACATTCGAGGGACACAGATCTAGATGTAAGGAAATTATGTGCTTTTCATGATATGAATTGTGTTATATTTATGTTATTAAAATTGTGGTTTGTATAGTTGACTGACCTTGCCAATACAGATCAACCCTGTAAGAAATAAGGAACTTACAAATGTGCGTGCTGCAAGCAAGGATGAGAATGTGAAACTAGCTCCTCCTCGCCTTGTATGTATCAACCAAGTTATTCTTCTTTAATCTTTGTTGCATACAGTTTTCTCCATGGGTTGTCTAGCATGCATTATATAGTCACTGTATTGAAATAAGGATTGTTTTGTAGCCTCGCCATATATTAAATTGGGCAATGTGCCCTAGCGTAAATTTATCCTTCTTTAAGGGGATCAAGTCTATCTATAGATGGTCTACAATTTGGAAATCGTTAATCCTAAAATATATTTGACTTGATATTCAAAGCAAGCTAGTGTTAACTTTCTTCTACAGTTAATCCCCCAGCCTAATATAGGGTCCAACTTGATAGCACTGTTGTAATATAGGCTGGTTATTAGTCATTTAGTTTAATGACTGATTATGGGACCTTTAGCTTAGTCGATTAGCTTAACGTAAGGTCTGACGGTTTAATAAGCTAAATTTGATTCTTATTGTCTGATTAGCATAATTCAAGGCTTATCTGTCAAATTTGTGTCTTCTGGCCATACATTAAACAACCAGGTGCTCTATTGATAAGTAGTGTAACTCAATGATCGTCCTCTTATTTTTCTGATTTGTTTTTTTTCCCTCTAACGTGGTGCCCTTACCTACTTTGAACACACACACACACACACACAAAACAATAATACGAGGAGGAACAAAAAGTAGCCAACTTATCTCTCGCTACTATGTGATAGATATGTTGAAATTCTTGTGGTTTTTTCTAGTTAAGATCTCACCTCAGTTTTTTTCCCTGTGGAGAGTCCGTCTTGCCTCGCTGAGATCTCCATCCTGATGAGATTTCTTCTTGGTTCTCATGTTGTACAGATCTCATCTCATTTAGAATTCGTCTCAGTTATACTTGTAGCAAGCTGGAAGTTGTTGATATACTCTCCAGCTTGAGAGGGAAGCATGGTTGATATAGGCTGATAAAAAAAACAATTTAGTCCTTTTGTTTAGTGCTTTACTAAACATCTGATCGTTTAATGAGATAAATTTGAGGCTTATGGTTTGATTAGCTTAATTCATGTATGATTAGTGACTTCGTGTCATATATAAAGCACGCTTGTACTCTATTGATAAGTAGTGCACTACATTAATCTTCCTATTATGTTCGGTTTTTTTTTTCCAAAAGCACAATATTCTGTTGCATCACATTTTAGAGAAATTCTTTAAAATTTGTTAGTTTCAACAATGAATTCAAAATTTTCAAAATATTAAGAACTGCTGGAGAATAAAAATGCCACTTCTATATTCTGCTTTTCTGCTTTTGGTAGTAATAAACCCGTCATTAATTTTAGATAAAGTAAAATCTTCGTTGTCTTTACACTCGTCATGCTGTTGCTAATATCTGAAAGCATTTGGGTGCAGATGACTCTTGAAGAAGCAATAGGCTATGTAGCCTCTGATGAGCTTATTGAGGTACCTCCTGATTTTAATTTTATCTGTCCACTTGTGATTAATTGTGAACAGTTGTCATATATTGCCATATAAACTATCAGCTGAGGTCTGTTGGGTAACATTTTTTCATTTAGTTTTTAGTTTTTATTTTCAATGAGGGAGAAATGAGAGGATAGTGAGAAATAGAGATGATAATACATGTGCGATGGAGAATAAAATGAGGAAATTATAAATGATATATGTATGGGGTGGAGAATAAAATGTGCAATGGTTCATACAATAAAACTAAAAACCAAATTTAAAAAGAGAAGCTTTTTGTTCCCTTCCCCCACCATTTATTTTCATTCCCTCTCTTTAATTTAGAAAATAAAATAATTGAAAACCAGAACATTACCGAATGGGTGCTAAGTTCCTCATTATATTTACAGATTGTTGCAACTTTCTGGTTCCCGAACATTACAGAATGGTGCTAATTCGTAGTCGCATTACTTATCATATGATGCTTTTATTTGTGCAGGTTACACCAAAGGCCATTCGGTTAAGGAAAAAATATATGGACGTTAACAAGCGTAAAAGCATGAGTAAACGGCAAAAGGAATAAATCTCACCGTTCGTGCAGTTTTGTAACTTCATTAGGTAATACTTAAATGTTTCAAAATGGGTAATTATAATACTCACCCAACTGGTCCACCTCAATTTTGGTGGGAGTGTCACGGAAGGCATATTCTTTAACAAACATGGATGAGCAAAGAAACTTGATGTAATAAGTGTTAGATTTAATTATATAGTTAGCTATCTTATTGGGGCCCTTTCCTGGCGTTTGCCAAATTTTGGTCATAACATTATAATCTTATGGAGGTTGAATTTCTGGACTTGGTGGCTTAGCTTTTGCTCGAATCAATTGCATGGGACAGTGACCTGGAAAACAGTGCAGCAAATGCTTATATTATACTGCTCTTAAGTGTAACTGGCATTGGGAATTGTTGCATTTACAATAAGTCAAGAAAACGTGTGTTATTTGTGAAAAATAGTTATGTATGTGTATGATACGCAAATAATAAGTTTGCACTCAAAGAAACACATATTCTTTTGTATTTTTGCGAAGTATTAAGGAACCTCTGCAATGAAATATTATCACCATTTGATAAACTAAAAAAAAAAGGAAGACATAAAATCCTTATTGAAGATGCACCCTTTTGCATAAGTTTCGTAACACCATATAAATATTGAATAAAAGTCCTGGAAATTGGTAGAAAAATATGGAAATCTATTTTTTATATAGAAAAATCCATTTCATTAAACCCAAGAAAATTGGAAGAAAGAATGTATCCTTCTCAAAGGGAAATCTGATTTCATCCAGTGTGAGAGAGGAGAGAACAGTGGAAGGTACTTTCTGCAGAAGAGTGCGAATTTCCTCCACCAAACTCCCTTCCGGAGCTAAACAGACTTCCTCGTTGTTAATCAATTGTAAACAATCAGTTTCAACAGGCAGGGGCACAAATCCTGCGTCCAATGCAAAGAGTAACCCATTCTTCAGCGTGTAGAGCTCCGTGGCAAGGATATACACCATGCCAGGAGCTTGCATAGCCACAGCTCCAAAGTTCATTCATCATTGGGATCACGAACCACAAAACCAACCCCCTCGATCCGTCTTTCATATCTACAACCTCATCCACATTTAGTTTTAAAAAACCAAACCATTTGGGGGACTCCTATGATGACATTCAGTTATACGTTTAACCTAAGGCATCATAGCTCCTTACCTGTTGCAGCAATCTACCTAGGAAAGGCAGGGGTGGATGTTTCAAGAGCAGTAAGGCAACGAAAACAAACAACATCAGTGATCAGCCTGCGCCGGTAAAGTAGATCCCTCGATGGGAGAATATTCTGCGCAAATGTCCGTAGAAAAAGCAAAATTTTTGGAGGCACCTTCAGCTTCCACAAGTGTTTCCATAGTTTGTTGACAAAAGATGAACTAGCAAAATCAGCAGCTATAGACTATAGTGCTAGCAAGTCGTTGATGTTCAGCAGCAACCCAAGATGAACTAGAGAGTCGTTGATGTTCTACCATTTGATGTAAAGTGCCACATCCTTCTATCCAAATTAAAATTAGAGATGGGAATAGAAATAATAAGCTGTAACAGTTCACGTCCCCACAACATGGACTGCCACGTAAAAGATGGGTAAGCACCGTGGGAAGCTTGTAAGAAATCTGTGTCGAGGAAGTACACCAACAGGCGCCACCCTTGCTTGCATAACAGGGCTTGGTTGAAACTACCCAACTCCCGAAAATCCATACCTCCATTAATTTTATTATAGTAAATGGAGCTGAAAATTCATTTTAAATCACCTACAACTCTTTCCTTTATTTTTCTATTTAAAATACCCAATTTTTTTCCAATAATACCCATAACTAGGATCCAACTAAACAAGTCTTTGTCATGACAAATGAGTGGACATGCTCTAAGAAAGGGACACAAGGGGCACCAATTTTGGGGACAGGTGATCTGCTCACGTTTTGACATAACAGAACACATTCTACTCTCAATGTCTTCCACGCGTCGTCAGGGGTAGTTGGAATTTTATCGCTTTGACTTTTCTCTGTCATGGTAAACGACGGCGTTTTCATGAGGTAGACCTGAAGTGTGCTCTTCGCCTACCCATACCGAACTTACGCGCGTAAATTCCAACTACCTCCTCTCTCTCTCTCTTTCCATCATCGTCTACCTTAATTTCACACACACACACACAAATTGACTCTCTTTCTCTCTCTGCAAAATTTCCTATCCTTAACCCTAACCCTGAAATTCCTCCACCCATGGATCGCGTCACATGGCGAACCCAAGTCCTCTCGAATCATCTCAATCAAACTTCTATGGCCTCGCCTCTCTCCCCCAACCCATGCGTCGGATTTTCTCCTCCTGAGCTCTCCGAGCCCGTCGAATTCGATACCAAGGAGATGCGCAAGCTCCTGGACGCCCACAATCTTGAGGACCGGGACTGGCTCTTCGGGCTGATGAAGCAGAGCAAGCTGTTTAATCCCAGAGAGGCCGGTGGCCGAGTGTTTGTCTCGCCTGACTACAACCAAAGCATGGAGCAGCAGAGAGAGATGACCATGAAGCGAATTGCCTACTTGTTGGATCGTGGGGTTTTCGAAGGTTGGCTAACGGAGAAAGGGGTCGAAGCTGAGTTGAGAAAGCTTGCGTTGCATGAGGTTATTGGGATTTATGATCACTCCCTTGCTGTGAAGCTCGGTGTCCATTTCTTTTTGTGGTATGGGAATTTGGTTTATCACATTTGTTTTTGCTTGTTTTATCCTTTTTTTTATTGCTCAACATGACTCTTTTAGACTTGTATGTGTATTTTTTCGTTTTCTGAGTATGGTGGCGTAGTCCATCTTAACTGAGGTAAAGACTATTGGTTGCGTTACATTTTATTGAAATTGAAAATAAATTCGTAGTTCTTATTGATCTCAAGGTCAATGAATTGAAGCTTAAATTGTCACTTTCGTGAGATACGAATCAAATTGAGCTGAACAGCCGGGGGGTGGGGGAGGACCACAAGAAAACTGAAATCAAACACCAAGCAATTGAAGTTGAATGGCATTATTTTTTATTGAAAGGGTGGATTTTTTATTTGGTATAATGGAAACTAACCTTTGACCTCTACAAAAGTGGCTAATTTGTTGATTTGGTTGGAATGTCAAGGAAGGAGTTCATTTATTATTAGGTTTTATGTTCATTGATGAATTTCAGGGGTGGTGCCATTCAGTTTTTCGGCACAAAGCGCCATCACGACAAGTGGCTAAGGGACACTGAGAATTATACAATCAAGGGTTGCTTTGCAATGTCAGAGTTGGGGCATGGGAGTAATGTATGTTGAGGTTGTTCAGTCATTTGGTCTGCATTCTCAGGCCTGTAGATTGATGTTTGCATACTCTTTTGCTAAGTTTTCACTGATGTTTTCAGGTTCGAGGAATTGAAACAGTCACCGCTTATGATTCAAATACTGGAGAATTTGTCATTAATACTCCTTGTGAATCAGCTCAGAAGTATTGGATTGGAGGAGCAGCTAATGTAAGGATCACCCTTATTTTTTTCTCTGTCTTTTTTATAATGCAAGGATCACATTAAAAATGTGTATTTTTTTTAATTTCTTGCCCTTATTTATACTTCACATCACTGCTGAATTCCTTATAAAGTTCCTCCTCCTGCGCTGTCTGTACACTGATATGGTGCTTTTGTTGTTGATGCTTAGCATGCCACACACACAATAGTCTTTTCACAACTCTATATATCTGGGAAAAACCAAGGTGTCCATGCTTTTATAGCCCAGATCCGGGATGCAAATGGTAACATATGTCCAAACATTCGTATTGCTGACTGTGGTCATAAAATTGGGTTAAATGGTGTTGATAATGGTCGAATATGGTAAGGTTCATGTTTCTAGTTTTCATTTCATTTCACTATTAATGCCAATTACAGATTTCTGTAAGTTTCAACAGCGTGTGACTTAGAGGATTTAGAAATTTGTTTTCAGGTTTGACAACGTTCGAATCCCCAGGGAAAATTTGTTAAATTCAGTGGCTGATGTTTCTCCAGATGGGCAATATCTGAGTGCAATAAAAGACCCAGATCAGGTAGTTCTATTCAAGATGGATATATATGTCTTCCTTTTGTTTAGCAAAAGAAGTTCTCTCCTTTTATTATTATCCTCTGTTTTTTTCTCGTCATTCAGAGATTTGCAGCATTCTTGGCTCCATTAACATCTGGTCGTGTAACGATAGCAGTTGGTGCAATTTACTCATCACAGGTAATTGGTCATAAGCATGGTGACAATTAATCATTCTTGTGTCTATGTATTTTTAGGGTTAGGGATTGCAGATATCTCTTACCAGAATTTTATCATTGATAGAATTATTTATTTCCCTCTGATCAGATAAGTTTAGCAATAGCCATAAGGTACTCACTGACAAGGCGGGCGTTTTCTGTTACGCCAAAAGGGCCTGAAGTCCTATTGCTCGACTACCCTAGTCATCAACAGCGGCTTTTGCCTCTTCTTGCAAAGACGTAAGAATTCTGTAGCATTTTTCGTGTCTCAGTTTAATAGGAACTTGTTGAAATAACAGCTTTTGCATGAGTCAAATCAATACTGTCAGTGTAATATCATTGGATTTTCATTTCCAATTAAATTCTTATTCCCATCACAGTTTCTATGATAGATTTCATGCTCTTAGATGGTGGATACAGTCAACTTACTAGTGTATTTGCTACTATTGTAACAAAACTGATGGTTCAGACAAATTCCCGAAGTTGCTTTATTTTTGGTGTCACATGTTTTAAATAAAATTAGTAAATAATAGATATTTTTCTCCTAGATCCTGTGCTTCCTGATCCCTTCAGTAAAATTTGGTACAAATGGTCACCTATTGGTGGTCAAATTATTGGCACTGTGAAATGTTGTTCCATTAAGCATATAAGCCACTTTTTTAATCCTGTGTTCTTACTAATATTTTAATTCCTCATGTGCTTCAGATATGCTATGAGTTTTGCTGCAAATCACTTAAAAATGATCTATGTTAAGCGGACGCCTGAATTGAGCAAAACCATCCATGTTGTTTCTAGTGCATTCAAAGCTACACTGACCTGGCATAACATGCGAACTCTTCAGGTCAGGAACTGGAATCTAAAATGCAAGTTAAAGTTATTGTTATATTTGGCCTTGCTGAAAGTTGTTGACATAAATATCAGGAATGCCGCGAAGCCTGTGGAGGGCAAGGTCTGAAGACTGAAAACCGTATTGGTCCTCTCAAAGGTGAATATGATGTGCAGTCCACTTTTGAGGGGGACAACAATGTTCTGATGCAGCAGGTAGCGTCAAGTATTATAATCTTCTTTTCAAAATGCAATGTCTTTTCTGTTGAGATATGAATTGCTAGCAACTGAAGAAAAATTTTCTCAAAAATAAAATAAAACATCTGATGTGAGCTGTGGTGTGTGTGAAACTTGTTTTATAATAGACTTTTGACATGTACTTAACTTTAGAATAGCGATGGCCTTCTTGGATGGACATTATTTTATGTCCAGTCCAATTTATTACTTTGAAATTGATTATCTATTTTTGCATAAAACAACGTGCCGGCAAGGTAACATATGTGTGTGTGTGTGTGTGTGTGTGTGTGTGTGTGTGTACATATATAACACAAATGCAGAAACGTTTTCTTGCCTAGGTTCAGTGAACACCACGCTGAATTTTGGCTAGTTTGTGTAACTGTTTTATTATAAACTTAGAAATTGTCACTATACCCGTCATTTTTCTATGTTGCCCAGTTAACATGCAATTATAGAGTGGATCAACCCATGTATCATCAATGGTAAAATGTTTTTGTAATTTGAATCTCCTTGGGTAATATTTTGTTTGAGTAGGGAGTAAGGATATACTTATCTAAGGTTTAATGGACCTATGGATAAATGATGACAATGGTCCATTATATAAGCATGATACATTTATCAAATATTTAATGGACGTAGGGATAATTGGTGGCAATATTATAGTAGATAAGCATTCATTTTAGTCTCTGAAAATAAAAAGTATTGTTTGTGACTTTTACCATTCATCAGAATTCTATCTAAAGCAGTGGAAATTTTTGGGTTTTAACTCAGGTCAGCAAAGCACTTCTTGGGGAGTATATAGCAGCTCAAAAGAGAAGTAAACCATTTAAAGCTTTGGGATTAGAACACATGAATAAACCTTGTCCTGTCATTCCATCTCAACTTACAAGTTCTACCCTCCAGAGTAGCCAATTCCAGGTGATCTAATTTTTTTTCAAATACTTGGTGCATCTTCAAATCCTATTGGATGCATTGCTTTTTACATTAGTTGATCGATAAAACTTTAAATATTGTAACTTCTTGTCTACATCAGATGGATGCTTTCTGCTTAAGAGAGCGAGATCTACTGAATCGCTTTGCTATGGAAGTGTCAGAACGTCAAAAACAGGGAGAAAGCAAAGAATACTCGGTCATTCTGGTGAGCGGTGTCTTCCCTTCACTAGAACTACTCTACTCTTTCTCTCTCTCTCTAGACTCACAATTTTCTTCACTTTTTCTTGTACCAGAGTTATCAACTTGCCCAAGATCTGGGCAGAGCTTTCTCAGATCGAACAATATTGCAAACCCTCCTAGATGCTGAGGCAGGTGTACCTTCTGGTTCATTGAAGGTAATTCCTAGCAACTGTTTTTGACATTGTGTCTGACATGACACTTGTTGATGATTTAGTCTGAAGATCTGAATCTCCTATGACTAAAGGAGTAGGATATGCTGTCATAAATTGGCTTTGAGTGGGAGATGGGTTGGAAAGGGGTTTAGATTCATAGATGGGAAATAGAACATATGCTCAGGTTTTGTTGTGTCTGAGTCAAAAAAAAAAAAAAAAAAATCATGCCTCATTTTCCATCAGAAATCAACAATCTGCCTTACTTCTTTTGCAGCCTGACTATTGAGTTAACAGGAGAGTTAAATTAGAGTTTCTTAGTAGACTGTCTATATTGAAGTTACTTTCCCCATTGTAATGTTTGGAATACTTTCCTGTATGAAATGTCTGTTACTAATCAATTTCCAGAAGCTATAAAATTATTTTGAGAAGGTGAATTAAATCCTGTTATTGATTACATATTTGTTTCGGCTGCAGAATGTCTTAGCTATGTTGAGGTCCATGTATGCATTGATTTGCCTGGAAGAAGACCCGGCATTCCTTCGATTTGGGTACTTATCAACTGATAATGTTGCTGCTGTGAGGAAAGAAGTAAGCAGACTGTGTGGTGAACTGCGACCACATGCACTTGCCTTGGTCAGTTCCTTTGGCATCCCTGATGCTTTTCTGAGTCCTATAGCTTTTAACTGGATTGATGCAAATTCGTGGTCTTCAGTTCAGCACTAGTACGAGTCTCAGTTTATCCCTCCCTCATACCTCATTTTTAATTGAAGAAAACACATTTCATGTGCGGAACTATTAGAATTAGTTGTGTAATAAGTAATCCTGTATGTCATTTAATTTTATAAATTATAGATGGCATCAACTCCAAAATCATTTAATAATAAATGTGTTCGTTCTTTATATTTTTCATCACATCAAGTATGATGAAGCAATTTATGCTGTTCCACCTACGTCAATCAAACCAAACTATCATGACTCTGTCATATGAAGTATTTAGGATTCTGTCGAATTTATCACGCAGCTTGTAGGTTTTCCCTTTAGTCAATGGGGTTCAAAAAGTTGCAAACTTGGAATCAAACTTCCATGCATGAAATTAAACTATTGTGATTAAAACGAATGGGTGCGTTAGTTGGATTGGCACAAGCCTTTGGTGTGCTCCCAAGTGGTTCTAGGTTCAAGTCTTCATGGTACTCGTTTGTGTTAGTTTTCCCCCACCCTCTCTTCCCTTCCTAACTTTGGCAACAACAAAAACTATTGTCATTAAATTGTAATAATTAATAAAGTAGATGTATTTACCTTAGTGTTTAAAATCAGCAAAGCACCCATTAGTGTAGTTGTTTGGAGCTATTGCTTCCCCAGGAAAGGTCCTGGGTTATGGGTTCAAGTTCTAGCATCTGTATAGTGTGTGAGTTTAGTATGTTATGCCCCCTTTCAATAAAAACAGGTCCTAAAAAAAAGTGTTCAAAATCATAATTTGGTTGTCTGGTAAGTACATCAGACATGGTAGAGAGAATGGTTGGTAAGTATTATGATTTTTCATTTTCTAAGATGAAAAGCTCTCCCACGTTTTCTTTTTCTTTTTTGGTCCATAGTTAGGAAGGTTGAGCTAGATTTTTTTTATACGTATCAAAGTGTTATTGTTCACCTGTTTTGATTCGTCTCCTGTGATGGTAGGGTAAAGTTCCCCATTGTCTTGAAAACCATTGACTAGTCAACAAGTCAACTTTCTTTAGTGTGCGAGCGTGCCACTGCTAGAATGAAAATCCTAGCAGACTTCTTTAAAAATAAATAACTTGCGCCCCAAGTCACTGATTTTTGAACAAGCGATTGTGAATTTGGGTGAGGAATATCTCCCAAGTAAGTTCTTTTCTTGCCTCAGACTGGTGATGACTTCACAATTTTTCACAATACAAAACTGGTAGTTCTGGCCAAAATAAATGATAACAGAATGAATCACTTTTAGGCAGAACTCCCTTTTACAAAGCTCAAAAGGGAAAAACTGACTATAAAAAGACAAAAAGAGGATTGTGCTTCCATTTCTGTCTGAGTGGATGCTTCTGATCTGGGCTGAACTGGATATGCCTGTGCTGGATTGGGCTTTCAACAACTTCAACTGCTAGGCTTCAGCTACAAATCGATACTAAAGTTTGAGTTTGGCAGAGCTTTAATCTATTTCAAGCCCTGGAAGGCTTTTGGATGGGCAGAACTGGGACTTCTTTAGTCTAGAAAGGGGACAGAAGTTGCTGGACTTAAGCTGGAGCTGTACTGTGGTACCTGTGTTGCTTAGTCAGGGCTCTCCATTAATTTGTTGAGATTTTCGTATTTGTGAAAACTCAAACTCTGCTTGCCTTGGCTTTATTGAACCAAATTTGTAACGAGAGAAATCTCGTTTTAACTTGATTTTCTTCTAAGTCCGAAAACTAAAGAGCTTTGACTTGTAGCTGGCTTCTCTTGTGGCTTTAGCTAGCTTTTGGTTGCTTCAATTTGCTTGAATGTTCTATGAGATCAAGTGATCATTTTGAGTGTTTGTCTTTTGACTAATTTTTTGGTTGGGTTGATTGAATGTCCTTGCTCTGTTTACTCTCTCTTGTATTTATAAGAAATGCTTTTGGGAGCGGGAGTTTTGATTCTTTTAATATTGGGCGGAAAATAATCTCAAAATGATCTTTAATTTTTAAAAGAAAAAAGAAAGGGAGTTCTATCCATTTTCTAGCAGTTAGGCCCTCAATGATCATTTCCTGAGACAGTCACTTCTCTGTATTTTGATGGGCCGCCATACCTCCTTTTTCCAATCTAACTGCTTTTCAAACCGTGATGGTGAGTGTGATTTTCCATTTTAGCAACTCCCTGTTTCCTGCTTATCTTTTTTTCTTTTTAGAAAACGAAGTCTGCATATCCTTCGGAATTGGTGCCTTCTCTGGATAAAACAGATTTTGATCTCTTGGCAGTAGAATTTTTCAGAGATTTCTTCTTTCCACCCGCTCATGTTTAACTTCAGTTGAAATTGTTGACTTTTCCAAGTCAGGGGTCACGTGGGTCTGTTCTTTCTTTAATTTAAAACCTGCCAGGCCCATTTTTGTTTTTTTTTTAAGCTCAATTTGGGTTTCTTCGAGGCCCAGGCCATTTATGCGGTTTTAATAGTTTCTGGGCTTCCCTTGTTGGGCTCGAATGCACAGCCTCGGCCTGATTTTGTTGGCGGTTGTCAAAATGGACGTGGGCTTTTTTGACTTTGGACTGGGCATGCCAAATTGTGGCCCAAACAGTTATGAGGTTTTGAATATGAGACCACCAGTCTGCAAGTACATATTGTTTTTCACTAGGCTAGACGAGTTGGCAAACCGTCTTTCCGAATATACAAATAATGAGAGATTCTCCAATAAGTATTTTATGTTAAGTATTAGTCACACACTTCTAATCTTGGGCGTTGGATTGCATTCATTAAATGTGTTGGTAGTCTCTTATATGCAATTCAATAATCGAGATTAGAAGTATGTAACCAATCCTTGTATTCAATTAAGATTTTAAAAGAGTTTAAAAGCTTGGGTGTATTTAATTTAGATTTTAAAAGAGTTTGTAAAAGTATGGATGTATTCAATTCAGATTTCAATTGATAACAAAAAAGTACATCGAAATCTAGGTGTATTCAATTATGACTTTTTAAAAGTCAATCAAAATTTAGGTCTATTCAAAAAGTAATTTATTTTAAAGGAATTAATAAGTTGCCCGATTTCGTTAGAAATTAAAGTGGTAAGTATATATACAAAAGGCCCTGACAAATCTTATGTCAACCTTAGAAACTTTGAACGTGCTCTATGCTTTCCAGTCCTTAAACGTGTGTGCTTGTCAAGTGGAGGTAAAAAATCTCTTTTCTTTTTCAACGTTTTCATATATGTATGATCTTTCATCGTGTGTTTAAATATTTGTTGTTGTTGTACATCACCATATTTCGATGAACAGTAGCACATATATCAATGTACATAATTATATGAACAGTTGCTGCTTGAATGGTCGTTGTTGTTGCCATCATCGTATATAGATCAACATCAACATATTTGTTGCAGTAAATATTTGTTGCTGTACATATTGCTGAACATCAACACATTTTCGGTTGCTCTTATTATTATTATTTTATTCTAATTTATCATATATAGGGTTTTAGGGTTGTTGTTATTATTATTATTTTTTTTTTATTGCTGTTATTATTATTATTTTTTTAGTTGCTGTTAATTTTTTTTTTGGTTTCTGTACATCTGTGGCCTTCTTCATTTATCTATAGTCATCCTTTTTTGTTTTGTTTTGTACAATATATATATATATATATATATATATATATATATATATATATATATATATATATAAATGGGGACTAGAACCTATAATCTAGAAGAACTAGATTAAAAAGGGTTTTTAACTAGTTATAGGCGGAAGACTTTGAGTTGGGTTTGGCTTGTGTATTTAATGACTTGAAGACTTTGAAGACTTGGAAGAGGAAAGGGATTAATTAGCTATGGTAGAGAATAAAGAGTATGACCAAGTAATTGACTTGGAAGATGACTTGAGCAACTAAAAAATAAAAAATAGAGAAGTAATGAATAAAATAAATTATTGAATAAACATAAATTGAAAATAAAAGATTAATCATAAATTTAAAAGAAAATGGAGGTATGAGAATAAATTGTATAAATAAAAAACTATGAGATGGCTAAATTGAATTAAATTGAAAATACAATTTATTAAGAATAATCTAAGACTCATAAATTAGAATTTGAAGGACTATTAAAATAAACAGAGAAAATAATATTAATTGGAAATATTATTAACTGTGGAAGCTTTGAAAACAAAGTAAAAACTTACAGAAATCTTAGTTCAGTGAAAGCAAGCAATGCCACGCAGGACACTCACACTCCACTCTCACTCACAACTATTGTAGTTGCCTAAGGTCTATAACTCTGAGAGAACTTTGAAAATTGAAAGAAAATACAATGTTCACTACTCAAAGCTTGGAGAAAACTGAAAGGAAAACTCCTAATTTATAGCCTTGGCTTACAAGAGAAGACATAAAAACTTTTAAATTAACTTGAAGTAAAATACTTTAACTTGTCGGGGCATCTTTGCTTTTTGCTTTGACTGGAGGGTAACTTTGAAAGGAAGGGCATCTTTGAAAGAAAGGCATCTGGCTTCACATGGGCAACTTTGACTGAAAGGAAAGGCATATGGCTTCACATGGGAGGAAGTACTTTAACTCTGCTTTCGGCTACTTTACCTTTGACAGAGGCATCTTTGGCATCTTTTAATCTTCTGAAAGATCATAAGGATCTTGACCGTCAGGTACATAATCCGACCATCTAGGCTTGGGCTTCTGACTGAATTGCTGACTAGGCACTTGACTGGAAGAAGATTCTGATTTTGGGCTAGCATCATCATCATCATCATCATTCATTTGAGAGACTTGGGCAAGGAGCTGCTGTGCTAATTCTGTTAATTCTTTCTTAGATTTCCCTTTGAGAGAAGCATTTGAACTGCTTGGAGAGGTTTCTTTAACTGTATTGCTTGCAGGCATCTGAATGGGTGGATAATTTGTATTGACTCTAGTGATAATTTCGTGCATGATGACTTTATCCCACCATTTCACCACATAATGACGGCTTAAAGTCCTGGTATCCCAATTAATTTGATAATTCCATTTTAAAATCCAAGGAATTCTGTATTTGGCAAAGAAATGAAAGAGCATAGGGAAGAATTTTTCTTGCTTAGTTAATTGATGCTTTTGGGTGAAGTAATTAAATGTGGACCGGAGGGCTTCTGGAATGATTTCCCAACAGGGACCAATAATGTTCCACCATTGAAGAAACCAGTATGGAAAATAGGGCTTGAATTTGACATCAAAATTAATAAACCATGAATGGCTAAAATTTGGGTGTCGATGAAATAAAACTGTATACCAGGCGTCAATATAATCTCCGTAATTATAAGTAAGGCCTGATTGAAGTGGTAACTGGTCATAGGCATTTTTACTCCAATGTTCTGGCTTAATGACTTGGCGAATATAAAGGGAGTGGAAAATTGTGGCATCTGTTACTTTATCTTTAATGGGCCTAATATCTACTGACTGGGTTTCATATAAAATATCCCTATAGAATTTTAATGACTTCGAAGGATGGCTTGGAAAGAAATGAGTATTGGGTGGAAAGAACTTTTGAGCTATTTTAACTGGATCATTCAAGTCTTCTAGGTTAGATTCAACAACAAAAAGATGGGAATGGCTTTTAGGATGATATCTGGACCTTTGGACTGGGCTTTGACTCTGAGAGGGCATAGGAGAATGAACAATAAAAGGGTCATATTGGGAAGTTAATGCTGCTTGATAATTAGGGCGTAGAGAAGGTTGGCTTAAAGGATTAAATCTATTATTGACTGGAATTGGCATATAACCTGGAAAAGGCACAAGTTGGGCATTGGCTTCTGGTTTGGGCATTAATGTAGCTGAAAGAACTCTGGGCTGACTCTGGCCTGGGCTTGGTTGGCTTGATTGACTATATTGCATTATTCCTTTGTCTTTCTTTTCTTTTTCTTTGCTTGACATGGCTGTGGCTTCTTATCCTGTAAAAACTCTCTTGTAAGGAAATCTGGAATACTGTTTTCACTACCTCTCAAATATTCTAACTCAAAATCGAAAACACTCAATATTGCTTGCCATCGTGCAAAAATTTGCTTACTAGCTATATTTTGAACATCTTTTTCTAAAACATGCTTTGTAGACTTACAATCTACTCTAACTAGAAACTTTTGATTTAATAAATCATTTTGAAATTTGCTTATGCATAATACAATAGATAAAATTTATTTTTTAATAGTACTATAATTAATTTGAGCTTGACTCCAGACACCGGAATGAAAGCGAACAATTTGCTCAGGAGACTCAGAATTGGCTTTTTGCTTTAGAATACCGCCATAACCTAAATCAGAGGCATCTGTCTCAACAATTTTAAAAGAATTGACTGAAGGAATACCTAAGCATGGAAGAGACTTGACGTGAATTTTAATTTGCTTAACTATTTCTGTATGACTCGAAGTCCAAGCAGGAGGATTGCTCTGGAGACGATCAAATAGAGGCTTGCATAATTTTCTCAAATTTTGATAAAAATCAAAAATATAATTTAAAGAACCTAAAAACCTTTGAAGTTGGCTTTTTTCAAGAATTTGATTTGGAAACTTATCAGCAAATTGGATGACTCGATTGATTGGGCTTATTTGGCTTTGGCTTATGTTGAAACCTAGAAACCTGACATTGACTTGAAAGAGCTTGATCTTTTTGGCTGAAATGACTAAACCATTGGATTTAACTATCTGAAAAAACTTATGTAAATGCTTCCAATGTTGTTCTATCGATTCAGAGAAAATGAGAACATCATCTATATATACTATGGAAAAATGACTGTAGTCATTAAAAATTTCATTCATAATATTCTGGAATTCACTAGGAGCATTTTTAATCCAAAAGGCATAACATTCCATTCATAATGACCGAAAGGGGTAACAAATGCAGTCTTATACCTATCTGACTCTTTAATCTGAATTTGCCAAAAACCACTTTTCATATCAAA
The DNA here is from genome assembly GCA_020521455.1 of Prunus kanzakura. NCBI lineage: Eukaryota > Viridiplantae > Streptophyta > Magnoliopsida > Rosales > Rosaceae > Prunus > Prunus kanzakura. The sequence continues at coordinate 761,744 of BPUM01000803.1, read as the reverse complement.
TTTACTAAAGATTACGACCTTATCTAATCTATTAACTAGATCTCTTTTATTAGGAATTGGGTATCTAATCCATTCTAAAACTGAATTAAGGGGCTTATAATTGATGACTAGACATGGGGCTCCTCTCTCTAACTCGGCATTTTTCTGAACATAAAAAGCTGGACAAGACCATGGAGACTTACTTTTTCTAACTATTCCTTTGTTGAATAAATCTGTGACCTCGGCTTTGCATAATTCCATTAACTCTTGGCTCATTTGAATTGGACGGGCTTTAGTGGGAATATTCTTTTCACTAAATGACTTGACATAAGGTAAGGAAACGACATGCTGCTTTCGGTGCCAAAAAGCATTGGGCATATCATAACAGACTTCATTTTTTAACTTATCTTCAAATTTACTAATCCGTAATTGAAGTGATTCGTCGGCTAACTGTTGTTCTACCCTTTTAAACTTAATTTCTTCCTTAAGAAAATTAACCTGTTTATTTTTACTCTGAATTAATCTAACTGACTTAGAAATAGCTGACTTCTGTAGAGACTTAAGATTATGTAATTCTGGCTTAGTTAAAAACTCAAATTTAACTTTTTCTCCTAATTGGCTTGAGGCGACTCCATCATATTCTACCTGAAAGGGGTAAAGTAAAGAAATAAAAGGTAATCCTAAAATTACTTCATCCGTGATATTCTGGATCAGGACAAAGGACGTCTTAAAGCATATTTTATTTTGGCATATATGGGCTTTAGGTAATTCATATTTTAACTTAAGGGCTTTTCCGGACGCTGTTCCTAGAATTTCTTTAGACTTCCTGTAAAATTGGGTTGGTACTAGACCTTCCTGAATACAATTTAAGTCGGCTCCTGAATCGAATAAATCTATTGTATTTAATTCAAATTCATTAATAAAAATACTAACTCTGGAATACCATTTCCTAAAATTAATTTGCTTAATTAAATTAATGACTTTTTCTTCTTTATCGGACAAACTCAGGCTCAGACTCAGAACTGGACTTACCGAATGGATTACTAGACTCTGCTTTGGATTCTAACAGATTAATTAAATCCTGCTTAATGGCATAATTCTCAGTTTGTAACTTTTGACTAATCTGTTTTAATTCTAGAATTTCTTTCTTAACTAATTTAACTTCTAATTGGAGATCCTGAAGGGTGATTTCTTTCTTTTTATTAAATCTTTCTAAAGTGGCATTGAGACTTATCTTAGGGGTCGTAGTAGAACTAGACTCTTCCTGGCTTATGACCTTTCTAAGCTTTCTAAGATACTCGGATTTTAACTCGGGATCCTGAACTTTACTAATTAATTCAATTAATAACTCCTCTTGTTCTTCTTGTTTAGTTAAAACACAAATTGATTTATTCAGAATTCTACAACATTTATCTTTACAACCTAATTGAACTTCTGGCTCACTAGACTGAGAACTGTCTGAACTGTAACCATGTGAACTGGCTGAGGACATAGGGTCTGACTCAGTATTGGCTAACTCAAGGACTTTAATTAACTTGGCTTCTTCTTCTGATGCTAATTTTAACTGCTTAATTGCCTCTTTAATTTTGCACTCATTAGCATAATGACCTTGCTTTTTGCATTTGTAACATCTAACTTTGCTTTTATCTGTATTTTTCTTAAAGTAATTCTTTTTACCTTGTCGGGGGCTTTCCTAAAACCTTTTGAATAACCTTTTGACCATTTGCTTTTCCTAGGGGTAAACCTTCTTTTACTATAAAACTCATCATTATTATTGAAGGCATCTCTTTTGTGGGAATAATGGCGTCTTTTACTAAAGCGTCTATCATGGCTTCTTTTGACTTGTCTAGACGGCGGGACCGGTGCTAGACCATACTGTTCACAGAAATTTCCTAATTCATACTTAGCATTTTTGCTATCGGCTTGGATTGATTTTCCTATTTTTAGATCTACACACATTTTCATGCCGACTTGATTAATTGTACTAATTATATTACCGTAAGTTAGCTCATCATAATTAATTTGACCTGATTCATTGCTTAAAACCGTTCTAATCTTATGGGCAAATAAATTAGGGAGACCATTAATAAACTTCTCTTTCCAAAAAGCTTGATTACTATTATCTCTAAACATAACTCTATTAATGAAAACATCTTTATACCATCTAAAATCACTTAGCTTAGGGCATCTTAAATTACTTAACTGATCATGTATTCAGGCTGTTGTACTACTGGGCGTACCTATAAAATGTTCAATTATTGTATATAAAAGGACATTGACTCCGTCTTCTATGCTTGTACCTATTCTTTCATCTAAAATAGGGTGACCATCTTCATTTGCTTTAAAGGCATGGATTATTCTAAACTTGGCATCTTCTGTGAGATGTTTATCCCACCAGAAACGAAGTGTTCCTATAAAACCTGTTTCTAAAAGGGAAACTATTTCTGACTGTCTTAATTGATGATTAGTGGCATAACTATTGGCTACCATAGACATATGTTGTAATTTATTAAGTATTTCTTGTTCTGACAACCCATCTATATTCCATTCGTATAGTTTATCTGAAGACACTGAAAACTGGCTTTGGGTTCTTTCTTCGAATTGAACATCTGGGGGTGTAGGCTTAGGATTCCAATTTTTGGTAAGACTTGTAGGGTTCACTTTTCCTGTTAATCGACTAATTTTGAGACTCTGGGCATCTTGATTAACCTGGAGGTCTCTAAAGGCTTTTTCAATTTTAGAAATATTACTAGTTTCTGACTCTTGACTAGAGATCGATTCTAAAGACATAATTGACTCACTATATGAATTAACTTCAAAACTTAAGACCTTAACTGAAGTTTCTTCTTATTTTCCTTTATCTTTATCTTTATTAGGCTTTGGTTTAACTGGAGTTAATTCTTGAAACATTTCTTCTATTTTACGCATTGTTGGACTGACTTTAAGGGCAGACTCTGGTTTTAACTCAAAATGAACTAAAGGCTTTTCTTTCTTTGGCTTAAGGGTAATTTCCTGTGGTATTAACGTATCGACTTTATTTTCTATCTTATCTAATTGCTTACCTATTACTATTAGGCTTGTGTTGGCATAATTATTTTGTTCTATGACTTTCTTAACTGGCTCGTCTTTTGACTCGGCTACTTTATAAGGACTTGCAATAATTTTGTCGTTTCTATGATTAATTACTATTGCTTCAACTGGGGGGTGAGTACTGGTGACTTTAGTATTATCAGCTTTTTCCCATTTTTCCTGGGTTAAAGTAACTAACTTTTGACTTAGATATTTGGCTTCTACGTAATCTAGATAAGGTGACTCAGACCTAGAGGCTTTTAGATATTCCTTCCACTCATTGAAAATTTCTTTTCTTTGAGCATGGGGGAAAGTATTATGATACTTAATTTTTCTTTCGGCATTTTCAGGGGCCTGGAAATGGGCATCTAGCTTTGACCAATGAATTTTGAATGGCTTATTAAGGACTCTTAATTGGGCATCACAATTATAAACTTCAAAAGTAGAATCTTGCATATCTGACCTAGTTGGTGATTCTAGTTGTATTGGCTCAGGAGGTGCAGTAGGAGTTCTATTGTAACTTGGTTGGACAACTTGTTTGGCTTTTCTTAATTCATTAATTTTGAAATCAATTAAGGCTTTATCGGCTTCTAAATCTCTTTCTGTAATTGAAGAGGACTCTGCAGACGAATGTCTGACTGGCATTTTAAAAGATTGACTAGGCGTAGGTAATTGTTCTAATTGAACTGTGGACTTAATTGGCCTATCAAAGCTAATCTTAACCGTACCATCTAAATATGGTTGAATATAGTCTAAATCGTTTAGACTACGTTGAATTGGCTTAGGAGGGCATTCAGTGGTTAAAAACCAATCTTTTGGTAAACTAACATCGGACCATCTAATCATTTGGGGAACTTTAACATTGGCACAAGACGTATGACTCTAGATTAAAAGTGTTTGATTCTTTGGGCTTTTGCTTAAGGCTTGGAAATTCATATTAGTTCCTGTGACTTTATAATAAATTCTGTAAATTAAAGCTAAAGGCTGTGTACCTGGTAAAACATTATAACCATGTGTTTTAATATTTAAAGTTAAAACTTTTAAAATATGAGGGTCACTAAGGCTTACAGTAAAGTCTGGATAACAATCAAAATGAACCGGACCATGGCATAAACTTGACTAAATAATTCCTAAGACTCCTTCTTGATAATCATTAAATCTGGCGTCTCTTAAGCTTAGTAAAATTGCGGCTTTTAATCCTAACTTAATTAAAGGTTTAACTGCAACTTGGAATAAACCTATATGCAGAAAATTATTACCTTCTTTCCTATGTTTTTTAATTGCATCCAAATTGAGTAATTGGCATGTTTCATGTTCCTTACTTAGGGCGTAGACTTGTTCTACTGTTTTAATATGCGTAGTAGACTTAAATGCATTAATTGACCATTTTTGCTTATAAATTTCTTTAGTAGAGACTTTAGGTATATTCCAATCATTACAATGTAAATCTGAATTAGTTGATTCGTATTCTAATTCTTCTAAATTAACTATATCTGGCACTTGGCTTAGACTGGTACTAGAACTACAAGAATTAATTGAATTGGTTCTAAGAAAACGACTTATTTTGCTTACATGTTTAATTTAAATTAACTAACTTAGGAAGACTCTTACATGACTTCTAAAATAGAAAGACTCTTGGGTAACTTCTAAGACTGACTCTAAGAAACCTAAGGACCTATGGGCTACTCTCTCTCTCACCTTCTCGTGCCTAACCGCTCATGCCTCTATCTGGGACTTACTGTTTGGTAAAAAGGTCTCACCTTACGGACTTTTGAGAGAGGGGAACCTAAGGAACAAGATAACTAGGAGTAGGCTTGGAAGAAATCTAAGAGACTAACTAAATTAAAAGAAACTTGGGAGACTTGCTAACTCAGAAAACTTAAATCAGCCACTTGGGCGATATGAGTAGCAGACATAGACTCAACTCTTTTCAACTCTTACGGCTCTGATACCAAATGGGGACTAGAACCTACTCCTAGTTATCTAGTTATAGGCGGTAGATATTAGGCCCATTAAAGATAAAGTAACAGATGCCACTATTTTCCATTCCCTTTATATTCGCCAAGTCATTAAGCCAAAACATTGGAGTAAAAATGCCTATGACCAGTTACCACTTCAATTAGGCCTTACTTATAATTACGGAGATTATATTGATGCCTGGTATACAGTTTTATTTCATCAACACCCAGGTTTTAGCCATTCATGGTTTATTAATTTTGATGTCAAATTCAAGCCCTATTTTCCATACTGGTTTCTTCAATGGTGGAACATTATTGGTCCCTGTTGGGAAATCATTCCAGAAGCCCTCCGGTCCACATTTAATTACTTCACCCAAAAGCATCAATTAACTAAGCAAGAAAAATTCTTCCCTATGCTCATTCATTTCTTTGCCAAATACAGAATTCCTTGGATTTTAAAATGGAATTATCAAATTAATTGGGATACCAGGACTTTAAGCCGTCATTATGTGGTGAAATGGTGGGATAAAGTCATCCTGCACGAAATTATCACTAGAGTCAATACAAATTATCCACCCATTCAGATGCCTGCAAGCAATACAGTTAAAGAAACCTCTCCAAGCAGTTCAAATGCTTCTCTCAAAGGGAAATCTAAGAAAGAATTAACAGAATTAGCACAACAGCTGCTTGCCCAAGTCTCTCAAATGAATGATGATGATGACGATGATGATGATGATGCTAGCCCAAAATCAGAATTTTAACTAGTTATAGGCGGAAGACTTTGAGTTGGGTTTGACTTGTGTATTTAATGACTTGAAGACTTTGAAGACTTGGAAGAGGAAAGGGATTAATTAGCTATGGTAGAGAATAAAGAGTATGACCAAGTAATTGACTTGGAAGATGACTTGAGCAACTAAAAAATAAAAAATAGAGAAGTAATGAATAAAATAAATTATTGAATAAACATAAATTGAAAATAAAAGATTAATCATAAATTTAAAAGAAAATGGAGGTATGAGAATAAATTGTATAAATAAAAAACTATGAGATGGCTAAATTGAATTAAATTGAAAATACAAATTATTAAGAATAATCTAAGACTCATAAATTAGAATTTGAAGGACTATTAAAATAAACAGAGAAAATAATATTAATTGGAAATATTATTAACTGTGGAAGCTTTGAAAACAAAGTAAAGTGTAATAAAGATAAAGATAAAGGAAAAGAAGAAGAAACTTCAGTTAAGGTCTTAAGTTTTGAAGTTAATTCAGATAGTGAGTCAATTATGTCTTTAGAATCGATCTCTAGTCAAGGGTCAGAAACTAGTAATATTTCTAAAATTGAAAAAGCCTTTAGAGACCTCCAGGTTAATCAAGATGCCCAGAGTCTCAAAATTAGTCGATTAACAGGAAAAGTGAACCCTACAAGTCTTACCAAAAATTGGTATCCTAAGCCTACACCCCCAGATGTTCAATTCGAAGAAAGAACCCAAAGCCAGTTTTCAGTGTCTTCAGATAAACTATACGAATGGAATATAGATGGGTTGTCAGAACAAGAAATACTTAATAAATTACAACATATGTCTATGGTAGCCAATAGTTATGCCACTAATCATCAATTAAGACAGTCAGAAATAGTTTCCCTTTTAGAAACAGGTTTTATAGGAACACTTCGTTTCTGGTGGGATAAACATCTCACAGAAGATGCCAAGTTTAGAATAATCCATGCCTTTAAAGCAAATGAAGATGGTCACCCTATTTTAGATGAAAGAATAGGTACAAGCATAGAAGACGGAGTCAATGTCCTTTTATATACAATAATTGAACATTTTATAGGTACGCCCAGTAGTACAACAGCCTGAATACATGATCAGTTAAGTAATTTAAGATGCCCTAAGCTAAGTGATTTTAGATGGTATAAAGATGTTTTTATTAATAGAGTTATGCTTAGAGATGATAGTAATCAAGCTTTTTGGAAAGAGAAGTTTATTAATGGTCTCCCTAATTTATTTGCCCATAAGATTAGAACGGTTTTAAGCAATGAATCAGGTCAAATTAATTATGATGAGCTAACTTACGGTAATATAATTAGTACAATTAATCAAGTCGGCATGAAAATGTGTGTAGATCTAAAAATAGGAAAATCAATCCAAGCCGATAGCAAAAATGCTAAGTATGAATTAGGAAATTTCTGTGAACAGTATGGTCTAGCACCGGTCCCGCCGTCTAGACAAGTCAAAAGAAGCCATGATAGATGCTTTAGTAAAAGACGCCATTATTCCCACAAAAGAGATGCCTTCAATAATAATGATGAGTTTTATAGTAAAAGAAGGTTTACCCCTAGGAAAAGCAAATGGTCAAAAGGTTATTCAAAAGGTTTTAGGAAAAGCCCCCGACAAGGTAAAAATAATTACTTTAAGAAAAACACAGATAAAAGCTGAAATTGATACTTAGGTGACGAGGGGTAAATTAAACTAAACAAACAAGACACACAAACTCAACAATCCGGAAAACACACAGAGCATGCCACAAAGTACCTGCAGTCCTAGAAGATTACTAGTGACAACCTAGGCACTCAGAAGGATCCATCAATCTAGGCATCCCCTGTGCTAGCAACAACTATGGTGAAAGTGTGTGAAGTCATCATTATCAAGTAAACAGCAAACAGCAGATATAGATGACTAGTCAACCACCAAGAACAGAAACCCAGAAAAATTTACAGATATGAACAACAGATTTTGTTTACCCAGAAACCCACCATTGGGAAAAACTGGGAGTCATCAACCGACTAGGCAATCCACTAAGTAGAAAAAGATTCTTACAAAGGAATACAAGCAAGCTCAAGCAAAACCTAGATCTATTTAGGAAGATGAGCTTTACCTCCTTTGTGCAATCTTCTTCTCCAACTTAGCAAAGCTTGAAGCTCAGTTCTTCATGGCAATGGCAGCTCCTTTTCCAGCTCGATCATCCCATGGCACTAGCTTGCAAGCTCCAACTCAAACCGAAACCAAACTTTGGATTCAAGGGAGAAAAAACCAATTTCTTCAAGATACCATACTCTTGAAGAAATCAGTCACGAATCCGATCTAGATCTATATGAGAGAATGATTTAAATAGCTAGATGCAGATTCATATTTCAAAAGCAGTTTTTCAAAAAGAAATCAATTAGAAAAACTCATAGATGAAATATATGGTTTACTCTTGAGGAAGAAGAAGAGAAAGATGGCAAGCCAATCTTTCCAAAACTTCCACACAAAAGAGACGGCTTCCAAATGAGGGATTTCCTTGCTTTTACAGACAAAAGAATCCCTTAGGTTAGATTGACACATGGCAGCAGAGAGAGAAAATATAATAGGACAAAACAGATGTTTAACCAGCTGGAAATCGCACTGAGCAAAGATGACTAGTCATCTTTTATGAAAACAGTTTTAATGCATGATATGCAATGCATGATTTACCTTTGTCAAATTGCTTGAACCTCCATAGGATAGATGAGAGTTAAGAACACTTAGAGATGCTAAACTTAATCTATCCTTGAGCTTGATAAATACATATAAAAGTCCTATTACAAAAATGTCAAGGGAAGCCAAAAGAAATAATCAAAATTCATACATTAACAAAAGCAAAGTTAGATGTTACAAATGCAAAAAGCAAGGTCATTATGCTAATGAGTGCAAAATTAAAGAGGCAATTAAGCAGTTAAAATTAGCATCAGAAGAAGAAGCCAAGTTAATTAAAGTCCTTGAGTTAGCCAATACTGAGTCAGACCCTATGTCCTCAGCCAGTTCACATGGTTACAGTTCAGACAGTTCTCAGTCTAGTGAGCCAGAAGTTCAATTAGGTTGTAAAGATAAATGTTGTAGAATTCTGAATAAATCAATTTGTGTTTTAACTAAACAAGAAGAACAAGAGGAGTTATTAATTGAATTAATTAGTAAAGTTCAAGATCCCGAGTTAAAATCCGAGTATCTTAGAAAGCTTAGAAAGGTCATAAGCCAGGAAGAGTCTAGTTCTACTACGCCCCCTAAGATAAGTCTTAATGCCACTTTAGAAAGATTTAATAAAAAGAAAGAAGTTACCCTTCAGGATCTCCAGTCAGAAGTTAAATTAGTTAAAAAGGAAATTCTAGAATTAAAATAGATTAGTCAAAAGTTACAAACTGAGAATTATGAAATTAAGCAGGATTTAATTAAATTAATGGAATCAAAAGCAGAATCTAGAAATCCCTTTGATGACTAGACGTGGGGCTCCTCTCTCTAACTCGACATTTTTCTGAACATAAAAAGCTGGACAAGACCATGGAGACTTACTTTTTCTAACTATTCCTTTGTTGAATAAATTTGTGACCTCGGCTTTGCATAATTCCATTAACTCTTGGCTCATTTGAATTGGACGGGCTTTAGTGGGAATATTCTTTTCACTAAATGACTTGACATAAGGTAAGGGAACGACATGCTGCTTTCGGTGCCAAAAAGCATTGGGCATATCAGAATAGACTTCATTTTTTAACTTTTGTTCAAACTAACTGATTTGTAGCTGAAGTGACTTGTCAGCTAATTGCTGTTCTACCCTTTTGAACTTAATTTCTTCCTTAAGAAAATTAACTTGTTTACTTTTACTTTGAATTAACTTAACTGTCTTAGAAATTGCTGACTTCTGAAGTAACTTAAGACTGTGTAACTCTGGTTTGGTTAGGAACTCAAATTTGACCTTTTCTCCTAATTGACTTGAAGTAACTCCATCATGTTCTACTTGGAAAGGATAAAGTAGTGAAATGAAAGGCAATCCTAAAATTACTTCATCCGTGATATTCTGGATCAGGACAATATATATATATCTAGTCCATGCCAAAACAAAAAGGAAAAAATTATCTTCATATATAATATTTTTTTTCTTATGAACTAATTAAAGATTGCATGTATTATCTAGTAACATTATAAATGGGAGATTCACAACAAGGAAAAGGAAAAATACCTTATAACCCATGAACCTCGAAAGAGAGCAATATGCTGTTAGAACTAATGGTTGATGTTGCCAACCGTGGATGACGTGATTCTAATGGTTTGCTAAGCAAGCAAATAGTAGAAAGCAAGAAACTTCTTGTTCTTAATGCAAAACTTGGATGTCAAAAACTTATCATCAATATCAGAGCCGTCTGAAATGGTTTAAGACAAGATATCACAGTTTTACTCAGCTTATGCATCATACTTCTGGATTTGGGTGGGACTCCGTCTCAAAGAAATTCACAGCTACTGAAGAAGTATGGCAAGATTACTTTAAGGTAAGATTTCAATTTTGTTAAATATTACTTTATAATGATAACTTTCACTTTCGTACTTTTTGCATGTCATTAATTTTTTATATTTTATTTTGGTTTTTGCTAGTCTCATCCAAGTCAAGTGCATCTTCAAAGAGATACATTTGCAAACTACGAGGATTCGGTAGTTGCAATTGGCAATGGAACAGCTGCTGGGAAAAACTCAATTGGACTTGGTGATGATACTAATACTAGAACGTATGAAGTTGGGGAAAGTAGACCTACCAGATTGCAGGATACCAATGAGGGATTTGTACCAAGTCAAAATGAAACATCATACCAATCTTTGTCGTCTGGTAATTTTACTTCATAATAATTCAGTTGAGACCATAACTCGAGCTGAACTGGTAGAAAAAGTTTATGTGGGCATGGATTCAATTGCTACAATTACCACTGAAATTCGAGGAATGCATAGCCTAATGGACAAAAGAGCGAGAGAGAGAGAGAGAGAGAGAGAGAGAGAGAGAGAGAGAGAGAGGGAAAACCAACAATGTTTGGGATGGTATCAAGGAGACTTCGAACTTGGATAATCGTGCTCGTTACAAAGCACTTGGGCTGGTTCATAAGTTGGGAATGAAAAATGCATTCCTGAAAATGTTACCTGAAGAGCGCTCAGAGTGGATACTATACAAAAAGGAATGAGTGTGGTTCTTTGAGATTATGTTTACCATTTTAGATTATGTTGAAACTTTGGTTTAAACTATTAATATCATGTTGGTTTAACATATTTTTAAGACTTTGGTTTGGAAGTATATACCATTTTGGAGAAGTGTTAAGACTTTATTAGTTTAGAATTTGTTGAACTTTGTCTTTTCATTAATGGTATTTTATTTTAATCTATATAGTTATTTACAATGTTATATGAATTTCTCCGCAAGGTTGCACAATTTTCTTGGCTTGTGCAGGGTTGCACAATTGTCTTTGGATGTATATGGTTTGCAGGGTTGCACCATCATCTTCTACCTTCATTTCACACACACACAAATTGACTCTCTTTCTCTCTCTCTGCAAAAATTCCTATCCTTAACCCTAAACCTGAAATTCCTCCACCCATGGATCGTGTCACATGGCGAACCCAAGTCCTCTCGAATCATCTCAACCAACCTTCTATGTCCTCGCCTCTCTCCCCCAACCCATGCGTCGGCTTTTCTCCTCCTGAGCTCTCTGAGCCCTTCGAATTCGATACCAAGGAGATGCGCAAGCTCCTGGACGCCCACAATCTTGAGGACCGGGACTGGCTCTTCGGGCTGATGAAGCAGAGCAAGCTGTTCAATCCCAGAGAGGCCGGTGGCCGAGTGTTTGTCTCGCCTGACTACAACCAAAGCATGGAGCAGCAGAGAGAGATGACCATGAAGCGAATTGCCTACTTGTTGGATCGTGGGGTTTTCGAAGGTTGGCTTACGGAGAAAGGGGTCGAAGCTGAGTTGAGAAAGCTTGCGTTGCATGAGGTTATTGGGATTTATGATCACTCCCTTGCTGTGAAGCTCGCTGTCCATTTCTTTTCGTGGTGTGGGAATTTGATTTATATCACATTTGTTTTTGCTTGTTTTATCCTTTTTTTTATTGCTCAACACGACTCGTTTATACTTGTACATGTATTTTTTTCGTTTTCTGAGTATGGTGGCGTAGTCCATCTTAACAGGGGTAAAGACTATTGGTTGCGTTACATTTTATTGAAATTGGAAAAAAATTTGTAGCTCTTATTGATCTCAATGTCAAATTGTCACTTTCGTGAGATATGAATCAAATTGAGCCGAACACAGAGGGGGGGGGGAGGGAGAGGACCACAAGAAAACTGAAACTGAAATCAAACACCAAGCAATTGAAGTTGAATGGCATTATTTTTTATTGAAAGGGTGGATTTTTTATTTGGTATAATGGGAACTAACCTTTGACCTCTACAAAAATGGCTAATTTGTTGATTTGGTTGGAATGTCAAGGGAGGAGTTCATTTATTATTAGGTTTTATGTTCATTGATGAATTTCAGGGGTGGTTCCATTCAGTTTTTCGGCACAAAGCGCCATCACGACAAGTGGCTAAGGGACACCGAGAATTATGCAATCAACGGTTGCTTTGCAATGTCAGAGTTGGGGCATGGGAATAATGTATGTTGAGGTTGTTCAGTCAATTGGTCTGCCTTCTCAGGCCTGTAGATGGATGTTTGCATGCTCTTTTGCTAAGTTTTCACTGATGTTTTCAGGTTCAAGGAATTGAAAGAGTCACCAATTATGATTCAACTGCTGGAGAATTTGTCATTAATACTCCTTGTGAATCAGCTCAGAAGTATTGGATTGGAGGAGCAGCTAATGTAAGGATCACCTTTTTTTTTTTTTTTTTTTTTCTCTGTCTTTTTTATAACGCAAGGATCACATTAAAAAATGTGCATTTTTTTAAAAAATTTCTCGCCCTTAATTATACTTCACGTCACTGCTGAATTCCTTATAAAGTTCCTCCTCCTGTGCTCTCTGTACACTGATATAGTGCTTTTGTTGTTGATGCTTAGCATGCCACACACACAATAGTCTTTTCACAACTCAATTTATCTGGGAAAAACCAAGGTGTCCATGCTTTTATAGCCCAAATCCGGGATGCAAATGGTAACATCTGTCCAAACATTCGTATTGCTGACTGTGGTCATAAAATTGGGTTAAATGGTGTTGATGATGGTCGAATATGGTAAGGTTCATGTTTCTAGTTTTCATTTCATTTCACTATTAATGTCAATTACAGATTTCTGTAAGTTTCAACAGCGTGTGACTTAGAGGATTTAGAAATGTGTTTTCAGGTTTGACAACGTTCGAATCCCCAGGGAAAATTTGTTAAATTCAGTGGCTGATGTTTCTCCAGATGGGCAATATCTGAGTGCAATAAAAGACCCAGATCAGGTAGTTCTATTAAAGATGGATATATATGTCTTCCTTTTGTTTAGCAAAAGAAGTTCTCTCCTTTTATTATTATCCTCTGTTTTTTTCTTGTCATTCAGAGATTTGCAGCATTCTTGGCTCCATTAACATCTAGTCGTGTATCGATAGCAGTTGGTGCAATTTACTCATCACAGGTAATTGGTCATAAGCATGGTGACAATTAATCATTCTTGCGTCTACGTATTTTTAGGGTTAGGGATTGCAGATATCTCTTACCAGAATTTTCATCATAGATAGAATTATTTATTTCCCTCTGATCAGATAAGTTTAGCAATAGCCATAAGGTACTCACTGACAAGGCGGGCCTTTTCTGTTACGCCAAAAGGGCCTGAAGTCCTATTGCTCGACTACCCTAGTCATCAACAGCGGCTTTTGCCTCTTCTTGCAAAGACGTAAGAATTCTGTGGCATTTTTCGCGTCTCAGTTTAGTAGGAACTTGTTGGAATAACAGCTTTCGCATGAGTCAAATCGATACTGACACTGTCAAATCATTGGATTTTCATTTCGAATTCAGTTCTTATTCCCATCACAGTTTCTATAATAGATTTCATGCTCTTAGATGGTGGATACAGTCAACTTACTAGTGTATTTGCTACTATTGTAACAAAACTGATGGTTCAGGACAAATTCCTGAAGTTGCTTTATTTTTGGTGTCACATGTTTTAAATAAAATTAGTAAATAATAGATATTTTTCTCCTAGATCCTGTGCTTCCTGATCCCTTCAGTAAAATTTGGTACAAATGGTCAACTATTGGTGGTCAAATTATTGGCACTTGTGAAATGTTGTTCCATTAAGCATATAAGCCACTTTTTTAAAATCCTGTGTTCTTACTAATATTTTAATTCCTCATGTGCTTCAGGTATGCTATGAGTTTTGCTGCAAATCACTTAAAAATGATCTATGTTAAGCGGACGCCTGAGTTGAGCAAAACCATCCATGTTGTTTCTAGTGCATTCAAGGCTACACTGACCTGGCATAACATGCGAACTCTTCAGGTCAGGAACTGGAATCTAAAATGCAAGTTAAAGTTATTGTTATATTTGGCCTTGCTGAAAGTTGTTGACATAAATATCAGGAATGCCGCGAAGCCTGTGGAGGGCAAGGTCTGAAGACTGAAAACCGTATTGGTCCTCTCAAAGGTGAATATGATGCGCAGTCCACTTTTGAAGGGGACAACAATGTTCTGATGCAGCAGGTAGCGTCAAGTATTATAGTCTTCTTTTCAAAATGCAATGTCTTTTCTGTTGAGATATGAATTGCTAGCAACGGAAGAAAATTTTTCTCAAAAATAAAATAAAACATCTGATGTGAGCTGTGGTGTGTGCGAAACTTGTTTTATAATAGACTTTTGACATGTACTTAACTTTAGAATAGGGATGGCCTTCTTGGATGGACATTATTTTATGTCCAGTCCAATTTATTACTTTGAAATTGATTATCTATTTTTGCATAAAACAACGTGCTGGTAAGGTAACATATGTGTGTGTGTGCTCGCGTGTGTATACATATATAACACAAATGCGGAAACGTTTTCTTGCCTAGGTTCAGTGAACACCACGCTGAATTTTGGCTAGTTTGTGTAACTGTTTTGTTATAAACTTAGAAATTGTCACTATACCCGTCATTTTTCTACGTTGCCCAGTTAACATGCAATTATAGAGTGGATCAACCCATGTATCATCAATGGTAAAATGTTTTTGTAATTTGAATCTCCTCGGGTTTTAACTCAGGTCAGCAAAGCACTTCTTGGGGAGTATATAGCAGCTCAAAAGAGAAGTAAACCATTTAAAGCTTTGGGATTCGAACACATGAATAAACCTTGTCCTGTCATTCCATCTCAACTTACAAGTTCTACCCTCCAGAGTAGCCAATTCCAGGTGATCTAATTTTTTTTCAAACACTTGGTGCATCTTCAAATCCTATTGGATGCATTGCTTTTTACATTAGTTGATCGATAAAACTTTAAATATTGTAACTTCTTGTCTACATCAGATGGATGCTTTCTGCTTAAGAGAGCGAGATCTACTGAATCGCTTTGCTATGGAAGTGTCAGAACGTCAAAAACAGGGAGAAAGCAAAGAATACTCGGTCATTCTGGTGAGCGGTGTCTTCCCTTCACTAGAACTACTCTACTCTTTCTCTCTCTCTCTAGACTCACAATTTTCTTCACTTTTTCTTGTACCAGAGTTATCAACTTGCCCAAGATCTGGGCAGAGCTTTCTCAGATCGAACAATATTGCAAACCCTCCTAGATGCTGAGGCAGGTGTACCTTCTGGTTCATTGAAGGTAATTCCTAGCAACTGTTTTTGACATTGTGTCTGACATGACACTTGTTGATGATTTAGTCTGGAGATCTGAATCTCCTATGACTAAAGGAGTAGGATGTTGTCATAAATTGGCTTTGAGAGGGAGATGGGTTGGAAAGGGGTTTAGATTCATAGATGGGAAATAGAACTTATCAGGTTTTGTTGTGTCTGAGTCAAAAAAATAAAAAAATCTTGCCTCATGTTCCATCAGAAATCAACAATCTGCCTTACTTCTTTTGCAGCCTGACTATTGAGTTAACAGGAGAATTAAATTAGAGTTTCTTAGTAGACTGTCTATATTGAAGTTACTTTCCCCATTGTAATGTTTGGAATACTTTCCTGTATGAAATGTCTGTTACTAATCAATTTCCAGAAGCTATAAAATTATTTTGAGAAGGTGAATTAAATCCAGTCATTGATTACATATTTGTTTCGGCTGCAGAATGTCTTAGCTATGTTGAGGTCCATGTATGCATTGATTTGCCTGGAAGAAGACCCGGCATTCCTTCGATTTGGGTACTTATCAACTGATAATGTTGCTGCTGTGAGGAAAGAAGTAAGCAGACTGTGTGGTGAACTGCGACCACATGCACTTGCCTTGGTCAGTTCCTTTGGCATCCCTGATGCTTTTCTGAGTCCTATAGCTTTTAACTGGATTGATGCAAATTCGTGGTCTTCAGTTCAGCACTAGCACGAGTCTCAGTTTATCCCTCCCTCATACCTCATTTTTAATTGAAGAAAACACATTTCATGTGCGGAACTATTAGAATTAGTTGTGTAATAAGTAATCCTGTATGTCATTTAATTTTATAAATTATAGATGGCATCAACTCCAAAATCATTTAATAATAAATGTGTTCGTTCTTTATATTTTTCATCACATCAAGTATGATGAAGCAATTTATGCTGTTCCACCTACGTCAATCAAACCAAACTATCATGACTCTGTCATATGAAGTATTTAGGATTCTGTCGAATTTATCACGCAGCTTGTAGGTTTTCCCTTTAGTCAATGGGGTTCAAAAAGTTGCAAACTTGGAATCAAACTTCCATGCATGAAATTAAACTATTGTGATTAAAACGAATGGGTGCGTTAGTTGGATTGGCACAAGCCTTTGGTGTGCTCCCAAGTGGTTCTAGGTTCAAGTCTTCATGGTACTCGTGTGTGTTAGTTTTCCCCCACCCTCTCTTCCCTTCCTAACTTTGGCAACAACAAAAACTATTGTCATTAAATTGTAATAATTAATAAAGTAGATGTATTTACCTTAGTGTTTAAAATCAGCAAAGCACCCACTAATGTAGTTGTTTGGAGCTATTGCTTCCCCAGGAAAGGTCCTGGGTTATGGGTTCAAGTTCTAGCATCTGTATAGTGTGTGAGTTTAGTATGTTATGCCCCCTTTCAATAAAAACAGGTCCTAAAAAAAGGTGTTCAAAATCATAATTTGGTTGTCTGGTAAGTACATCGGACATGGTAGAGAGAATGGTTGGTAAGTATTATGATTTTGCATTTTCTAAGACCAAAAGCTCTCCCACTTTTTCTTTTTCTTTTTTGGCCCGAAGTTAGGAAGGTGGAGGTAGATTTTTTTATACGTATCAAAGTGTTATGAGGGTTCAAATCTGAGACCACTAGTCTGCAAGTACATAATGTTTTTCACTATGCTAGACACGTTGGCAAACCAGCTTTTCTAATATACAAATAATGAGAGATTCTCCAATAAGCATTTTATGTTAAGGATTGGTTAGACACTTCTAATCTTGGGCGTTGGATTGCATTCATTAAATGTGTTAGTAGTCTCTTAGATGTAATCCAACAGTCGAGATTAGAAGTATGTAACCAATCCTTAACTTAAATACTTATTGGAGAATGCCCCTACAAATAATATCAGATAATTATACAAGCTAATGAGAATGAGAGTTGGTAGCTATGTTGCACGGACACGAATACGAGGACACGAAAACGTAACACGGCGACATAACGACACGGTAAATCTCAAAAAACTAGGACACGGACACGGCTAGGACACGATAATTAAAATAATAATAAATCCTAATAAAATTATAATAGTATATACCTATATTAAAAATAATTCATACTCAATACTTCAATGTCATAATACAATAAAACAAAACAAAGTACTCATATTCATAATTTATACATAATAATTAATTCACCACAAAATATGATTGAGCATGAGAGGAGGCCTCATTTGAATTAGCCTTACTCATCGTTCCCTAAACACAATAAAGCACTATATACATATTTATTAACACATAAAACGATTTCCCACCTCATAAAATAAGAATTGGCTTAGCATTAAAAAATAATAATAATAAAAAAAAAAGAAAAAAGAAAAAAAGTGAATGAATTACCCACTCAAAAAGATACTTCTCGCACGACCAAATTGTTATCAATATCTTTAATCAACCAAAATGTTTGGGCCTAATTTCCACGCGCTAGCCTATTTGGGTACTGGGCCATATTAACGACATGAGTTTGGACTTTGTTTTACCAAAATTGGAAGTTAGCCCAAGATGTTTTAGAAGCCCAGACCATTTCAAACTAATTGCAAAATAATTTTTCACAAGTTAATTACCATTAATAGTGATTTAATCTGAAAAAGCCAAATTTAAGTGGTTTAAATTATACCCAGCTTCTAGTTTTTTCCAAGGGCTCAAGGTTTGGTCAATCACCATTGATTAATTCAAAGATCAGATCAGCAGATAAAGGGGAGGATTTTTCTTTCCACAATACCCACATGATCCCAATTACAAGACGTCAATTGGAGAAAAGGGCAAAGGATATGCAAGGGAGTTGGTAGAAAGGTGAAATCAGAAACCACTCCCCATAACCATTAAATGCCAGAAAAAGAGGGCCAAGTTTCCTTCCCATACTCATGAGGGTCTCATCAGCACAAACTTGATTTACAAGAGATGAACAAGAAATAAGAGAGTTGGTTGTCAAAAGGTCACTCTTGATGGGGGCTTTTTCTCGTTAGAATAACTATTACCCTTTTTCATTGGAGTAGAGAAACCTCTCAGTGAGTGTCCTCCAGATATTAAGGAATAATCACCCATGCAGATTTCATATAAATATAGAAGGATGTGAACTGAATCAAGGACAGCAAAAAAAAATCCAATCAAAACAAAAGACTCTCAGTCACACTGACAAAATCAAGCAAGATCACACGATCTCAAAAGTTTTCAAACTCTGAAGCAATCAAGCTCCGTGGTTTGTAAAAGCCATCCAGCTTATGAAAAAATAGGCAGAACTCAGACTTCTGACTTCAGTTCAGCTCAAAGAAGAAGTTCACAAAGGAAACGAGATTTTTTTTCTCGTTACAAATTTGGTTCAGAACAGGTGAATGAAGTGGAGTTCGGGTTTTTCATAATATGAAAACCTCAACAAATTTCCAGAGATATCTTGATGTCTTAGAATCACCAAAATAGCCCTTGGGTGATTCACAGTTAAGCAGAATACGTACTGAAGCGCAGTTCCAGACCAGCAATGGCCAATGTAGCCACTTCCAATCTAGTCAAGACTGAAGAGATCTCAATTCTGTCCACTCGATAAGCCTCTCCTTGACTAAATTTGATTAAAGCTTTGTCAATCTCAACATTGGTATCGATTTCCAGCTGATCCCCATTAGTTGAAAGTGTTGACGTGCAATTCTAGCACAAATATATCTAATCCAACTTGAGTCACAAACAACAATCCAAGCAGAAATCGAAGCCCAATATTTTGCTGTCCTTCCGGACTTGGCATTTCTCTTTTGTCTAAATTGTGTAATAAACAGTTTTCTTTGAACTAGTTTTAATTTATTTTCAACATTCATTTTTGGCTAGACTTACTAGTTTTACTGTGAGAAATTGTAAAGTTCTCACCCGTCTGAGGCAAGAAAAGAACTTACTTGAGAGATATTTCTCACCCAAATTCACAATCACTTGATCAAAATCAATAGCTTGCGGCGCAAGTTATTACATTTCATAGTCTATTAAGGTTTTTAACCGTTAACAGTGGTGCGCTCGCACACAAAAAGAAAGTTGGCTTGTTGACCATCAATGGTGTTTGGGTCAATGAGGAACTTTACCCTACCACCATAAAAACTACATCAAAATGGGTAAACACAAAAATATCAGCTCTGCTACAAAAAAATATTTAAACAAAAAATTGAAGCCAGTAATCTGATAAAACTGATTAAAATAAAAATAAAAATAATAAATCAGACCCTCGCCTCACCTAGAGCAATTCGTAAGCATTTATTGATGTTTTCCGACCAAAAAAGAAGAAGCATTTATTGATGTTTTGACTTCAAATAATTTAAAATAAGATGAGAAGAAAGAATATGTGGAGAGGGAGAGAAGAAAAGCTGGGTATTTTCATGAAAGTGCAGCTGGCTGGGAGAGAAGAAAAGCCCACTTTTGAAAACTATTTCAAATATGCTCACAACTGTTTCAATAACTATGTTGTAACCCCAGTTTTTGTTTTAAAATTTCTAAAATGGTCCCTGTAGTGTCTTGACTTATGTTGATCGTGTCCTTAAGGCCCCGTTTGGTTCACGGAATGAATTTGATGGGAAATCATTTCCCATGTCATTTCCCAAGGGATGGGAAATGGTGATTCCTTTCCCATGTTTGGTAATGCCGGGAAAGTGACCCGGAAATATCACTTTTTTTCCTTTCCCATGTTTGTTTTGAGTAGGAATGGAAAGCAAATTTTGTTTAGTTTCCCAATTGTACCCCTATTAAAATAATAAAAAAATACCAATAATTGTTGGATAAAAATTGTAATTATGAATTGTTAGTAAGGACAAATTAGTCAAAAAAAAAGTTAGTCTTACTTTCCCATGGGAAGGGAAAGTGAAACCCAAGTAGGAAGGAAGGATTCACTTTCCCTCCTACTTTCCCATGTGTTAGGCAACGCTTTCCCATGCCTGACTTACCAAACATGGGAAAGCAATTAGTTTCCCACCCCCACGATTCCTTTCCCATGAACCAAACGCAGCCTAAGTGTCTTGATCATTAACCATATCCAAGCCGTGTCCGAGGTGTGTAGGGTTTAGGGTGTGTCCACGTGTCCGCGTGTCACTTCGAGGCTTCAGCCTGATTGAATGTACGTGCTGCATAGGTTGGCGGCTGGGACTGAAAAAAAACGAAACACTCTCTCTCCTACTCTGGCAACTCCGAAAGACTCAACTACTTCTCAAGCCCAAAGCCCTCAAAATCAAAATCGCCGCTATTCACTTTGGGGATTTCATAGTGCCACGAGATCTTAAGCATTTTTTAGAAACAGGAGTTTAGAATTAGAATGATGGAGATGAGCTGTGCTGAGCACCACAATTACGCGGCGGCTTCTCAGTTTATCACTCTCACAGTTGGGAGGGTGTTGGGGGCGTTGAAATTGGAGTCTACGCCGATAAATACAAAAGGGTATGAGGCATTGTTGGGTTTGGTGGAGAATACATCTTCTGGGGATAGCTTTGATTTGTATTATGAGTTGTTTATGCACAACGAAAATGCTTTGGAGATATTGGAGAGGTTGGGCTTGGCTTTTGATGCCCTGAAGAATCAGCTTTTTGGGTATTTGCACCAGTCTGTGGGAAATCAATTGTTTGGCAATGGCAATGCAGATAAAGTAGCAGCACCTTTGCAGGAAGATCAAAATGGAACTGCATTGGTATCTTCTTCAACATCAAAAGCTATGAGGTAAAGTTCCAATGACCTTTTGTAATAAACAAAACCAAAATAAATATCAGATCCAAAACAACAGTATCTTATAATTAGAAATTTGTTAAAGGATTAGAGATCTTATAATAATTTTCTCACTATAAAAGAAGATCCATGTTGCTACACCTACTAAACTTTTGTAGCTAATGTCAGCGATTTGTTGACAAATAATTTTACTTGTATTTTTCAGATGGCAGAATGCTGCTCAGCCACAGGACCACAAAGCACAGATTTCAGATCGTTTTGTTGACAACAACTCAAGGCTCAAGATTGCAATTGTTGGTTTTGGAAACTTTGGTCAGTTCCTCGCTAAAACAATGGTACGTCAAGGCCATTTAGTTCTAGCCTACTCTCGATCGGATTGCACCGATGTGGCTCAAAAATTAGGGGTTTCTTACTTCTCCAATGCAGAGGATCTTTTCGAAATGCTTCCAGAAGTAGTACTGATTTGTACTTCCATTCTTTCAACTGAGAAAGTCCTTAGGTCATTGCCATTGCAAAGGTTGAAGAAGAATACTTTGTTTGTTGATGTTCTTTCGGTAAAAGAATTTCCAAGAAATCTGTTACTTCAAAATTTGCCGCTGGATTGTGATATACTCTGTACGCATCCTATGTTTGGACCAGAGAGTGGTAAAAATGGGTGGAATGGTCTTCCTTTTGTTTACGACAAGGTCAGGGTCGGAGGTGACGAATCAAGAGTATCACGGTGCAACAAATTTCTGGACATATTTGCACGGGAAGGGTGCAAAATGGTTGAAATGTCTTGCGCAGAACATGATACGCATGCAGCAGCGTCGCAATTCATTACACACACTGTGGGAAGGGTTCTGGGAAAGTTGGGTTTGAAATCGACACCAGTCGACACAAATGGTTACAAGACTTTGTTGAGTTTGGTGGAGATTACGGCAGGAGATAGCTTTGATCTCTACTATGGGTTGTTCCTGTACAATATGAATGCAATGGAACAGCTAAAAATCTTGGACATGGCTTTTGAATCATTAAAGAAGCAGCTTTTCAGGCGTGTGCATGGTGTTATTCATAATCAAATTTTTGAGGAAACACCAGATAAGTGTCACGTTATGCAGTAAAGAAGACATTGACCATTATCTGAAGACATGAGTGAGTTCAAATTGTTGGAGGTTTTTTTGGTTGTCCCTGCATTTTGCTGCTGACTTGGAGATGTTTTGTATCGTTTGTTAGAGTAAAATAGTAAATGGAAGCTCCATTTTGCTTCCTTTAAGTGTTGGGTTTTTTTTTTGGGTCTGAAAACCGCAATTGTTAGTCAACTGTATAATGCTTCAACTGCCAGTGGAATTGGGATTTAAAGCATTCCTAACGTTACTGCAGTCGAAATTTATTTCAAACAAAGATGCTAAATCTACTGAGTTATTAAATCCAATCTCATTCAATTTGAGCTTGAATCTAGTGAGTTATCAAGTCCAGTCCAATCAAGTACAGCCCAATCCAATCCACTAACATTTGGTACCTAGAATTGTAGGAAATCAATATATGTTGGAAGAAATCAATGTAGAGGTGAATGATTTTTCATTTTGAAGGGATTATGATGTATAAATTATAAGGTATTGACAAGACATCCCACCATTTCATGAGTTATTCATCTTCTACTTTTATTTTTTTATTTTTTTGGGCCGTTACCTTCATTTTCATTTCTTCCTTTAACATGCTTAAAAATATTGGGAGTTATCCTAAAGATTTTTTCTTATGCTACTCATTTGTATTCAAAGTGGCTAACATAAGTTCTCGTCCCCCAGAAAATTACAGAAATAAAATTAAAAAATAAACGAATAAATAGAAACTAAAAACTCACAATACCAGCATTAAACACAGAAGGAAATAGCATTTATGTACATTATCACAAATTTACTGTAATTTTAGCAGGCTGTACACTTTACTATAATAAATTATTCGCATCATTGTCAACCTTACCCCGATGGTTAAGATCTTTCAGTAGTTGGAAGTTGAGGCAGTTTGCAACCATCTAGCATAACGCAGGAGAACTTGACAGCATCAAGACACTAGGTCCACTCCACCCCAAAAAGGTAGAATAACACAAACAATACGTCAATACACAGCGGAAACTTGACAAACTAGATGTTAGATTCTTCTTACATGCAGGCAAGTTTTCCCAACTAAGTAACCATAATAGTCGGTCATATTTGTGGCGATATGATTGTATGAACCACAACACTAGAGGTTTTGGTGAATGTAGTAATTTGAATTTCAGCAAAATGTACATTTCCAAAACATCAGGGTTTAGGTAGTTGACGTTGTCTGATTATGAGAAGAAAAAACATTTCCAGCATCAGCCTTTGTGCTAGCTTTCCCCTTAACATTGCTTGCATCATCTGTAGGAACCTCAGCAGTGAGCCTTCCCATCTTCTTCTGCAGATCAGCAAGCGGATCACTTGATACTTTTCCTTTGGGACTTTTCTTTGCACTGCCAAACTTGAGCTCCAACCTATATAGTGCACAGGCATCTGAGTTGTTGACCTCATATTCAAACAAATGCCACTCTCTATCGCTTGAAGGCTGTGGGTCCATATAATAGGACCTTTTCTGCCCCCCAAATTCCTTCATAACCTGCTTTCTTGATTCATGCCAACCACGCCCGTTATAGTCTGGCAATGACCTCTGCTTTCTATTTCCACTCTCAAAGGCCCTTCTAGGCTTACCAAAAAAAAGCCACTCCCTAATCGTTTCACCATCAAGAAAGGAAAGATCAAATAGCTCTGCAATATTGAAAGCGAATCAGTCAAAAATTAGAAGATAGCAAGCTACATCATAATGAACCAAAGAATGACTGCCAACAGGAAAAAGAAACCAAACAGAAAATATAAATAGGTTGATAGTAGTGAGAAATGCTGTAAATGTTCATGGAGGATAACGAACAAGCTAAACCAAAAAGGAAAATAAAATATTGAGAAAAAAAAAAGAGTATGCTGGCTAACCAGGAGCATTCCATGGACATTTTAGAGTAGCAGCCCCTTCACAATTGGGGATTCCCACATCCTTCCCCTGTGTCTTAGCATTAAGTGCGGCTAAAAGTGAACTATCCTTCAAAGCAATGCCTCCAGGTCGCAAAATTGGAGGCCTTCCAAGAAGACCTTCATTTAGCGCCAAAAGAGCATGACCACTACTGCAATAGTTCTGGCACCTATTTGATGCAGGCCTGGAACACTCCCAAAAAGCACATTTTGGCCCCAAGAAAGCAGATACTGGAGGACATATATCTGGCAGAACATTTGGCACAACATCCTCTTCAGACTGCGTGATATTGTTGCCCTCAATGAAAAGCCCTTCATCTAAGTCTCCATGAAAATCAAAGTGATGATATTTTAATTGAGTAGTTAAATCTGAGTTATCAACCATTGTATTCTGCAAATTGGAAGCAGTGTAGCATTGGTCAAATCCTTGAAATATATCTTCTTCAGGTTCCTTAGAAACAAAAAATTCCTGAAAAGTTGGGCACACAGGGAGATCGTGAATAATCAATCATGACGCAAGTATGCCTACCCTTACTCTCTGAACAACAGCATACTGTCAAGACTACATTCTGCGATCATACTAAAGTAAATCATATGCTCAAGTTATTCATGGTTTTTATCTTCTTTTCCACGGCCACATACTTTGGGTGAACTACTAGCATTCATAATTAATTAGATGCCAAAGCAACCAATATGGGAAGTATCACATTCGACTTAAAAAAAAATTGGAAACTTGCACCAAATATCCCGAATATTACAAATGTACTTCATCAGTAAACTACAGGTCACTTGCATTAGAGCATTATTCACCTCTTAGAATATATGAACATTAAAAATAAAGGATTTTTAGTTATTACTAAATTGATTTGAATAAGACAATTGCAAAGTCAATTAATGAAAAAGCAAAAGAACAAAAAAATATATCTGTAGATAGGAATCAAGCTGTACTGTATAAACTAATGGAAAGTTTAATCAAGTATCCTGACATCTAAAATATAGGGGTGTTAAATAAGCTACCTCTCAGAATTTATATGAAAACAGCTAGGACCATTAGCTTTACCAAATTTAATTTATTAAATAAAATAAAATGATACTGACAAATCAATGAATAAGAGCAAAACTTTTAAAAAAAATCAAATTCTGGGCACTCCAACAAAACCAAAAGCGTGAAGTGCAAAAGATGTTATAAAAAAGGATGACAATCAACAATTACAATCCAAGAAAGAAGGAAGAAATCTCAATCTATTTGGTTGTCGGGAAAGGTGTATGACATGTAATCATTATCTTCATAAGTCAAAGAAATATATAGTGTCAAATTTAGCTGAAAATATCTTTTCCTTACAATCATTCCAAAACAGAATGGGAAAACTATGTTGACCAAATGACAACACATAAAGAAGAACTTCAAATGAAAAGTTAGCTGATACAGCACAACAGTCATATACACATAACATTAACAACAGGGAAAAATATACACCTCTTTAAATGCCAACATATTACTCGAATGAAGGTTTAGAAGATCGGATTCTGGCATAGATGGTGGCAATTGCTTTAATGGACTTGTTGCATCATCTTCCTCATCTAAGTGTTTCAAGACCCGAGCTAACTCCTCCTCGCAAAATGATCCAAGGCTACCACCCTACAGAATTCACATATAAAATTTTATATATCTACCTAACACTAGTTCACACAAAAGATACAGAATACAGAATAGAAAGCGGAAAATTGGTGCGGCCACCAAATTAGGAAACGCACCAGTAGAGAAGATGCTGGGGATGGCTCATTGAGTTCGGCCCTCCACTCCCGAACCATCTGATTCGCTTGTTCCACCAAGATTACAATGTCATCAGTTCCACTCTCTTTCTTGGCAGCCTGAACATTGGTGAGCATCCCTTGAAGGTCTTCCAATCGAGTCTTTGTTTTTTCCTTCAACAGCTTGTGAGATGGAGACTCACACTTGCCCTTGGAGCCCTTGAGCATTGCTACTCTCTCCTCAAATCCCTAAAAAAAAAAAAACCCATAATGCATTAATTCATTGATTTCAACTAAGACAGTGATGGGTTGCTGAGAAACTGCATCACCCTGTTCAGTGTTTCAATCCCTCCCCAAAACCCAAACTCGACAACAGTGATCGGCTGCTTTTTCCACTAAAAAAACCCTAGCTCAACAAATTGCAATGAAGAAAAAGTGTTCTTTTCCACCAAACAACAAAGAAAGATGCCAACGCTGAATTCATGACCAGAAATAAAACGAAAAAAACAAAATAGAAGATGACGAATTGAAGATCAAAAAATCGGTGTGGTTAAAGAAAAAGACGGTGGTGTTGAGAAATTAGATCATGAGAATGCCCTAAAACCTAGAATGGAAAACCAAAAGCATAGAGAAGCACAGAAACTAACGCCGATTTTACCTGAATGTTTTGCAGACTTTTGGGTTCTGACTCGTAGTAAACATGGTTTTACATATTTAAAGGCAATATATGCAATATGAGGAAAAGACATTAAAATAATTTCTAGGCAATAGACTATTCAAAAACACTTTTCATATGGATGAAGGCAAAAGCACGAACTCTCGATTCAAACGAAGACAAAATTATGTTTTTCGAATGGCGAAAGAAAAAATTACTACAATTCGGCCCTCTCCTATCATAGAGAACTACAAGAATTAGTTAAAGGGATAACAGAAAATCGAGTTAAGAAAAAGAGATTTAAGGAGATAGAAGAAGGAGAAGAAGGAGGCTTACCCGTTGGAGAGGAGAGAAGATCTGCCGCCGGAAATTGTCCCGTTGGAGAGGACTGAGACACGGCACTGAGACTGACAAAATTTCGAAGAAAATCGAATTAAGAGAGAGAGAGAGAGAGAGAGAGAGAGAGATTTAAGGAGATAGAAGACGGGAGAAGGAGGCTTACCCGTTGGAGAAGAGAGGAAATGCAGCCGCCGGAAATTGTCCGCTGGAGAGGAGGAGCCGCTGTAATCGAGATGGAAGAAGGAGAGGAGCGACTCGAAATGGAGGAGAGAATGACCCAACCCTAAGGGCTATCAATTCTAACTCTTAAGACTTTTTTCAAGTGAGTATTGTATAGAGTACATTTTTTTTTTTTAATAGCAAAAAGTCACTTTTGATTCTCCTAGTTTGCCAGTTTTATTACTTTGATTCACTTGTAGTTTCAATTTGAAGCAATTCAAGGATAATCTTCAATTTTTGCTAAGATCTTTTAGTTGTAGAAGGGAAATTTAGTCAACAAATTATTAAGAATTCATTCATTTTAAAAATAAATATTAAAGACATAAAAAAACGAAGTAAAATCTTAAAATTGAAAAAAAGAGAGGGTAATTTCACTTTACTACAGTAAAGTTTATCGACTTTTAGAGTTTGATACATCAAATTCTTTTCGTTTTAGTCACATACACAAAATTGATTTTCTTACCACTTTCATACATGCCGTCAATCTTTCTGTTAACAAGTTTGTTAACTAATGACGTGGCAACAAATATGCCACGTAGACTCACTCATATGATATCACGTGGTCCACATATACTATTAAATAAATAAATATTATTAAAACCAAAAAAAAAAAAAACATTATTAAATAATTAAATAAAAAAACTAAAAATAATAATTTTAAAAAAAAATCCCCCTCACTTGCTCTCTCAGCCCTCTCTCCTTACTCTCTCTCCTCTCGCCCTCTGCCCCCATCGAACCTAGAACCCCACCCTAAGGGTTCATAGACCCCTTTGATCCACCCCACCCCACCAACACAACCTCACAGACCCCCACTTCCTCGACCCAACCCCCAATCCCTCCTTCCTCGACCTGCTTCCTTCCGCTCTCCCTCTCTTCCTCTCTCTTACCCTCTGTTTTTCTCTCTACCCATAACACCCCCAAGCCCAACGCCATCATACAACCACCCTCCCACCTGAGATCCACCCCCAGCCCCACTCGAGACCCATCCAGATCCTCTCTCTCTCTCTCTCTCTCTCTCTCTCACAGCTCTCCTTTTGCAACCCATTCCCCCATCCTCCTCCTCCCACCCCCTTAAAACCCAGAGCCCAACCAACCCACAACCCACCCCCAAACCGGCAGAACCCAAAACCCACCCGCAACCCCACCCCCCAGATGCAAAGTGTTAGAAATTTTTTTTCTTTTTCAATTTTTGAATTTGCACACGAGAGAGAGAGAGAGGGAGAGAGAGGGATTTTTGTTTTTAGTTTTTTATTTAATTATTTAATTATTTAATTAATTAATTTTTATTTATTTATTTAATAATATATGTGGACCATGTGGCATCATATGACTGAGTCTTACGTGGCACATTTGTTGCCACATAAGCAGTTAAGAAAATCAACTTTGTGTATACAATTGAGACGAAAAAAATTGAAGTATCGAACTCTAAAAGTTGGTAATTTTTACTATAGTAAAGTAAAAATTACCCAAAAAATAATTCACACTACACATCACCCTCCTCCTACTCCCCATCACCTTGTCCATCAAACCCAGAGCATCACAATCGACCAATGTTACCTCATTTATAATAGGAAAATCACTACATTTACAGGATGCATCTTGAACGAAATTGGCATCTTTATTGCCCACCTTATATGTAGATTTACTAATAGACCTTCCAACTCTTCCAATTGGTAGCTGAACACTCAGTCACTAAAGCAATATGACCCTACTGAATATTAAAGTTGCTTTTTTGGACTGAACGAACACTTACTTTTTCATTTATCTATGCTATCTGTTAGTTGGGATAAGTGTCCCTCGGTCTCTTCCATTAGCTCCAGCTATGTATTTTTTGGTTTGTGTGTCTTTGTCAGATACAAATAGACTCAAGTTGCGTAGCTCTCTTTAGTAACTCAAACTCAGTTTTTGAGCAGTGATTCTATTGGAGTATTGTTACTCATTTTCACAAGTGTGTTATTTGATCTTGGGCTAGTGTATTTTGTTTTACACTACTTAGGTTTTGTTTTTCACATGTATCAGAGCCACAAGGGTGGTAGTGGCTGTGTGGTTCATACCATTGGTGAAGAAGATCAGCTGGTGGTTCTCCAATAGATGGATTCTTCAAATCGGATTACTATGTTTGGCATAGAGCTGCTCAACCAGTCAAACTACATGATTTGGAGATCGTGTATGGAGTCTTATTTGGTAGGGGAAGAGTTATGGGATGTAATTGGTAGTTCTAATACAACCAAGCCTGAAGAATTGAAAAAGTGGACAAAGACAAAAGCTAAGGCTAAGTTTGTGTTGAAGAGATCTGTTTCTCATGGGTTGTTTGAACATATCATTAAGTAAGTCATCCAATGATATTTGGGAGACTCTTAACACACTATTCAACAAAAAGGATATTGGAAGGCTACAATTGCTAGAGAACAAATTGGCAAATTCAACTCAAGGTGATCTCTCAATTTCTCAGTTTTTCTTGAAGATTAAAAATCTGTGCTCAGATATTTCCTTGTTAGATCCAGATGAGCCAGTTTCACAAGCACGAATAAGGCGGCACATAATTCGTGGCTTAAAAAGGAGAACACTCCTTTTGTGACATCAATCCAAGGATGGAATCCATGACCCACCTTGGAAGAGTTTGAGAATTTGTTGTCTTCTCAAGAATCTCTAGCTAGTCAAATGGTTGGAGTTTCTATTTCAAGTAACATTAGAGAAGCATTCTTCACAAATGGGAAAAATAATTTCAAAACTGACAAGGTATTCAAGAAGCATGAGGATAGTTCTGGTGAATCCTTCAGTCAACAAAATAAGAAGAATTTTATATGTCTTCAGTGTGGGAAAATTGGCCATATAAAGAAGTAGTGTTGTGTTAAACTGAATGAAGGCAATTCAATCCACGAAAGTGGTGATTCTCACAACTATGTCCACGATGAAGATGAAGAGAATTGGGGGAAATGTTTTCTGGTAGAAACTAAAACCATAGATGCATTGGCATCTACTAATCTTCAAGATGAATGATTGTAGACTCCGGTTGTGGCCACCATTTAACGGGTGATGAGTCAAAGTTTTCTAGGTTGTAGCCACATAAAGGAAAAGAAACCATGGTGACAGCGGACAACACAGTTCATCAAGTTGAGAAGGAAGGCACTATTATTGTCAATAATAGAGGTAACGACTCTATCACCTTGACAAATGTATTTCAAGTTCCAGGAATGTAGAAAAATTTATTTTCAGTTGCAAATGCCGTGGATACTGGTCATTATGTTTTATTTGGACCAAATGATGTGAAGATTTTTCGGAATGTTGAGAATTTAAAGGCAGATGTTGTCCACACTGGTAAAAGGGTAAAAGATACTTTTGTTTTATCTGCATCTTCATCGTATATTGAAAAAGTGAGTTGCAATGAAAATGCTTCCTTATGGCATGCTAGGCTGGGGCATGTGAATATAGATAAACTGAAAGTTATGGTTCAAAAAACTTTGGTTAATAGTTTACCAAACTTGACAACTTTTCCCAACAAAGAAAGTTGTGAAGGATGTCAATTTGGAAAGGCTCATCGTCTTCCTTTCACCAAATCTTTATCTAGAAGCAAGGCTCCTTTAGAATGTATTCACAGTGATTTGTTTGGACCTATATGAACCCCTTATTTTTTTGGTTCTACATATATGTTCATTCTTGTTGACGATTATTGAAGATATACATGGGTTTATTTTATAAAACAGAAATCATATGCTCTTTCCAAGTTTCAAGAGTTTAAAGAGACTGTGGAAGGTGATTTTTGGCTTAAAAATTAAGCGCTTCCAAACAGATAATGGAGGAGAGTTTATCTCAGATGATTTCTTCAATTTTTGTCAACAACTTGGCATGAGCAAACAACTATCATGTTGTTGGATAGATTTTACTCTATCTATTTCTCAGAAGTGCCCGAACCAATTATAGTATAGGAATGCAAGAACGAGGTCGTTCTACAGAGACTTGAATGAAAGACACTTACTACTACTACTTAGACTCACAAGTAACCCAAGACTAAACAGAATTTAAATGAGGTTGAGTTTAGTTTGTTTGGAGTGAAAACTACTAAAGGGGAATGCTTGCAAGTGACCAGCAAGTAGATTTTTTTAGAAAAATTTAGAGGCAATGAAACAAGCACTAGGGGTTCAACTTCACCATGACAATCCAATTTCAAGCTACAAGTTAACAATCATCCAAGTTGATTAATTCAATTTATGGAGTTCGTTCTTTCTTATATATGATTGTCCATATGGTGTTTGGTTTTAATCAAGTACTCAGAATACACAATTTAGCTATGGTGTTTAGTCTAAACCATGAATTTGAATCCATTAAGCTTAAGAAGAACACTGAGGAACCAAGTAAACATTTAAACATGGTGTTTGTCCTAAATGCATACCCACTCATTCACTAATCAGTTCAAGAGTCATCTGGTGTTTATGCAAACTTGAACTAGATAACCAACATGCAAGTGTTAGTAGTGTCCAGCTATCAAAACAAGCATAAAGATTCAACTAAGAACAAGTGAATGAGACTAGAAAACTGGAATTAATCAACAAAGAGTAACATTAACTTGAAAACATGAAACTGTCTTGTCAGGCTACATTGAAACCCTAGCTATGGTAATTAGTTACACCCCATTAATGGAAAATACATTTGAATCATAATAAACATGGAGAGAGTAAGACAAACCCGTGAAGAACGAATTATGTTGTTGAAGAACTCCTCACAGCTTCCACCATGTATGCTGCAGCTAGAGATGAAGAGTGGTGTAGATTGTGTGGATTGTATGGATTGTGTTTGGGAAATGATGGGAAGGTGGAGGATGGAGTGATCTATGGGAGAAGTGTATGAGGTTGTGGTTGATGAATGTTTGAGTGAGATGTGAGAGTAGTGCTGGGATGGGTGAACTTCTGGGAAATGGAAGAGAGGGAGTGTCAATCTCAGGATGTGAATGATGAAAGTTTTTGGAATGGAAGTGGTATTTATAAGGAGAAGGAAAGGGGAAATCTGAATTGAATATGACTACTACCTGCAACACCTAACACACCAATCCAATTGAAAATTAGCTTCTTTTCTTATTTGGCTGTTGCACTTCACCAACAAATCCCACCAGAAACAATAGCTCATGC
Organism: Prunus kanzakura; assembly: GCA_020521455.1. Classification (NCBI taxonomy): domain Eukaryota; kingdom Viridiplantae; phylum Streptophyta; class Magnoliopsida; order Rosales; family Rosaceae; genus Prunus; species Prunus kanzakura. The sequence continues at coordinate 729,371 of BPUM01000803.1, read as the reverse complement.
ATAGCTCATCATGACTAAGCCACAAAATAGCTCATGCTTAGGTCAGAATGACCAACAACTTCTTGGGCTCACGAATTGGGTTTTGCTTAATCAATGACGACTTTGAGCCCACCATATTCAAGTTCAAAATGTCTTCTTTCCAACCACATGTCATTTGCCCCAATCCAAGGATGAATGAAGAAGATAAGTCTGAAATGAATTTCTAACTCAATCTTCAGTTTTTACACATTTTTGCACCATTTTGCTTCAAATGCCTCAAGTGGTATCTAGAGCTCAATGAACTAAATGACAAACACAAAATAGATTAAAAGCACAAGTTTTACTTTAAAACATAACCAAACAATAGGGTAGAGTGCTACAAAATGATACACAATTATGCATTGATCACAGGTGCTGAAACACCTCAGCAAAATGGAGTTGCTGAGAGGAAAATTCAACATCTTGTGGAGGCATGTAGGAGCTAGTTACAATCTAAAAATTTACCCAAAGCCTTGTGGGTAGAGGGTATGATGTCTGCAGCTTACGTAATCAATCGTTTCTCAGTCCAAACAATATGAAGAGTCCTTATGAGATGATATTTGGAGAAAAGCCTACTATGAAGCATCTTAGAGTTTTTGGCTCAATTTGTTATGTCCATGTTCCTGAGTCAAGGAGAAGTAAGTTGGATGCAAAAGCTAAAAAATGCATCTTTGTAGGCTATGATGTAAGGAAGAAGGGCTGAAAATGTTTAGATCCTGAAACCCATAATTTTGTTGTTTCAAGAGATGTGGTATTTGATGAAATCTCATCATATTATGATCTGCAAAGTGTCTCTGCTGATGATAAGTTGAACTTCCACAAAATTGCTACAGTTAAGTTGCAAACATCTTCTAGTTCTCCAGTTGGTTATCATCATCCATCTATTGTATAGAAAGGTGAAAGGGGGAGTCCTTGTTGTCCAAATGAAGAAGGGATGCAAAATGGAAATATTTCACAAGGAGACGATCATGAAACAAATCAAAGACCAAGAAGAGCAATTGTGAAACCTGCTAGGTATTGAGATGAGAACTTTACAAGCACATATTCATGTTTCTTTGCAGGTCGAGTTGATGATAAGAAACTTTATTGTTATGAAGACGCTAATGATGCTAAAGAATGGAAGCATGCCATGGATGAAGGAATGGCAACCCTTGTTAAAAATGAGACGTGGGACTCTGTGCCTAAACTTGAAAAAGTGCATCTTATCACATGTAAATGCGTCTCTAAATTGAAGAGGAAAGCTAATGCAAATGTAGACAGATTCAAGGCTCTTTCAAAGGGACCATTTGAAGCTCTTCTTTAAAATTTGGACTGCTCTCCAAAAATTCACTTTAAGGGGGAGTGTTGAATATTAAAGTTGCTTTTTTAGAGCATTGAATGGTCACTTACTTTTTCATTTATCAATGTTATCTGTTAGTTGGGATAAGTGTCCCTTGGTCTCTTCCATTAGCTCCAGCTATATATTTTTTAGCTTGTGTGTCTTTGTCAGATACAAATAGACTTAAGTTGTGTATCTCTCTTTAGTAACCCCAACTCAGTTTTTGAGTAGTGATTCTACTAGAGTATTGTTACTTATCTTTCTAGCTTGTTCTTCTTCACAAGTGTGTTGTTTGATCTTGGGCTAGTGTATTTTGTTTTACACTACTTTAGGTTCTGTTTTTTCACAAACCCCAACTGTTCCCACCCTTAGAGAGCATCATCCAACAAATAGCCTCACCACCTACGACTTCTTTGCCAACTTCATGAACAAATGTACAACGATTCTACCTACAAATTTTCGTCAACATGGTGTGGATCATCTCAATGACGCACACCGCTGGCATGGCTTGCGAATGGGTTTTGAAGTATGTAGGACTTGAAATTGAAATTGGGTTTTGTTGATTCTTCTTGTTTGAGGGTATCTTTCTTGGTAAGAATTGTAGAGACGGAGAAAGGGGAGGTTGGGTGATGTCATCTTGGGTATGCAAATGAAATGGGTATGGTGGTCTTGAGTGGGTGGAGGACCTTGAAAGGTTGGGATTTGCATGAATAGAGGAGATTTTGGGTTGAAATTAGCTTTGCTGCACTTCTTGAATAGTGGAGACTTTGGTTTACCTATTGGAGCAAAACCTTACATGATTGGGTGGACTTCTTGAAATTAGCTTTACCCATTGGAGCAAAACCTTACCAGATTTGGCAAGAGTCAATCTCGACAGACTGAAGGTTGGATCCCCAGGTTGACGTTGCGGACGACGTCGTTTTGGGGGCGGTGTTGCCTTCGGTCGGATAAGAGGGCAGCGAAGTACATGCTCTTTTGGTGTTTGTTTCTCTGGCCTTTTGTATTGTGTATGTTAGTATTGTGGGTTCGGGCGCTTTTTGCGTTTGCTATGCTTTTTGATTTTCTCATTAGTTTCTGGAGTGTTGTTGTATTTTTCAGCTTAGGAATCGCAATGTCTTTGGAAATATTAATAAGATGATTACAAGAGTGAAGAATGAGATGGCAGAGGTTCAGGCTTTGTGCCAACCTTCTCACTATTTTCCTCGTCTCAAACGTTTAGAGCACACCTTAGATGCTCTTTTAGAAAAGGAAGAAATTTTTTGGCAGCAACGTTCCAGGGTCTCTTGGCTTAAATATGGTGATTGTAATACAAGGTTTTTTCATGAGCGAGCAAAATCTTGTTCCCGTAATAATACCATTAATGGTATCATGGATGAATATGGGAACTAGCGAACCAATGAGGAAGAAGTTGGTCAATTATTTTGTTCTTTTTACAGTACTTTGTTTGCTCAAACAGGTGGCCTAAACTATTAGTTATTGTTGCGTCGATTCAGCTGTGCCAAAATGGATTCAGTTGCATCCTGAACTTGTGATACTCGCAAGTGCACGAGCCATTGGTAGTTTGGCATATGTAGGTGCGAGGTCGATTCCATGGGGATTGGTGATTGAATGATCTAATTCAGTTTCCGTACACAAAACAAGAAAGAAAGAAAAGAAACTAACTCAAGCAAATAAGTTACCAAGTTCAATTTAGATTCACATATTGATTCTAGCTAAAGTATGATTAAGCCATGGTGTCTGGTCCTAACCTTATATTCCTAATTCCCTAATTTGATCATCTGTTGTCTAACCTAAAATTAAGCATTAGAAATCCATTAAGCATAGAAGAATGTTTTAAACAACCAAGCATGTATCTAATCCCTGTTGTCGAATGTCCATACATACTCTTCCTATTCATAGTTCAATTCGAATTAAAGCATGATGTCTACTCTTAATTCAAACCAAAATAGCTAACATACAAGTTGTAATGGTGATCAATCTTTCAAACAAACATATTAACTTTTAAGCATAATCTATATATATAAAGCAAAAGGCAGAGAATGGTGAAACATTAAAAAATCCCGAAAATATCCTTGGGTATAATTGTAAAAGAACAATTATGCAGAACTTTAAAAAAATTAAAAAGAAAAGAAAAGAAAAAAGGTATAGACCCCACTCCGGAGCAGTTGCTCTTCTTATCAGTTTCTTCTGGCACGTTTTATTGAAATAGGATGAAAGCAAAACTGAAACCGTCCAAAACCCACCATGGCCCTCAAACTTTGAAACGCATTTCCTCCCTTCCCATGTTTCGCAGAGCAAGAATCCTCATCTACTCACTGCATAAAAAGGTTTGAGGTTTTTTTTGTCCTAGGTTCGTTTCTTCATTTGTGATGTCGAAAATTGAGAAGTAAATCATAAATTGAGTTTGGTTTGTTGTTACAGGGAGGAAGATTGAAGGAAAAAGAACTGGAGCAATCAATATTGGAACCCCCAGTCTGCTCATCAATCTGGTAGTTCATGTCTTTGTGTGGCTGATTTTCTCTTTGCCAGTGTTTATTCCAGAAAATTAGTATAAAATTATGGTATGATTTTGTGTGCTTATATTCGTTTTTTCTTTTTGTGAATTTTTAGTATTTGTAAGATGTTGCAGTGTATGAGAGAGTCAAGAAAATTATGGTATGATGATGTTAAAACCAATTGATGTTTACTTAGATTCTAAATTAGACGGTCCATCTCACATCACCAACCCTCAGTCTCAGGTAATATGACGCCCTGCCTCTGCTTTTTTCATATTTGAACTGTTTCCTCTATAAGGGTTTAGTTAGATTATTCACTTGCATATATTCAGCTTAGCATTCCAAGTGTTTGCTAAATTGCCAAAGTTGATTTTAGTTTGAACACTTTGTTGGTCAGATTTATTTTGTATTATCTAATTTAGCTTTGTAAATAAGAATTGGGAAATGAAGAGAAATGAGAAAAGCTTAGTTCTTTATAATAAAACTAATTTCAATGAATGCAACAACTCCATAATGAGGGTGAAAATGAAATTAGAAGTGATAACAGTGAAGAGATTTGGTGAAATTTGTAAGATTTTTTAGTGTTGGTGAAATTTTGTCTTTTTAGTTCTTTTTCTTTGTTATATTGACTTTTTGAATAATAGTTTCATGTACGAGTATGCCATGCTTCAAGATGCCAAGTATGGTCAAGTTTTCATGTGTTTAGGCTTGCACAAAACTCCAGTATTTCTTCCTAGGATTCATGTTAGCCTCTCACCCTGTGCTTTGCATGCTTGAGGCATTTTCAACAGAACCGAAGTTTGAGAAAACTATTGGAATCAGTGGAGTGGGGAATAAATTTTAAAACTCAAAGTGTGTGTAAGTTTGATTTCACTATTATGTTTTTGGCCGCCTTTATATTATTGTATGGTTTCTGAGAAAAGGGATCAAATGAAAACAACAATTTTTAGTTTTAGTTATCTGATAACCATTTCTCTTTCTCTTTAGTTTTAATCCGTATAGGGGAGCAGTTCCTTTCAGTTTTTGTACGCTCTCATCTTCTTCTTCTTCACTTTTCGGGGTCCAGTCATTAGTTCAAGAACTCAAAGTCTAGAATTGCTTCAATGACTCCGGTTCCGTGCTTTCTGTTTAATAATCTTCAATCTACAGAGCATCAATTCTTTAAATGGTACGAATCTCTCTCTCACACAAAGCTAACCCTAATTTATGTTTGATTGATAGAAACTTTGGCTATGGTCTAGGTCTGTGTTTATGTTTTGTGTCTGTGTTTGTAATTATTTATGTGTTTGACTTATGAAATTAAAAAGTCTTTGGAATTTTATCTCAACAGATGGAATCGCCTCTCACCTCGCACTCTCTGACGCATAAGAGGCAGAGGAAACTATATTTAAGGTTAATGATTCTTCATTTCGTTATATTTTGTATTTTAAGTTTCCAATCAACATACATTAGTTTAGTTGGAAGATGATTTTTTCCTATTGGGTTCTCTCAAAAGTTGTCCATTATTATACAATCCCTTTTTTCCCCCAAAATTAGACTTTTTAATATTGGCTCTACTGTAACTAGGTGTTCTGTTTTCTGCTGATAATTTGGGCCTCCAAATGTGCATAGCAAAGCCATGGCTTTATTTCTCTACGTTCATGTGTTAGTCAGAATCCACGATTTCTATTTTTTTCTTTCTGGAAGACGTAGGTGACAAAGGAAAAAGAAAGCAAACAAATCACCCTTTGGGATACTTTTGGGTTGTTTCTGACTGGAATTGGGTATGGTTTACATTTGTTATTTGTTTACACTAACACTATTAGTTTCTTCTTTCTTTATGTTTATTTTTTGTTAAGTGTCCATGTCATTCTAGATCCAAATTCAGTTTCATATTCATGTAAAGTGTCCAGTTCAGGCATCAACTTCTATTTTTTATGTTAAAAATAAATTATGCTTTGATTTTTTCTTTTTTTCTTTTTTTTTTTTCTCAGAGGATTATTTTTGATACAGGAATTAAGAGCAAAATGAGGATTAGAGTTGGAGGGAGTTCAAGAATAACATGAAAGCAAAACAAAAGGGAAGCATCATGGTGAGTCAACATAAGCACCGATCATGACTTCTTCGAGTAGTGAACCAAAGTCGCTCTTCTTCGTGGACAAGTCCAAAGGTACCTCATTCATAACTTTGTTTTTTTTGTTTTTTTTTTTGTTTGGAGTGACATAATTGTCTTTTTTCGCTTTCAGTAATTCAATTGCTTCTGTACATCAAATCCCAATTTCAGTTTAGCTGCCGGAATTAGGTTTTTTGAGTTTAGATAAGGTCGCTTTGTGTAATCCCTCTAATTTTACATTTGTATTGTTATGAATTTCTGATTTTAGTTTTGGAATAGATTTATTTATTTATTACCATTTATTGTTTCGTATGAAAGGGTCTTATGCCAATGTACAAGTTTATAACAATACGTTTTGAAGTTTTTGAAGTTCACATTCCAGTAGCAGCTAATGCAAATGGGGTTGTGGATTTAATTTATGGGATAATTCGTGTAGCCTGTAATCATTGAGAATGTTTTGTTTATGGCATTTTTTAATGGGTTTTATTTTTCGTTTGGTAGAATGCATTTTATTGTGGTTTCAACGTTTAGGGTGATAGAGTGGTGGAGATGCAGATGGAGGTGTGGGTATTTTGGCTCTGTTAAAAGGAAATTGCAGGTTTATGGATTGGTTTAAACAATTGTGTGGCTGGCTATGTGTTCGCTTTAGGTGAAGGTGTCATGATGCAAAGGAAACTATGTTTCTAGGTTTAAATTATGTGTTTCTATGTACTAATTGGGTGATTTCTCAATGTTTCTATTAGGTTATTTCATATGGATGCTAGAAGGGACATAATTTGATGTGGTGGCAATTACACTGTGAGCTTTTCTCATTCTTCCTATCAAAATTTATATAAACTGTGTAATTTGATTTCTGAAAACTGCTTTTGTCACTAATGATATTTATATGGATGCTAGAAGTTTTGGTGAAAATTAAAGTTTGTTGAATTCACTGTTTCAAGAATGTCATCTCTCATTTATAGTAGTTGCTTTATCCAGGAATGTCATATATGTACCTTTAAAGTTGTTGGCTTTGAATAAACCAAACACTTGAAGGCTAATATGTTTTAGTATTTGAAGGGCGTGGTGAAGATGATAATAACACATACATGAACCTCCTCATGTCTTTTTGTCTTTTTTCTTTTTTTCTATTTTGTTTGTAAATGCAGATCCAATTTGCTGCATGAGGCTTCCAAAGAAGATAGTAGCAGGAGAGCATAAAATTGCTGCATGAGGAGGTTCATGTACAAGAAGTAGCTAAAAGGATTTTAATTGTGATGAATTTTTTGTTTTTTCTTTTCCTCTTTCAATGGTTGCAATACTAGCTTCAATTACTATATTTTGGTGTAACGAGTTTTGTTTTAAATAAAGACTTATTCAATTGCATATGTTCCAAATTCAGTTCAATGGTTAACTATGATAATTGTTATCAATAAAAGAGGAATTTAAATTAGTTCTTGCATTTGTTTCAAATTCTTTCCAATATGATCAACTATGATAATTGATTTATTGCCTTATTTTTATGAAGGTTATCAATGAATACAATACATATGTTACCAAATTATTTAAAAAAAGAACTTTTATGGACAATTCAAACTAAAAATTAAAAACAGGAAAAAGCGTTTTACCCAAGCTAATAAAAGGTTTTTCAAATTATGGGGAAAAACAAGGCAAATGTTCAATTCCACCAAACAGAAATTTTTTTAAAAAAAAAAAAACACAAAGAATCTCCCTAGCTCCTAAAGCTCATTAGACTAGCCTCTCTGCACACGCTTCCGTGTGTGCGAGAGGCTTTTTTTTAATCACGCGCGACTTAAAAAGTTTCGTAAATATTTTTTCCCAATTGTATTTATATAGATATCCGTTTCAACAGTTTTATATTTTAATCGCGCACGTGTGATAAATCGTCGTCTTAAAATTTTTCCTTTATTGCCCATATTTTTCTAGACGTCTATTTTAGCAGTTTCTTTTTTTTTTTTCTTTTATAGCATGTAAATTGCTAAGATGGACTTCTAGAAAAATACGGGCGATAAAGGAAAACTCTTAACACGACGAGTTTTCACATGCGTGCGATTAAAATATGAAACTGTTGAAACAGACATCTATATAAATACAATTGGGAAAAAATATTTACGAAACTTTTTAAGTCGCGCGTGATTAAAAAAAAAGCCTTTCGCACACACGGAAGCGTGTGCAGAGAGGCTAGGTAATCGGGCGGGTGGGAAGATTGTCATCTATTGAATAAAATTAAAGAGATATAAAAGGGACAAAGGGAAGAAAATAAAGTTAATATAACTAATATAAAAGTCAAGGGCTGAATGAGAAGACTGAATGAGAAGCCACTAGAGGTAATTTATGGATTTAATTACCTGGACCAGAGGTAATTTATGGGTTTAATTACTTGCATACTGCATGCGTAGGTACCTTACCTATTGTTAAGGTATGAAGTTTTTATGAACTCTTATTACAAATTTTGATGTTGGTATACCTTAGGAAAATTTCAGAATTCAATAAATAGATTTGCAATTAAATTAAAATCAAATATGATAATTAATATCCTACAAATCAATAACTTACCAGTTTTAGGAATTCATAATTTACCTTATTTATGTTTTAGGTGCATAACTGGAACAAAAAATAAAAAATAAAAAAAAGTAAATATCAATAAATTGAAATAGGCATGTATTCTTATGTGGCGCAAAAGTCAAAGGACTTGGATCAACAACAATTTCTGCGTGGATTGCACCCAAAATCTCTCCTCATAATTGGACTTATGCCAAATTTTCTATTTAGTTTTTTAGTTGCCTCCCGGATCTTAGAATTTCGTGTTTAATTTTTTTATGGTTAAACTTGTGACTTATTTGCAGAGAGAGATGGGCATTCCTCTGGTGAGGCCACCGCGCATTATAAAGTATCTAAAGCCTTATGTTCTGAAAATGCACTTTACAAACAAATTCATAACTGCCCAAGTAATCCACACACCAACCGCCACAGTAGCCTCTTCTGCAAGCTCCCAGGAAAAGGCCTTGAGAGAAAGCATGGAGATACGCCGCGACGTTGCTGCTGCTGCAAAGATAGGGAAGATATTAGGGGAGCGCCTCCTGCTCAAGAACATCCCTGCTGTATCCGTCCAGTTGAAGAAAGAACAGAAATATCATGGTAAGGTTAAAGCTGTCTTTGACAGTGTGGTGGAAGCCGGTGTCAAACTCCTCTGATTTCGACTGCGGGTATCAGTTCAGTTTTAGTTTTTCTAATTGTGATCATGAACACCATTGGAAATTCAAATTCTGATTGTTGATGCAATAGAGACTTCTGTTAGAAATCTTCTGGTTGGATTTTGGTTTTGATTTGAATGTTGTTGTTCATTCATGCCAAGCCAATGCACTTTATAAAATGTGGTCAAAAAACTGATTTATAATCAGCTTGGTTTGATATGTTTATGCTGAAGAACCTCAACATGTTTGAAGAGATTGAATTAAAATTTTGGCTTAATTGTAGCAATGGGTCCTGAACTATACCCGCAGTTATATTTTGGTCATACATGTTGAGAACTTAGAGAATTTGAGGAGAAGAGAAGGGAGAGGTGTTTGAGAACTTAGAGAATTTGATGAAGAGAAGGGTAAGGTGTTTGAGAACATGGAGAATTTTGGAAGAGAAGGGAGAGGTGTTTGAGAACTTAGAGAATTTGATGAAGAGAAGGGAAAAGTGTTTGAGAACATGGAAAATTTTGGAAGAGAAACATGGAGAATTTTGGAAGAGAAGAGAGAGGTGTTTGAGAACTTCGAGAATTTTGGAAAAGAAAGGAAAGGTGTTTGAGAACATGGAGAATTTTGGAAGAGAAGAGAGAGGTGTTTGAGAACTTGGAGTATTTTGGAAAAGAAGGGAGAGGAAGAGAAGGGAGAGGAGCTCTAGGGAGGTGTTTGAGAGCTCCCCCCCTTGGGGTGTGTTTGAAGACTTGGGAAACCTCACTATTTATAGGCCTAATGGAAGTAAAAATCTGAATTGAGTATTGATTCTACCTACAACACTCACTTCACCAATTTTACCTAACTTCCCCACAAAAAATAATTAGCTCATGCATATGTCATGCATGACAATGCGTTGCAGTCTTCTTATGGGCTCGTTTTGGCCTTGTTCCTTCATTCTAAAAAGTCTGAAAAAAAATATGGATTTGGAAGCTCTTTGTCTTAAATTTCCAACGATATGCAGCCTAGCTCAAGAAAAAATTGGAAAGGCCTTCAAATGTCAGTTTTGGCACAGTAACGCAGATGTTGCCGAATTTCACCTTAAGTTGCCAAAACTTGCATAACTTCCTCTAGAAGACTCGGAATCATGAACCGTAAAATGCTCCAGAAACTAGACTTCAACATCTTTCCAATGATGTATAGCTTATTAGCTGGTTCTTCCTGAGCATGTACAGTCCAATTTGTGAAGTTGGTTGATCTGCAGACACAATTTTAAGCTAACTTGACTCCAAAATGCATTAAATGAGCCCCAAAGCTTAATACACTGAAACAAAGATAAAAGAGCGTCAAAAGTACAAGTTTAACTAAAAAACATAACCAAATCATAAGGTAGACGGGTACAAAATGATATGTAATTATGCACCGATCAAATACCCCCAAACCAAGATTTTGCTAGTCCTCGAGCAAAACAAAAGGAAAAATAAAGAGAAAAACAAAACAAGAAGTTAACTAGACCACTTTCACAAGTAACTCGATTGCATTGAGCGTATGCAACAAGCCTTTAAACCTCTAGGCATCCCTAGTAGGAGGAGTTGTGTCTCCTGAGGGTTTAACAGATACGATACCCACAAACGTTTTACTGACTCTACAAAAACAAAGTGGTTAGAAAACTTATTAGATTTTGTTAGTCCTTGAGCAAAACCAAAAAACAAAAACAAAAACAAAAGCAAAAGCAAAAACAAAAACAAAAACAAAAAACAAAAACAAAAACAAAACAAAACAAAACAAAAAAAACTCAAAACAATCTTTCCGAACATTTTCTGAAGAGAAACGACTCATGCACATGACTCAAAAGTTTTAACAATAAAAGCTCATTTTTAGACATCCTTCACAAAGCGGCAAAGTTCAAAACACAACATGCTCAAAGTGTAGTCGTGTGATAGCCAAATGCAACAAATTCCCCAATCTCAGTTTTTACTCAATTTCAAAAATCATACAAAGCACAAATTCAACTTCAAATCTCACCAAAGTTGTCCACTCACAAATGAATCACTCAGAAGAGGGCTACAATGCATCACTCAGTTATAAACATGAGATTAGAGTTAAACCATAAGGGACTTGACTCGCAAGAGAAAGATGAAGAACTTGCATTAATATGATCTCAAGAAGGATGCCAAACACTTAAAAGTAGGAAAATGGATGCAATTCAACCACATGACATTCATGATCAATTTAGATCTTTAACATAGGTTGTAATGGGGCCAATGGTGTAAGGTGAGTGAGAATTGAAAGGTATGGATAATACTAAGTCCAAGGAACTCACAATGTAAGAGCATAAAATAATTGTTTTCAAGACTTCGAATCATCATGATTAGATTTTTTTTTTTGTTTACATGATCAAAACTCCTTATGCCTCCATTTACATTGATTCACACTCATTTCTTTTAATTGAATAACCACCAATTTATTTTTAAGGCCAATAAAGAAACCCAAAAACGAAATTTCAATCAACCACCACTTAATCACAACATCATTTTTTCTTTCACCAATTGTGTATATATATATATATATATTTTTTTTTTTTTCGAAATATAACCCCCCTTTCCCAAACGTAATATGAAAAACACATCCCAATTAAAGCTCATGAGTTCCTTAGAAAGGTAAATACTTGTTTTTCAGGCTAAGGCGAGGAAATATAGTTGGTTAAATGAAAGAAAAGGTTTACATGTAGGCTCAAAATGGTTAACAATTGAAAATCATGCTTAAGCATGCATAAGGTTAGCTTGAAAGGCACATACGGTCCAAAGAGGGCCTTAATATCATTTCTTAAATGTCATGTAATCAAATTGTATAAGAATAAATGACTTTTAAGTGTTTAACCAAATAAATGAATAATGAGATCAAACAACAACTTTGATGACAAGAAAATAAGAGTATGTGTATAACACTCATGAAATGAAGCACAAGGCTCAAAAGCTCACATTATATAGTTATACAAGTTTTATCTATGCTTGATACAATTCTTTGAGTCATGCAAATCCTTTAATTGGAAAATTATGAAACAAATGGCAAGTGTAAAGAAGGTTTCAAACATATCATGCTACAACAATGCCATATTTTTTTTAAAAAAAATAATTTATTTTTAATAATAAAATAAAATGAAATCCAATTTTCATTTAAGTCATGCAAACATCTATCACAATCTCATCATATGTGTTCGGAAAGTGACTCAAAACAAAAACAAAATAAAACAAGACTCAAATAAAAAAGAAAAACAAGGAAAAATTTTAAATTTTTTTTAAGAAAAACCAAATTTACTTGCTAAACTCCAATACTCCCAAACCTAGAAATGAACATTGTCCTCAATGTTTAAAACTCAGGAACAAGCAATGTCACAACCACAAATGAAAGGTACTAAAGTAAATATATATCACAAAATACAATAATTAAAATACAAAAATAAATAAAATATAATATAAAAAAAATTACAAAAACAAACAAACAAACAAACAAACAAACCAAAAAAGAAGAAGGAAACAGTAACCCCTAATCACACAGGCTTATGCAAACTAAAACCCAAACCATTTTTTAAGCCCAACCCACTATGAAATTAACCCACTTTGAAACCCAAACAACGGTGAAACCCGACCCATAATGAATTCCAAAGCCCACACATTTTAATTTTTTTCTTAATTGAATTTTTTATTTATTTAAGATGAAACGTGAATTGGATTTTGAAACGTGGGTCCTAATGTCGTCTCCTGGTAAGTCACGGGCAGCAAAGCAGGAGCGATGTGTCGACAGATAGAGGGGCCGTAGATTCTGGAGTGGAAATTACAGGTGCCATGGAAAGTCGGGACGACTTTGCTGAATGCGTCCGTCACAATGAATTAGTTGGGATGGTTGGAAAGCCAGAAGGTTGTGGAGCTCGAGGAACGCGGGAAAAATCAGAAAATGCGTAGAAGCTACAATGGCTAGGGTTTGTCATAATTGACATCTTTACAAGGAAACTAAGGGAGAGAAAAAATCACAACCACGCAGAAGAGAGAGAAGAAAGAAGAAAAGAGAGAAGAGAGACAGAAAAAGAAAGAGAAAACATAAATCAAATGGCGTCTTCCTTTCCATTTTTGCTGGATCTCAACCTAGCTCCACCAACACAGACATGGGGGCAAGGAGCTGCACCTGTGTGGATGCCTTACTTTGCTTCCTCATGAGGACCAGTTATCGTAACCGACTCTTTACTCCTTGACAACGATGTTGCCATTGGAGTTGCGAGGAGTTTGGTGACTCCTAAGGATGTGTGCGTGCTGGGGATGAGGAATGACAACCAGGTGGTGAGTGATGCCATGGAACTAAGCGTGCAAAGTGCGGCATCTGTCGCAAGTATGGGGCATCACCTAATTGCGAAATCCCATGAGGTGCAGGTGCTAAAAGCTCAGTTGGCTGTAGAGTGGAATTTGGTTGAAGGTTGTCAGCGTGTTATAAAGGGTTTGAAGAGGGAGAGGACAAGGACGACAGAGGAGACGTGCCATCAGTTTGAAATATTGCAAGAAGAGAATCAAAAGTGATCATAGATGGTAGATTTTTACTCTCGAGACATGCAAAAGCAGCTGGAGGCCCTGGAGCGACCGAGTAAACGCAAGTAAGGAGATCACGATACAGGTTCTGCTTAACCTAAGAGAGTGATCATTGGGAGCTCAAGTGATGAGCCCCAAGAAGCGGTGCTTGAAAACCCGAGAGAGGAGATCAAGAAGGCCAAACTAAAGGCCCCTATTGTGGAATCAGGAAGCACGCCATGATGACGATGATGATGATGATGTTGCTGTTGTTGTTTTTTTATTTTTTTATTTTTTATTTTACCTTTTTACTGTTTTTAAGTTTTTAGTGATGCAGCCTTGTTTAAAGTGAAATAAATTTTTTTATTTTTATTTTTTAACACTCAGAAAGATACTAACTAACCACACCACAAAAAAAAAATATAAATAAATAAAACTGAGACTAACTTAAAAGAAAATACCTAAACAGAAAAGAAAACAACGAAGTCCCAAATTGAAAATTTTAAATTTTGTTATTATTTATTATTATTATTATTACAACTAACTGACCACACAACTATAAAACAAAACAAAACAAAATAAAATAAAACAGAGACTAACTTATAAAACAGAAAAGAGAACAAAGAAGTTCCAAATTGCAATTTTTTTACAAGAAAAAAAATTAATACCCAAACTTCAAGTTTTATTTAAGTTAAACTTTTTAATATAAATTTTTTAATTTATTTGAAGAACACACAAATATACAAGCAACTCAAGGATGATCAGTTAAGGGCCTCTGAAAACACAGCCAGGAGTTCCGGGAAGGTTAGAAGGTTCACAGTGGTCCCAGCTAAAACCCAAACTTATGAGACACCGAAGGTGTTGCCTAAAGAACTCCTAGACACTGTATTGACGGAGGTTGCTCACTGGGGTTACCAAAAGTCAGCTCATATGACACACTAAAATGCTTAATTATTAAAAAAACATTTCAAAAAAGTAACAGAAAATTAAAATTACTAAAATAATAACAAAACAAATAAAGAGAAAGGATCGGAATACTCCCCCTTGAAGCGATTAGGTCGAGCATGGATGCATTTGGAGGTCACGAGTTCTCCTACTACTCCACACTTCCTATCCTTATGATTGAAGTTGTCTTCTCTCTCCCTTTTTATTGAGCTATCCTAAATTGCTAAAACGAACACAGAAAACTTGAAACAGAAATAAAAGGATTAGGAAATAAAAATTAAAATGAAAAAGAAAATCATCACACATCCAATTCCATACTTCAAAGTAACAAGCATCAAAGTAAATCAAACGAGCTTATGGAGTTCGTTCTTTCTCAAAGATGATTATCCATATGGTGTGTGGTTTTAATCAAGTATTCAGAAAAAGCAATTTAACTATGGTGTTTAGTCTAAACAAAAATTCCAAACCCATTAAGAACAAGAAGAACAATAGAGAACCAAGTAGAATTTAAACATGGTGTTTGTCTTCAACATCTACCCATTCATTCACTAATCAGTCCAAGAGTCATATGGTGTTTATGTAAACTTGAACAAGATAATTAATTAAGAACAAGTGAATGACACCAGAAACTAGAAATAACCAACATGCTACTTGAACCTCTTTTGTGTTGTGTAAGTTGCGACTCAAACCTAGTTCTCTTGCTTGGAGGCAATTGTCCTTTTTGTTGGACTACAAACACAATTTATCAATTAACACCATCAACTTAAAAACATGAAACTGTCTTGTTATAAAAAATAAAGTAGGAAGAGTGTGTTGCCCCAAGATCTATTAAAACACTTGCAGGATACCCAAAAATAGGTAACATACCAATGATGACATCTGGTGTGGCCTGTGCCTTCTACTGGGTCATAGAAAATACATGGGCATGAGTAATTCAACGCCCTGACTGACCCCTCTAGTGTCTACCACCTCTACCTCGGAAGGTAGACTGAACCCCACTACTGGATGAAGAACCTGCGGCTGATGAAGAGGCACCACTCTGACTCTGACAATGACCCTGACTACCTTGCCCTTGCTGGGCCATAGTTTCTTGTCTTGCAGTACCACCGAGAGAGAGAAGAGGGCACTCACTTTTAAATTGCCCAACCTGACCATAGTAGAAACAGCCTGTACTACCTCTTTGACTTGGACCATCGCTCTGCACAAGATGTGGGCAATCCCTCCTAAAGTGTCCAACCTGTCCGTAGTTGTGACAAGCTGAGCTAGTCTGCCATGAAGAATCCCTAGCCGTACTAGCGATCGACTACTGATTGGAACCCTGACTCTAGTTTGGCCTAGGCCTAGATCTCCCACTACCTGAACTGGATCCACGTCCTCCGGACCAACCATTGCTCACAGAACCGGAACTGGATCTGCCTCTCTTTGATGGACCCTAACTCGGTCCACCAAAGCCAGATGTTTCCCTGCAACGTCTTGCTGAACCCGCACTAAGTTACTTTGACACATGGTCCGCTGCATGTGCCAGTGCCCTCATGGTAGGATAAGTGGTGGCAGTGACCACTGCCTGAATGTCCAACCACAGACCCTCCTCAAAAAGCCTACACTTCTTTTCTTTATTTGGAATAAGCTCAGGAGCAAACCGAGATAATTCATTAAACTTGTGCTCATATTCCAACACAAACATCGACCTGTGTTTCAAATGTAGGAATTCAGCTTTCTTCGCATTTCGGTACGAATGCAGGTAAAACTGTTCGTAGAAGATACGTTGAAACTCCGTCCAAGTGACGGTAGTAGGATCACCATAACCCTTACAAATAGTCTTCCACCAATGATAAGCAAATCCCTTCAGGAGGAAGGCAGCCAACCGAACTCGATCCTCATCAGGACACCTCATAACTTCAAATACTCTTTCTAGATCGGTGAGTCAATTTTCAGCTTCAGCAGGGTCTACACTACCAAAGAAGTCATGAGGCCCAAGTTCCTTGACTCTTTTGATGTCCGAAGCTTCGATATTGCGTCGCCTTGCAGGGCTGTAGTGACTGTTAGGGTGAACTGGTCCAGCACATGGTGTAAATCAAACTCGTTCTCACCCGTTCCCTCACCGACAGGTGGAGGTGGTGGTTGTAGAGGTAGAGATGGTGGTGGAGGTGGTGCAGGTTCCCCATCTTGGGAAACCGAGTCCTCGGTCTACCACGTCGAGGACGCATGGTGCTATAAGGAAGAATGCATAAGAAGTATGAAGTTCAAAGAAAAATGAACCTAATGCTCTGATACCAAGTTGACAGGATCTGCCCCAAATTTCTCGGAATTCGCAACGAATCCTGTAGTTTTTCCGACATCAATCTGATGCCGGGCCCTCTTAATAACAACATCCTCTTCTCCAAAACAAGGAAAAGAGGGACGAGACTTTCTGCCGAAATTTCGGCAGAGTCTCCCTTGAAAAACGGACATTTTTAAAAATTTTAACCTGTCAAAACATAGTAAAATAGTCCCAACATGCACAATATAAAAACATACAATTTACAAAATAGGCCTCCAGCCTTACATCCAACCCTAGCATGAGCGATAACAGAGCATATCTAAAGAAATTCAGTTTACAAGCGAAAATAAAGTTCAACGGAAATCGAGACAAATGAAAGTTATCCTACAAGAGTTCGGGGCTCGACAGTTCAGGTCTCGACTTGGCCGCTCAGTTTAGGTCAAACTACTGCCTGGGGGGCGCAAAACAGAAAACTTGTGAGTGGACAAAAACAAAGTTTTATTATATTTGAAAACAATATACTAACCCCACCATTTAGAAAATGATGCTGAAAACATGCAATTGAAACCCAATGTATTCGTATATAGTCCATTAAAACTAAGGTAAGATCCATATCCCATAATAGTATACTAATACTCAAACTCACTCAACACCCTTCCTTTTTTCTCAAACAACTCTCACCCAAAACGCGTGCCCATTGGCACCGTGAGCGAGGAAGGATCCTCACCGATAAATAAGAACAAAGGTATATGTATAAGTGTGTGTATATATATATCGGGGAAACAATCCAACCAGGGGATTGTTTGACTAGACCACATGGAAGAATCCGCAATTAACCATGTGGCTAGAGAACGAACCGTCCAATCGGGGGACTGGGCTTACCAGCATGCACAACAGAATCCTCAATACTCGTACGCCTGTGACAAGTCCTACCCGCGCAGACTAACCCCGGTAAGGGTCTACGAAACACCCCGTCAAGGGTGCCCAGGTTCCGACATATCCAAGTATCCCATAATTCCAAGTATCCAATTCAAGTATTCCAAAACCGGGGAGGTACATAGGGTAGTGCCTACAATACTCCAAACTAATATAAACCAAAACCCAAATTCCATTTCATAATCTCTTTCTAACAATCCCATGTACCCAACCCATATCCAAGTATAAATAGTTACTCTCAAAAATAGCATATAACAATTCAAAATAATCATAGTCTGTAAATATCCAAATATATTTCCAATACTCCTATAACAATATTATATTCAAACATTAAAATAATATAATAAACTCAATAATCAAATAACTTATTATGCATAACTTTCCATCTTTGAAAATAATGATTATTATTTAAAAACAAAGTCCACTCACAGATAATACAAAGCTGCTTGACCCTGAGAGGGTCCTGCCTATTGAGTACACTAGGCCGGAGTAACTATTGAAGAATACGAGGACTAGATTAAATAAAATACTTTGAAAGTGTGTGTACGACGAACGAGAAGTTCCTAAGGCCCAACTACGTGTTTCGAATGGTTAAATATGCTCGGTCAACTGAGTGGTCAAACTTCCCAAATTTGATTAACCAGGCTCGCGGGGCCCACGACTTCCGATTTCCGATCCGAAAGTTCCAGATCGAGCTTACTAAACAAAGCTTACTAAACACGTCTTGCAAGTTTGGTCCAGATCGAGCAGTCGGATCACTCTCGATCGCACGATCGAACGATCGGATCACTCTCGATCGCACGATCAAACGACCACCGTTTTACGTAATCTTTGAATCATTAATTCAGAGTATCCGGGACTTTGATTCTCGATCTGCGAATTCCTACACGATCTTAGAGGTACATAGATCAACATATTTAGAAATGGAGTCAATCCAACGGTCCAAACATATTAAACCCGGATAACGCCTAATATGCGTAAATCCGATCGACCGCCAAACAATAACCAAATTCAAATCGGAACATACCGTCATGCTCGGGATGACATGGGCAACATTTTAGGACCAAATGGGCTACCCAACCATGGCCCACGCGCCGGCAGGGTGGCTTAAAAAAATTCCGGTGATCGGAAAATTCTCAAAACACCCATCAATACCTATACCTACGTGATCATGACAACTAGTGGAGCCACTTTTGTTCTTGGGCCACGACCAAAAAATGGCCGGAGCTTACCGGAAATTCGAGCCAAAAACCGGTCAAAACTTAGATCGTAAAATGATTTCAAAACTTCAAAATCGATCCTAACCAACCCAACCATCAGCAAGATCACGTTGAAAGGATGAGAAAGCATACCTGGATCGACAAAAATGGTGGCCGGAATCGTCGCAAACGACAACGGAAATTTCGAATAAAATTCGGCCGATTTTCGAGCTTTTGATGGCGGCAGGGGTGGCGGTTGCAGCGGAGGAAGGGTGGGGTGGGAAGAGGATGTCGGGCCGGTTCGTTTGGGACCGGTCCCGTCTCCTGGGTGGCCAGACAGGGAAATTGCCGACCAAAGAGTGGCCGGCTGGGGGTTTTTTCACGAGAGAGAGAGGGTGAGGTCAGGGAGAGAGAGAGAGAGAGAGAGAGAGAGAAGAATCTGATTGGGTTTTTAAAATCCAACTTCGAAATATTTACGGTTGTGCCACTGCACTTCCGTTGATCATAACTTCTTTGTTAAAACTCCGATTTGAGCCCACTACATGTCTACGAACTCGTATCGACGCACTCTACGCAATGTTATGGTGCCATTCAATTCCCCAACATCCTACCGGATTAAAAAGTGACCAAAATGACCCTATCCCAAGGGCTAAATTGTAATTTCACAATTAAATAGATTAAATAAATGCTGAAAAGTGGGTTGAGATGTTACACCTTCTATGAGCAAAATCATAGTCCTTTGACACCCACACAAACTGTAAGGAATACCATAGCAGAAACCAGGAGGAACACATAAACAACAATAAAGGACCCTTGACAAGCACTCCACTTCAACTCAAAATCGGACAAAGAAAACCTCCTATGACCAAGCATAGTTCTTTGGTCGGTGCAGAGTAGAGAAGAGCACCACATCCCAACAACTACCACCAGCGTTGCTGCTACCGTCGCCGTCGTTGAAACAGAGACAAACATCAACCATCAGGTATCACAACTTTCCAGAGGAGAGACACCATCCAGCGTCACCACACAAACAACAATAAAAATACCCTTGAGAAGCATTCCACTTCAACTCAGAACCGGACAAAGAATACCTCCTATGACCAAACATAGTTCTTTGGTCAGTGCAAAGTACAGAAGAGCACCACATCCCAACAACTACCACCAGCGTCGATGCTGCCACCGTCGTTCAAACAGAGACAAAACATCAATCACCAAGTATCACAATTCTCCCGAGGAGAGACACAATCAAGCGTCACTACTGTTGCCACCGTCGAGACAAAAACAACACCAGCCACCAAGAACACTGCAAAAACAATCAAACAAAACAAATAGACAAACAAACCTAGACTATCTAGGGAGGGGAAAGGGAGGAGAAGAAGGGATAAGAGGAAGGGGAAATATGGGAAAAAAATAAAGGGAGATGAGGAGAGGAAGGGGAAGATGGGTGGAGGGGAGGAGGGGCAATGGCCACCTCCCCCCGTAGCTTCCTCGCGGTTGGTTGTCGGCAAGGAGAGTGTTTTGGTTGCTATTTGTCTAGCTTTTTGAAAATATGAAAGACAGATTTAGGAGTAATTCGTATTTTAGGGACTTTTTGATAATTTCCCCTTCCCATTTCCTTTTGATTAACGAAGTGTAGTTTGGGCTATTTTTCGAAAAAGACAAATAGCACTCGTCACAGGCACAGCTGATCGCCAGCCAAACCAATCGAAGCCACCACTAAAAACGAAAGACCTCATTTTTGTTGTTTTTTTTAAAGACTATTTTGAATGGAAAGTCGTAAAGCTTGAAATTAGTTTCACTCGTTTTTTTTTTTTTGTGGTAAAGATGAACTTTCATTAAAAAAGACCAAAGAAAGGTCAAAGAACCACCGAGACTACACAACCAGTCAAACGACATTAACAAGAAAAAGAAACCAAAGCGACAAGGAAAGGTAAAAGTAAAGAAAAGCTACCAGAGAAAGTAAAAAATAAGATGAAAATACAGCACAACCAACAAACAGCATCACATTGGGTGCGGAGGACAAGGCAGCCCATCACGAGAAAGAATGAAAATCAAGGAGGTTGGGGGTCCAATGACCCAAGCCTCAGCGCACAACCCCCGACGCATCGACGAAGCTATCCAATCCGCAGCTTGGTTGGCTTCCCTGGGGACCCAAGACCAACGGAGAAACGAAAAGGAAGCTTTAAAAAGCTGAATCTCACGAAGAATTGGGTACAACTGCCAGTTGGAGAGGGAGGGATCCTTTTGAACAGCAGAGTAACAGACCTTTGAGTCTATTTCCACAATACAATGAGATAAGCCCCTCCCATAGGCAAGCTTAAGCCCATCAAAAAGAGCTTGGCACTCAGCAATTTCAACAGAATGAGCCTAAAAACAATGAGCAACTCCATCCACTAAAATCCCTGTAGAATTTCGGATAATAACACCAGAAGAGGCCGCACCAGTCACCTTATCCCACGAACCGTCACAATTAATTTTGAGAATATCATCAGGAGGAGCAATCCACATTGTAGATGGGGGAGAGGGTTGGGATGAGCCCCCCTGATACACAGAGAATTCGAACCTGGTAATGGGTGAATAAGAAGAAATTCAAACATGCACCAGGTGGCCAACACATCCACATAAGCAGGACTGGGCAAACTCAAAGCAAAACGATCATAGTGGAAGGAACACCGCGCTTTCCAAATGGACTAGCTGGTGAAGGCAAAAACAGTAAGGATCCAACATTTCGCCTCCTTACCAAAAGAACCACAATTTAGAACCCCAACAATCCACTCATCAAGCGTAGTAAACTCTTGAGGATTAGGCTTATACGAGAGAGGGCATGCAAACCAAACTTGCCTCGCCCAAGGGCAGAGAAACAAGAGATGTTCAATTGACTCTAGGAATTCATTACAAATGGTACAAACTGGGGACAAACGAAGCTTTCGCTTGAATAAGGTGGCAAAAGTGGGAAGAAGACCAGCCACCGCCCGCCATAGAAAAAGCTTGATATTGGGGAGAGTATGGCAAGACCAAATAGTCTTCCAAACCAAAGGATCCACAGAGTCAGAAGAGCCAACAATATTGGCTAAACTCGGAGAACAACTCCCCATCAACCAGTAATAACCAGATTTAACAGAATACTTTCCATCCATAGTGAAAGGCCAAATGAAGCGATCATGTAGGCCCCTACTGCCAAAGGGGAGAGCAAGGATAGCATTTCGGTTCGTCTCTGAAATCAACCCATTAAGACGGGATAAATCCCAACTATGCGTCGTCCAATCCATAAGCTCAGACACAAGGACAAGAGCGTTCAGAGGAAGTGGAGTAGAGGGTGAAGGTAGGCATGAGAGCAGAAAGGCAACCAAGGATCCTCCTACATCTTAATATTGGTGCCATCAAGAACTTGCCACTGAGCACCACGTAACAGAACATCTCTCCCAGCCAAAAGACTATGCCAAGCCCAAGAGGCTCGGCCACCACTACCAGCCTCCATAAAAGAGCAATTTGGAAAATAAAGACTTTTCAAAATACAAACCCAAAAATCTTGAGGATTGTTGATTATCCTCCAACATTGTTTTGCAAGAAGGGACTTATTGAAGGTAGCAAAACTCCAAAAACCCAGGCCCCAAGTTGCTTTAGGAGTCCCCAAATCTGCCCAATTGTGCCAGTGCATTTTGTTCCCGTTATCAGACTCCCCCCACCAGAAATTTGCCAAAGCCATCTCAATATCATGACATAAAGAGAGCGGCAAAAGAAAGCAAGACATAGGGTAGGAGGGAATAGAAGTGGCGACAACCTTAATTAAAATTTCCTTACCCGCAAAGGTTAGTGTCTTCCCGCTCCACCCATGAATAACTTTAAGAACCCACTCCTTAATATACCCAAGAGCCTCCCTCTTGGACCTGCCCCAGACAGTAGGCAGTCCAAGATATTTACCAGGATAAGGATATTCCCTTACTTTGAGAATGGAACACAACTGAACTTTAAGAGGAACAGGGACATTAGGACTAAAGAAAATATTGGATTTGGAAAAGTTAATTTCTTGCCCAGAAGCTGCACAGTAAATATCCAAGAGATAAGACATCCGCTGAAAGTTGGACGCAGTGGCTTTGAGAAAAAGGATAGAATCATCTGCAAAAAATAAATGGGACAAGAGCGGGCTTTCATTACACAATTTAATCCCCTGAAGGCGCCCATCCCTACAGTCAATAGTAATAAGATGTAAGAGAACATCAGTAACCAGAATAAACAAATATGGGGATATAGGGTCCCCCTGACGGAGTCCTCAGGAAGGCTTGAAGAAACTCCCATTTTTACCATTTAAGACCGTAGAAAAGTTAACAGAAGAGAGGCAAGCCATGATCAGGGCGATCCATTTACGACAGAAACCCAGCTTCTCTAAAACCCCTGCTAGAAAATCCCATTCAAGGCGATCATAAGCCTTATTCATGTCTAATTTAATCCCCATTGCATGAGACTGCCCTTTTTTTTTTCTAAGTTTAATGCGATGAAAGGCTTCATGAGCAATAAAAACATTGTCATGTATTTGGCGATGCCCTACAAAGGCATTTTGAAAGGGGGACACAAGAGCAGGCAAAATCTTTTTTAGTATGTTGGACAATACTTTAGATAAGATTTTGTAAGCAAAGTTACAAAGGCTAATGGGACGAAAATGGCCAACCGTCCGAGGATTCGAAACCTTAGGAATGAGCACAAGCTGTGTTTTGTTAATCTGAGCAAGCATCGATTCCAGATGAAAAAACTCCGTGGAGGCCGAATAAATAATTGCATGGATAGTTGACCAATAATGTCGATAGAAAAGACCAAAAAACCGTCTGGGCCAGGAGCTTTAGACGAGCCCAATTGGTGTACCGCAAGTTGAATTTCTTCCTCCGAAAAAGGTTGAACCAGATCAATATTCATTTGTGGGGAAACCAACACCGATACACAATCTAATTTGCCTCCCCAATTACGTGGCCCCTTTGTAGTAAACAACAATTTAAAATGATTCTCCAACTCTACGCGAATTTGAGCCTCAGTATCAATCCAAAGATTCTCTTTTTTGAGTTGAGTAATTGTATTTTTTTGACACCGTTGGATAGTAGAAAGATGGAAAAACCTTGTATTCTTATCCCCAGCATGGAGCCACAGGAATGGGGATCTCTGTTTCCAATGTTCGTCAATTTTCCATAAATGGTCAATAGAATTTGAGAGGGAGGTAGCTTCTGCAGTCGGCTGAAGAGATGAAAGGGTAGATTAAACATCTTGGAGTTGAGAAGAAAGCTAATCAATCTCCAACTTACGATGCCCAAACTTGATTTTACTCCACTTCTTAAGCTCAACACAACAAAGGCCAAGCTTAGACACTCAGCTTCTTGCGGGACCACCTCGAACAGTTCTTTGCCATGCATGTTTAATTCTTTTTTCACATTCCGCATCATCAGCCCAATAAGATTCAAACCGAAAAGGTGGGGGTGCACGATGTGTAGGGTAAGACAAATGTAACAGGAGGGGACAATGATCCGACCCAAGATGAGCACCATGTAAAACAAGAGAATCTGGCCATTTTTGAACCCACTCCGCATTCCCCAGGGCCCTATCAAGACGTTCTTGGAGATAGACCTTGCCCCCACGGAAACAACGCCAAGTAAACTTCTGCCCCTTAAAACCCAAATCCATAAGAGAGTTGACCGTCATGAAATCAAACAGAAACCGTTGGCGAGAAGATTGACATGGAAGGCCTCTATCCTTCTCAAAAGACCAAAGGAAGTCATTGAAATCGCCAATGCAAAGCCAAGGACGCCCATCCTTCCAATCCATCTTAGACCTGGCAGTCCAAAAGGCACTGTGCATGTTAAAGACAGGAGGGCCATAGAACCAAGACCCCCTAAAGGAAGTACCAACTTGTTTAAGAGTAACTAGAATATCCACAATGTTGATGGAGTAACCAAGCACATGGACCTGAACCTCCTAAGTCCACCAAAGACAGAGCCTACCCGATGATCCTCGAGGGTCCACATAAAAACTAGAATGAAAACCCATTTGTTCCTTTAATAATTCCAGTCGACAGCCTTCCATACGGGTTTCAGAAAGGAAGACCATAGAGGGGCAATTCCTCCAAATAAGCTCACGAAGAGCTCAAACTGTCCGAGATTGCCCCATACCCTAACAGTTCCAAGCGATCAAGCTCATGGCGACCGTGCGGCTGTTGAAGGCCAGCCGCCACCACCTGAGACATCAGAAGGTCTCAACCTGAGCAAGAAAACTAGTACAAACAGGAGACTCGAGTACGTTCACATTAATGAGGGTGTCTTCATCCACAGACCCCCAAGAAAGGAGACGAGTCTTTCCTTCGCGCCCCCTTATCCCTTTACCACGTCCATGTCCTTTGATGGGGGGACTAGAAAATGATAAAGGGGGAAGCGCCATCGCAGGGCTATCCGAAAGACAGGTTCTAAGAGTTTTGGAAAATTTTGGATTTTCCATGCTGTCTAGAAGGACCATATCAGATGTTCGTTTTGAAGGAGGAGAAATAACAGCATCAGCCAGCGGTAGAGACCCAGTATGACAGTTGTGATCGATAGAGTCAGAGGCGCGAATGTGCCTAATAGAAGTTGTAGTGCAAAGCCTAGAGGGCCCAGCAATTGAATTAATATCTTCTGTTTGGAAAGGCCCAGTCGAAGTGGCCACAAACAAACAATTGGGCCCAACAAGACCTTTAGGATAAGGCCCCATAGGTTGTGGGCCAAGAGTGGTCCAATGATGGGTCCCTTTGGTGGGAGGGCAAGCGGAAGAACTAGCCTCCAAATGAGCACAAGTAGCTCCACGAGGAGGCCGACTATGAAAGCCAACCTGCGAATTACCAACCCTCATAGGGGTTTGACAACCCAAGTACAAGTCCGGCAGATCTGAAGGGATTCCATCCAAATTTGGCACGTAATGTCCTTTGTTGTCGTCTAGTGGCTTGTCCTGGTGACCCACGTGCCCCCAATCCCGAGAAAGAATATGCCGACGCCCCAAGGCACCGCCAAGTCCAAGGGTGCCTAGACTGGACCCAGTCTCAGTTTGTCGCCGGTAAGGTGGTCGGATAACTTTGGCCCTCAAGTCAGTAGTAAAAAGTCCAAAGCCACCATCAGGGAACGGACAAGAATCCATTATGTGGCCTAATCTCCCGCAATGATAACAGTAATCCGCAAGCCGTTCATATCTAATTTCTGCCCAGATCATTGGTTTATGAGGTCGAGGAAGCCAGAAGCCTTCGACAAGAGGTTTTTGGGTATCAAACAGAACAATAAAACGTAAAAACCCACGATACCCATCTTCCTGGTCAGGGGCATCAACCTCTAAAACAGTCGCAATTGAAGCACCAATACAACGGGCATTGTCCTCAGTCATTTTTTCCAAAGGGAGCTTGCAAACCTGAACCCAAAATGAAATTGAGTGCTAATCCACATCATCAATTGCCATACCTGCACACCATCTATGAAGAAGGGACAGATTATCAGATTGCTGGAACACAGTTGAGATCCTAAAGACCTTCTAGAAGTATACTCTGTTTGGGTGGGAGATACCAGTAAAGTGGCATGGTGATAGAGTCAAGCCAAATAACAACACCAGAATGTGGGGTTAGCTGTAAACCCCGAGATGCTAAGAGCTAAATTGCTGTTGGGGAATGTGGGTTTTGTAACACAATCATCTGTTCCTACATATAGGCCTTGCAAATGGAGGCAAAAAAAAATTATGGAAGAAACCAATGCAGTCCCACCATAGCTCTTAGTACGTAGCAATTGTTTCAAGCATTGAAAAGAAAAAAAAAGAGCAAGAAACGGCTCATCATCATAACAATTCCCAAGACAGATAATGGAAGCCAAAAACAAAATCAAATTGGCGGTGTAGTAAGCCATCTCTTAATAGTACACCAACCAAAGAGGGAGGGGGTCTAGAGACCCAAACATGATGGCACACCCTCGCAATGGCCAAAGCTGCAGCATGATCGAATTGATAAAGTCTTGGGTAAATTAGCAAGACTTTTGGTGTTAAGAATTAGGCTTAAAAGTATTGAAAGTTCATTCATTTAACAAAGTTTTCAAAAGTCATTAATTTTTTGGATACCACAAAACTTTTAAAGACTTTTTAAAATCAGAATTAAATACAACTAAACTTTTAAAGACTATTTAAAAGTCATAGTTGAATACCTCTAGACTTTTAAACTCATTAAAAGTCCTTAAAAGTTAGAATTGAGTACACCCCCCTAAGAGAGAACCCCATTATAGACCTAGGACTGACCGAGAGGAGTTTGATAGCCATGTATTCATTTTCCACCGTAATGGCAAGGAGATTTTCCTTCACTATATTAATCTTGGCCTCACCAAATTGCTCCCAAGACTTACGTAAAATCCTTTTAACAGCCCCGTGGTTAGGGGCCTTGTCCGCCATGAGGACCCCAATGAGGAGCACACCAGCGATTACACCACCGAGCTGAAGAGAATCCTCTAGTTGGATGACTAGTTGATTAGCTTCAAGTTCCATGCCCAAGGTGAGGGAGTAAGAGGGGAAAGAACCAGAGAACTGAAAAAAGACCACAAAAGAAAAAAAGATAAATAGGGAGACTAAACCGTTTATGTGTTGGCTTCAAAAAAATGTTGGCTTTCGTCTCTTGTGTTGAGAAGGCAACAACTTTTGATAAGGTCTCTTTAGAGCAAACCGTTTTGAGAGCAAGGAATTCACCATAAAGGAGTGCAAGGAATTTACCAGTGGAGCCTCTTTGGAGGCTGATACTGTGAACGTTCTAAGATCTAGAGCAACTACTATGCCGTCTGTTCATCTTCTAAAGTAGAGAAAAAAAATCCCAAGTGAAAAATCTGATGGGTTAGGGTAGGATTTGAGATAGGGCTTAGTATTTATACCTCCCACTAAAAAATTCCATGAAATCCCACATTTTAAAAAATCCTACGAAATTAGCAAATTTTTGAATACCATAAGACTTTATGTTAGTTGTTTAAAGTCTTGATTGAATACCACTGGATTTGACAACTATGTTTTAAAAATCCTAATAATCTTAATTGAATACCACAAAATTTATTTAAATTATTTAAAAGTCTTAATTGAATACCACATGACTTTTTTTATCCCTAAAAAGACAGTCGAAACTTGAGCGGGGAGTGGAGAAGAAGTAAAGAAGGATATGGACAAGAAAAGGGAGAAGAGCAAGAAAAGAAAACGGGAAGTGGAAAAAAGCAAAACAGTTAGGTGTGGAAAAGCCCAAGAAAAGACTAAGAAAAGGACAAGGAAAGGAATAAAGAAATCCTTCACCAAAAAAACCGAAAAAGGGAAATCAGGATGGTTGACTGGAAGGAGACTAAGCAAACAACGGGAAGGAGATAGAGGAATGGTTTGGTCGGGGGGTATAGAGGAGGAAGGAAGAAGGCAAATACCACATAACAGGGTATGAAGATCTCATGTTAACAGAGAGAAAAAGGAAAAAGTCAGTATCTAGTTTCACTCGTTTAGATTAGAATGCTGAAATATTTTAACGTTTCCGACATAAATCAAAGATGCACGAGAGCTGTTTGTGGATATGCTTCAACCAGATTTCACAACATAATCAGGAGCTACAGCATACATGTCAGACGTAATGAAACGTTGTCTCTTCTCCTTCAAAGTTGTCAAAGTTCGTCTGGGTTTAAACCCAATTACCAAGTATTATCAGCCATTCTCAAATCTTGTGCTGCCCTCTTAGCCATCAACTTTGGGAAGGCTCTTCATGGTTATGTTGTCAAACAAGGCCATCTTTCCTGCCACTCTATCTCTAAAGCACTGCTTAACATGTATGCCAAATGTGCTGCATTGGGTGACTGCAAAACACTTTTTGGTCAAATGGGTTACTCGGATCCTGTCATTTGGAACATTGTCTTATCTGGGTTTTCTGCATCTCGAAATTATGATGCTGAGGTAATGAGGTTGTTTCATGAAATGCGTGTAGATGGGAAGGCTAAACCCACTTCTGTTACCATTGCTATCTTTCTACCTGTGTGTGCTCGGTTAGCGGATTTGCATGCAGGGAAGAGCGTGCACTCTTATGTGATGAAGTCTGGATTGGAAAAAGATGTCCTTGTTGGAAATGCTCTTGTATCAATGTATTCAAAATGTGGGCTAGTTTCTGGTGATGCCTATGCTGTGTTTAATAGCATTACTGACAAAGATGTCGTTTCATGGAATGCAATAATTGCAGGGTTTGCAGAAAATAGTTTCATAAATGATGCATTCAAGTTATTCAGTTGGATGCTCAATGGACCAGTGGAACCAAATTATGCAACTATTGCAAATATTCTGGCCGTTTGTGCTTCTTTAGATAAAGACGTTGCCTACTGCTCTGGGAGAGAGATCCATTGTTATGTGCTGCGCCGGAATGAATTGGCAGCAGATGTTTCGGTGTGCAATGCTTTGGTAAGTTTCTATTTACAACTTGGACGAATGCAAGAAGCAGAATCCTTGTTCCACAGGATGAAATCAAGAGATTTGGTTTCTTGGAATGCAATTATTGCAGGATATGCATCAAATGGTGAGTGGTCAAAAGCGTTGGAGTTGTTTGGAAAATTATTCGCTCTGCAGATGATCAGGCCAGATTCTGTAAGTATAGTCAGCATTCTTCCTGCTTGTTCACATTTACAAAACTTGGAGGTGGGGAAAAAGATCCATGGGTACATTCTTCGACATCCTAGCCTATTTGATGCAACAGCGGTTGGAAATGCCTTGGTTAGTTTTTATTCAAAATGCTACAAAATAGAAGCAGCTTTCAAGACGTTTTTGATGATTTTGAGGAGAGATTTGATATCATGGAATACCATGCTAGTTGCCTTTGCAGTGATTGGGCATAGTACAGAGTTCCTCAACCTGTTAGATGATATGCTAAGGGACGGCATGAGGCCTGACCATATAACCATCTTGACCATAATACAATTTTGTGCTGCAATTTTGAGAGTAGGAAAGGTTAAAGAAATTCATAGCTACTCAATTAGGGCTGGGTTTTTGCGTGATGATATTGAGCCTACTATTGCAAATGCAATCCTGGATGCATATGCCAAATGTGGTAACATGAAGTATGCATTCAACATTTTTCAGAGTTTATTGGGTAAAAGGAATTTGGTTACTTGCAATACAATGATTTCAGCTTATGTGAATTGTGGGTCACGCGATGATGCATATATCATATTTAACAGCATGTCTGAAACAGATCTCACCACTTGGAATCTAATGGTTCGAGCTTATGCTGAAAATGATTGTCCTGCTCAAGCTCTCAGCCTGTTCCATGAGTTGCAAGCTCAAGGAATGAAGCCTGATGCGATGACCATTATGAGCCTCCTTCCTGTATTTGCTCAAATGGCCTCAGTCCACCTGCTGAGGCAGTGTCATGGACATGTGGTGAGAGCTTGTCTTGATGACTTGTGCTTGAAGGGAGCTCTGTTAGATATGTATGCAAAATGTGGTTCCATAGTATGTGCTTATAAGCTCTTTCAGTCAAGCCTGCACAAGGATCTGGTTATGTTTACAGCTATGGTTGGTGGGTTTGCCATGCATGGTAGGGGAGAAGAAGCACTGAAGGTCTTCTTTCATATGCTGGACTTGGGTGTCAAGCCAGATAATGTTATTATTACTGCTGTTTTATCAGCCTGCAGTCATGCTGGCCTGGTGGATGAAGGGTTGAAGATATTTTATTCAATAGAAGAGATTCATGGGGTCAAACCAACAATGGAACAGTATGCTTGTGTGGTGGATCTCCTTGCTAGAGGTGGACGAATTGAGGATGCATTTTCTTTTGTGTCAAGGATGCCTATTGAAGCTAATGCTAACATATGGGGAACACTGCTGGGTGCTTGCAGGACTCATCATGAGGTGGAATTGGGCCGTGTTGTGGCAGATCATCTCTTTGAAATTGAAGCTAATAATATTGGGAACTATGTGGTGATGTCAAATCTATATGCAGCAGAAGCTAGATGGGATGGGGTCATGGAGGTAAGAAGGATGATGAGAACTAGAGACATAAAAAAGCCAGCGGGATGCAGCTGGATAGAGGTGGAGAGGAGGAAGAACCTTTTTATGGCTGGAGACTGGTCCCATCCAGAAAGAAGCATTATCTACAGTACATTAAGTGCATTGGACCAACAAATGAAAGAGCCAGTTTAAACAATACTTTGTCAATGCCTAGGTTTCTGAATGCAGAATCTTTCTGTTAGGTTGGCATTTAGATTCAGCATTCTACTTGACTGCTCCATACATGATACTTTTGTTCGGTGGTCAAACCCAATTTGTTATGCCAGTTTCATGCAAGCATATGGGGTGCTTTGCTGCTGCTTCAGAAAATTCTCAAATCTTGGATAAGCGTGACTTTCATTTGACCAACGGCCTACTTGAGCCAAGCCGATCAGCTGGCATCACTTCATATGAACTAAAAACAAGTTAACTTATGTCATGTGGATGTGAGAGTTCATTGGTTTGTTCCTTGGTGGTAAATCTCACTAAGAGCTTACATGCAGCTCTCACCGAGTCTAAAACATGGGTATGATTCTTACATCTTTCACCTGCGTAGATTCTTTTCCCCATTCCAATGGGAGAAGCATAGGGCGCGGCTTGTGTACTAATTCGCCAGTAATTCCCATAATGGCCACATGCTTACAGAAAGAAGACACATGTTTAAGAATTCTTAGGCACACAGTTAAGGACTATCTCTCTGTTGAACACTACGCTAAGGTCAAGTTCGTACTACAGACATGCTCCCTAGCACGGCCGGAAGGCGCTTACCCAGCCAATATGTTCTTCAAGGCCCGCTGCCTGCCACCCAGAAATACTCAACTGGCAAAGAAGACGCCAAACTTTCTTCCATGAGGAGTTTGAATTCAAATCATCTTCATGTATAATGGATCCTCTAAGGTCAGGAATGAAAACATTCTAAGGATCCTCTATACATGATCCGTGGATCTGCCGACCTAGGAGTCCTTGTAGAATATGAAGCCATCTTTTATGAGGCAAATGCTTGGTTGGAGTTTGTTTTGAATTTGTTCGAGTGGCTTCAAACTGGGAATGTCTCAGCACGCAAGCGAGTCCCCAGAGCCATACTTCTAAGGACAAGCATTGTCCTACTTCTACTTCTGCAAGGATCATTGCCTCTTATTTGGGCAAAGGTTCCAATTGATGCCAGCAAGGCAGCAGTGTAAAACCTCTAACCTCCAACATATATTCTTTTAACTACTTGCTGGAAACCAAATATAGGAAATTTGTTATGGAAATCCTGTCTTTCTTGTATCAGGAAAAAAAAAGAAAAAAAGAAGAAAGAACATTCCTTCACTTAAGTTGGAATAACAAGATATAATCAATTCAAAGAATACCCATCCAAGCAAGGGGCTTATAGCTCAAGTGGTTACGAGCATGTACCCCAGCACCTGACGTCATAGGTTCGATTCCTCTCTCCCCCAATATCTTTAACGAATATCCATCCAAGCTCAAGCACCTCCCTAGAATATCAGATCTCTTGTTGAGGACATTTGGCATCTACTACAACTTGTTCCTCAGGTGTTGATCAAGCATATCTTTCTTGAAGCAAATATGACTGTCGATACTCTTGCCAAGAAGTAACATATGTATATTAATTCTTGTATTTGGTTTACTAATTTCCTTTTTGATGTTTTATATAGATTAATGTTTGACTTGTTTGGTTTTCAGATCCTTCGAGGATCTTTGAAATTGTATTTCGTTTTTCACCAACCAAAAAAAAAAAAAAAAAAAAAATCTCGGATGATGTTTTGCAAATCTCTAAAGAATTTTTTTATAAGTACATCATTTACACATTTTTAATGCAAATCACATTGACGGGACGTGTGATTTTTGTGTTGCACTAACATTATTATATATCATAATAAAATTAATAGACCAATAAATCTAAAAATATATACTAAAACATACATTAGAAAATGAACAATAAAGAATTACTGCAATTGAGACCCCCCAAAATTATGTTTTATTTATAATATGTATATTATTGTTGTATAGTAGACAATATTGAAGATCTATAAATTATGTCAAATGTTTTTTTTTTCTTTCTTCTTTATGATTAATTTATAACATAATTACATAAATAAACATTTTGATTTTTTTTTATTTTTTTTAATAATATTTTCTTTATCAAACAATAAAAATAGTGAATTTCTGAATTAAAAGGGTATAAATGGTTTGTTATTGATCACTAGCCTCTCTGAATGCGCTTCCGCGCCTGCGAGAGGTTTTTTTATTTATTTTATTTTTAAATTAAATTTATTTTAGAATTAAAAAAAGATAATGGGTAGTTGTGTTCCTTAAAAGGAGGATCCATTATCTAATTTTTCTTTTAATTTTAAATTTTTTTAATATGAAAAAGTGTGAAGTTACTATATTATCTTCATTTAATTAATAATTTCAATTCTTAATGTTTGCATTAACTAAGGGCATTTTTTGGTATTTTGAATGTTTCACCATTCTCTGCCTTTGCTTTATATATATAGATTATTTTTAGTTTTTATTTGGATGGAAAATGGACAAAAATGCTCGGATGAATTTCAAAATAAAAGTTGCCAGAAGTTGACGAATGTGGTTTGTCAGGATATGTATGAAGTATGAGTGGCAAGTTGTCAATTTATTTATTTATTTTAAATTTATTGAGCACACGCCGCTTTAATTCAGGTGGCATTTGTGAAAATTTCCCTCAAAGAAATTATTGAACATCTTTTCCTTGTCGAACAAAGGTTTTGGGTTCAACAAAGCAGAAATACTCAAACTTCACGTTCCTTACATGGCTTGTGTTTCAAAACAGCAAATCGACCAATTGGATGAATAATGCTTTGAAGCCGAAAAAGAGTGACTGAAGGTTTTTAATTGTATGGCTCGTATCAAAGTTACAACTACTTAACTAGTCTCAGATGAGTCCACAAATAATATCACTAAATCCTGAAATGCTATCTTTGCAGTGTGAGTTATAATCCAGATTTGTGTGAGCTCGCCTTGTAAGTATCATGGCCCTTAGTTGAAGGACTTCAGTTTTGTGGATCTTGCTGATTTTCTGCAAAAATTGTCCTCGAAGGTTTGCGAAATACATGCAAATACAACCGGCCAAGCCATTCCGGAAGAGAATGAGTAAGTATAAATCAAGCTGGGTTAAATACAACCGGCCAAGCCATTCCGGAAGAGAATGAGTAAGTATAAATCAAGCTGGGTTGGTTCTTACAGTAATACTACGTGCTGTACTTCATTTTTGCTGTGATCAAACTGGGATTATACCTTTCCATTCTCAGGGCCTTGAGCATTCCTGAAGTTGAAAAATCCGGCAATTCCTCGTCCTTTCGCAAGTTGTTCCAGCTCTTCAAGTTTTTTCTTCAGCAGCTCAACTTCTCTTGCTAAATCTTCATCTCTTTGTCTCATTGCCTAGAACAATAAACGGTTGTAAGTGAAATGCGGGGCATGCTGTTATTATCTTCAAAGCAATACATATATTCACAAACAGTTGATTGTGATGTTTTAAAAAATAATTTATTTATTTCATATATCAAATATTTATGTATATAATTGTCATGATCTTTTTTTTTTTATAAATCTTTTATTTGCAAACCTGACAGGGTTACATGAAAATACAGATAGACCTCAGGGGTGTACGTGCAATTTTGAGGTTAAATTTGTCATTTGGAGAAATATTTTTATGACATCAACAATTTTTGGATGGAAACTTAACAGAAGGAATATTGTGAAAACAATTTGAAACCTTAGGGGATGTTAGTGTAATTTTTGAAACCTTGGAGGTTTTGTGAAAACACCAAAAACCTCAAGAAGTTCTAGCATAAATATGAAGAGATAACACAACGATTTAGAATGTCAAATAGATAGTTTAAAGTTCAGTTTTTTATATAGTGATGCAAGACTTACCCGATGTAAGGTAGCATGAACATAGAGAAAGATTAGTGAAATTTTTGAAAGGTAAACTAAGCAACAAAGATACTATAACTAGATGCAATCATGGCTGTTTCCTTATGCTACAATAGTATGAGTGCGTACCTCTAATTCCTGTCTACGTAGCTCCTCCTTTCTTGCTTCTGATCTTGAGCTTCTTTGCACTTCAAAAATAACTGCAGCGCCTCCAACCTAAAGAGATACAATAATGATTCATAACTTATATAATTAAAAATCTCCTAAACCCTACTTTGGGCAAGGATATCTTCTAAGTTCCTTTCTCTTAAATTGAAAGGGAAGAATAAGAAAGAGCTGGTTGAACAATGAAACGTATGGCGTGGTCTATCAGCTGGAGAGAAAGTATTAATCGCATATCATAGTATTAATTCCATAGCAATCCCATGACAAGAACTTGTACATCATGTGGCTTTACAGTGAAACAAAGGTAATCTGAGGGTTACTCATCAACTTGTAATACTGTAATGAGCAACATTTGTCTGGTTTTCTGACAAATTATGCTGCTTTAGCATTTTCCACAAGCAATAGAATTTCAAAATGTAACCCACAAGAGGTTTGGCATTTCACCATGTATTAGGGCTCCATGAACTATGGTATAGCGTACAACCGAAGCAACTAGTGGGTCACATAGGTGGAGGACAATTGTAACTTTATAAAGACTTATTTGGGACTGCTTCTGAGGAAGCACTTTTTCTTGGTAGCCTTTTTTCTAGAAGCAGAGTAATATTTTTCTTAAAAATACAATTACTTCCTGAAAATGCACTTGAAAGTGCTTCGTTAAGGAAGCACCTATCAGGTGCACTTTTAACTATTCTTCTAAAAACGAAGCGCTTTTAACTATTTCTCCGAACACTGTCAAAAGGGCTTTTGAGAATCTGAAAGTCTTTTAGCACTTCTAAAGGCAATCCCCAATAGGTCCTAAATATTGCAATGTAGTACCAGTGCATAAAATTCATGCACTACTGGCAAGTATTTAGTAAAAAAATTATGCACATGAAGCATGCCAAATTGAATTTTATGGGGAAGATTCTTACTTTCTTGAATTGATCTGCATGCATTATGACCCCAGAAAATTAAACAGTGACCAAGTTCAAAATTATTTGGTCAAAGACCATCTAGCCAAATCTAAGGCACTTAAAGGCACAGTAGCATGCCCATGCCCAAAATACGAATCAGTACAGCTGGCTCGCTCATTATGAGCAATTTGGGGTTGCCTTCAGGTCTCCTTTAAGACTTTCCCTGTTTAAATTGTGTATTATTCAGCAGTTTGAACAGACATTCGCTAGTTGGCAAAGACTATTTGTCAAAAGGTAAATTGGTAACAGTAATTACAAGTTACCAAGTTCATTTGCAAAGGATTCTAGAGGAATTTCTTATGGGGTGCATTTGATGTTCTGCACTAAGTTTTCAGAGCATGTGTCATTTAAGATTGTGGAAGGTATCAGGAGAGGCACTGGACTAAAAAAGGTTCTAAAAAAAACTCAATTTTTCGTGATCTTTGCAGAAAAAATTATTTTTTTGACTCATTTTAATGATGTTGAGTTGCATGAGGTTGTGCATTTCATGTCCTAAACATCTAATGTTGATAAAAAAATGAAACGAGGGATGTAACGGTACACAGGTTCAATTGGAGAGGAGTGTTTGATGCCAAATCCTATTATATGGCATTGGTGGGAACCTTGGATCTGAACCGCAGCTTTTGGTTGTTCGGCAGCTTGGTGCACAAAGGCCCTGTGTGGTTTTCTTTGTTTTGGAGTGCAGCTTTGGGGTGAATTCTAACCTTGGACAACTTAATGAAAAAGGAATAGTCTTCAGTCAAACAGGAGGCAGACTACTAATAGATGTGTCTTTTGGGGAGAAGAAAGTTCGATTTTGGAGATTAAAGATCTGTTTGTGAGGCTTCGTTCTCTTAGGTTACCAGCACTTCAGATTTGTTGTTTGATTACATAATTGAGTTTATTTTAAGTTTATGTTCATTGATTGTAAACTACTGGTATGCCTATGTTTTACCTGTAAGAAATGCAAAAAAAAATGCTTATCATTTGTAATTCAGTATGCCAGTTACATCTTTATAACATTCTTAGACTAGGGAC
This sequence comes from Prunus kanzakura, assembly GCA_020521455.1. NCBI lineage: Eukaryota > Viridiplantae > Streptophyta > Magnoliopsida > Rosales > Rosaceae > Prunus > Prunus kanzakura. The sequence goes on along the minus strand of BPUM01000803.1, from coordinate 692,326 downwards.
AAAAATGAGAGTTCATAGTACCGTGAACACAAAGAGCTCCCCGAGAAGATCTGCAGCAGCTTGGACAGCTTTCTCCTCGTTCAGTGGGCGTATTGCAACATCAGTTGCATGACCATAAATCCGTCTTTGCACATTTGTTGTAAATCGATGATTTGCCTGATTCAATATCAAAATGGGAAAAGAAAAAAAAATTATGTATAATATAAGTGCATGTAACTAGAGAGAAATTATGTATTAAAAAAAAAAAAAATTGTTAACCAAATCAAGAAACTGCTGAACACTAGATGATTTCTATACCAAATGGACATTTATAACTTTTATTTATTTGTGGGTGATTATAGGCTGACCGGTGGGGTGGGAGCTAAACACAAACTGCATAACCTAAATGAAGAACATAAGAATCAAAGTATGACATGTATCCATCAAAAAGCAGACATTGGATAGGAAGGTGGATGAAACATGAACTAGCGGATAATAACATGAATCAATTAAAACATGAACACCACAGACATGTGGTACACATGGTCCAAGAAAGTAGCAGCCAGAAACCATAGATTAAAAGCAACTGTGGACTTGTTATGGAAATAGAACTCTATGCAGAAAATAAACAATGATGGCAACTACTAAAATAATTTAAAGGGGAAACTATCTGGAAGTGCAATTTCCCACTGGCAGTGGAAGAAAAAGTAGAACTTCCACTAGCTATGGAAGAAAAAGCTCAAGAATATAGTCAATATACATACAGAAATTAGAAATGGCTACAGATTGCATGTGAGAAATTTAACAAGTATATGAACCAAATATGATCTTCTGAAAATGCAGCATCCATATTCCAGGGGTAACAAACCGTTTTCGAACGGGAATGGCATACTGCAGCATAATCATGATCATTTCTTTTACCCATACAGATCACAAAAGACTTTATATACTTAAAAGTTTATCCATTAGTAATAGTAATCAAGAACTTATTGCAGCTTAGTGTCGTCTAAAATGCCCCACTCCGCATAATTTACTAGACATACATAATTTATGCAAAATGTAATACTATTTAAACCGGCAAAGCTAGAACCAAGCAACGACACCCAAAACGCCAAAAACAAAAACAAACAAAAAAATCAATTTTTAATATACAATTTGAAAATATCAAAGAACTCGCCTCAAAAGTGACCATGGAGATGGCTTAAAATGAAAAATTAATATTTACAGTTGAACACCCAAATGAGCACAAAAGATGAAAGGCCCAACACCAAGCGAATACGAGAGAAAACCGGGAGAACCCACGCAGGAAAATCAGGTTTAAGGCAAACCCATATAATAAAATAGCTTAAAAACAAAGAAAATGAAAACAGAAAATGCTGGTAAAAGAGAAAAATAGAGAACCTGGGCAATGCTAACGATGAACTGCCTAAATCGCGGGTGCAAGCCAGCCTCTCGCTTGAGCCGATTAGCAATGGGTTTGGAGATGGTTTTGAGGGCAAGGGTTGCTAACTTTACCGCTGGAAGGACCATAACTTTCTGCCTATTTCTGTTTTGGAGTGGTGAATTTGTGTGCTTCGAAGGCTATGGGACTAAGAACTGAGACCAGAGCTTTTGAGTCATGGACTTGTACGGAATGATGGAATTCTAATTTGGAGAGAAAAAAGAAAAATGTCGACGCTGCTTCGTGGGTGACAATTCGTCAGTGGAGCGTCATCACTTCCATTTCTGGACAGGGCTGCGAAGATGCGTGGGAGAGAGTTTTGAGGGGTCAATTTGTAATTTCGACAAGAGTGGTGGTATTTCGGGCTATTCAGGGAAAGACACGATATACAAATACGAAATTGTACACTGCCGTTTTCCCATGGTGAACCATCACCCGGTTGAGAATTGACCCCCAAATTATTTTATCGGAAAATAAAGACATGAACTACATAATAGCAATCTACCCCCTACCGTCAATTCTTTCAAAGCTCAACCAAATTTCCGTCAATATTGAAGACAAATTCATAATTTAAGGAAAATAAGAATTATACCCCATTAAAATACTACATAATAGTAAAACAAAAATTTGAAAAATCATAATTGGAGGTGTGGTGGTCAAGATTTTCGAGGGGGAGCAACTGTTGTTGTAGTAGTTGACGAAGTTTCTGGGGGAAAGGGAAGGAAGCGGGGCTGGTGAGGTATTAGAGGAAGTTGGTTGGATTGCAAAAGGTTAAAGGGGGAGAATTTGGAGAAGGAGATGTTGAACGCTCTTTAGCTAAGTCCAAGCCCACTGCGGTTTGACAAATTCCACCAATCGGTGCAACATTATATATTAGACGGGTCGAGATCTAGTGAGAACGCCTATGTGAGAACATAACATGAGAACACCGTTGGATTTAATCTAACGGCTGTATGAAAAGCAATAGTAAGTGTAAGTGTTGTATTAGAACGAGGCCTTCTTCTGTCTTCTCCCTCCAAAACAGAAGTCCTCTCCAAACCAGCTGTTTGCTCAGTTCAATGAGAAGGCCATTTTTTTATCAGCTTTGATTGAAGAAGAACTGTAACACTGAAGAGAGAGCACCCCTGTTAATCGTTTTTCGGTTTGAGGAAGAACAAATAAATGGTACCTTCATTTTTCTGGATTTCCCATTCAGGCGAAACAAAGGAATCTTGGATTTTATAATTTCATCTTTGTGGTTGGGTTTTTGGAGTCAGAACATACGTCAATCCTTGAGCAACGTCGAAACTGGCGTTGAGTTGGAAAGTGATGATCGTACCGTTGTGGTTCTGCTCTGTTGGTTATGAAATCGTTGAGCGCGGGCGAAACAGGGGTTGAAGAAGATGAAAAGTGATTGGGGTTGACGTCCAGATCTAAAAGGGCTACGTTACGTTGTTATATTTGTTGAAATTTTGAAGTTGTAAATCAGTTACGAGGTAACCCATATACTGTATTTGTCAATTTCATTATTGGGCATCAGCATGAGTCACTTTAGGTTGTATGTATGACTTTAATGTTTCAGCAGAGAGTAATTTGCATGTCATATGTTAGTTAATATATATTTTAAAGCTGTTTGAAAGCATGTGCCAAATATTGGGCATCAGCATGAGTCAGATTAGGTTGTATGTATGTCTTTAATGTTTCACCAGAGAGTCATTTTGATGTCATATGTTAGTTGATATATATTTTAAAGCTGTTTGAAAGCATGTGCCAAATATTAGGCATCAGCACGAGTTACGTTAGTGTGTATGTAGGTCTTTAATGTTTCACAGATAGTGATTTTCATGTCATATATGATGGTGGTGATGTGATATTCAGGGTTAAATTGCAAGAACTGTGAAATGGAATGCGAAGGACAGGTGACATCGAAAGTTAGTTCGGACTTGAAACCAAAATTGGGATTTGAATTTGATTGCTGTGAGGATGTGTTTAATTTCTATAATATGTATGATGCGAAAGCCAAATTCGGCATTCGGTGTTCTACAACGAGAACGTGCACATTCACAAGAGAGGTAACAAGGAAAAAATATGTATGCTGTAAATAAGGGTATTCGTTGATAAGCACTGTTAGTGGTAAGAGAAGACAGCGAGGTTGTACTCGAACTGGGTGCAAGGCTAAACTTACGATTTTGAAGGTAAAAGAGAAGAATAAGTACAATGTTGTAGGATTCAATGAGGTACACAACCATGACATGACCACAGTTGATAAAGTCCATCTATTGAGATCTCACCGTAACTTAACAGAGTCTACAAAGGCCTATAGTGCACATATGAGCAAAGTTAATATCCCTGTACATAAACAGGTAAGCCTTCTTGAGGTGCAAGTAGGGGGATTGGAAAATGTTGGGTTTGTTATGAGAGATATCTATAATTATGCAAGGGACGTGCGTGGGGAGGTGATTGGGCATGATGCAGAGCTGCTGAAGGAGCATTTTTTGGCTGAGCAAGGAAAAAATGATTCATTTTATTTCAATATGGAGGTAGATTCGGAAGGAAGGATGAGAAATATTTTCTGGGCAGATGAAAGGTCAAGACGAGCTTATGGTTTTTTTGGGGATGTGGTGGTATTTGATACGACGTTCAACATGAACCGCTATGGGATGGTCTTTGCGCCTTTGTTAAGTGTTAATAACCATAGGCAAATAGTGTTGTTTGGTTGTGCATTCCTAACTAGTGAAACCACGAATTCATTTGTATGGTTGTTCGAAGAATTTAAGAAAGCCATGCCTGGTGAGCCACCCAAAATGATCATCACTGATCAAGATGCAGCCATGTCAAAGGCAATTGCGTTAACTCTCCCAACAACATTCCATAGATATTGCATATGGCATATCTTGAATAAGTTTATGGCATAGCGAAGTAGCTGTCATTCATTGTACAACAAAAGTGCACTTTCATAACACAATGTGTTTAGGTCGAATATGACTCACCCGCCAATTGTTGGGGGCATCCAAAACGCGAATAACTAACTACTCACTTTTGCGAAGTAAACCGTCGCTAATATATCTAGCTTCGTGTAACAACCGGGGTAGTATTTGGGACACCAGCTGCACAACCCGTTGGATGGCTTGAGTTCTGCACAGATCTACTTTTGAATCATATGCCCTTATCTCACACTCTTTTAAATCGATAACAAGTAAGATCCAGTGCTTCTGCCTTTGTAGGTTGAAGGGCAAAAAAACTTGATTCACAGACCACCATGATTTAGCCAACTTATGTCTTTCGCCTTTCACCATTCCCACCAGACCTTTGCTGTGCTGCCTCTCGTCCTTTCCCATATACGACTTCATTTGCTTGTAATCTAAGGCAGCACATTTCTGCATAGTGGCACACGAGTTATGCATCATAACGGATACGGAATTTCAAAACAAACAATGCTTATGAAATAATACGGACCTGAAAATTTTGGCTAGGTTCAGGCTAACTGCCGAAAGGCGAAGGAGAGAGATTACTTCATAGGGCGCATGCCTTCGTTACAAAGGTCACGGAGGAATCGGTGGTTCCTTGCCTACGACGATTGGGAGTGTTTTCCGAGGAAGACCGTCGACAAACATGTACCTACCCATTTCCAATCTATAAGTCTGTGGTCATAACTTTTTGATTTTGTTGCTTGCATGTGCTTGTATGAATTGTCATGATGCCAATCGGTATACGTGAACTTAATCATATTCTTGTTTGTGTAGGTTCGATGAAGTGCAATCCTTTGTCAAAGGAGAAGGAAGACGAAATAGAGTTGGTGAGGTCTTCGCTCTTGGCACAGGAGCGGGAATACAGGAACTTGGTGACGCCAAAGCACTTGTTTGAATCAGGGTTATTACAAGGAAGTAAGTAGTGACATGTCTTTAGTGTTTATTTGCATGACCTCTGTGTCAACTAACCATGTTGTCTTCGAAGTGGTTAGAGTTGTCAAGGCGGTGACAATGGTGGCGTAGTCTCCGTAGATGGCTAAAATAAGTGTTGTGAAGAAACAACAGTGCCTCAAAGAGCAGAGAGAGAGAAGGACAAAGCGCCCAGGGTCAGTAATGCTGAAGAAAAGCATGCCAAGGCCACTGCCGAAACTTTAGATAAGAAGAGAAAGAGCTTAGAGACTACTATAAGGGATGTCATGGGTAACAAGCTGGAGTTGCCCTAGTTTGACTTGGAGCTCTAGCCAAAAATTTCGCTTGGCATGGAGGAGTTGTTCCTTGAAGATGCCGAAGATATTGACTTTGTTGCGGTTCAGCGGTAGAAGAAGGAGGTGACCTTGACCATGCATTGTCAGGAGGTGGCCTTGGTGAACGCCTTCCTCACCATGGTGAAGATTGATGCTGGGGAGGTGACTCATACCAAAGCTACCAGCTTCTCAGATAATGTGTAGAAGGCAATTCTGCCTTCGGCCAACCTAAGTGTTGAAACTAGTTGTTATTGTTTGCTAACAACAATTCTTTTCTGACAACTGTGCGGTCGTCTACAAGCTTTTGGGAAGATGTATCTAACCCTAGCTACGGCAGATAAAGAGGTGGCACTAGCAAGGTGTCAAACGGAGGCGGCGAAGTCTGCTGTTGCCGAAGCCCAGGTTGTAATTCGTGAAAAGAATGCCCTGCAGCTGAAAACCAATAGGTTTGAAAGGGAGCTGAAGGAGACAAAAAGGAAGCTGGGGGTGGTAGAGGACGCCTTGGCCAAAGTTGAGTGGATGAAAGTGGAAGAGGTATCTTCTGCTCGTACCTAAATGGTGGAGGAGCAATTGGGCTGGTAGAAGCTTGTGTGCGAGGTTCAATCCTACATTGGAGATAAACTTTGACACCAGCGGTGTTCCTCCTCCCATCCCTCATGACAAGGAATGGATGTTTTCTTCCTCATCATCTACTGATACGACTGTTTCGCCCAGTCATGAAGGGGATGTTGGTGTCGAAAGTAAGGGTGATGACAAAGCAAAAGATGCTGAGAAGCTTGTCAAAGAGACCCCGGGCATGGATGCTGAAGCCTGATAGCTGATGTATTCGTAGTTTGTATGGATATTTTACCCTACCAAAAGGGAGGGTTATCCCAAGCATGGATGACGAAGCAAAATAAGCTGAGAAGTTTGGGTGCCAATGGTACTCGTAGTTTGTATGGATATTTTTCCATGCCATAAGGTAGTGTTATTTTGGTAATCTATCATAGCTTGTTGTATATTTTAACAAATGTTTTGCTAAATGGTAACCGTAAGTGTGTGGGAAGGCATTGGTGTGAGTAGAAATGAGCCAAGGAAAAAAATAAGTGTCGTAGGAATATGAAAATTGAAAACATGGTGCCAAAGGTACATCCTTGGTGTGTTTATTTGTAATAATACTTAAGGTGATCAGCATTCCATGGGTAAGGTAAGGGCTTGTCGTTGGAGCCACGAAGCTGGTAAGAGCTGGGGCGGCACACCTTAATGACTTCATAAGGTCTTTCCTAGGTTGGGTTGAGGGTACCTTCGACAAAGTTCTTAGTTACCAATGAGACCTTGCGCATGTCCTAATCTCCAGGTCAGAAGGCATGAGGCTTCACACAAGAGTCTTAGTACCTGGCCATGTGCTGCTTGTAAGCGAAGTTAAGCATGTTGGCCTGGTTAAGTAACTCATCAATGAGGTCTTGGTGGAGAGCCAACTACTCGTCATTGGCTTCAGTGTCATATGCTGACGTTTGGTAGGAAGGCTGGCCTATTTCTACTAGGACCACTGCTTCAGTGTCAAAGGAAATAGAGAAAGGTGTTTCTCAAGTAGAAGTGCGAAAAGTTGTTCGATACGACCATAAGACCTCTGGGAGTAGTTCAGGCCAACAACCTTTGGCTTTGTTAAGCTTTGTCTTAAAAGTCTTCTTGATGATCTTATTAATTGCATCCACTAGGCCATTAGATTGGGGATGGGCAGGAGAGGCGAAGCAAAGGTGGATCTTGAGGTTGGAGCAGAATTGCTTGAATTTGTCATTATCAAATTGCCTACCATTGTCTGTGATGATTGCTTGGGGTACACCGAAGTGACAAACGATATTTTGCAAAACGAAGTTTTTGACACGAGCTGCCGTGATGGTAGCTAGAGCTTCATCTTCAGCCCACTTAATAAAATAGTCGATGACAACAACAACATACTTGACTTGGCCCTTTCCCTCTGACATTGGTCTAATGAGGTCGAGTCCCCACTAAGCAAATGGCCATGGGCTAATCACTGGTGTTAATGGGTTGGCATGGAGATGATGGATGGTGGCAAACCTTTGGCATTTGTTGCATTTTTGATGAAGACTTGGGCATCAATATGGACGGTAGGCTAAAAATATCCCTGCTGAATGACCTTGTGGGCGAGAGATCTGGCACTAGAATGGTTGCCAGAGATGCCCTCATAGACCTCTCGAAGGACATAGTTGTTTTCTTCATGTGTGAGGCATTAAACGTAGGGGAGGCTGAAACCTCATTTGTATAAGGCTCTATTAATGATTAGGTACCAGCTTGAATGGTACCGAACGCGAAGTGCTTTAGTAGGGTCTGCAAGCAATATTTGATTTTGTAGGAATTGGAATATGGGACGTCCATGTTGCATTTGTGGTTAATGGTGCAGATGGCAGACGTTTGTGTGTTAGGTGCCTTCAGGAATTCAATGTGGATATTACGACCGAGGCTTTGGTCCACGGCTAAAGCCAACCTTGCCAAGGTATCATCGTGGCTATTCTTAGAGCATGGGATTTGACTGATGCAATAAGCATTGAAGGTTTTCATAAAGTGGTGGGCATGGTGAAGGTATGTTGTCATGGAGATGTCTTTGCCAAGGAAGTCATGATTGACTTGATGAACAACTAGTTGAGAGTCGTTGAATATCTGGATGTATCTAGCTCCCATCTCTTCGGCTAGTTGAAAACCGGCTAAAAGGTGAACTCCGAGATGAAATCAGCAATTGCTTGCCCCTTTTCAGCTAGTCTTGGCTTGAAGTGGATATCAAATTCTCCAAGTTCGATTGCCCACTTAATTAGCCGTCCAGATGTCTCAGGCCTCTGCAAGACTTGTCTCGAAGACTGATTAGTGAGGGTATGAATGGTGTGGGCTTGAAAATATGGGTGAAGTTGTCAAGTTGAAACAACCAAGGCGAGGGCAAGTTTCTCAATGTCAGAGTAACAAGCCTCAACATCTTGTAATGCTTTAATGACATAGTAAACAGAGTGTTCAACCCCAGCTGGTTGCTGAATTAACACCAAACTAACGGCAATGGAGGATACTGAAAGGTAAATCATAAGGGTCTCACCAGGCTCAGGTGTGGACAAGAGAGGTGCATGGCTCATATACTCTTTTAGCTTGATGAAAATTTTGTCGCATTCGGGAGTCTAGATGATGTTACGCTTGTTTGCTCTTGAGGGCCTTAAAGAAGGGGCACAACGATCTGTAGCCTTAGAGATGAACATGGTCAGGGTTGCCACACGTTCATTAAGGCTCTGGATATCCTTGACTATCTTCGGCACCTTCATATCCAAGATAGCTTGGATTTTCTTAGGGTTAGCCTCAATGCCTCTTTGGCTAATCATGAAGTCACGGAACTTCCCTGAAGCAACGCGGAAGGCGCATTTTATTGGACTGAGGAGCATGTTGTAATGTTTGAACACGTCAAACATAGTGGATAGGTTAATGATATGTTGATCTGTTGTGCGACTCTTAACTAACATGTCGTCAACATATACCTCCATGGTGTGTCCGATTTGCGAGGTGAAGAGTTGGTTGACAAGTCGCTAGTAAGTAGTTCTAGCATTTTTGAGGCCGAAGGGCATTACCTTGTAGCAGTATAGTCCACGATCTATGATGAAGGATGTGTGAGCTTGGTTATCAGGATGCATGAACATTTGGTTGTACCTAGAATATGCATCCATGAAGCTGAGAAGCTCATGCCCTGCCTTTGCGTCAACAAGCTGGTCGATTCGGGGAGAGGGAAGCTGTCCTTGGGACAAGCACGATTGGGGTTGGTGTAGTCCACACACATGCGCCAACCACGATTGGGCTTGTGAACCATGATCACATTGGCCAGCCATGAGGGATAATCTACTTCCTTAATAAAGCTGATGCTTTGTAGCTTCTCGACTTTAGTCTTCATGGCTTCGTACCTCTCGAGGTCATAGGCACAGCGCTTCTGCCAAACGGGACGTACGTTTGGATCAATGCCCAATCTATGAGAGATAATGTTGGGAGAGATGCCAAGTATTTCACTATAGGACCAGGCAAAGATTTCAGAATTCTAACAGAGGAAGGAAATGAGGTCTGAACGGAGATTAGGGAAAAGGGAAGTGCCCATTTTCACCTGAAGATCTGGGAACTCTTCGTGTAGGTTGACAAGTTCGAGATCTTCCACGTGGTTTGTTTCAACGGTTTTGACATGGCTTTCATATTTTATTGGGGTTTTCTTAACCTAATTAAATAGGGTTTTGGTTTCCTATTCGTAGTTAACTTGTAATCCAAGTCCTATGCATTATCAAAAGGACTTTTGAGGCTATGTTAAATTAGCCGAGCCAAAGAGAGGTCGGGGAATTTAGAAGAGAGAGTAATAAGAGAATTTAAGAGGGAATTCTTGGGTGTTTATAAGGGCATCAAAGGGTTTGAGCAACGGTGATAGAAAAGAGAGTTAGGGTTCTTGTGAGAGCTGAGGAAATTCTTGATTGTAACCAAAATTGTTCTTACACATTAGTGAATTTATCGGGTGGATCACCAAAAGGATGTAGGCACGAGGTCGAACACTATAAATCTTTGTGTTCTTTGTTTACTCTCTTCATGGTGTGTGTGTGTTTTATTCTCAAGGGGTTTGTGTGTGTTCTGGTTGCATAGTCCATCAATGATAAGAACTTAGAGTGTTTATGCACAACACCTATTGGGTCTAATCAATGTGTGATTAGAAGTAGATCCCTTATATGGCCTTGCTTCAGTTCAGAGGAATTTGGCCAATGCTCAACCAAATTTCTCTACGGGGCTGGTAAAGGTGACTTCTTTTGGAACCTACTTGAAATGATGTCGTCTATTTCTAATCAATGTGTGACTAGAAGTAGATCCCTTTCCCACTTGTGCTTGAGAGCAATTTCCTCCAATAACCTTTGGTTTTGCTCATGTGTTATCGCATTACATTTACACAATGACTGAATGCTTAGTGACCGAATATTGTCTAATAAAGTGATAATCGATTTAAAGATGTTTTGTGTTTAGTGATATACAATTGATTAAGGGTTAATGACACAAAAAACTTATATTGTCAAACTCGAGATAATCGTGTGGCAGATGTGTTAATGTATAGCTCCCATTATTAATTCAATGCTCACAAATCATTCATCTAATATAGTGCTTTCCCACACGTGCAAGAGAAATTTCAAATATCTTTCATAAATATCGCATGTGGAAGTTGTGCTGGGAGTAACAAGAGACCATCACACACTGATTGATTTATAGCGAAAGCTAATTGAAAACATGTATATTAAAAACTTGTATATTGCTCAAAGTGTGCACGAAACAGTAGAGTCACATATACGTAATTACGGGTGTATTTAATTGGAATTTTAAAAGATTATTTTGGGATAAATAAGTCTTGTGGTATTCAATTAAGACTTTTAAATAATCTAAATAAGTCTTGTGGTATTCCATTAAGACTATTAGGATTTTTAAATGAGAGTGTTTAAATCTAGTGATATTCAATCAAGACTTTACACAAGTAACAAAAAGTTTTATGGAATTTAAAAATTTGCTAACTTTGAAGGATTTTTTTAAATGTGGAATTTTGTGGGACTTTTTAGTGGGAGGTATAAATACCTAACCCTATCTCAAATCCCACCCTAACCCATCAGATTTTCATGTGAGATTTTTTTTTCTGCTGGAGAAGATGAATAGACATGCAGTGAGCTTTCTATGAACAAGGTATTTCTTTTTATTTCACTTTGCTAATCTTCTATAGCATATAGAAATGGGATTTTTTTCCCTCTGTCTTCATCAGTAGTAAGAGAACATTATTGATAATTGCTTTTGAAATCTTTCTATAAAGTTGGATAATTCCCTAGCTTTTGAAATCTTCTATAGTATTTGGTGATATATCAAACGTTCTCCTGCTTCTAATGACAACAATGACACAAAAGATAAATCTTCTTGCTTTATTTGAATATCTCTTTTATTGCCAATTGTTTGATCTATATTAATGTCATATCAGAGTTGGTAATGAGAGACTTCGGGAAGCTCATATAAAATATTTCATTTTATTACTTGTTGAAGCTCATATCATTGCAACTTGTAAGTGCAATCTGTTTACAACATAATCAACCAAGCACATTCGGCATTAGGTAATGGGCACACGTGCCAATTGCCAAAGGAAAGACACTTGAGTGATCCCTAAAATACTAATGACAACATCATCTTCCTGACTTGTCGGAGTAAGACCTCCCTTCGAAGTAGTAGTCGCCTACAGAAGACGGCTACTGATGCTCTCAACTATAGAACCTAGAACCTAGAACCGCGGACACGTGTCACCACCACTACAATTTAGTCCCATATCGAAACTTTGTGCAAATTCTCACTTTCACTTCTATATAAAAGAGGAATTGTGCCCAGGTAAAAAGGATAACTACTTTTCACATTTACTATTACTCTGTCAAAATAGTGCCCATACTTGCTGACTTAAGCATTGGAGAGCCTTCAGCAAGTATCACACCAGTACCTGAAGCTTGACGATTGCTTCTCCCTTATTTCTTATGCAGGATCACACCTTACTGAAGGTCTGCAACCCTTTTGTCCAGCTAAAGATTTGACACTTCTTCCACTTAAGTTGACCCTCGATTTTAGGCATCAACAGTTTGGTGCCATTTGTGGGAATCGAATTTGTAAACTCACCCCTCTACCAACCCTATCGTCTCTTCAATCTGTCATGCTCCAACATGCTGAGCGAAGCTAGCCTTGGCACTCAGCACCACACCCTTCATGTGGAGTCCTTCAGGAGGAAACCTTTGATCGACTTGCATCTTCGAGCTAAAGCGGCTTCATGCCAATGTTGCCAAAATGACAGAGAGCTACTACCACCTTCATACGAAAAATGCGGAGTTGGAGCATGACTACCGAACCTTGAAGCGTAACTGGGAGAATACTCACCACCAACTTGTCCAGCACGACCTCACCCAAGGTATTGAGCGCACCTGCTGAACCAACTGGTCGTCTCACTTCATAGTGCTCCAACGCAGCCTTGGCCTAACAAAGGCAAAGGCCACCTTCATCTTGAAGTAACCAGGTCACGATCTCTCCAAATTTTAGCACCAAAGGATCGGACTCATGCCCCAACCAAGATTTACAAAGACTGCAAGGATCGCATCTCGAAGCTTCGGCCAAAGCCCATCCCGATTCCTATTGATCCACCACCACCCCCCTAACACCACAAATCTTCAGCACTCGACACCCTTCCTCATACCAATCCTTCCATGCGACTTCTATTTAAGAAAGTTCGTCGTCTTGCACACGACCCATTAATACGACACGAATTCGCATGAAATTATCAGTATTTGGGTTGAGATTAATGGGTAGGGTTGAAAACGGGTGAACCCGTTAGCCACCTGTTAAGTTAACAGGTCGTGTCGGGTCCATTCGCAAATATTCGCTATCCACCGGTTAAGAAGGGTAATTTTGTAATTTTGTATCAAAATTCATATTAAAAAAACAAAACACCCACCTAACTTCACTTTGTTTTTTTATTATTCTTCTTCTCTCACCGAATCTCTCTGTCTTCACTTTGTTTTTTTTGTTCCTCTCTCTCTCTCTCTCTCTCTCTCTCTCCTCTTCTTGTTTTCTTCTTCTTTCTGTGGCATGGTTTCTTCTTCTTCTCTATTTTTTTTTTCTTCTTCTTGCTATTTCACAAGTTTTCGTCTTCTTTATTTATATTTATTTCCTTCTCTCTTCTCTCTATGTTTCCTTCTCATGAGTACATTTCATTCTCTCTCTTTTTAGAATCCAAATTTCTTTTCTTTGGATATAAAAGTTGAGAGAACCAGTGAAGAAGTCTTCACTGTCTATCCATGTGGGTTGGGGTTCTGAGTGGTGGTTATGGTGTTTATGAGATGGATATTTGGGGGAGAGGACAGAGATAAGGGGTTGATGGCTAAGCTCAGTGACAGTTGTTGGTTTGTTTGTTTTTTTTTTTTTTTCTTTCTGGTTTATTCTTAACGAGTCGTGTCGAATATTCGCAAATTGTAACGGGTTGTGTTTGGGTATAATGTTTGTCACCCGTTAACTTAACGGGTTGTGTCGTGTTAACCTGTTAAGTTAACGGGTTGACACGAACACGACCCGAAACCCATTAGCAAGACCTGTTTGCCAGGTCTACCCCAAACCCTCGCCAGTGCCAAATCAACATGATCTCTGCTATCAACGGTGACCCTACTCTGGCTGGCACATCTAACCACTCCATCAAGCACTATGCATGGTCTTCCTATGCACACCAAGTCTTCAACACTGAGCATGGACACATGCAAAAGATGTCCAGAGTAGGTTGGGACCCTATTAAATTCAGTGAAGCGGAGCAGCGTGGTGTCATTTTTTCCCATGATGACCCGCTGATCGTTGAAGCAGACATTTCCAACTTTGATGTTGGTCGTATCCTTATTGACACCGGTAGCTCGGTGAGCGTCATGTTTGCTGAAGATTTCAATGAACTTCAGGTCCCTAACCACCTGCTTGACCAAAGCATCACGCCTCTTGTGAGTTTTTCTAGCGATATTATCCAACCCATCGGGAGCATCCACCTCCCGATCTCAATCGGTTCAGCACCCCAATAGACCACGATTATCACTCCCTCTCTGATCGTTGATTGTCCTACGACCTATAACGTCATCCTTGGAAGCCCAGCTTTGGCATAAATGAGGGTATTCATTTCTACACACATGCTAATGCTCAAATTTGCTACTCTTCACAGCATGGGCACAACACCTCCGGGGTGTGGTCTTTTACTCTTATTTGATTTTACAGGAATCGAGGAAGAGAGAAGAAAGTTCAAAGGGTGATGGATCTACAAGTGAATATTCTCCCGTGAGAAATTTGCACAAACATTTGGTGCTTTCATTGAGAGCACGAGTTATACTCAACGCGTGCTCTTGAATATGTTTCCTTTTATTCATCACTCAACTGAAGCCTTCCAAACAACCTTGGTTGGAAGCAATTGCATGAGAAGCAAGACCACCGCGACGACGCAATCTGTGATGGATTCAAGCCTCCGGGATGCCTTGGCATCGTGTCAGCCGCCTCTTTCCTCTATCGACACCGAGGCCTAGAACCCTAGCGGCACTGTTGCTTCTGCCGTGGTTGTAGCCGTTGTTTTCCCTCTCAGTCTTGCAGTTGAGACCACCACTCCAACACTTACTGCCATGCCACATCACAGCTCCAACAACCACCACCTTCACAGCACTGCACTAGATCCACAGCACAGCCACACGGTCTTGTGCTCAGAATGACGTCAAGGCTTGATCCACCGTGAAGCCACACTGCAGCTGCCTTAAACTTTCGCCACCAGATCCGACGCATTCCATAGTGACGATGCCAAGGCGCACGACACCACCGCTCTTCATCCCAATGTCGCCGTACCCATAGCAAGTGCAACCATTCCCTCCTTTGCCTTGGCGCTTGACATACGCTCCCATGTAGACCTCCAATGAAACCCTAGCCCGTGTGCAATTGGGCTCCACACACTCTCGTCCCAATCCATGAAGTCAAGCAGACCTCAGTCTTAGAGTTGATCAACTGGCTCAGAGAATGGACAACGAAAATAATTTGGTGGTAGCTCCTCAACTGGATTGACTTGGTCTGAAACCTTGGCCTTGGACCACAGGGTGAAGAGAGAAGGATGGACGAACGTACCCACTAGTAGTTCGAGAGGTCCCATGCAGGACAAGTAGGTGCAAGCAGACAAGGAGAAGTGCAGGAGCGTGTTCAGCATATTGGCATATCGCAGGCATAAGCGAGCCACGCTGAGAGCAGATCGAGTCTCCAATGTGCACGAGAGGTTGGGCTCACGATCCAATGTTCAAGCTTGCCTGGGCCCACAGATAAGTGTTCACTCGAGACTAGGCCCTCAAGGAGATCAACCTCACAATCATCCCCATGAAATACGAGAGGAAAGACGACCACCTGCTCAATCCTAAGGAGCCGATTCACGACAAGTTGCAAAGGCTCCCTCGCAAGCTCAATCCACCAACACGCCGCACAGGCAAGTTGGTTGAAGAAATCTACTCAAAGGAGACAACAAGGAGGTAAACCAACGGAGCCCGAATCATAGAGGACACTGATGTGAACCGTAGGCCATATGGGCAGAAGATGTCGAGAAGCTTGTCAATGATTGACTTCAAGACTTGAGAATCGGAGGAGATTTCAAGGATGCCCTGCGCAAGGTGGTGGACTAAGTGAACTCATCACCATTCACTGCTGAAATCGAGCAGGCAGCTCTATAGAAGCAACGCCTTCTTTCACACACTTCAAAGGGGATTCCAATATCGAGAGACAACTGAAGCACTTCAAAAGTGTTATGTCATGACCTTGGTGCAAGGTGTTTGTCATGACCTTACAAGGGGCAGCCCAGAATTGGTTCCATACCCTGCCATTCATATCGATAAGCAGCTTCAAGGAGTTAGCATTAGTCTTTACCAAGGAGTACACTTCTTATCGGACAATAAAGAAGAAACCATACCACCTGTTCAGCCTGCATAAGAAGCATGATGAGTCTCTCCAGGACTACATCAAGAGATTCAAAGCAGAAAAGGCAAACATCGTAGGTTTCGATGACCGAATCGCATCCTCTGCCTTCAAGAAGGGCTGCCAACTGAGCACGACTTAAACCTCGAGCTAACTATTGCTCCCAGCCAGACTCTGTTAGAGATCTTTGCGAACACTGAACACTACGTGCTCTGGGAAAATGATCGAATCGCCGAGAAAAGTCTACCAGGAAAGCCGACCAACTAGCTAAACAGACAGGTCAATGAAGTGACATATTCAGCAACAAGAGCAGTGCCAAGCGCAAGTCACATCCCTAAGGAGACTCTCAGGCAGATGAGAACTACACCAAGTTTTCCATCCTCATACATCAAATCCTAGCCCAAGTAAAAGACAAGCCTTGGGTGAAGAGACCACTGGCCTTGAAAAGAAATCCAGACAAGAGGGATACCATAAAATATTGTGCCTTCCATGGGGCACATGAGTATTTCACGAATAATTGTTTTGCGTGGAAAAAGCAACTCTAAGAACTAGTGAGAGTAGGCCACTGCACAAAGTTCATAGCAAGGAAAAAAAGAGGAAGATTAAAGAGGCCACTGTTATTTCCCAAGTCTAGACCAGCTACCCAGCAATTGAAGATGATCCCGTGATCGGCTTCCAGAAGAAAGATTTAAGTGGGCTTGATCTGCTGCAGAATGACACCCTCATCATAAGCATCCGGATTGCGCAAGCCACGATCAACCGAGTTCATGTGGACTAGGACAACGTAGCCAAAATCCTGCAACTTTCAGTGGTCCAGCAAATAGGAATGGAGGCCAAGATCAATAGGTTAACCTGGTCGCTGACCAGCTTCAATAGAGTAACCATGATCACAGTGGGAATGGTAGAGTTCGATGTCTACTCCTTACCTGTGATTAGCACTCAAACATTCATGATCATCGACGAAGTCTCCCCCTATAATGGCACCCTAGGCAGACAGTGGATTGGCATGATCAACACCATCACATCCGCCACGCACCAGAAAATTAGTTACCCAATCCTTGGGGGCGATGTCTATCAGATCAATAGCGATCAAGCAATGGCGAGAAAGTGCTCAGCTGAAGGGTTGAAGAAAAGCAAGCAAGCACAGTTCGTCCCTATAAATTAGATAAGGGAGGAAGCAAATCTCGTTCCGGACAGTCGAGCAAACTAGAAGGGAAAGAGAATTGTCATTCCCCAATAGAAATTAAAGAATCAGGACCAAGACGAGGGAATCCACCCAGAGGTTACCCCCGAAGAAGGATGGAAACCCGAAGAGGACGTCAAACTAGTACACCTTCATGCTGACAAGCCAGAGAAAAAAGTGCAAATAAGCTAACGCCTAAGCCCAGAAGAGAAGGTGAAGCTTACAACCTTCCTTCAAAACAACAAAGACGTGTTCGCTTGGTCGCCAACTAACATGCCAGGCATTGATCTGCAGATCATCTTCCATCGCCTTCACGTCAACCCAGCTAGTAGACCAGTAGCCCAGAAGAAACCCAACTTCGCTATTGAGCAAGTCGCCATCATCGTAGCCGAGATCGACAAGCTCCTAGCTACCGGTTTCATTGAAGAAGTCTCCTACGCAGAGTGGCAGGCCAACGTTGCTCTAGTGGCAAAGAAAGACCAAGGCAAGTGGAGATTAACAAGGCGTAGACTACATCGACCTTAACAAGGTGTGCCCAAAAGATAACTTCCCATTGCCAAGAATTGATCAGCTCATGAGGACGATAAAACAAAGACTTTCCTCAATGAAAGCACCAAATGTTTGTGCTTTAACGCGTCTTCCTACAATCAAATCATGATGCCTTAAAGAAATGACAAAGAGACAAGTGGGACGAAGAGTGCGAAGTAGCTTTCCAAAACTTGAAGACCTACCTTACTTCACCTCCCTTCTTCTCAAAACTAGTACCAAGTGAAGATTTGTTCATTTACATGGTGGTGTCCAACTCAGCAGTTAGCTCAGCTCTTATCCGAGAAGAGTTAGGGGCACAATATTCGGTATTCTACACGTCAAAAGCCCTCCTTGATGCAGAGACTTGCTATCCGAAAATGGAGAAGCTCATTTTTTCGCTTGTAGTTTCCACAAGAAAGTTAAGACCCTACTACCAAGATCATCGAATAATCGTCATGATAGAATTTCCTTTAAGATCGATTCTTCACAGCCCCGATGCTTCTCAGCGACTCAAGAAATGGGCTATTGAACTTAGTCTGTACAACCTCTTTTACCGGCCAAAGATTGCTATAAAATCCCAAGCTTTAACAGATTTTGTTGTAGAGTTTACTCCAACAGTCGAAGAAGAGAAGCTGGTCACAAAAAATAAGGAAAATTCAAGAGCAGATGATACCTCCTTCGCCGATCCAGACCTGCCAAAGGACATGTGGTAATTACGTGTAAACATAGCAACAAATCACAAGGGAGCTAGAGCAGGCGTCGTTATAATCACCCTGGATGGAACTTTGTTAGAGCAAGCCATTACACTAGGCTTTCCAGCCTCAAACAACAAAGCAGAATAAGAAGCATTGTTCGCTAGCCTGCACACGGCAAAAGAGCTGTTTATCAAGAGGTTAGTCATCTACTTAGATTCCTAGTTGATCACAAATCAAGCTACGAGCAAGTACATGGCAAAGTACCCAAGAATGATTTAGAACCTCAACAAAGTCCAAGAGCACACATGCAGATGCGCTAGCAAGCTTGGGCTCAACACTGGATACCCAATTCAGACGCTCTATCCCGGTTGAACACCTTGATGGCCAAGTATCGAAGAAATAGAGCAAGTGGACTTAATGCAAATTGATGAGGACCCCAGCTGGTAAGACCTCATAATCGACTACTTGGTGACTAAAATTTGAAGCCAGAAAAATCAGGTAGAAAACTGCGAGATACTACATGATCGACAAGCTCTTTGCGTCTCAGCAAGCGAACTCGCTCAAGAACGAACTTCCTTGCAGGGCAAATTACCTCTCAACATCTTCGGCGGGAAGCAGACCACCAACTTTCTCCCTATACTCGCTCAACAACCAACTGCAGCCGAGAACCATTGTTCAGACCAAGGACTACCTATCCAACTGTCGAACCACAACATAAGCCACGGTCCAATAGCCTGATCCATGACGTGCTCGACAAATGACATGGCGATAGCCATCATCGTGCTACCATCATCTTACGCCGCCGCTACCACCAACCAACACCTCGCGACGACAACTAGCCAGGCCCGCGCCAACCGATTGTCATCATGATCAGAAGAAAAACAAAAACAAAAAGTCGCAGCAGCCGCCACGACAGCCACCGCGACACCGTCATCATCGCCACTATTGTCGACCACAATGACAACCAGTCGGGGCCACCTAGTTGGTCCTGAACTAGTCGGGCCCACCCAATTGGTCCTCGCTGTGAAGAAGAAAAGAAGAAAAAAAAATCAAATCAAATTTGACTTACCTTGGGGTGCACAGCGACTACTTTCTTCGACAAGCAGTATGTTCTCCAAGATGCTCTCAAGCTAGAAAGTGGAGAAAATAAGTTTGCAATTTGAAGAAGAGTGAAGAGAAGCCTTGTATTTATAAAGGTTGGGCATCCTAGGTCAAGGAGGAATCACAAGCCTATTCCCATTAGGAGCCCAACTCCAAGAATAGTCAAAAGCCTACTCCAATTAGGGGCCCAATTTTCAAAAGGAGTCCAACTCAAAGAAGAAAGCCCATATGCAGTTGGAAAGCCCAAAGAATATTTTTCATCTCCTACATGCCTCACAAGCGCCATGCAGAAGCTGGGGGCATTTGTGGGAGCAAATAATCTGGCTTCCAATTACAAGGTGACATGTGGACAAGAAGAATATCTCATAGGTGAATTAATTGAGCCCATTTATTTGGCCAATTAATTGATACTAAAAATAAGGATATTACCTTTATTTGTGAATATAATCACCAATTAAAAGATAATATCACCAATTTAGGATATTACCTTATTTTGGAGATCATCATCAATTAGTGATTTGATCCCAATCAAATCCCTAATTGATTCAATCTGTACATTTTGGGGAAAGAATATCTTCTTTCCAAATAAGAAGATATTCTTTGAAAACCCTAGATGGCTAGAGCCCTATAAATACATGGCTACATTCAACACACAAGGTAATCTGAAACTCAATTTTGAAACCTACAAAAAATACCCGAAGCCTCTCTCTCCTAGCTGACGGCCACCCTAACCTCTAGCCTCTACCACTCTTGTCTATCCCACACGGCCAAATGCCACCACACACGGCTCCAGCCACTCGGCTCTCCCCGTGAAAGAAAACTCCTTTCTTAGCTATTGTTTCTCAAAGATCCAATCGAACTGACTTAGGTATTTAAGGGCCTTTGACCAGCACCCACCTCCCGGGTGTGGTCTTTCACTCATGTTTGATTTTACAAGAATTGAGACAGAAAAAGAAGGAAGTTCAAAGGGTGAAGGATCTACAAGCGAATATTATCCCGTGAGAAATTTGCACAAACATTTATGATAACTATTAATTTTGGACCATTGACGATACCAATGAGTTGTTGCACCTATTGGTGGATGCTATCAATAGTCAAAAGAGAAAAGAGAAAGAGTAATATTTGGGATGCTATAAATGTAATAACCTGAACCCAAATTAATATCTAATTATAAATGTATTCAAGTAAAAGACAATTTTACCCCGGAATATTTTAATGGTTTAAAAGTTGGCTTTTTATTTGGGAAGGAATTTGGGGATTTCAATTGTATCGTTGCATAGAGCACGTCGAGATGAGTCCGTAGGCACGTAGTGGGCTCAAATATGAGTTGTAACGAGAGAGAAATGATCAAAATTCAAGCAAGGGCAAAATCATAATTTTGTGAAACTGGTTTTTAAAACTAGATTCTCTCTCTCTCTCTCTCTCTCTTTGATTCTCTCTACTCCAGCCACGGCAAGGGCTGGCGCTAGTATTGTTCGAACTGGCTCGACCTCGCCGTCAAGACCCACCCGTTTTCCTAGCTAGAAAACTCGAATCCTGCCGGCGGCCACGATTGGTTTTTCTTCGATTTTTCCTAGCGTCGCCATAGCGTTTATGGCGAACTTCTCCATCGAATCAGGTATGGTTTCTCACTCATTTTCCGAGCTCTAGTTGCATGTTGGGTAGGATTCGATCGATTTTGAGTCTAGGTATTCCGATTTAGAAACCCAGATTTTGGCCGGATTTCGAATTGAAATTTTGGCCAGTTGCCGTCCAAATTGGACCTTCCCACCATTGAAGATAGTGACCCACACATCGAGTAGAAGTTGTAGGTGGAGTGGTCAGCGACGGTGTGGAGTTTTTCCATCGCCGAAAATTACTCTACACTCCCACACACTGTCGGCGCGTGTGGCGACGCATGGGCACTGTAGTGGGGCCACAATCTGTTCCGATGTGATCCCGATGTCATTGCGAGCTTGTAGGTGTGCACAAAACCTATTTTGAACATCGTTTGAACCTCAAACAGATTTATGCCTATTGTGCTCTATCTAGGTTCGATATGTTCAGGCTGTTGGATCAACTCCAATTAAAAATATACTGATCTAGGCATTCCTATGATCGTGTGGGATTTTGCGGATCATGAATCGGAGCCCCGGATGTTCCGATTCAATAATTTAAAGTTTGCGTTTTACAATAACCGTCCGATCGTTCGATCGTGAGCGATCCGATCGTTCGATTTGAACCCGACTTGCAGGGTAGGTTTAGAAAAGTGTGTTGAACATATAGGAACTCTTGGATTGGTGATCAAAGGTCATGGGCCCCTCAGGCTCGGTTGACCAAGTTTGGATAGTTTGACCCCTCAGTTGACCGTGAGTCTTCCGAGGTAACTTCACCCTTCGAGAAGTACTAGAACGGATGAGTCTTAACTGTTTGCGGAGCTATGTTGAGTTTGGAGGGATTTTGGGATTTGTCTTTACGTCATCGTATGGAATTTCTTGTTTAATGGGTTTATATGAATATGGAATGAAAATATATATGTATATATTTATATATATAGATTGCTAATTGTGAATATTTCTATTTTTTCGATATTTGAAGATTATGCATTATTGGTGGTGATGGAATCTCTAGGGCTAGTGGTTATTTAATTATTTGTTATTATTTATTTATTTATTTAGTTATCTTTTACGATTAAGATTATTATTATAGTATTGGAAAGGTTTGTTAATTGGATGTCGGCACAACTAATAAATTAACTAAATATCTAAGTACATGTCTATATTTAATATATATATATACTCAGAGGATTGAAAATGACGAATTATGGACACTAGTTCTCAACAGTATGTGTAAATTTCAAGGTAGTTGAGAACTAATTTTTCGAAAGTTGGGAAAAGCATTTAAGTGTGGTTTGGGAAATAAGAGGAATTTCAAGATAAGCTTCAGAATATGGTTTTCAAACCCACTTCAGGATACCCCTAGTTGCCTTTGAAAATAGGTTTGTCATTTATGACATTGCCCCACGAGTTTCGGGGACGCTTGAACCTTATGGTGCGAGGATGTGCATTCTCAAGCTGACTACATGTCCCCCGAGTTTTGTGATGAATGCGGCTCAGGTTGACTAAGGGTCCCCTAAGGCCTGCAAGGAATGCGGCTTGGGTGACTTTGTGTTTCCGAGGCCTGCGAGGATGTAACAGACATGATACTCGGAATTGACGGAATATTATTGGAATTGAAGGCGTATTAAAGGTATTGACGGATCACGAATAGGGGTACGCCTAGGTGGAGAGTATTTTAGTTTTAAGATGTTTAGACAAAAAATGATGATTTAATCTTGGTATTTTTGAGTAAAAATTTTAATACCTATTTTCTGATTTTGTGAGACAAAGAATTTAGCTTTTTCTAGGTTTTAAGGATTTTATACATTTTACAATTAATTTCTTAAGCGATGAGTTTGTTTTTACAATATATATATATATATATATCTATCTATCTATCTATCTATCTATCTATCTATCTATAATAACCTAAGCCAGTAATATATAAAAGGTTTATTTATGTACATGCCCCCTGTGCTTTTAAACTTGTCTCAGCTTACCACTTGGGCTTTGAAACGTCTCAAAATACCCCCACACTTTTAAAAACGGTCTCATGTTACGCATTCCATCAGTATTATAAATGTTCCGTTACGTGCTTTGGGCCCTACTTCATTTTAATCCTTAACATTGGAGAATAAGGGTTTTTTCAGCTTCAGAAAAGGGGAAAGGGGGTCTTTGGGTGAGAAGGGGAAATTTGGAGAAGAAAGCTAGGGCTTATCAAAATCTGAGGTGGGGTTCGAATTTTGGGAGAGTTGGAGAAGAAATCACTGTTTGGGCTGGGTTGCTGTTGTTGCAGCTTGTAATCTATACCCAGTTCCTAATCCTTTGCCTTGAAGATACAAACTACAAAGAACAATGATATATTTATATATCCCATTTGAAATATATGAAAGCACATCAAGATACAAGCTCATGTTACCACTCCCTTTCATAAGATCTAGATTGGATAGGGAAAGGAATGGAGAAATGAAGGGGAAAATAAAAATCTCCATCACATACAAGATACTGGCCAGATAGGAAATCACAATTTAAAAAATAAAAATAAAAACCCTAACCATAATACAAACCTCTTAATTTTTAACCTATTCTGAAAGGCAGACTTCAAAAAATAGAAAATCAACCTATACTGCCCAGCTTGTGCTCTTCTTCTTGAGTAGACTTCCAAACTTGCGAAGTAAAGGCTTCTTCTTCTTCTGTTGTTGTTGCTGCTTTGATGGAGAGATTCTGCCATCATCAATGCTTTCAGTTGAAGTAACTCCATTAATCTGACCCAACCCCTCCTCACCACCCCCAACCTTTGAGTCCACTTCCTCTTCAAAGGATTCCTGCTCTTGTTCCCACTCTAGCGAGAATTCCTTCTTTTCAATCTCGCAGCTCTCCCACATCTTATATTCAACTTCTACAGAGTCATCATCTTTCTCTTTGCCCTCATCTTCTTTTGGTTTCCCATCCAAATTTCCCCTTCTCACCCAAATACCCCCTTCCCCTTTTCTAAAGCTGAAAAAACCCCTATTCTCCAATGTTAAGGATTAAAACGAAGTGGGGCCCAAAGCACGTAATGGAACGTCTATAATATTGACGGAATGGGTAACGTGAGACCATTTTTAAAGTGGGGGGGGGGGGGGTATTTTGAGACGTTTCAAAGCCCAGGTGATAATCTGAGACAAGTTTGAAAGCACAAGGGCCATGTACATAAATAAGCCTATATAAAATGATTGATGAATTAGAGGAAGTTCAGTGAGTGGCGTACTTATGTTCTGAGTATGAACTGTTTGAGAATTAGGAAAGTTGGAAAGTTTTACTTCAGAGTTTGTGAATGTTATTGAGCATATCACTGACATGAGAACTAGGATTGATTTGCAATTAAAATGAAAGGTAACAATTAACAAGATACACAAGTGCAATATAAATAGAGAAAGAACTACATGAGGCTTGATCCCTTGTTAAGGGTACGTAGGCAACCTGGAGTTACTAGGTGCTGCCGCGAGATAAAGTGATTGGAAAGCTGTTCAGTTAAATTATTTTGAAATCTATTAACGTATTCATGTTGTTTCAAAAGTTTGGATCAGTTTCTGTTGGCAGAACATTTTATTTGACTTTGAGAGGCCTGAGGCCATAAAGCTTTGATGTTTGGTCGCTTGAATGGTATTATTGTGCATACTGAACGGTTGGATTATAAAAATCATGTCTTATATAGGTAATAATTTTGGGAAACGAGTGAATTATAGGGGAGACTCTGCCGAATTTTCGGCATGAGTCAAACTTGAAGAAAAGAATTTTGGGAAACTTAGAAGGCATTTTGGTCAAAAGTGCCCAGCACTTGCCAGGTGTCGGACACGCACAGGGTTCGACTCAGAATCCAAAGTGGAATTTGTGTTGGGTCCTGTCAATAAAAGAGATACCAAATTTGGATGAAAATACTCGTTACATGGCAGGTGATTTGCTTAATACTAAAGCAAAGAAGGACTTGTTCTTGAAGATGTCACCTGAAGAGCGCTCATCTTAGATAACCTTCAAATTAGGCACTCGTTAATATTTTGATCATATTGAGTTTTGTTGAACTATATTTTTGTTTGTACTATTTTGGTTGTACTTTGGTTGAACTTTTTTTGTTATAATTTGGTTGAACTATTTTCTTTGTAATTTAGTTGAACTATTTTAGTTGTACTTTGTATTAGTATTTTAGTTGTTTTGATTAAACTAATTGAATTGTTTTGGTGATATGTTTTTAAGTTTTTAATCTTTTTATTTTTATTTTTTAATGGGTATATATATGACTTGACTTGAGCAGAGAATACTTGGCATGCATATCAGTTCATCTATACAGTATTGTAGTGCAGATATATGCTTGCATTACTATATACTATTTGCAATAATTGGGTTTCGGTTTTCTTGGTACTGTTGATGATGTATTATTACTATTTGCATGCTCATACATATTTTTATATACATAGAATGTCACAATGGAATATGTGTGAAAGTAATGACATAGAGGAAGAAGAAATTGATGATGAAGAAATAGGTGAAGACGAAATAAATGAAGAAGACATGGATGATGAAAATATGGATGATGAAGAAATAGATAGAGAATTGAGTGAACAATTTTATGAAGCCATTAACATATGAGTGATGGCCTAGATATAAATCCATGTGGTCCTTCCAAATCTTATAAAATCCAAAAGGAAAAAAATCCTAATTATAGAAATCCATAAAATAAAAAAAATAAAAAACTATAAGTCATTACATTCTGATTAAATCCACTGGACTCTTTTTTATCCCTATATAGTTTTTTAAAATCCCAACTAGGGTGTATTCAATTGGGATTTTGAAAGATTATTTTGGTATAAATAAGTCTTGTGGTATTCAATTAAGACTTTTAAATAATTAAACAAGTTTTGTGGTATTCCGTTAAAACTATTAGGATTTTTAAAGGATAGTGTTTGAATCTAGTGGTATTCAATCAAGACTTTAAACAAGTAACAAAAAGTCTTATGATTTTCAAAAACTTGCTAATTTTGAAGGATTTTTTTTTTTAAAGTGGAATTTTGTGGGACTTTTTAGTGGGAGGTATAAATTGTTAAATTTCAAAGACGAGCCAGCGGCCCATTACTAATAACACCGATACTGTCCCCAACTTAACCACCTACAAAGCCACTGAGGGTTTTATCATAAAAGGCCTCGATGATATTAGTAGTGGAACCATTCATTATATATTGTATTTTATTTAGTTAAGTTTCCTATGTGAGACTTATATTCTTCAACATGCTCCCTCACGTAGGATGAGTCACACGTGGAGCCAAGTCCACATTGGCGTCAATCATTTAAGCCCAACACGTGAACACCACGTATTGGGTAAGGGGTAGGGATAAACATTCCAGCCCAACTGTTTGTACCAAAATTTGCACTTTTTGGCCAAACTCTCCATTCTAGCCAAAATACATTTGGACTTATTTTTCACTCATCAGCCCAAGTGGCTATTCGGGCTCCACTTGCCAAAAAATTGGAAAAGAAGCCCATATCATTCCAAGAGATAAAATAAGCCAAAATAGCTTTCCCAAGTTCCCAGATTAGATATTTTGAAACTTGAGGTCTGACCTTCATTAACTCAAGACCATTTCAATAGAAAGGTAAAAGCAAAAGTTGTCTCCTATAGCCATTTAAGTCTCAGGAACTACAGACCCGTGTGGTCTCATCAGTTAAGATATTTTGAAGCACAAGTTACAAGAATGACCAGAAGGTATTCAAAAGGAATTCTTAGAGAAAGCATGCTGAGTATCTCTGCAAAACATCCATGTGCCTTCAAAAGAGGGATATTTTCTTCACAAGTTACAAGGAAAAGATATTTATCACAATTGATATTTTCCAGGAGATAATTTCCAGATATTTTTAGGAACCAAAATTCCTATAAATACAAGGGATGAGAGCTGAAGAAAGGACACCCAACAATCAACAAAACAAATACAAAAGAAACAATCAGTTCACTGATCATTCTAGCCTTCAATAGAAGCAAAGCCAACAAAGGTACCAAGGACCTTCAAAAGCTATCCTTGAGATTCTGCTCCGAATTCCCAGCCACTCACAACTCAACTTGATTATAGCTCTGCCAATTTCAACATTGGTATCGATTTCCAGCTAATATTTATTAGTTGAAGGTGCAGCCAGTCCAGTCCAGCCTGACGGTCCAGTCCAGTCCAGTCCAGTCCAGCCTGACGGTCTAGTCCAGTCCAGTCCAGTCCAGCCTGACAGTCCAGTCCAGTCCAGCCACACAATCCAGTGCAGTCCAGCTTGACTAAAATAGTCTTAGAAATGGCATTTCAGGCAGAATTCGAAGTCCAATATTTTGATGTATTTCTGGACTTAGCAGTTCCTTTCATTTACTGTATTTCAAACAGTTCTCCTTGAACTTGTTTTTATTTTCAAACACTTGTATTTTTGCTTTACTTCCCAGTTTTATTTAGATAAATTATGAAGTCCTTACCAGTCTAAGGCATAGAAAAGAACTTACTTGGGATATATTCCTCACCCAAATTCACAATCGTCTGTTCAAAGTCAATAGCTTGGGGCGCAAATTATTCTTATTTTCAAGTCTGTTAGAATTGAAAAGTTGCTAACGGTGGCACGCTCGACACACAAAGAAAGTTAATTTATTGACCAACCATGGTCTTTGGATTAATGGGGAACTTTACCCTACCATCACAGGTACTAAACACAAAAACGGGTGAACAATTTGGCATGCCCGGTGGGACTTCTCAGTATATATTCTGCAGTACTTTGAAAGTATATGTATATTGGAGGTTCTAGCCAGAATCCACGTCGTACGATGGAGCGAGACCAAGCAGCTTTCCGAGAAGGACCAGACTCAGAAGAAAGCGATGCTAGACAATCAGCTCATGGTAGTACAGGAAGCAGACGTTCCAGAACTGGTTCCAGGAGGTTGAACCAAATACAGGAAGCTGTGTTCCGACAGGAGGCTACATCGCAAAGGAGTCAGGAGTCTTTGAACAATATAACAGCCATGATGCAGTGGCAAGTTAACAGGCAGTTCAGGAAAGACCGCGAGGCCGCTATGGCCAGAATTCCAAACCCTGATGCTGTGGTTCAACAGTTGGACCTTCCCTACGGTCCTCCACCAGGATTGGCATGGCCGTATCAAGAGAATCCTCTTATTGCACAGATAGCTGGAGTACTGGGACCTGAAGAAATCCAAGCTGTACAAAGGGGAGGAGCCCCTCTTGCCCAAGAGCATGAGGCCCCAGTCAGGCCAGAAGGTCCTGCACCAGTTCAGGTTCCCCAGAATCAGCCAGAACCACCTGCTCCACAACCTGTGGCCCCGCGAGATCAACCACTGCCGCCTCTGCCTGAGGCACCAGCTGTGCCACCCTACAGACCAAGAAGAATGGACCCCAATCCATTTCCTCCACTAGCAAGGGGCAGAAGAGGTAGAGGGGGAATTAACCCTTTTGCCAACAATGACAGAAACAGGCCAGGGGCAAACTGGAGAAACCATTTGGAGGTTGAAGAAGAGGAAGAACACAGGGAAGAAGCTCTGCCTCGACCATACAGAATAGAGCACAGGTTTGATCGCGACCAGCCGGAACAGGGACGAAATCCACATCCTGTCAATGCTTTGAATGACATGGGGGCATTACAGAGAATGATCAGAGAGATGATGGAGCCGGAAGCCAGAAGAGGAGAAAGGCCAACCTACAGAAAGCCGTACCCGGCTTACATAGACCAGATTCCTTTACCAGCAGGTTTCAAAGTACCAAACTTCACTTTATTTAATGGAGAAGATCCTCATGCTTCGTCGGTTGAGCACATAGGCAGATTTTCTGTCCAGTGTATAGCTATAGAGAATAATCCTCTGTTAAAGCTAAGACTTTTTGGGAATTCTCTCTCCGGACAAGCCTTCACCTGGTATACCAGTCTACCGGCCAATTCTGTTCAGACCTGGGAGCAAATGGAAAATGTTTTCCATGACTATTATTTCAGGATCCAGCCAGAAGTCACCATCAGTGATCTTGCCGCTCTCAAGCAAAGCGAAGATGAACCCGCCCAGGATTTTATAACCAGATTCAGGAAGCTCAAGATGAAGTGCCGAATCCCTATGGAAGAAAGACACTTCATTCAAATGGCTCAAACCTCCCTCAAGATTTCTTTGAGAAAAAGATTCGATGGGATGCTGTTCGGAGATCTGGCAGAACTGGCAGACAAAGCATCCAAATATGAGGAACTGCTAAGGGAGGAACAGCAGAAGAGGAACTCTTCCAAAGGCACATACTACAAGTCCCCTTCTTCTTCAATCCATTTGATTGAAGTGGAGTCAGAAGAAGACACTGAGGGCTCGGAGGAAAGAGAGGTTGCAGTCGCAGAAATGGCAAAATTAAAACATCCTATCAGCTGCAAAGCCCTTACGAAGCCACCAGAGGACCAGAAGCCGCCACCCTTCACAGGAGGATTTGTTCCAAACAAACCAACGCAGAACAAGGTTTACTCTTTCGATTTAACCAAAGTCGATGCTTTGTTTGATGAGATGTTGGCGCAAAAGGCAATAGAGACACCTCATAAGCTGCCCAAACCAGAGGAGCTTAAGGGCAGGCACTATTGCAGATGGCACAACTCTTGGAATCATTCCACCAACAGTTGCGTCGTTTTCAGAGACGTCATACAAGAAGGAATAACTGCAGGGAAATTGAAACTGGCAGAAAAACCTCCCTCAGTTACGACAGATCCATTTCCCAGGCCCAAGTTAACATGGTCAATCTAAATTGGCCAGAACGAAGGGAAAATGCCAGTTCCAGCAGGAGCAGGAGAATTACAAAGAAGGACGCCCAGAGGCCAAAAGCAACCATCTCAGCTGGGATAGTATTATGCAGTAAATGCAAGTGTAAGAGTGAGTTAGAAGTAACTCTGGATAGGCAGAACCAGCCCACACACAGCGTGTTTGACCGGATTTGAACGTCACACTAGCAAGGCCCAGCTCCGACTCCTCCCAGAAACAGAGTCAGACAAAGGGATTATCTTAAGCCGGTTCAGCACAACAGATGAATGCCAGAGCAGCCTAAGGAGGAGATACCAATTAGGATGCCGGGGGATGACAAGCCTTTAGCAACTATCATAGAAGGAAGATGGTATTCCGTTGGAAAAAGCGGCAGACCAACTTGGAATTAACCAGAACTCAGAAAAGAAGAGTTCAGAGGCAATATTCCACCTTCCTCAGAAATAGGAAAGATGCACAGGTGTTGGCAGAGCCAAGTTCTGCCAGAAGAAGAGAAAATCCAGAAGCAATTCCTCAGGCAGAACAGACAAGACATAAATCCCAAAAGCTTATAAAGACAGAATCGTCAGGCAGACCCTCCATCTGTTCAATCTCACCCCCAGCCGATCAATCTGAACTTCCACAGGTACAAACTGGAGCCGAGATTGTTCCTGAAGAAGACCAACAAGGCTGGACTGAAGAAAACGAGGAGGAACAGTTGGACTATGAGCCATCTGCAGAGGATCAAACTGGTTTCCTTGAGACTGGAGAACAAGGAGACTGGACAGAAGAGATGGAATACGACGAAGGAATAGATGAGGAAACCGAAGCTTTTGGTGTAGAACTGGAGAACTTGTTACAAGGAGATCTTGGCATTAATATGGTATTCATCTTATCGGAGAAATTCAGGGCAGCAGAAGGACAAGGAAGCACTTTGGAAGGAGACGTGTTCTCACAAGAAAGCTTTGAATGCAGACTGGCGGAAGTAGAGGAAGCGCCAGAACGGCAAGCACCTGCACCCAGAACAGGTGGAACTGCCATGAAACCACTTGCAGAACAGCTTGGCTTCTCCAAACCAACCAGGGAAATGGCCAATCACCTTAGGCCTCTATTCATAACGGCAAACTTTGGAGGTATTCCTATTTCCAAGGTGATGGTAGATGGAGGCGCAGCCATCAATCTTGTACCGCACAGACTGCTGAGCAAGATGGGCAGAACAGAGAAGGATTTAATTCCAACACGTCTGACCGTCACCAACTTTGCTGGGGGCATCACTAAGACTCATGGAATTCTGGACGTAGATGTCATTGTTGGAACCAAAAAGCTGAAAATTGCATTCTTTGTGGTGGACACTACTTCTATTACCTACAATGCATTGCTCGGAAGAGATTGGATTCACCAAAGCCTCTGCGTTC
The DNA here is from genome assembly GCA_020521455.1 of Prunus kanzakura. Classification (NCBI taxonomy): domain Eukaryota; kingdom Viridiplantae; phylum Streptophyta; class Magnoliopsida; order Rosales; family Rosaceae; genus Prunus; species Prunus kanzakura. The sequence goes on along the minus strand of BPUM01000803.1, from coordinate 660,945 downwards.
CCTCTACTCTACATCAGCAGCTAGCCCTTTGGCATGAAGAAGGTTACATGGAGATAGTAGAGGCCGATCCACGGCCATTTCTGCCTTCTGCCATGTGTTTTGAAGCAAGATACTATCATGACGACCTTGGTCCTTTCACTTTCTTTGGAGTCAACCAGAACGGCCACCCTCACGGTGTCACGGCCCAAAGACTCATTGAAGACGGTCTGGCCAGTTCTCTAGAAGACTGGAATAGGCCTTTTGTTCTGAACCTCCAGAACTCCGATGTTTAGTCCCAATCAACAGGAAAAGGATCGAGCTGCAACAATCCGATCCATTACAAAAAGATTATTGATATACTGGGGAGAAAGGAAGCTCACTGCGCAGGATCCAGCCATTAATATGGCAGAATTCACGCATGAGAGCATCGAAGAACAGGAGGAGAGTTTGCAGGAGGAAATTTTGGATTTTGCACCAGCAGCACTAGATGACTCCTTGCCAGAAGTGGAAGATCCACTACAGGAGATTAATCTAGGGACAGAAGAGGATCCAAGACCTACTTTCTTTAGCGCACTACTGGAAGAACCCCTCAAAAGCGAGATCGTCGCACTTTTGCATGATTTCAGGGATTGTTTTGCTTGGCATTATCATGAAATGCCTGGATTGGACAGGAAATTGGTTGAGCACAAGCTGCCTATCAAAGAAGGCTACCTTCCAGTCAAACAGGCCAGAAGAAGAATGTCCATGGAGACAGAACTAAAAGTCAAGGAAGAGATAGAAAGATTGCTCAAGGCAGGATTCATCAGGCCGGCCATTTACACTGATTGGTTAGCCAATATTGTCCCGGTTCTAAAAAGGAAAACAGGGGCAGTAAGGATCTGTGTGGACTACAGGAATCTCAATGAAGCGTCCCCCAAGGATGAATATCCTATGCCCATGGCAGATATGTTAGTAGATGGAGCTGCTCACCACCAAATGTTATCTTTCATGGATGGCAACGCAGGATATAATCAGATTATGGTGGTAGAAGAAGATATCCACAAGACAGCTTTCATGTGTCTAGGGCATCTAGGTTCTTTTGAATACACTGTAATGCCTTTTGGCTTAAGAAACGCAGGAGCCACTTATCAAAGAGCAATGAATTCTGTTTTCCATGATATGATAGGACATTCTCTAGAAGTATATATAGATGATGTGGTGATTAAATCTCCGGAAGCAGAAAATCATGTATCAAACCTAAGAAAGGCATTCCTAAGGATGAGACAACATAAACTGAAAATGAATCCTAAAAAATGTGTTTTTGGAGTACAGGCAGGGAACTTCTTGGGATTTTTGGTACATCAGAGAGGCATAGAGATTGATAAAAATAAAGCAAAGTCCATCATAGAAGCTCAACCACCGCGGAACAAGAAAGAGCTGCAGAGTCTTCTAGGGAAAATTAACTTCCTAAGAAGATTCATATCCAATTCCGCGGGAAAAATTCAGCCTTTTTCTTCCTTGTTAAAGCTAAAACAGGAACAGACTTTCAAGTGGGAAGAGCAACACCAGCGAGCTTTTGAAGAAATCAAACATTACCTCTCAAATCCGCCAGTTCTGTCCCCACCAAAGAAGGGCAGACCACTTAAGCTCTATGTATCCGCATCAGAAACGTCTGTTGGAAGCTTGTTAGCTCAAGATAACAAGGAAGGAAAGGAACAAGCAGTCTACTATCTGAGCAGAACTCTGAAAGAAGTAGAAAGAAATTACTCCGCAATCGAAAGGCTTTGTCTGGCTTTGTACTTCACTGCTATAAAACTCAGACACTACATGCTGCCATTTACCACTTGTATCATTGCCAAGACAGACCTAATCAAATATATGCTAACAAGGCCAATGTTGAGAGGCAGAATTGGGAAATGGACTCTGGCTCTAACAGAATTTGCTTTCAGATATGTCCCTCAGAAAGCTGTCAAGGGACAAGCGGTAGCAGATTTCCTAGCCGATCATCCAGGAGAAGAAATTGAAAATATGGATTCTTTGGACATAGCAAATGCAGATTTACTGACAAGAGCTCATGTTTGCCTTAACAATCCCATTTATTCGATTCACCTCACACCTTGGAAGCTATACTTTGATGGATCAAAAACTGACTTAACCTCCGGAGCAGGAATTGTTCTAGAGGAACCTTTGGGAGTCAGACATTGTTACTCTTTTCAGTTAGATTTCCAATGCACCAACAACAGAGCTGAATACGAATCTCTAATCATTGGCCTCGAAATGTTGGTAGAGCTCGGAGTCCAGTCTGTGGAAATTTTGGGAGACTCTATGCTTGTTTTAAAACAGATTGCTGGAGAATACAAATGTTTGAACCCTGCTTTAGCTGTCTATTTAGTAGCAGCTAGGAATTTGTTGATAGAATTCAGGGAAGCCACTTGGGAACACATCCCAAGAGAAGAGAACTTTGCAGCCAATGAACTGGCTCAAATAGCTACAGGAATACAAATTCCGGAAGACTGTGTGCAGAGGATTATTAAGGTGGGAAAGAAGAGTCTACCATCTGTTCTGACCAGAGGAATGGAAATAGACGTCAATTCTGCCATAATCGCCGAGGATGACTGGAGAACTCCCATCATAAGCTATTTACAATACCCAACCTTGCCTTCTGAAAAGAAAGTCAGAATCATGGCTTTAAATTATCTTATGTGGAATGAAGATTTGGTCCGAAAGAGCAAGGATGAAGTATTGCTAAGATGCTTGGGAAAGAAAGAATACATGAAGGTCATGGGAGAAACCCACGAAGGGATATGTGGGGCACATCAAGGTGGAAGAAAAATGTGTTGGCTAATCAGAAGGTATGGTTATTTCTGGCCAACCATGATGAAAGATTGCATTGACTATTCCAAAGGATGTGAAGCTTGTCAAAGACATGGACCAATCCAACAGGTTCCTTCGGTTCCCATGAATCCAGTAGTCAAGCCATGGCCTTTCAAAGGATGGGCAATGGACCTCATTGGCAAAATTTATCCAGCCAGCACCCAACAACATTGTTTCATCATTGTAGCTACGGATTATTTTACCAAATGGGTGGAAGCCAAGCCTGTTAAGTCTACCACGTCCCAAGAAATCATCACTTTCATAGAAGAACAGATCATACAGAGATTTGGCATTCCAGAATCAATTACTACCGACAGGGGATCTTCTTTCATATCTGGGGATATGCTGAACATGGAAGAAGCGTTCAAATTCAAGCTGCTCCAATCCACTCCTTATTATGCTCAAGCCAATGGACAGGCTGAATCAAGTAATAAAGTGATAATCAATATTATCAGAAAAATGCTTGAGAAGAATCCAAAGCAGTGGCATGAGAAGCTGTCAGAAACTTTATGGGCATACAGAACTTCCAAAAGGGAAGCAACTGGCATGACTCCATATGCTTTAACTTATGGACACGATGCAATTCTGCCTATGGAAATTGCAGTTCAATCCCTCAGAATTGCTCATCAGGATGAACTGGTGGGAGAAGACTACAACCAAGCCATGTTGCTAGAACTGGAAGGGTTGGATGCAAATAGGATTGATACCCTCAACAAACTCTTAGCAGGAAAACAGGCTGTGTCAAGAGCATACAACAAGAGAGTTAAGAACAAGAGTTTTGAAGAAGGGGAGATAGTCTGGAAAGCAGTTCTGCCCCTCGGAACGCATATAGCTGGTTATGGAAAATGGTCACCAACTTGGGAAGGACCTTTCATAATTAACCAAGTCTTGGGATTAGGGGCGTACAGGCTGCAGGATCGAGATGGAGAAGTCCATGCTACGCCAATCAATGGCAAATGGTTAAAGAAATTCTATCCAACCATGTGGGATTCACAGGCTGTGCAGACGGATCCTGGAATAGAAAGGCAACAAGTTGAAACTGTTGCTTGATTTTGTTTTAGTTTTAATTCTGTATTAGTGTAATCTTTTATTTTAGTTTATCAAGAGAAATCAAAATTCCAAAAATAAATAAGCTTTTATTTAAATAGTCACTTCGGTGACCAAGTAGCTCATTACAAATCTGAAAATTAAAAAATTAAAATCCTAGTTTTTTAAGGGTCTCCTGCAGACTAGTCTTCTTAATGGAAAGCTCCTTCTGAAGCAGCACCCCTTGATGAATTGAAGCCTCTGCAACTTCCAGAGCTGGCCTGGAGGCTGAAACCATGCTTTGCACAAGAAAGGTAGCCTTGGTCTTAGAACTCAGTCCAGCACCCGGCCTGCGCTGCTCCTCCCGGCGTTCTGCTAGCTATTTCTGGAGCTCTTCGATATGTTTCTCCAGCCTGTCTGCAGTAGCCTTGGCCTCTTTGTACCCCGCGACCATCTGATCCAGTTCTGCCTTCTGTCTTGCATAATCAGCCAAATTGGCATCATGAGTTGCCTTGCAGAGTTCAGAAGTCTCGAAGGTAGGTTTGAGATCCTCATAGCGATCGTGAAGGTTGAGCACATCTCTGGCCAGATTCAGACTTATCTCAAGAATTGGCTTGGGAGCCATGTTCTGCCTGTGCAGCAGGTCCAGATCCTTCATCAGTTGTTCAACAGCTTCCCTGTTTCCCTCCAGTTGCAGCTCAGTAGACTGCCAGATCTTTACTCTCTCCATGGCCTCGTCCACTGCCTTGAACTCAGTTTCTCCAGCTTGTCCAGTTGGGCATCCAAATCCATAGCCTCGAACTCAGCCAATTCTGGGTCAGCAAAGGAGGCTGTGATAGTCGAGACAGCACGGGATTGGATAGGCATCTGCAGAATCAAAAATTGTGAATTAACAGAAGGGGCAGAAATGAAAAGAAAATCCATGACAGGATGAATGCTTACAGCTGCAAGAGCAGGTTTCCAAGGGCTAATCACCACTGCCACGGCTCCTGCAGTTTTGGGCACTTCCACCTGAAAAGAGTACAAGTTAAAAAGAGACAAGGACAGGATAAAAGTGCGACAGATAAATAAATGACGAGAACTTACCATGGCTTCAGAAACAGTAGCAGTTAATTCTACTTCTGGCTCTGGGGTTGCAACAGGAAGCTCCACCTGCTCCACAGGCCCCGAGGCAGAGGGCTCTGCCAGGTTTGCAACTGGAAGTGTTACCTGTTCCACAGGTTCCAATACTGCCGAGGCCTCTATCTGCTCCTCAGACCCCAGCATGGCCTGTTCTACAGACTCGGAAACAGGTAAATTGGCTGGAACTGCCACAGGAGCTTCGGCCTGTTCCACTGGTTCTGAAAGGGAATGTTCTGGCTGCTCCTCGGATGTTGGGCTACAGTGGATTGCCCAGTTTCCGTGTCCTCAAAAGCGGCCAGCTCCAAGCTAGTCAGTTCTGTCCTGGGCATAGCACGTTGTTTCTGAGCCAAGGCAATGCTCTCTGCTATCACCTCAGCTGGGATCTCCTCCTAAACAGATAAATAAAATTAGAAGTTGGAAAAGGAAAGCAAAAAAGCACATTATTGAATAGCCAGAATTCAATCTCACCTCTTCTTCAAAATCTTTCCCTTTCTTTTCTAAAGGGTTTCCTCCTGCTGCTTCTTGCTGCTTCTCCCGTTCAACAGCCTCAAAGGCTTCTCGCAGCTCATCATTAGATCCAGAGGTCTCAGCCGGATTGGTGGCAAACTCCTCTGTCTCATCAGAATCAATCTCACGCCTCTTCCTAAGCCTTTTAGATCTGGTGCGAGGGGGAGGAGGAGAACTTTCAGCTGCACAAAACAAGCAAGGATTAGAAAAACGAACAGGACAGAACAGGTCAAGGGAAATAGGATCTGAACACAAGAACCCTACCAGAAGTTTCAGGCTGGGCAACACTGCCCTGAGCAGAAGTGCTCTCTTTCCTTTTCTTCCCAGCAATGGGAGTGGCCACAGCAGACTGTTCTGCCAGATCTTCATCCTCCTCACCAGAGGGAGGCTCTAAGTCTCCAGCGGCAATAACAGAACTAACTGTATAAGGAAGAAATATGAAGTCAGAACTAAATCCAGTATAAGAAAATAGAAGGGACAGGGTAGATCAAAGCTTACCAAACATTGCTCCAGCCTGAGCCGTCTGTCCACCAATGATTTTCTTCATAGAAGGGTCTGAAACAGGCAGAATCGATTTGTCAGAAAAACATAGATGACAGAACAAGGAAATACAGATAGAATGAAAAATCTACCTTCTATGATTTGATTATTGACGTCTTGGATGGTCTAAACTGTAAATCTTCTGGCCTCTGCCTCTCCAAACACGTTTCCACAGGTCCAGCCCTCAAAAAGCACCTTAACTGCAGCAGCCGAAGTAGGCATCTCTCGAAATCTAGCCTTCCACCAAGCATCAAAGTCGGCTGAACTGGATGAATTGAGCTCCCAGGATGGATACAGACCATCCAGATTATTGTTGATCTTATTGACTGCGCAACGAGCGTCGTTGTGCACCTCCAGATTATCTGAATCTCTCCAGGAAGAGGCTCGATTGCAACTCCTGTAGAACTTGAACGGAATGACCTGTGGGCAGCCAAGTTGTCGTGCACAGAAATTGGGATGGTTGACTTCTGCCCCCAGATGATAGCTTGGTGGCTTCCCACCTCCATAAGGCAGATCCCTCAGCAAGGAGACGCTCAGAAATATCTTCCTGAATTCTGTTCTGGCGGCTTCATCTTCCGGCTCCTTTTCAAAGAGCCGATATCCAGGCTGGAACCAAGGGTATGTTCTTCTGACCACCACCTGCCACTGAGCTGCGGAGCGCTTAAGACAATGCCTGAACCATATCAGGTATTCATCAATGGAACGCTTGGGCACCTCTGCCGACATCAGAGGGAGAGCCAGAACCTGGTTTTCAGGCAGAACTAGATCAGGGAATCGAAACTCTGGAAAATATACCTGCAACCAGACCTGGATCATCCAAAATGAGCCAGGAGCAGATAAATTCAGGGGACTCTCCATTGTGGCAGTGTGCAGATTCTTGAAAAGGTGAGCCAGAACTGTCGGTCCAAGTCCAACATCGGTGTGATTATGCAAGGCTTCTGCCAAATGCCTGTACTCAAGCAGAACAGCAGAAGAACGAATGGGAAATACGAATCTGTTCAGCCAGTATAGAAGGAATAGCATATGCTGCTGATCCTTGTCCTTCTCCACACTGAATTTTCTCAAAAAATTGGAAAAGGAGCCGTTCTGGTTGATAGTAGCAGGAGAGATAGTGAAGGGCTTGGCTAGCTTCTCCTGGTTCCTCCTACGGTGATAATCGCCAACAGCATCAACAGGTCGTCCATGGGGCCTGAACCCAAAGATCTGAGCCATATCCAGCAAGGTTGGCGCCATTGGACCCACACGGAAATCAAACGTGTTGCTGGCAGAATTCCAGAAACATATGGCAGCAGCAAGCAAGTTCTCGTCCCGGTTGATGGACTGCTTAGACAGAAGAATCGCATCATAAATCCCTGCCCGCTTCCAATGAGCTCCAAATTTGGGAAGAAGTTTGTCAATCTAGTCCGCCCACTTCACAGGACTATTCCTCACTTCACTGGACGGAAACGAACGACTCAAATTCTTGCTGACCCAAGAGTAGGAAGACAAGGCAGAAGTCCCTTGGTAACATAGTGGTGCTTCAGCATCCCTCTTGATTAGCTCCGCTATCTCAACCGAAACAGAACCAAACCAGCGAGGTCCCAGAGTCAGAGTACTTTCAAACAAATGAAGGGCGTTTTCGTCCAATTTTTTCTGAACAAGAGGATGAAGTCTGCTTCGAACCTCCATAGCGTGAGCATCGACTCCAGTCCCGGTAATGTAATCTGGAGGAACTGAGGAGGAAGCATTTTGGGCACGAGTCTTTGGAGACGACATTTTTCTGGGTTTACAGGCTAAGAGCAAAGAGGGGTTAAGGATTGAACAAGAGAAAAGGAGAAGAAGTCTGACAAAAACCCAGAGAGCTGAACTCTGAGAAAGCTAGGTTTTGAGATGAACAGGAACTGGAGTTTTCAAATTTCTTTTAAAGGACTCGAAATCGTGGGAAGAGGAAGACAAGACGCCACCTGAAAGCTGATAATGACAAGCTAAGTAACTAGCTAGTAACTGACCAATTTCCCACGAAGTCTAGTTCGTGGTAGGTGGACGTGGCAGACAGGGGACGTTTTGTTTCGGCGCGCACAAATTAATGGCCGAAAAATCATTAAGTCTGGAAACCGTCGTTTTTAACGGTTCAAACTTAATGGGGGCATTGTTTGGGCTTAAATTTGGCGCGCCCAAGCCTAAAGAAGAAAGCCCACGATATTTCCCACGCCGTTTGTTCCAAAGCCCTGAGCCCATCAACACGGTCCGGCCCGTTAACGATTAAACAGATCAAAACAGACGAACACGGCCCAAACCGTTAAAAGGCCTGGGAACAGTGGGAATCAGGAAAGAGTTGGGCCTCGAAGAAATTCAAAATCAGGCTCAAAAGTAAACTAGACTCAAGCTGGTCTTCAAAACGGAACAGTCCCATGTGATCCCTGACTTAGGAAAAGTCAACAAAATCGGCTGAAATTAAAGATTGAACAGGAGCAGGTATAAAAAGAAAATTTCTAAAATAGCTTTACTGCCAGGAGATCAAATACCGCTTAGTTTATCTAAAAGTAATCTGATATTTTTGAGAAACACAATTTTCAAAGATAAGCAGGCTCTGCTTTTATAAGCGGGAAACAGGGAGCTATTCAAAAGCTGAAGAAATTAGATATCTCAAAACTCCAGACCCTTGCAGAAGCAGGTAAAATGGAAAAACAGGCATGGCACCCCATCAAAAATGCAGAAGTAGTCACCTCAGGAACTGATCGTTGAGTGTTTACTCGCCAGAAAATGGAAGGAACCCCTGTTTGTTTCAATTAAAAATTAAAAGATCTTTTGATTCGGAGCCTGAGGTACTTCAAATTCAAAAGCTTTTCAGACAAGCTTGCAGAATCATCCTATTTTCTCCCAGCAAAGGCAGTTAGATCCTTATTTCTGATTTGAATCCCAGTTCACAACTCAATAACGAGATTTCTCTCGTTACAAATTTGGTTCAGCAAAAGCCAAGACAAGCAGAGGTTGAGTTTTCTTGAATACGAAAACCTCAACAAATTTATGGAAAGCCTTGACTAAGCAGCGCAGGTACTACAATACACCTCCAGCTCAAATCCAGCCACTTCTACCCCTTTCAGACTGGAGAAGTCCCAGTTCTGCCCATCCAAAAGCCGTCCAGGGCTTGAAATAGATTGAAGCTCTGCCAAACTCAAGCTTTGGTATCGATTTACAGCCGAAGCCTAACATTTGAAGCTGTTCAGAGTCCAGTCCAGCACAGACGTACCCAGTCCAGCCCAGAACAGAGGCAACTAACCAGACAGAAATGGAAGCACAGCCCTCTCTTTGCCTTTATATAGTCAGTTTTCCCTTTTTGAGTCTTGTAAAGGGGAGTTCTGGCTGAAATTAGTTCAATCAGTCATTATTCATTCTGGCCAGAACTACCGGTTTTCATACTGAGAAAAATTGTAAAAGTCCTTACCAGTCTAAGGCATAGAAAAGAACTTACTTGGGAGATATTCCTCACCCAAATTCACAATCGTTTGTTCAAAATAAATAGCTTGGGGCGCAAGTTATTTTTACTCTCAAGTCTGTTAGAATTGAAAAATTGCTAACAGTGGCACGCTCGCACACTAAAGAAAGTTAATTTACTGACCAAACAATGGTCTTTGAATTATTGGGGAACTTTACCCTACCATCTCAGGAAACAAATCAAAACGGGTGAACACCAACATGTGAACACCACATATTAGGTAAGGGTAAAGGCCTAATTCAGGCCTAGTCAATCAATCTGGCTCTGATACCATGTTAAATTTCATAGAGACGGACCAGCGGCCAGCTACTAATAACATTAATATTGTCCCCAACTTAACTACCTACAAAGCCCAGTAGGTGTGGAGTTTTATCACAAAAGGCCTCGGTGATATTAGTAGTGGAGCCATTCATTATATATTGTATTTTATTTTGTCAAGTTTCCGATGTGCAACTTCTATTCTTCAAAATAAATACCTACACTACTACAAAAAGTGAAAAAGACGACGGTAGAAGAAAAAACCGTCGTTGTGTTTAAAAAGACGACGGTAACAAAAAACGGTCGTGGATAAGTGACTTAAACAACTAAAAAACAGAGGTATTATTGAATTTTTTTTTATAACGACGCACACAAATAAAAAAGCGTCGTCTTATTAAAAAGGTTTTCTTCAGAGTTAAAATCTGACCAAAAAACAACGACAGCAAGTATGACAAGCGTCGTCTTTTAAAAATCAAGTGTCCTTTTTCTGGTAAAGACATGGTTGTTTTGAAAGAACTGTCGTCTATTATATGTAAAGATGATGATTTTTTTTTAAATGGTCGTCTATTATGAAGTAAAGATGACAGGTTTTTTTTAAAAAGGGTTGTGTATTCTATGTAAAGATGATGGTTTTTTTTTAAAAAAGGGTCGTCTATTATGAAGTAAAGATGACAGTTTTTTTTAAAAAAAAGGGTCGTCTATTCTATGTAAAGAAGACCGTTTTTTTTTTATAAAAAGGGTCGTCTATTCTATGTAAAGATGATGGTTTTTTTTTTTAAAGGGTCATCTATTATGAAGTAAAGATGACGGTTTTTTTTAAAAAAAAGGGTCGTCTATTCTATGTAAAGATGACGGTTTTTTTTTTTACAAAAAAGGTCGTCTATTATGAAGTAAAGATGACGGTTTTTTTATAAAAAAGGGTCGTCTATTATATGTAAAGATGACGGTGTTTTTTTAAAAAGGGTCGTCTATTATGTAGTAAAGATGACGGTTTTTTTAAAACAAAAGGGTTGTCTATTATATGCAAAGATGACGGTTTTTTTTTTAAAAAAAGGGTCGTCTATTATGAAGTAAAGATGACGGTTTTTTTTTTTTAAAAAGGGTCGTCTATTATATGTAAAGATGATGGTTTTTTTAAAAAGGGTCGTCTATTATGAAGTAAAGATGACGGTTTTAAAAAAAAAAAGGGTCATCGTTGTTTATAGGTAAGGACAACATTTTTGTTAAAACCGTCGTTAATTGTAGGCAAAAAAAAGCCACTTGATTTTTAAAAGACGACACTTGTCACTAACAAGCGTCATCTTTTAAAACACGCTAAAAAAAGGCTACTTAAGTGAATTCGCGCTAGAAACAATTTTCAGATTTCCCCCCGTCTCTAAAAACCTTATCTCTCCCTCCTTGAAACCCTACTAAGCTCTCTAAAACACCCTCATGAAACTCTCTACAAAATCATCAGAAAATCGATGTCAATAAAGGAGTTGAGAGACTGAGGTCTTCGCAGATCCATAAGATGGAGAGGGAGGTTCTATATTTGAGAATCAAAGCTAGTTGGATGGTGAAGATCTCGATCTCCACGCTCTTTAACGATGATCTTCATCTCAGCTGTTCAAATTTCTCATCAACCTCAACGGCTTGGTCTGATTAGCTTTTCAATTTCGTAGTAGCGATCTAGAAAGACTCGTTGAAATCTGTCGTGCAGACCACTTTAGGCCCATGGCTGTCATCACCATTTCAGGCCCTTGGCCCTCGCACTCCTCTGAAGGTCCAAGCCCTATAATTGTCCTAATCTCCTTATAATTGTGAAGATCGAAACCCTAGCCTCCTACCTTTCGAAAGGTTTGATTTGAAAGTCACATAATCTCTCAATACCCTTCTATGTCTTGCTAGTGAATTCTGAATTAGTCTCTTTGCGTTTATAGTATGTTCTTTGTCTCCTTGAGATTATTTCGGCTGTAAATCGTGATGGTTGCACTAAGTTGTGAACCTTGTTAATCAGTTATGACCTTTTCAGCCATATCTATTGCTCTTCTTCTTTGATGACACTTTAAGGTAATAGCTTATCCAAGTATATTACTGTTGTGCTTCTTTTGAGAGATCATGCTCTAACTCTTCTTTTTTTATTTGCAGATTTATAACTTTTTCTTTTGCAGGTTTTCTATGGTCTTTTCTATGTGAGTCATATGTCTTTTTGTTGTTGAAAATTTGTTACCTTCTCTTTTCACCATCATTTTATTTATAGATTTTTCCTTTTGCAGATTCTCGATGGTCTTTTTTATGCTCATTTTACAAGTTTTCTATGAAAATATAGTCCAATGGTAAAATTTCTCTTCCACCTAATTTTATATGGTTATAATCTTAGCTGTTTTTCTCTCTCTGTCATTTTGATTTATTTACAGGGATGATGGAGGGGCCTTCAGTTGTGCATCATTTGTATGTTTGGATGAGGAAGACTTGGATTCGGAGTACGTAGGTCATGTTAGGAAAAGAATGTACTACTTAATTACCATATGTATCAATTGAATATTTATATTTAATTGGTAGGAATTATGTTTGTTGTAGAATAAAGATTGGTTAACTATGTAATAACTATTGAATCTTCAAGTTTTATGGAAGAAACTATTTTTGAGTGTATATATTCATTAATAAAGCATTATGGTTTGTTTTCTAGTTAAAATCGTGGTATAGTATCATAGGAAATCAAAAAGAACTAAAATGTAGCAGTTTGGGAACTTATTAGATGACGGTTTTTATAATAAATCATGGTCGCTACAAATAATTAACGACGGTTTTTACAAAAAGGGTTGTCTATTATATGTAAAGATGATGATTTTTAAAAAAAAATGGTCGTCTATTGTGAAGTAAATATGATCGTTTTTTTAAAAAAGGGTCGTCTATTATATGTAAAGATGACGGTTTTTTTTTTTAAAAAAGGGTCATCTATTATATGTAAAGATGACGGTTTTTTTTAAAAAAAGGTTGTATATTGTGAAGTAAATATGACGGTTTTTTTTAAAAAAGGGTTGTCTATTATATGTAAAGATAACGGTTTTCATAAAAAACCGTCATCTTAACCTACAATCCACGACAGTTTTAATAAAAAACCGCCATCTTAACCTACAATACAAGACGGTTTTATTAAAAACCGTCGTCTTTCCTCCTATAATTAACGATCTTTACCTCTAAACAACGACGATTTTCTTTAAAAACCGTCAACTTTACAGATAAACAACGACAGTGAAAAGCCGTCGTAGTTTAACACCTAAAAAGATGGCGGTCGATTTAACGACAGTTTTCAAAGCATTACAACGACGGTGGATCCCCGTCGTCTATTTCGTTTTTTGTAGTAGTGCTATCTCAAATCCCACCCTAATCAATTAGATTTTCATGTGAGATTTTTTTTTTTGCTAGAGAAGATGAACATAAATGCAATGAGCTCTCTATAAACAAGGTATTTCTTATTCCTTCACTTTGCTAATCTTCTATAGCGTATATGACTGGGATTTGTTTTCCCTCTGTCTTCATCAATAGCAAGAGAACATTACTGGTAATTGCTTTTGAAATCTTTCTATAGTATTTGATAATTCCCTAGCATTTAAAATCTTCTATAGTATTTGGTGGATATATCAAAATTTATCTTGCTACTGATGATAATAGTGACACAAAACATGTAAGAACCTGATCCTAAATTAATATTTAATTATTAATTTATTCAAGTAAAAGATAATTTTACCCCGATGATATTTTAATGGTTTAAAAGTTGACTTTTTGTTCAGGAAGGAATCTAGGGACTTCAATTGTACCGTTGCATAAAGCACGTCAAGATGAGTCTGTAGACATGTAGTGGGCTCAAATCGGAGTTGTAACGAAGAAGTTATGATCGCAAGAAGTCCAGTGGCAAAGTCGCAATTACTTCAAAAATGGATTTTTTCTAAAGACCTGGAACCTCTCTCTCTCTCCTCTCACGCAGACTCCTTTTTCTCTCTCCTCTGTTCATAAACAGCCACCACCTCCGTGGCTTCTGGCAACGATTCCTGCCACATCTGGCCGTCTCCAGCCACTAAATTGGTCCCATTCTCTTCGTCTTTCACTCCTCTACACATCTATACTAGTTTCCACCCCCAAATCTAAGAAAAATTAAGCCAAAATTCTAGCCAAACTCAGCCCAAAATCGGACAGCTTCAAAACAGTAGTTTTCGAGGGCTTTTCCAGCCAACTCTGGCCACCCCAAGCCATGCAATCACACCCAAAACACTCCCCTACCTTCCCTTTGTGTTTTCCCTCGAAGACCTGACTTGATTTCATCCCAAAAACGTCGAATCCAAACCTAGAATTTCTAGGCTTTTCAAGAGACGGAAACCTTCGTTCGAGGGCTTTAATGGTGGAATTGATCGTCGAGCCAAGGTATAAAGTTACTTCCCTTGATGTGCTTGATCTGTAGGTATGATTATTGGCCAGGGGATTGAAGTTTTCCGATCACCAAAAAAAATTTCTATACACCCGTCGGCAGAGGCAGCGCGTCGGCGGGGTGTCAAGCTTGGGTTTTTGTCCTAGAATGTTCCCCACATCGTCCCAAGCACGACGGTATTTTCGGATTTCAATTTGGTTACCGTTTGATTGTTGATCGAATATTAGGCGTTATCCATTTCCATAAGTTCGGACCGTTGGATCGACTTCATCATTTTCAAATATGTTGATCTAAGGCACTTCTAGGATCGCGTAGGATTTTGCGGATCGAGAATCGGAGTCCCAGATACTTCGATTCAATAATTCAAAGTTTAGAAAAACGATAACCGTCCGATCGTGCAATCGTGAACGATCTGACTATTCGATTTGGACCAAACTTGCAGGGCATGTTTAGTTAAGTGTGTTGACCCTGTAGGAACTCTCGGATTGGTAATTGGAGGTCGTGGACCCCACAGGGTACCTGATTGACCATTATGGGAATTAATCGCTTGTTGAACCTCAAGTCTTTTCAGACCATTCCACCTTTCAGAAAATGTTGAAATTGGGCCTAGGAACTTTCTTAAATTATGTACAAGCACTTTTGAGCTCAAGGGTCAGGGTTTTGATTAAATATCTATGGTTGAGCTATGTTATTAATTAAATATCTTTAATTGCTTAAATAGGTACTCGAACTTCACTAAACTTGCAGGAAGGACCCTCAAAGGGTCAGGCTAGCTTAGGCGCTCAGTGAGTGGACTTTTGTTTTATAAATGGATTTTATGCAATTAAAGTTTAATTATTTTTCTTGAATAAATTATTTATGGTTTTTACTTTCCAAGCAATTAGTAGAATTCAAATATTTTTATTAAATTATGTTATGCTTAAAATGTGAATGGCTTGGAAAGTAGGAAAGGAAGTGATAACAAGATTAAAGGATTTAATGAGAAATAGTATGATAATTTTTCAGGAATGGATTTTATGTTGCCTTCGGATAATATGTTGCCTTCGGATAATTTGTTGTCATCGGTTATAATGATGTCCACGGACACCCTAGTTGCCTTCGGTTGAGTCGGTGCACGTTTGACATTTGCCCCACTAGTCTTAGGGATATCCTAACCGTGAGGTGCGAGGATGCGGCTCAAGTTGACCAAGTGTCTCCTGAGTCTTGCGAAGAATGCAGCTCGGGTCGACTTTGTGTTACCGAGGCCTGCGAGGATGTGTCACGTTATGTGACACAAGGAATTGATGATTTAATGTGGGAAATGAATATAAAGATCATGGAATTGACAGATATATGATGGGTACACCTAGGTGGAAAGGAATTATTTCTTGCAATGCTTTCAAAAGGTTTTGATGATTTGATTGAATGCATGATCAATAATATGTATATAAATATGCTATCTTAATTCTTGTACGAATATAGAACATGGATATAATTGGACTTTTCAAAATGGTTTTAATTGTGAGGTTAGTATGTTAATATTTTATTTTCCAAAACTTTATTTTGTCTACTCGCACTTTTAAATGTTTTGCGCCCCCAGGCAGTAGTGGTGTACTAGAGCACCACCACAAGGCGGCCATCATGCATCATTCCTCCTTTTTCTCCATGTTGGATATTCTGCTGTGATTTTGCTATATCATTGTAAATTTCTGAATTAGCTTGCTCTGAAATTGCCCTAGGATTTTTGTAAGGCCTGAGGCCAAAAAGATTTGATGTTTGGTTGCATGAATTCTATTATTCTGCATGCTGAACGGTTGTGGTTATAGATTGCTTTTCGTACAGGTGTAAATTTTTGGGAAACGAGTATTTACAAGGGAGACTCTGCAAAATTTTCAACAAAAGTCGAACTTGAAATTAAACTTTGGTTTTTGTTAGAAGGGTAATTTGGTCAAGTGTGTTTGGCACTTGCCAGGTGTTGGAGAAATTATACAATGATACCGTATCACCACGTCAGCCGGTGATACTTGCATTCAAAATATACCACGTATTATTATTATTTTTAAATAATTAAATCTTTTTTATACAGCTGGACTTTCAATATGTTTTTATCTTTAAAATAAAATTGAGAATATAAGAATATCCAAAAGACAGAAGAACCACCGCCCACCCCAACCCTGGCTCTCTTGACTAACGCACCCTCCCTATCATTTTCTTCCTCCGTCCATATCTCTATTCCATAAACAACGACCATATCTCTATTTCATTGGATCGACGTGCAGAGAGCATCGTAACGCCTTTTTTTTTGGGCTGATTTTTCTCCACAATATTACCAAAGGGATTAAGATTCTCCTTCTCCTCCTCCTCCTCCATCACTCACTTCCTGATACATATTAAGACAAAAAAACACCAACCCAGTTTACAGTTTACTTTTTTCTTGAGCTATGCTTGAAAATGAAAACCCAAGTTGAAGATTTAGATTTTTTTCGAACTGGGTTTAAGTGATGGATACTCCTGACATACATAGAATATATGATATTGGTTTTGTTTTCTGCTCCCATGGTTTAAGAGATCTTGCAGATTTTTATGGAGAGAGAGAGAGGGAGGGGCGGCAAGCAGTGGGCGTGGGGAAATTGGGTTGGGTTGGGGTGGGAGAGAGGTGGTTATGGCATCTTTTGTTTTTTGTCTTTCTAAAATTTTATTCTAAATGTAAATAATGAATTTTAAATACAACTTGTAAAAAAAATCAAATTTATTTAAAAATGATTGACACATGGCGTATTTTAAGTGGAAGTATCACCAGCTGACGTGGCGATACGGTACTATTTTATAATTTCTCCAGGTGTTGGATACGCACAAGGTTCGGCGCAGATTCCAAAATGGAATTTGGGTCGGATCCTGTCAAAACACAAATCTTCTTGCTTTATTAGAATATCTCTTTTGTTGCCAATAGTTTGATCTTCTCTTTGTTGATGTCATGTCAGAGTTGGTAATTAGAGATTTAGTAATATTTGGGATGTTATAAAGGATATACCAAATTTTAATAAAAATACTCGTTATATGGTGGGTGACTTGCTTAATACTAAAGCAAAGAAGGATTTGTTATTGAAGATGTCACCCGAAGAGTGCTCATCTTGGATATTCTTCATATTAGGTACTAATTAGTATTTTGATCATTTGAGTTTTGTTGAACTATATCTTTGTTTGTGCTATTTTGGTTGTTTTGATTGAACTAATTGAATAGTTTTGGTGATATGTTTTTAGGTTCTTAATAATTTTTTTTTAATGGGTATATTTATGACTTGACTTGAGCAGAGAATAGTTGGCATGCATATCAGTTCATCTACACGGTATTGTAGTGCAGATATATACATGCATTACTATATACTATTTGCAATAATTGGGTCAGAATTTATATAGTATCACGCATAAGCCAAAATTCAAACAAGTATTTATATAGGGTCAGAATTAGAGATACTTGTTCACACAAACTATAACCCACCTGATTAGCCGTTAGATGAAACCATTTTGAATGATAGTTATGTTAAAAATGTTCAGTATTTGTCCCACATCGAAAATTTAAGGGATCTTGCATAGGTTTTTATAGACTACTTCCTTTATTATCAATTAATTTTGGAGTGGAACCCCAAACTTTAGTCTACCCCACTGCATGTCCTTCATCCTTTTGGATGAGTATCTGTTCTTAAACTTTAAAACTGAATCTCTGGATAATTATGACTCAAACACTTAAAACAATTGAATTACTATGGCTTTGCGTATTCCTCATTTCAGAGTGCAAAACCACATATTTTGAGTATTTCTCCACTATCTCTGTCAATAAGCCAACAAACTGTTAACAATTAGCTTTTGAATTGTAAGAGTTCTTTTGTTTCCTCAATTTCTATAAATTTCTATCATTTGATGCTTCATAAACCTTCTTGGTGTGGTGCCATGGAGTTTGGTTCTTTTTTGGCTTGCTATGGGAGTTGAGTGTTTTGCTTACTTTGATTGAAAATTGATGATATTTAAAATGAATGAAAAGGGTTAGAAGCCAACTTAGATTAATATCCCTGGATTTGAGGTTTTTCGTGTTTCCAAATTTGAGAAAGATCGAAGATGGATAGAGAAGAGAACCGAGAGAGAAGAGTTTTCTTCTCTGGATAAGGAGAGAATATATAATATTAAAGAAAAACATATTATATATAATATTACATATACATAATATTAGACGAAACTTCACTTTGTCAATTTCTCCCTCCCTCCCACTTCAATCTACAATAACTTCCTTCTACACGTGCATAGCATATTAGCTTATACTGCCCTTCTAGTTTTATTTACTTAACCAATTGGGGTGGTTTTTTAAATGCGGAATGGGCTGGGTTGTGTCGGCAACAACTGTAGTGTGCAGAGTAACAAAGAAAGAAGGGATTGACACCTTTGGAGGAGCAGAGGTGTGGTCACGGACATTACGGTTGCGAAACAGAGACAGTTGCTGATCCAAAGGTCTTTTCCTTTCTTTTATTTCTTCAATCTTGCCAAATTTAGTGGACCAACCTATTTATTTATTATTTCAACTTTTAGACTTTTCAGTCTACTCTGACTGCTTGTCCGCATGGCAACTTTATATATCGAATAATGCTACTTTTCTTACATTTGTGTACCACATTCTCATATCACATGATGTAGCAAATGAGATGGATAACCACATTAATTAAAATTATTTAATATTTTCTTTTCCTTTATGATTTATTAACACTTTTGAAAAAAACTAGGGGGTTTCACTAAAACACCCAAAATGGGGGCTGAAATTATAAAAAAACCCAACACCCAAAACACTTTATAAACACACCCAAAACCCATCATTACACACACTCAAAACCCATTTATAAACACACCCAAAAAATATATAATTGTTTATTTTAGAATTGATTTTGGGTGTGTTTCTATATTTAAATAGTGTGTGGGTTTTTTTATAAATACATGCCTAGAATTGGGTTTATTTATAATAATCTAAAAAAACTATTAATTAAACTTTCTTTATTAAAATACACTTCATTGATTTAATTGATGTGACATATAATATTGACATACCACATCATATGGTATAGAAATATTGGATAAAAATGTGGTAAGTGTAGCATTACTCTTATAAATCATTGTCAATCATTCTTTTTTTACTTTTTTTTACAAGGTGGGTTAACAACCTAAAACATGAACGATTTGGATCGTGAAAAAATTGATACTATATTTCCTATGAATGTTCACAATAATTATAGGCTTATTTATATACATGCCCCCCGGTGCTTTCAAAGTTGTCCAAGATTACCACCTGTTCTTTGAAACGTCTCAAAATACCACCTACACTTTTAATAACTGTCTCACGTTACCTATTCCGTCAGTATTAAGAGATGTTCCATTATGTGATGTGGCCACCACTTCTTGGGGTATGGGTTTGCTTCTAGTCTTCTTTCCAGAAGACAACGGCACAACCATTGTTGACAAAAGTAACAAGCTTTTCTCTTCTTCATTGTCCTCTTCCCCATCTCCTTCCTCTTCTTCTTCTTCTTCTTCTTCTTCTTCTTTTTCTTCTTCATAAAAAACATGCACAATTTTCAGACGAACCAATTCCAATAATCTCCTTCTGTCCAAAGCCCAATCCACAATTTCCATTTGTGCCATTTTGGTCTTCATCACCCTCCTCCTCTTCACCCTCTCAACCTTTGAACCCACAACCAAGCCTCACCCACTCATCACAACAGCCTCCAGAAGATTTCTCTCCTAAAAATCTCCACCCACCACCAACATAGACACCAAATTACTCAATAAGCCCATCACGTAATGGAACATCTCTTAATACTGACGGAATAGGTAACGTGAGACAGTTATTAAAAGTGTAGGTAGTATTTTGAGATATTTCAAAGAACAGGTGGTAATCTGAGACAACTTTGAAAGCACATGGGCCATGTACATAAATAAGCCATAATTATAAAACAATTAAATGAAAATGTTCACAATAATTATCAAACAGTTAAATGAAATCTGCCTTGGCTAATTTTTTTTTTTTCTTTTCCCCATAAATGTTTCTTGAATAATGACCTAAAAACAGTTTTCATTTATAGTAAATATCTGATAAAGGAAAAAATTGGTGTGGAACTAGTATACCATATCACTAATTGATTAGTATGTTACGATTTATACTACTTGCATGCATTTCTTTTAGGCATATTTATTAAATCATAAATGGTCCTTGAGGTTTGCGCCATTATTATGTTGGGTCCTTTATGTTATTTTTTTGTGTGACATTATTGGTCCTTATTACACCTCACACATCAAAATAGTCATGCCGTCAGTTTCTGTCAAAGATGTTGTTAAATTGATGATGTGGAACTTAAGTAGAGCCCATATGTCCAATGAAATTGTGCCATGTAGATTTGAATTAAAAAATCATAAAAAATTAGGACCAAAGGTGATAATTGCGCAAACGTCCAGGACCATTTGTGATAATTGCGCAAACCTCAAGGACTATTGGGAGTTGAGTGTTTTTACACAAACTGCCAAGATGCCATGGGGGCAGTGGCAGAGCCGAGAAGTGATGTTAAAGGGGGCCCTCTTGCAAAATATAAAAATGAAGGGAATGAGAACATAAACACTGCAAGTTCTCATAGAGCATCTGGCACATCATTTTGAGACCTTGGACCAATATCCCCTAAAATCAAGTTCTGATTGTTGTATATATAAAATCCTTGTATTCTCTTTCAATATTCAATTCAATTCATACACAACATTAAATTATTTTCACAGAGAGAGAGAAAGTAAAGGAGAGCAACGGGGAAGAAGAAAAAGAAAGGGAAGAGAGAGACAGAGAGAATGAAGAAAATAGAGAGTTGAGAAGGGGCATGGGACCCCTTTGGTCCCTAAGTGGCTCTGCCACTGTATGAGGATTCGAACATGAGACCATTAGTGTGCAAGTCTAACCTTTTTGCAGTGGGCTAGACCCTATCATCACTAATTGTATGTTTTAAATTAGTGTTTGCTTGTGTGGTCTGTGTGGAAGCAAAATATCTACGGATCCTAGGTCAAATAATTAAGCCAATCAATTTGGGAATTATTTGGCCTAATTGGGAGTTATTTGATTTAATTGGCAATTATTTGATTCTTACCCTAATCAGGGATTTGTTTAAATCAAATCCCTAATTACGTCAATCTCTCCAAATTGAGGAAGAATAATTCCTTTCTATTTGTGGAATTATTCTTCCGAAACCCTAGCCTCCGAGGCCCCTATAAATACATGGCTACACTAAGAGTTGAGGTACGTCTAAACTTCTGTCTAAAACTATGTAGAAATTCTATCTCACAAACCCTAGCCGCCATAACTCTTTCTCTCTCTCACACAAGGCTCCGACCACTACACAAGGCTCCAGCCACCCGGTTCTCACCCTAGAGAAATCTCCATCCTTTTGTTAGCTATTATTTTCCTACAAACACTCAAACTAACTTAGGCATCGGAGGGCCTTTGGCTAACACCCCCCGGGTGTGGTCCTTTACTCCGTATTGTTTCGCAGGGAGAAAGAAGCGAAGGGGAAGACGGAATCTTAGACGAATATCCTTGTGGGACGAAAATCGCTCACAGAGTTTGCACTAGCTACTTGCGTTCTCCTTACATGATTTTATGTTAATAACCACTTTATTAGGGAATAAAGATGAATGACTTTTACATGATTCATGTTGTGTGGATTAGTTTTATAATTCTGTTGCTTTCCTGACCCCAACAATATTTGCCAGCTTTCAATTATTGTCTTGCGTGCACAAACCACATTTTACTGTGAATCATTTTTATTTCTTTGCTGTAAGAGTTTACATAACAGTAATTGCATACAGTAGAAGAAAAAAATAGAGTCGACCATCAAATACAAGAGCCAATTAACATGTCTACGACGTGGACTAGTTTGTTCACATGGAAAACATATTTTTTTTTCCAAGTTCACATGGAAACCATGGGTATCCCACTTTTCAAATATATCTCTCTTCCCTTTATCGCATTAAGCTCCTCTAGCTCCCCTCCACTCCACACACTTTTATAAAGAGATTTGCATCAATCTGAATTCTCACCAAATCTTGAGCCAATAGCAAGGCATGGATAGTGAAGTGAGAGTAAGTCATGAGCTACTCCAAGCACAAGGCCACATTTGGAACCACATTTTCAGCTTCATAAATTCTATGTCCCTCAAATGTGCAGTTCAAATAGATATCCCAGAATGACAATCCTACGCCGTTTCACGTGGTGCACAGGATGACGTTTTGGGATTATGAGAACCAGGACCCGACTCTTGCACATTTTTTTAATGACGCCATGGCTAGCGATGCCCGGTTGATCTCGAGCTTGATGATTGATGACTGCAAGGGGGTGTTTCAAGGAGTGGTTTCGTTGGTTGACGTGGGCGGTGGGACGGGAACCGTGGCCAACACTACTACAATTATGGGAAACCACGACCCGTATTAGATGACTGTAAAACTAAAAAGCGTCTTGTTTTTAAAAACCGTGAAAAACCACGACAATTCTAAAAGGAACCGTCGTGCTTTAAAAGGTAGAGATAAAAATTACGACCATTCATTTATAAAACCGTCGTGCTTTAAAACGCGCTGGACCAAAATTTCATTTAAGTTCTAAATTTTCATGAACAACTCTCTCTCTCAAACACTCACTCTCACGACGTTTATAGAAATCGCTCTCTCTCTCTCTCTCTCTCTCTCTCTCAATTCCCTTTCTCATCTCTGAAAAGCCATCTTGGTTACGAGCTCGCCGTCCAGGTCACAAATCTCGCCATCCAGGTCACAGATCTCACCGTCCAGGTCACTGAGGTCGCCATTTTGGTTTCAATATCGCGATAACTCTCTAGCTATCTTCACGAACAGCTCTCTCTCTCAAACACTCAGTCTCGATACGTTTACAGAAATCTCTCTCTCTCTCTCTCTCTCTCTCTCTCTCTCTCTCTCTCTCTCTGAAAAGCCATCTTGGTTACGAGCTCACCATCCAGGTCACAAATCTCGCCATCCAGGTCACAGATCTCACCGTCCAGGTCACTGAGGTCGCCATTTTGGTTTCAATATCGTGATAACTCTCTAGCTATCTTCACGCTGGCTCTCTCAACGACTCTCTGTCTCGATGGCTCTCTATCTCTCCATCTTCCTCTCTCCGTTTCTCTCTTGATGGCTCCTTCTCCATCTTCCTCTCGACAGCTCTCTCTCGTTGTCTATCTCTCGATGGCTCTCTCTTGTTGGCGCTATCTTTCTTGTTGTGTCTCTCTAGCTCACTCTATCTCTTCGTTGGCTCGCTCCATCTCTCTTGCTGGCTGGCTCCATGAGAGCCTCCCTTCCTCCATTCCACAGGTAACAACTCTCCTTCTCTTAGGATTATTTTCTATAATTTTTGAAGAATCAATTTCTATATCTCTAATATGATTTAGGGTTAAAATATTTGGGTGTTTAATTGTAAATTATCTGGGCAAATTGTTATATTTTTTGTAAATATTTTCGATTTGTATAGAAATTAAGGCAACTTTTCTGATTTTTGTTTTTTTTTGTTTTAGGGATTTATATATGTGTGAATATGTGTTTGTTCCTCCATTGTTTATGAGATTCTGAATCAGAGAAATCCATTTGATTGAAGCTTGGAAACAAAGCGTGTATGGAGAACAGATTTTGCTTGTGATTGTGTCGATTTGAGTTTCTATTTGGATGCTGCGAAAACTGAGACAAAGGGATTTAAAAAAGGGGAGCATAACTTATCTCGATTGGCAGTTTCAATATGGTAAGTTAACTTTTGTTGGTGCTGTTTATATGGTCTAAGTCATGCTTAGCTTGAGTTGTATGCAGAAGTGTGGGTGGTGCTTGCATCTTATGTTATTCATGTCGAGATTTGAGTCATAATAGTAAAATATGCATAGAGAAATGGAAGTAGCACTACTCCAACTAATTTTATTTTAGTTTTTTTATTTATTCCCAAATGAAGCTAGACAGGGCTACATATCCACTTATTTCATCACCAACCAAAAAAATTAGAAATGTGTAAGTTTTAGTTTGACTAAGCGATAACTATATCTTGAAACTATTAGAGGGCTGCTTGTTAAAGTTAGCAGCACCTCAAGCCCCTTTTTGCTTGATGCTGATTATCTTCAAACAACTGTATGTGCTAATAGGAATTGGAAAATCCTCTAACCATAATCCATATGAGAAGAAAATCTCAAGTATTAATGTTGTGGTTAAAGTATTGGAGTTGGCTTTGCAGGTTAGCATTTCTCTGGTTAGGTTTACTGGTTTTTTTTTTTTCTTTTTTCAATTGGTTGACAAACTTTTGCTCCTTCTTTTCAGAAGCAAAGGCCTTTGCCGATTGTCGCCGAATACGTGGAGAGTGACCTTATTCTAAATAAGCTTTGTGCTAGAATCAAGGTTTGCTTTCAGTTGTTTTTATGCCCCTGTTTGAGGTTTTTTTTTTCTTTCCTATGTAATCGTTTGGTTCTTTGTGTGGGGAAGTCAGCTTTTGCTAATCTAATGTGATTTGCTACAGGTCTGTGCAATCAAAGCCCTTGGTTTTGGTGAAAATAGGAAATCCAGTCTCCAGGATCTTGCTGTTCTCACTGGGGGTTCTGTAAGTTTATTTTTCTTATTATTAGCTTTGTATTATTATTACCTGACCTAATCAAATGCATCTCTTTTGAATTTTCTCGACCTGGAAATGACATCTCTTTTGTATTTCAGATTATTACTGAGGAGAGGAGCTTGGTTGAATCTTGACAAAGTGGAATTGAATATGCTCGGCACTTGCAAAAAGGTGAGCTTTGATATACTTGAGGTTTTGTTTGCGTTGTTGTCAGTCTAACCATGACATGTAGTTCTTTGATGAGGAGAATTTTTAATGGAGTTTCCCATTCGATTTAATGATATTTTTCCATATCTTGTTTTTCTTCCACTCTCCTAATGAATGGGGTAATACTACAGGTCACAACTTCAAAAGATGACACTATAATTCTTGATGGTGCTGGTGACAAGAAGGTTATTGATGAAATATTTGAACACGTTACTGTTGCTTCATTGTGAAATAGTGTTTGTCCAATTTGTAACTGTTGTCATCAATGGTTTGCATTTTGTTATATATTTCAAAACAAAAGTTATAAAAGAAAATGGTTTTCCTCTTTGTTAATTGAGAATCATCTGCAACTATGATTTCAGATCTGCACATAACCTGTTGCTGATATTGCTGGGAGGGGAATAGAGCAGCTTGGAAAATGTGCAAGAAGGCAAAGCCAACTCATACACCGAAGAACAAATTGATGAAGTTAAAATCAAATTAGTAGAATTTGTGAGCTCCATTATTTCTAATTATAGGCAGGAAGTATGTATGTAATAGAACAAAAATTGGTTGACTATGTAATAACTATTGAATCATCAAGTTTGATGAAAGAAATAATTTTTGAGTGTATGTATTTGTTGATACAGCATTATAATTGGTTTTCTAGTTAAAATTGTTGTATAGAATCATAGGAAAAAAAAAACTAAAAATGTAACAGCTTGGGAACTTATTAGATGATAGATTTAAAGATAATAAAACGATGGTTTTATTGGAAAAACCATTATCTGTACACATTATCAATGACCTCTTTTCAGGGCCGGTCTTGAGATTTTGAAGGCCCTGTGCGAACCTTAAACTGGGGCCTCACATAAGCTAACACAAACCTACACCATTACGTAATGTCATACAATAAATGTTTTTTTTTTCTTAAAGTGACCAGAGTACCCCTACTTCCAAGGGCAAAATTGAAATTTCACAAAAGAATTAAATTTGATTCAATCGATTAAATTGGATCAGGGATGTTACACCTTTTGAATAATCACCATGATTGTGACAATGAGTCTTTGTCGTAATAGATCACATTTAGATATTAAATATTTTTTAACACCTAATTTATTTTGTATCAATATTCCAAGAACATCATTAATTGGATGCGACTTTTTTGGTTGAGTTAGTTGGATGCATTATTTTTGCAAAATTAAATATCTTTTAACACCTAATTTATTTTGTATCAATATTCCAAGAACATCATTAATTGGATGCGACTTTTTTGGTTGAGTTAGTTGGATGCATTATTTTTGCAAAATTAAATATCTTTTTAACACCTAATTTATTTTGTATCAATATTCCAAGAACATCATTAATTGGATGCAACTTTTTTGGTTGAGTTAGTTGGATGCATTATTTTTGCAAAATTAAATATATATCTGAGCATATATATATAAAAAAAAAAAAAAAATCGTGTACCACTTTACTAACCACATTTTTAATTGAGGTGAGCCCTATATATGGAAGTCTTATC
The DNA here is from genome assembly GCA_020521455.1 of Prunus kanzakura. Classification (NCBI taxonomy): domain Eukaryota; kingdom Viridiplantae; phylum Streptophyta; class Magnoliopsida; order Rosales; family Rosaceae; genus Prunus; species Prunus kanzakura. Next base: position 634,436 of record BPUM01000803.1, on the reverse strand, counting down.
TCTATGGGCACTTGAAAATAAAAAAAATTACATGAGTAATTGAAGAGCAAGCGTCAAGTCAATGATGGGGACATACGCACGTGACAAGCAATGTCTGCACATAGGAATATAGATATTATTGGGGCAATTAGAATATTCTTGCTGAAGAATATATATATATAAGAGATTCAGTGTCATCATTTGAGGAATGAGGTGCTTAGTCGTTGGATCTATTTTAATGAAATCATGTGGTTGAGATTGATTTAAGTGTTTAAACTTGTTTGTGTCTAATGACTTGCCAAAAACCCACATGTACGTACACTTTACTACGTAGCAAGGCTGCTGTAACTCGTCCACGTGTTATAATATAGATGGACGATATGGTTAATATTTCCCACTTTTATGATATAATATCAATAAATATCCACTTATATATTCTAACAAATGAGTTATACCATGTGACATACTCTCATACTATGTACACTATAATTACTCACACTTAAAGCATCCACAATGGGGTCCCTAAACCACCTTCTTAGACAAATTTTTGCAAGGAATTGGAAAAATACAACTCCAACCATGCTCTCTATTCACCTCCTAAAATAGAGAGACCTCTAGGAACTCCTAAATCTGAGGAGAGAGAAAGAACTCCTAGTAGCTCCTTATAATTTAATGATGTTTCGTTTTATGCATAGTTTAAACTTTTAATTAATACAAACTATTTTTTTTATTTTTATAGAGATGATAACCAATCATATTGAATTAAAAAATAACTATAGTATTTATAACTTCCTAATTTAGGGAGTCTGATTGGAGTTCAAATTTTATAGAGTTCCTAAGTAACTTTTGTGTGTTTTTAGCTAAATTTTAACTAAAGAATGAGGAGCATGACCTTTGCTTACATAATACTGACTAATTCCTTGTGATTGGGTATTTATTATTTCAATATGTGGTTGTGAAAGTAGCTGGGAAAACAATAAGTTTCAAAAAAACAAACCAAAATTTTAATTTGACCCTAATTGTCATTATGGTGGTTTTTGTTGCTAGCTAGGTCACATTTGCATATGACTCTGTTCTTTAAAGAAATTTTACTGGTCCTGTATGTAATAAATTTTCAACTATAATTTTTATAAAAAAAAATTGTCAAAGGATTAAAAAAGAGGGCCAAGGAGAGATATTGGTGATGATTATTACTTACAGAAAATAACGTGTTTTCCTTTTTAATTATTATGATTATTAATTGTTGTTACCAAAAAAACCACAAAAAAGAACTAAAATTATGATTGATCTACACAAGCGGGTTTTGAAGTCGCATCCTAAGTGGAAGTTGAGGCCCTGCAAACCAACACAACTAGAAATGTCTTTGTGTCAAAAATTTGCTCGCAAAGTATATATAAATAGGGCCTCAACTTCCACTTAGGACGCGACTTCAAAACCCGCTTGTGTAGATCAATCATAATTTTAGTTCTTTTTTGTGGTTTTTTTGGTAACAACAATTAATAATCATAATAATTAAAAAGGCAAACACGTTATTTTCTGCAAGTAATAATCATCACCAATATCTCTCCTTGGCTCTCTTTTTTAATCCTTTGACAATTTTTTTTATAAAAATTATAGTTGAAAATTTATTACATACAGGACCAGTAAAATTTCTTTAAAGAACAGAGTCATATGCAAATGTGACCTAGCTAGCAACAAAACCACCATAATGACAATTAGGGTCAAATTAAAATTTTGGTTTGTTTTTTTGAAACTTATTGTTTTCCCAACTACTTTCACAACTACATATTGAAATAATAAATACCCGATCACAAGGAATTAGTCAGTATTATGTAAGCAAAGGTCATGCTCCTTATTCTTTAGTTAAAATTTAGCTAAAAACACACAAAAGTTACTTAGGAACTCTATAAAATTTGAACTCCAATCAGACTCCCTAAATTAGGAAGTTATAAATACTATAGTTATTTTTTAATTCAATATGATTGGTTATCATCTCTGTAAAAATAAAAAAAATAGTTTGTATTAATTAAAAGTTTAAACTATGCATAAAACGAAACATCATTAAATTATAAGGAGCTACTAGGAGTTCTTTCTCTCTCCTCAGATTTAGGAGTTCCTAGAGGTCTCTCTATTTTAGGTGGTGAATAGAGAGCATGGTTGGAGTTTTATTTTTCCAATTCCTCCCTAAAATTTGTCTAAGAAGGTGGTTTAGGGACCCCATTGTAGATGCTTTAAGTGTGAGTAATTATAGTGTACATAGTATGAGAGTATGTCACATGGTATAACTCATTTGTTAGAATATATAAGTGGATATTTATGGATATTATATCATAAAAGTGGGAAATATTAACCATATCGTCCATCTATATTATAACACGTGGACGAGTTACAGCAGCCTTGCTACGTAGTAAAGTGTACGTACATGTGGGTTTTTGGCAAGTCATTAGACACAAACAAGTTTAAACACTTAAATCAATCTCAACCACATGATTTCATTGAAATAGATCCAACGACTAAGCACCTCATTCCTCAAATGATGACACTGAATCTCTTATATATATATATTCTTTAGCAAGAATATTCTAATTGCCCCAATAATATCTATATTCCTATGTGCAGACATTGCTTGTCACGTGCGTATGTCCCCATCATTGACTTGACGCTTGCTCTTCAATTACTCATGTAATTTTTTTATTTTCAAGTGCCCATAGAGATAAGACTTCCATATATAGGGCTCACCTCAATTAAAAATGTGGTTAGTAAAGTGGTACACGATTTTTTTTTTTTTTTTTTATATGCTCAGATATATATTTAATTTTTCAAAAATAATGCATCCAACTAACTCAACCAAAAAAGTTGCATCCAATTAATGATGTTCTTGGAATATTGATACAAAATAAATTAGGTGTTAAAAAGATATTTAATTTTGCAACAATAATGCATCCAACTAACTCAACCAAAAAAGTCGCATCCAATTAATGATGTTCTTGGAATATTGATACAAAATAAATTAGGTGTTAAAAAGATATTTAATTTTGCAAAAATAATGCATCCAACTAACTAAACCAAAAAAGTCGCATCCAATTAATGATGTTCTTGGAATATTGATACAAAATAAATTAGGTGTTAAAAAATATTTAATATCTAAATATGATCTATTACGACAAAGACTCATTGTCACAATCATGGTGATTTATTCAAAAGGTGTAACATCCCTGATCCAATTTAATTGATTTAATCAAATTTAATTCTTTTGTGAAATTTCAATTTTGCCCTTGGAAGTAGGGGTACTCTGGTCACTTTAAGAAAAAAAAACATTTATTGTATGACATTACGTAATGGTGTAAGTTTGTGTTAGCTTATGTGTGGCCCCAATTTAAGGTTCGCACAGGACCTTCAAAATCTCAAGACCGGCCCTGCACACCTGCTTAATATATTAAGTTGGCAGCATGTGGTGTATTGTAATATTGTTCAGGGAAATTAATGTTACATTGTTTATTTAGTATTGTATTAAATGCAAGTTTGTCAATTTGGGAGCTGCTTTGGAAAAAATTCTGGGGAAAATGTTGGAGTTAATTCTTGTTATTTGGGGACTTTTGTCTCTTTGCTTAGAACCAGTAATCAACACGACCTCTTCTAACTATCTAGTTCTCTCTTCGTCATTTGGCAACTGCTCAGATTTCTCAAACTCCTTTTCTATATTAGGCAAAACCTCACTTTTGATTCCTGTGGTTTATCACTTTTACTACTAAAGTCTTGTGGTTTCAATTTGATCATTTTCGCCCATGTGGTGCAATTCAAGAACATTCTCCAATTTTTGTCAAATTTGAGTAACTGCGGTTACTTGTTGAGGAGCATCTTGGTCCAAAACAAGAAAGATAAAAAAAAGAAAAAAGGAATAGGAAAGAAAGAGAAGGGAGAGAGAAATCCTCCGCACCACCACCCCCGCCAGCCCACACGCCAACCACAACACTCGACCCCATGTCCCCAACCCAATACATATCTACCACCACCACCTCTCTGTAAGTCTATATAGATATAACATGCAATACACTAACTAACCTATTTCAGACATGATGAACAATATGAAGATCAATCTGAACTTGAGAAACCAGAGACTTTCTCCTAGAAACCGAGAACTTCTTGCTGCAGTAATTCTAATGGGGTTAATATCTGTATGCTTGTTTTTGTGTGTCTCGGCTCTAGAAGTAGCCTCCTATTTATATGCATATCTCTAGGAGTTTTACCCATCAAGAAACTCCTAAAGATTACCTTAATGCTTATAGGATTAGGTAATCTTAATCCTTATCAAAGTTGGAATCCTTAAGCCTTTGAGTATATCTAGAACACTTATATTAGGCTGCCATATCTAATAGGAATAGACTTTCTGATAAACCATGAGTTCTTAGGAATCCTTACATGATTAGAAGATCACTTTAGTGGTTTAAGACGGTAAACCATCTTACATTCTCCCACTTGATCAAATAATCGATCCAAGATCATTGTCATCACTTAATGGCCATGTGAAAATCTACTCCTATCTTTTTTCCTTTAACAAGCCACTATCATGATCGATAGTTCACAAGGGACTACCGAAGCTCCTTAGATATATAACATCTAAGACTTTTACAACCACACATATGAACTAGCAAAAACACATAAGGCTCCCAACTGGATTAAGATTGAAAACAGTAATGATTATACTGTCAAGTATGATCAATCATAACTGGTTTACCTCACCCTTAATGACTGCCAAGGTCTTTAAAACAAAATCAATCAATGAATCATTCATAGATTCAAACTGTGAACAATTGCTAGCATAGTTACAGTTTGGCCTTACTCTATTTGTCATTTAATGAAACAGTACATGCAAGTAATAGAAAACTTCAAAACATTAACAGAACTGAATCAAAACTATCTAGATAAACTAGTTAACAAAACCAAAATAAAACTGTAATCACTTTAACTCCCACTGATTCCCACTGACTTTAAGCATCAAAACTTATCAGCAACCCCATACTTGCAATGTGCCTATTAAAAACATGATTAGGCAAGCCTTTGTTTAAGGGATCTGCTATCATCAATTATGTTCCTATATGATTTAAAGCAGTCTCACCATCTCGAATCTTTTCCTTGGCTGATAAGAACTTTAAATGTAGATGCCTCATACCAAATGACCTTTTATTCCCATTTGCAAAGTATACTGCTGCACTGTTATCATTCCACAGTTGAATAGGCCTTTGTATTGAGTCCGCTATATTTAGCATTGACATAAAATTCTTGAGCCATATTTCCATTGAAGTCGCTTGATAAACTACTAAGAACTCAGCTTGCATTGTAGAGGTTGACACATATTGTTGTTTTACACTCTTCCATGCGACTGCACCTCCTACAAATAGAAAAACAACACATGATGTGCATTTCTGAGTATCCAAGCAACTTGCAAAGTCAGCATCTGCATAACCTTCTAGCTTCAATTCTTCAACTCTTCTATAAACCAGTTTATACTCACTACTACAAAAAGTGAAAAAGACGACCAGAAAAAGACGACGGCAGAACATAAAACCATCGTTGTGTTTAAAAAGACGACGGTAACAAAAAAACCGTCGTGAATAAGTGCCTTAAACAACTAAAAAATGGAGGTACTGTTGAATATTTTTTTTAAATGACGCACACAAATAAAAAAGCGTCGTCTTTTTAAAACGGTTTTCTTCAGAGTTAAAATCTGACCAAAAAACAACAACAGTATGTATGAATCCACCGACGTAGAAAATAAAGACGACATTCACCAAAAAACCTGCCATGTTAACTCCTAACTAAACACGACCAATTGTTCTATGTCCGCGTCGTATAATATAATGGAATCCACGTCGGTATACTACGACGGTGCCTTCTCTATAAACCGCTGTCTTAATTTTTATTTCTATTTAAGATTTAATTTTTTTTAAATTTTGGTAGCCTATGAAAATTAAAATTAGATCCCAAGAGGTATGATATCTTACCATTGAGATCTTTGGATCCTAATCATAATCTAACCACCAAAGTGAGAAAGACAATATTTTAAATACACAAAAGCCAAAAAGAAACCAGAACTAAACTGAGCACTGCAAACTTTGAGAAAGACAATGTTTTGAAAGTTAATGATGTGTGCGTCTTGGTGTCTTTGAGATACACCAAAACGCATACATCATAAACATCCAAATTATTGTCTTTGAGATGTGAGAGAGTGATGATGTATGTGTGTATGTGAGAGAGGAAGACGAGCCTCCAGAGAGATCAGAAGAACTTGGAACCCTAAATGAAAATTGAAACTGAAAGAAAGAGTCAAATTTATACAATAAATCTTTAAAACTCACGGCGGTCCTTATACACATACCGCCATCTAATTGTAAAAAACCACGTCGGTTATTCTGTAATGGATTCCACGTCGTATAATTTTATGGAATCCACGTCGTATAATGTAATGGAATCTACGTTGGTATATTACAAAAAAAACGACGTATTAAACAATATACCATGACGCGAGAGATTAATTTATCGACTTATTATTTTGGAGTGTACTACGACGGTACCTACAACACTACTGTCGTATTCATTTACCATGTCCTAAGTTCAAATTACAGTTGTATTTTTTCTATTTATACGTCTGCCTTCTTTGTAAACCGCCGTCTTATTTTTATTGCTTTTTAAAATTAATTAATTTTTCTTTTATTTTGGTAATATCTTTCTTAACACAAAACAAAATTTAATTCTCAATCCTCAACAACATTTTCATCTTAAAAGGCAAATCTCTTCGTGTTAAATATTGATCAATATTTACACAATATAGATCAATATTTACACAATATATGTACACAAATTAGGCAAATACATCGTGGTTTCTTTCCTTCACCCTCAGCTTGTTCAACTGTTTCTTCCTCTCATATGCAAGCTGGGCCCTCTCCTTCCTCTTGTTCTCAAGCTCCTGCACAGCCACATATCAATATTTAATATGAGAAATATTTAAAAGGCAAATAATTTTAGATAATCAAATAATTTCCAAAAACAATAATTTCAGTTCACGAAAACTAATAATTTCATAAAATCAAAATCAACAACGTGTGAAAAGCTCACTTTAGAGCATTAGGAATGACCATCCTCTTTATCTTATCATAAGGAGCATCAGGAACACCCTCGTATGCCTTCAAACGGGCAAGTGCGGCTGCAAACCCATGCTTGGTCTTGTGAGGAATCATTCTGCAAACCCATGCTTGGTCTTGTGAGTGAAATAAAGCAGAAAACGCAACTAAAAACATTTGCTTTCAGAAAGACAATTTTTTAGAATTTGATGAGACAGAGCCAAGGGCAAGAAGAAGTTGGAACCCTAATTGAAAACTGAGAGTTAAAAAACGCGTGAAAAAATCATATTTAAACAAATTATCGTAAATATCCACGTCGGTTCTATTATATATAGCGACGTCATATTTAAATAATCAACGTCAGATAAACAAGCGTCTTCATAACCACATCGGAATTCCAAAAGTCGTTTGGCGTTTTTTAAAAAGAGAACGACGTCGTTTTCAGAACCCCAAAGTAACCACGTCGGTTTATTAAAATACATAGTCGTTGAATTTCGAAGTTCAACGTCAGTTTAGATAAACAAGCGTCGTCATAACCACATCCGAATTCCAAAAGTCGTTCGGCAATTTTAATAAAAACGTCGTAGTATTGAACTCTGGGAAAATATATAAACTTTTCGTCACCTGACCTAATGTTCTACGGTTTTCTCTCACCGATAAAATATCGCAGTTTCCCTCTCATTTCCCAAAAGCAGCATCATCGTCTGAATCTCGTCATCGTCATTGTCATCGTCTTCGTCTTCGTCTCCAAATCACCATTTTCCTACGTCAAAAGGAAACTTTCTTTGCACGCCAAAGGTTTTTTCTCATTCTCTTCCCTTTTTTTACATTTCATTTGAAACCCGTCGTTGTCTAGAAACAAGATTCTGTCAAATTGAGGAAATCTTTCACTGCTTTTGATTAAATTCATAAGTCCATACTCTCACGACGCCAAAAGACGACAGTTCTATCTTGTTTGCGATGATAGAATGGACACACCACGACGGTCGTTAAATTCGACCGAATGCAAACTGCACGACGGTGGTTAATAACCTTCATGGTGTGACAATTAATACGTCGGAAACAAGATTAAACCGTCGTCTGGTGGGAGAAGAACAGTCGTTTTGATGTTTTAAATTTTAAACCACGTCGGTTCTTAGGATGAGTAACCGACGTTGTGTATACACATTTATGTCATGAAAGATATAAAACCGTCGTCTTATTTCCATACAGACTGTTTAATAGGACGTCGCTGTTTTAGTGTTACCGTCGTGGTGTTGTATTTACGACGATGGTGTTGTTTTACAACCGTCGTCCTAATGAGATATCACGGCTGTATTTTTAGGACATTGTTTCTTTATTATTACGTCGTTTCTTTTTAATTAAAAATGGTTTCGAAATCTCAAAACAAGGAAGCTCAAGTGTCAGAGGCCAAATCAGTTTCAAAGGCTCAACTAGTTGAAGCCAAATCAGTTTCAAAGGCACAAGGGGATGAAGCCAAATCAATTTCAAAGGCTCAAGTGGAAGAAGAAAAATCAATTCAAAGCAAACCCTCGAAGAGGATGAGATTTTCCTCAACCTCCGAGAAAGACTCGAGCACAGGCACATTTGTTCAGGAGCCAAAATCCGACCGCGGTATCAGCACAATGAGCCGTGCTGTGAAGAGGAAAATTTAGAAGATTAAGCCTGTGGTTGAGTTCAATAAAAGGGGCAGACCACATGGCAAGGCTGCAATTGAGATGCAGTTTTATATTGGTGTTTTGGCACGCACCAGAGTCCCTCTTGTGGACAAAAAATGGACTCAATTGCCCAAGGACGTGAAGGAGCAGATTTGGGAAGCTGTTCAAATGGCCTATGTTATTGGGGATGGGTGCAAGAACATGGTCTTGTCGTCTGCCGCCAAAAAATGGAAGGATTTCAAGTATAACGTAACTAGGCAGTATATCCTTCCATTCGCACATGACAAGGAGAAGTTAAAAGAACCCCCTGGGCTTTATAAGTTCATAGAGAAATCGCAATGGGATGCCTTTGTAGCTTCAAGGTTATCCCCAGATTTTAAGACTGTGCATTCTGAGCAGAAACAGAGGAGGGAGAAATTGGAGTACAACCATAGGTTGTCTAGAAAAGGGTATGTTGGTTTGGAGGACCAATTGGTAGAAACCATGCCCGATGAAGAAATCGATCGAGCTCTTCTATGGAAGAAGGCAAGAGAAGATAAAACAGGAAACATCCCTAATCTAAAGGTTGCAGAGAAGGCAAAAATAATCGTAAATCTCACTAACTCTGTTCTAAATTTGAAAAACAGAGTGTTTTATTTTGGTATAGACATCGCACGTTTAAATAAGTGACGTTATAAAATAAACACCACGACGGGTTTTATTTACCACCGTTTAAAAATGAATAAGACGTCGGTTTTTTAATAAAGTAGACGTCTAGATAGAATTAATACGACGGCTTAAATTCCTCTATGAACTGCATTTTTGTTTTAAGTTTACTAACACACACACTCTCCCTCTCGCTGTCTATTTCACTGAAATTTGTGGTGCACAATTTCTGAAAAAGAAAGCATATTTCAATCGAGTTTTTTCACTTCTTCATTAAAATTTACGACGGTTTTATCTCATCTAGACGTTAGAATGTTTATACAACGACAGTAATTTTGTGCAACCGTATGAAATTAAGTCCTACATTTGTTTGTTCAATAGTCCGTCGTCTTACTTTAAATACTACGACGGTCTTTGATTTATGTTTTAATCTGTTTTATTTTGAATATACGACGGGTTTTTATCTCCCGACGTTGTAAATTATAAACAACGACATTATTTAAATACCGACGTGTTAAATTACTACTACGTCAGTAATTTAAGAAAACCGTCGTTGTTTATAATTTACAATGTCGGTTTATTAACTGTTTTACACCCTGCTCTGTTTCTAACAATCTCTCTTTCTCTCTTTTAGGATGATTTGCAAAAGCAAGTCTCCGAAGGCACTCTGACTGTCTCTGGGACCAATGATGTTTTGACTCTTGCTTTGGGAACCCCCGAGCATGGTGGGAGAGTCAGAGGAGTTGGTGCTGGCGTTTCCCCAACTCAGTTCTTCAATTTGCCGAAACAGCAAAGAGTGAAATTTGGTGACAAATTGAAGGAAAGTGTGAGGGAGGCAGTCAGAGAAGAGACCTTGAGGATTGAGGTGAAGTCAAGGGAAACTGTAATGGAAGCAGTCAGAGCAGAGAGGGAGGCTATGTTGGCATATTTCCGTCAACTAGTTCCTAATTTTGATCCCAGCCTGATGCTCAAAACCCCAATTTCTCCAATTACTCCAATTACTTTACCCCCTCAAGATCAAAGCCCAAAAAATCCAATGTCTGATAAGGCAAGCTGCTCTGGGGCCACATGTATCAGACCCCTAGCTTTGGGATTAGAAGATCCAAAGCCTGAAGGTGATACTGCTGGAAAACAGCAAGAGGACACGGTAAAATCTCTGCTATTTTCTATTTCTGCCTTTTAAATTTTAAATTGTCTGCCGCGCAAATCTCACGGCCTGGAGTTCCGGGCCGAGGGGATGTGCGTTGACACGCGGTTTCCTGCTTTTGGACGGGGTGCGTTTGTGCGCGGGCGTGCCAGCACGGTCTACCGTGCGTCGAGGTGTTTGAAGCGGGTGAAAGTGTTTAGATAGTGCGCCTGTCTGAACTCGTCTTCTAATCAAACGATTGTAGCCGAGAGAGGAACTAGTCTCGGCTGTAAGGTTCACGGCCTGAACTACAAGGCCGTTGAGTGGTGGTGTTTGGTGGGTTTTAGGGCGGTGCTCCGGCGCGCTACTCAATGAGCGGCGGTCGTATGATATATGGGGTGAGTGAGCGAATAACAGGGGTGGTGCTCCGGCGCCTTGAGAATCAAGGGTCGTTTGATATATTGATGAATGGATTTTCCTTACAAACTAACACTACTCCTAGAAAAGCAAGTAAAGATATTGAAAGTGCATTACAGGAAAATATAAGTTGCTCTGTGGGAGGCTTTTGTTTGGTGTTTGAACCCTTTGAAAATAGTCCTGAGTCTTGTATTTATAGGCAGAGCTCCTGGAGGGGTAATCGAGGCTGAAATCCTGCATAGTGGAGTCTGATCATGCCAAGTGGGCAGTCTAATCGACATTTGGGATCGTGAAGTATGGTGGTGTGACCCCATGAATCCCGGTGAATCTCGGCCGCCGCCCTGATCGTGGGTTCTGCGCTTCTGGCCGTGGAGACGCATTTATTGCTCTGATAGCCAATTACCTAATCTCTCAAGCTGCAAAGAGCTTTGTGAGAATGTTGGCGTCTAATCGCTCTGATCCCTGTCACCAAATCCTGACTCCAATCACTTCCCACCTTCCCTCGCGCATTAAATGTTTATTCTTGGTCAGTGGATTTGCTGCATTTAAGCAGGCACTACTTCATTAAATGAAGTGAGGGACCCTGCCATCACGTGGTGGTCTGACTTTACTGCCCTTGGTGGTGACTTTGCTCTTATTTCGGCCTCGGCCCTTGATTGAGGCCGAGATGATCGTGCCTTAGCAATTCTTCTTGTTTCTCTGGAAAGCCAAACACCCTGACAAAAACGCTGCGTTTCAGTTTGAGGCCGAGAAGAGAAGTTCCCCCGGCCAATTCATGGCCGTGATTTATTAGGCACAAACATAAATAGACGTCGCTCTTTTTAATATCCGACGTTAACATTTAAAACAACGACGGTATATATTTACCGACGTTGGAAAACAATAATACGTCTGTTTCTTCCAAGAAGCGTCGTGTTGAGTTAAATACCACGACACTTTTACTTGTTTTGCAAATTATTGGACATTAAAAATAACAACTATGTTTTTTGCCGTTGTTTAACTCTTTTATAAATCGTCGTCTATTTCATAATAGCATTAACTGCATTTTAATTAGACGACCTTTCTATAGTATAGCGACGTTATAAATTTCACACAACGACGGTTATGTATTTACCGTCGTTTATATTATATACCACATCTGTTTTTTGGGTTTAGTTAGAGTCGTTTATTTTAGTTCACACACAAACTAACTTATATTTCTTTATTTATTTCTTGTTACAGGATCTCTCAAAGCTAGACATGCCACCTCCTCTGTTAGCCTTATGCCAACATGTCCAGACCAAGTTGTTGCCTACTAACGAGGATCTGACAGTTCACATGCCCAAGGAAGTGTTTGGCTTTGAGCATGATACCTTCCTCTTACCTGATGATATTTTGCAGTTTGGTTCCATGGTTGAGATTGGAACCACAGTGATATCAGCATACATGAGGTAATTCTAGAAATCCCATTTTGTTTTACATTTCCCTTTCTTTTAAATTAAAATCTCATTTAATTGACTTTCTTATATTTAGGTACCTATTTGACTATTTAAAAATGACAAATATGGTCAACCTTGTTGGCTTCGTGGACCCTGGGCTAGTCAGCTCTCAATCTGGATCTCTATCAGACAGAACAAAAAATCTGTCAAACCGCTTGAAAACAGCAGATGGGAATCAATTTTTCTTGGTCCCTTATAATCTAGGGTTAGTATTTAAAGAATTTTCCTAAGCTTGTAATATTTTTCTTTGTAGTACTATTTAACCTATATGGATCATTATGTGTAGGGGTCACTGGGTGATGGTAATTGTGAGACCAGCAACGGAGACTGCCTATTACATGAATTCACTGCCAAAACGCTTAGTTGACGACGACATGAAAAGTATAGTGAATACGTAAGTTGATTTCTTCTGATCTAAGATTTTTTTTCCTTTAAAGTATTTGAATATACGACGGTTTTTAATAATACCGACGTTATAATGAAAATATAACGACGGTAAGTTATTACCGACATGTTAAATAATTTATTACATCAGTATTTTCTTAAAAACGTCGTGTTAATTTAACTACCACGTCGTTTGGGTTTTATTTAAGAACGTTTTAATTTTTTCTGTTCAATTTTTTGTTATACGATGTTTTCCTCTTACCGACGTTATAATGTTACACAACGACGGTAATTTTTTACCGCCGTTTGAAACAAAATATCACGTCTTTTTTTTTAAAACTCCGTCGTTTTGACTGATTTACCACGACGGTTACTATTTGTATTTAAATTTTTTGTAATTAACACCCTTTGTTTTCTTGTAACAGGTCAATTAAAATATTTAACATTCATATAAACAAAAATTCACGTAAACAGCAGGCCATTTGGAAAAATCTACACGGCACTCCTGAACAACCAACAAGTGTAGAGTGTGGCTATTACGTGATGTGATTCGTGAGAGATATAATTCATGATCTAGACCTAAATTTCGAGAAGAAGGTAAAACGCAAACTTTTAGATATACTTTCTTTATTTTACTATGTCAAATTTTTGTTTAAAACCGTCGTTTATATCTTTATAACACGTTGGTTTTTTGGTTTATTTTGCAGTTTGAAAAGAAAAAAGATAAAGTTCAGTATAAACAAGAGGATATTGATGAAGTTAGGTATGAATGGACAGAATTCGTGAACAACTTATTACCGAAGGATAATTGATGTACATAAATATTTATGAACAATGTTTAGGTTTATTTTAGTTTATTTAAAATGTACATAAATATTTTTGTTGTAATCAACCGAACAACCATCAAAAAAATTAATTTTTTTTTAAAAACTTGTTTAGTTCCCAAAAACCGACATCTGATTCTAATTTACACATCTCATATGTGTACACAATGGTCGTCTTGCTGTAACTGGAAATATAACATCGACGGCAATTCTTAAAAACGGCATGTGATAGTCATAAACACGACAATTTATAATTAATTCATCTTGTACAGATGAATTTTGAACCGATATACTACGTCGGTTAGTATAATCATATCGACGTCTTAATAATATACAAAGGCGGTTATTATTAAAAATTTGACGTTGTGTAGATAAACAACGTCGGTGATCTAAAATAAGATGACGTGGTAATAAAATAATCCACTTCGGTTATCCAAAAAAAGATGTCGTTTTCTATTCGTTTTGACGTCTAAAAATTATATGTCGTCAGTTTGTGATGTTTAACGTCGTCCCTAAAGGATACAACGTCGGCTAGGTCATTTTTCATTTAATTTTTAATGACTTTTATATTTTATTTAATTACATACTAAATTCAAAACTAAATCCAAAAATTAAACTGAAAACTACCAAGCACTCATTGAAATATTGTCTCTATCCTAGAGCTTTTAAAAATATAATTTTAGAAATATTTTTTTTATTGTATTTAATTACTAATATTAATAATATATTCAAAACAAAATCCAAAAAATATACCGACAAATTCTATGCACTCATTGAGACAATATCTTGCTCATTAAGGCCTGAAAAATGTAATTTTAGTTTTCAAAGTTCAAATGATAACAAAATTCAAACAAATTTAGAGACAAAGCACGGTACTCCTTATACTTTACATAACATAACCCTAAAGTTTATGTGATCCATTGGTGCCCATAAATTCAAAATTATGAAATCCATATTTTAGCCTACTATTGTAGAAGGCATTGTTGTAAGGAGTCCATAGCAATTTTTGGTTCATTTTTCTCATACTTGTGTATTTTTTTTAAAATTATTGTAAAATTTAGGGTTTAGGGTTTAGGGTTTATTGAAACAACACCGGTTTTCTCCCGCTGTTTCTGGTCAACTACATAAACCAAGACTAATTGAATTTGGTCATCGACGTCGGTTATTAAATAGCGACGTACGTTATGTTTAAAACATCGGTCTGTTGTAGAAACCGCCGTCATAAGTAAGAATTAGACGTCCATATAAGTATTGACCGTCGTCGTTGAAAAACGCGGTACTTTAAAATTTTTGACCGCGACCTAAAATTTTCAGAATTTCCCTTTTACCCTAAAATAGTTCATTCTCACTCTTCGACATAAATTTGTCTTAAAGTTTTCGCTCTCTCTCAACCTTTCTATAGCAGATACAGTTGTTGGCCAATTATGTTAGTTACATATAATCTCCCACCATGGTTATGCATTAAGCAGAAGTTCATGATGTTGACCTTACTGATTTCCGAAAATGATATAGACGTCTAGTTAGAGCCTTTGATTGATGATTTCAAATCTCTGTGGGATGGGATTAGAGGGTGTATGATGCCCACATAAGAGAATACTTTACACTCAGAGGTGTATTACTGTGGACAATTAATGATTTTCCTGCCTATAGAAACTTATCTGGTTGTGTCGTTAAGGGATATAAAGCTTGTCAAATATGCGGCGATGATACACCTAGTCACAGGTTGAAAAATGGCCACAAAATTTGATACATTGGGCATAGAAAGTGGTTACCAATCAATCATCCATATAAGAGGCAACGTGCAGCTTTTAATGGGAAACCTGAATATGGCATGCCTCCCGAGCCATTAACCGGAGAAGAAGTGCTGCATATGGTTGAAGAAATTAATTACATATGGGGCTCGAAAAATGGGGAAGTGTTGGTGAGAATGATGGTGACAGAGTTTGTTGGAAGAAAAAATCAAAATTCTTTGATCTCGAGTATTGGAAATACCTCCCTGTGAGGCATGCCCTAGATGTTATGCACATTGAGAAGAATGTTTGTGATAGTATCATTGGTACATTGCTAGAGATCTTTGGAAAAAATAAAGATGGTATTGCTGCTCGGTTAGACTTATTGAACATGGGGGTCAAAACTGATTTGCAACCTGAGTATGGAGAGAGACGTACTCGCTTGCTTCCAGGGCCTTGGAATTTGTCAAGAGCAGAGGAGAGCGGTTTGCAATTCTTTCTATGGTATGAAGGTCCCTGAAGGTTATTCTTCAAATATAAAAAATCTTGTATCTTTAAAAGATTCAAGACTTCTAAGCCTTAAATCTCATGATTGTCATACCTTGATGCAACAATTGCTCCCTGTGGCAATTCGTTCTGTTTTGGAGAAGCCTACAAGGTATGCAATAACTCGATTGTACTTCTTCTTCAATGCTATATGTGCAAAGACGGTAGATGTTTCCAAGCTAGATAAGTTGGAAGAAAATGTAGTAGTTACTTTGTGTTTGCTTGAGAAGTACTTTCCCCCTTCATTCTTTGATATCATGGTTCATCTAGTAGTACATCTTGTCAGATAAGTTCGTCTATGTGGGCCAGTATATTTTAGATGGATGTATTCGTTTGAAAGATATATGAAAGTGCTAAAAGGGTATGTTCAGAATCGTACTCGTCCCGAAAGTGGCATTGT
The DNA here is from genome assembly GCA_020521455.1 of Prunus kanzakura. Taxonomy (NCBI): domain Eukaryota; kingdom Viridiplantae; phylum Streptophyta; class Magnoliopsida; order Rosales; family Rosaceae; genus Prunus; species Prunus kanzakura. The sequence continues at coordinate 618,131 of BPUM01000803.1, read as the reverse complement.
TGAGCGGTATATAGCTGAAGAAGCTGTAGAGTTTTGTACCGAGCATTTATCTGATGTTACTACAGTTGGAGTGCCTTCAAGCCAGAAGATGGGAGTTTCAAAGCCATTATCAAGTTGTACAGTGAGCTTAGTTGATATGGACTTGTTGAACCAGGCACATCTATATGACTTAGAGAATACGAAGGAATTCCTACCTTATATTGAGTACGTATGAGTTTAATTTATCATATGTAGCCACTTTGAATATTATTACTCCTTATGTTTATCTTATATACAAGGGACCGTAATGCGTGATTTTTTCGTGTCAATTGTAGGGAACATATGATCCACATCAAGACCACTTATCCAAAATTTAGAAAGAGAACAAAGTGGATACAAGATAAGCACAATAGCACTTTCATTCAATGGCTACGCTTTAAGGTATATATGTTATTGAATGACATATTGAACTTATTTTAATTTTCTTTCTTTCTATATATATGTTAGATTGAATTAAGATATATGTTTAATTTACAGGTTCAAAGTGAACTTAATGGGGAAGACAATAATTGCGTATCAGAAAATTTGAGGTGGTTAGCAGCTGGTCCAAGCATGGCATTGCCATCATATAGGAGCTATCTTATTAATGGTGTCAAATTTAACACCAAGGCACAAGATGATGTGCGAACTGTCCAAAATAGTGAAGTTTATTTACTTGCACATACTCTGCAAGTTGCTAGTGTCAAGGATAAAAACCCTATTGTCTCCAATATGGGTTTTTATGGGGTTATTCAAGAAATTTGGGGCCTTGACTACCAAAAGTTTAGAATCCCAGTCTTGAGGTGTGATTGGATAGATAACACTTCGGGCCTTGTAGTCGACGAACTTGGATTTACCCTTATAGATCTGAGTAAAATTGGACATAGGAATGACCAATTTGTTATGGCTTCTCAAGTCAAACAAGTATTTTATGTTGACGACCCAATGCATCGTGGTTGGTCGGTAGTGTTATCAATGCCTAATAGAGAATATAATGATGTTATTGGTGATGATGTGCTTGGTGATATTAGAATTGAGTGTGAGCCATTTACTAGAGGGATACCAAATGTTGACACATTTGATGACCTAGTGGGTGAGTTTGGGAGTGAGAATATTAGAGATGGGTGTGAAAATATATGGATTGATTGATTGTTGTAATGTATGACATTAGTTATGCAGTTAATTGTATGACATTAATTAATAGCTCTGTATATCATTTTAATTCCGATCACATTTTAATTCTGCAGGCTTTGGGCACGACAAATCAAAAATTAAAAATAATGGGTTAAAGCTGAAAATACGACGGTCAAGTTACAAAAATCGCAAAAAGAGACGTCTACAAAACAACCAACGTCGGGTTTTCACAACCGACGTGGAATGACAACGCAAAAATGAAATAAAAACCGCCATTTGAAAAAGAAAACATGTCGGTTAATTAAAATTAATTTCAAAACGGTTAATAAATATTTAAAACAACGACAATAAATAAAATAATCAACGACGAACAATAAAGAATTACACGACGGCAGAGTTCAAACCGACGAATTTACGGATATAATCAATTGATGATTAACGTCGTAAAAACATTGTTGCACGTCAGTTATAATTAAACAATTGACGTCTCGGAAAATACACATGTCAAAAAAGGTTATAAAAGAGACTTAACAAAGACTAGCCACGTCATGGAATAAATAAATCACCGACGTAGTAAGGATATAACAATGTCAAATAATTGAATTCTTGGGACATAGTAAAGCCTAACCACGACCTTCATTTTACAATAACCGACGTCAAATCCATAATTCAAGGCGTTTCCTTACTTCTTAACGACGGTTAGGCTAAAAGCAATGACGTCTCAGAGATTACACACGTCTAAGTGGCTCACAAAAGAGACTTTTAAAATGCCAACCACGTCAAAGTCTATAAACACCGACGTCGTAAATTACTAACAACGTCCTAAAATGTGACTCTTAGGCCATAGTAAATGGAATAAACAAGACAGGTATTTTAACTAACCGACGTGTAATATTAAATCCACGCCGTTTATTTCTCTGTTCAAGCCGTCAAAATAATGTTCAACGTCTGTGGTGACCTAAAGGGTCGTGGTTATTTGTTTTTTTACATCAGTCCAAGTAAATATATGCCATGTTAAATCTTTAAGACGTCACTTTTTTAGACAAAAGTGACGTCTAATTTACCATGTTATATGTTTTAGATGTCAGTTTTTTTATTTAGTGAACGTAGTATTTATTAACCACGATGGTTTCTACGTTTTACATGTCGGTTTTGTTTTAATTAGATACGTTAATAAACATATTTATGTCAGGTTTGTAGTTGTTTTTGACATTTAACATTATTTAAACGTATGTGTTTTACTAAAACCGTCGTCTAATATAATCGAATGTTGTCTTTTTATGCTTTTATGTATGAAGTAGACGTCGGTTTTAGTTTTTTTTTTATGACGTGTAATATATTAACGACGTCGGTTATTTTCCATCGTTATTTTATGTGTTAAAAGACGGCGGTCGATTTCACGTCGGTTTTAAAACATGATACACGACGGTGGATTCCCGTCGTCTATTTCGTTTTTTGTAGTAGTGACTCCTTAGTCCTCTGTAGGTACCTTAACACCTTTTTCCCTGTAACCCAATGTGCCTGGCCTGGATTAGACTAAAATCTGCCAAGAACACTGATACAAAATGCAAGGTCAGGTCGAGTACAAACCTGAGCATACATGAGGCTTCCTACTAATGAGGCATAAAGCTTGTCCTGCATCTCTATTCTTTCTTGTTTAGTCTTGGGAGACTGTTCAGTGCTAAGCTTGTCACCCTTTGAGAATGGAACATCACAACATGTGCAATTTTCCATATTAAACCTCTTAAGTATCTTCTCAATATAAGCCTTCCGAGATAAACCTATCAACTTTCTATCTCTATCTCTCCTAATTTCGATTCCCAGTACATAGTTGGCTTCTCCAAGATCACTCATATCAAAATGAGTAGACAACATTCTCTTGCGATCATGTAACAAGGACAAATTACTACTTGCTAAGAGGATGTTGTCTATATATAAGAGTAGAATGATAAAGTCCTTTCCATTGAACCTCATGTAGATGCATTCATCCACTGGATTGTTTATGAAACCTTGAGATTTTATCACCTCATCAAATTTTAGATACCACTGTCTTGAAGCCTGTTTTAAACCATAAATTGATTTATGTAGTTTGCATACTAAATTCTCTCCCCCTTTTAAGACGAAACCATCTGGTTGTTTCATGTAAATCTCTTCAACTAGATTTCCATTTAGAAAAGCTGTCTTGACATCCATTTGATGCAAGTGTAGATCAAAATGTGCAACCAAAGCCATGATGACTCTGAATGAGTCTTTTGTTTACATAGGGGAAAAAGTTTCATTATAATCCACTCCTTCCTGTTGTGTGAACCCTTTTGCCACTAATCTGGCTTTGTATCTGTCTATTTTCCCTTGTGCATTCCTCTTGGTTTTGTAGACCCACTTGCAGCCAATAGGTTTAGAACTTGATGGTAATTCAACTAAACTCCATACACCATTCTTGCTCATCGATTCAAGTTCAAACTCCACGGCTGCAAACCAATGTTGATTTTCCTCACTTTCCATAGCTTGTTTATAAGTGGCAAGATCTTCTACGGTGTTGATGTCAAACTCAGATTCTTGCGAATAGACAAAATAGTCATTTGGTAGAGCTGGTCTTCTAGTTCTTTGGGATCTCCTTAATTCCATGGTCTGAGGTTGTTCTGGTAGATTTAACTGCATTTCAACTTCTGCATTTTGTTGTGTTTCAACTTCTGCATTTTGTTGTGTTTCAACTTCTAGATTTTGGTGATTGTTTAAGTCTTCATCTGTAGGTGAGATCTCTTTATTCAAGTTGTCGAAAGTCAAGATAGTCACTGCCTTTTCTTTATTTCCAGCTTCTGTAGTTTCTTTGCTTTCTATAATTTCTTCAAACTCAAAATCTGCTGTATCTGTTTCTTCCTTTCCTTTTTCAATGAAAACAGCCCTTTGTGTCTCTACAAATCTGGTGTTGTGATTAGGACAATAAAATCTGTAGCCTTTTGTCCTATCTGGATATCCCACAAAATAACAACTAACTGTCTTTGAGTCAAGCTTCTTTTGCATTGGATTGCATATTTTTGCTTCTGCTCTACATCCCCAAGTTCTCAAGTGATTGAAACTTGGTTTTCTATTGCACCAGATTTCAAAGGGGGTTCTATCAACACTTTTAGTAGGTGTTCTATTAAGCAAGTAATTTGTTGTCTTCAAAGCTTCTCCCCATAAGAAATTTGGTAGTGCTGTGCAACACATCATGCTTCTCACCATCTCTATCAATGTTCTGTTTCTTCTCTCTTAAACACCATTTTGCTTTGGTGTTCCAGGATTAGTATACTAAGCCACAATACCTTCTTGCTGCAAGAAAATGGAAAAAGTTCATGGATTTCTTCCTTTCTCAATGAATTTTCCATAGAACTCTCCACCTATATCAGACCTCACAACCTTGATTTTCGAATCTAGTTGGTTCTCAACCTCTGCTTTGTAAATTTTAAACATGTCCAATGCCTTCGATTTTTCTGCTATTAGATACGCATACACATATCTGGAAAAATCATCAGTAAAGGTTATAAAATATATGTAGCCATCATGAGTGTTGACTGAAAAAAGGCCACAAATATCAGCGTGTATCAACTCAAGTAATTTTTCACTTCTTACAGCTCCTTTCTTTCTGAGGTTTTCCCTTTTGCACATTCAATACATGTTTTATCCCTTTCATAGTGGTTAAGTGGTGGCAACATAGATTGCTTGCTTAAGAGATTCACCCTTTCTTTTGAGATATGTCCTAGTCTCTTGTGCCAAAGAGTATATGATTTTGAATTGCTTAAATGTTTTGTGCTTATTACATTTAACATTTCAGTGCCTTGTCTTGGTAGTTTGCAATTCAAACGAAAATTCCATCAACAATCAAGCCATTACCAACAACTCTTTTATTTCTTGAAATGGAGAAACCAAAACCATCAAACTCAAACTATAAGAATTTTACAAGCCTACTAACTGATAAAAGGTTCCTTGTCATAGTAGGGACATAAACGACGACATCAACTAATTCCAAACAAAAACCAGATTGCAACTCTAGATTAACTAAACCAATAAAATCTACTTTAACTCTTTCTCCATTTCCCACGAACACCTTCAAGTCATCCTTGTTTGGCACTCTCTTTGTTTTGAACCCCTGCAAGGAATTTGTTACATGAACTATTGCACCACTGTCTAACCACCATGTATTGGATAAAATTTCAAGTGAATTTGATTCATAAACCACAGAAACTGAATTTTTCTTACCTTTAGTCTTTTGCTTGTCCAACCAACGTTTGTACCTTTTACAATCCCTCTTCATGTGACCAAAATTTTTGCAGAAAAAACATTTCAGACCTACTGGACCTGTCCCTTTGGCAGTTTCATCCTTCTTCTGCTTCTTGTCTGCATATTTGGATTTATATCCTTCCTTTGGCTTGCCTTTAAAATCCTGCACCAGATTCACATGTTCCTTTGCATTATCATTTCTAATGCTTTGCTCTTCCTGCACACATATTCCTATTAGATCAGCCACTGTCCATGTTTCCTTTTGAGCAATGTAAGTAGTTTTCAAATGCCTATAAATGCTAGGTAAGGAGTTAAGAGCAAAGTGCACCATCATGGCTTCATCTACTGTAACTTGCAGTGCTTTCAGTTTGTTTCCAATTTTGACCATGTTCAGAATGCGAGTCCTTATGCATCCTTCTCCATTATACTTCAAATCTGTGAGTTTGCTCATTAGTGTACCTATCTCAGCCTTTTTGGAGCCTTGGAAATTCTCTGCTATTGCCTCAATAAATGCCTTTGCATTTTCAGACTCTGTGATGCTGCCCTTTACCTCCTTTGAAATTGATCTCCTCATGATTAAGATTGCCATTTTGTTAGCCTTAATCCATTTTGCAAACTTTGTCCTAGTTTCGACAGATGCATCAGCTGCTGGTGTGGCTGGTGCTTCCTCAGTTAGAACCATTTCATAGTCCAGTAAGCCAAGAGCTATTTCAAGATCTTCTCTCCATTTCTTGTAGTTGGAGCCAGTGAGGGTCTGGATTGAATTGTGATTGACTGTACAGGTTTTAAAACATTAATACCTTAAATAATTTCCCCAAAAACTTTAGCTTAAACATACTTAACTCACATTTTTGGATAGAAAGTGTAAGTACGTCCATTGACACTGAAATACAAACAGTTATGTAATTCCTTAAACAAAAGTTGTCCACATCTTTGGATAGAGGAGAACTTCTGCTATTTTATAACTGTGCATATTCCATGTCGATCCATCATAGTCAAAGCTATATCAAAACGCTCACATCTTTGGACGGAGAGCCTTTCAATATGTTATGAACTATGATGCCAATTTGGATCAATGGCTTTGAATGCAGTTATCATGGAATGATTCAGCCGCTTTAGCTTGCTCAATTATCCCATGGCAACTGCAAACTTGATCAAAAGCTGTCAAGAACATGATAAAGTCAATTCTTTTTGCTGTTATCATGTTCTTGTCTGTATAATTTGTAGCTTTCAGTTTAAAATTTCATAGATTTCCTATTTTAGATTGGTTAGGTAAAACACGATATAACTAAAGCTCTGATAACACATGTAAGTCTATATAGATATAACATGCAATACACTAACTAACCTGTTTCAGACATGATGAACAAGATGAAGATCGATCTGAACTTGAGAAACCAGAACTTTCTCCTAGAAACCGAGAACTTCTTGCAGCAGTAATTCTAATGGGGTGAATATCTGTGTGCTTGTTTTTGTGTGTCTCAGCTCTAAAAGGAGCCTCCTATTTATATGCATATCTCTAGGAGTTTTACCCATCAAGAAACTCCTAGAGATAACCTTAATGCTTATAGGATTAATCTTAATCCTTATCAAAGTAGGAATCCTTAAGCCTGTGAGTATATCTAGAACACTTATATTAGGCTGCCATATCTGATAGGAATAGACTTTCTGATAAACCATGAGTTCTTTAGGAATCCCTATTCGATTAGAAGATCACTTTAGTGGTTTAAGACGGTAAACCATCTTACACTCTCTGCCCAAAGTAGAAGCCACAACCGCCCTTCCAAAAGCTCAATGGGAACTTACTATTAGATTCCACTCCCTCAACAACCTTCACGTCTCCATTTTCTTCTCTCTTTTCAATCCCTCTCTAAACTTTCCTTTTTTTCTTAATTTTCTTTTTGTTCTGCAATTTTCTCAGGAAAGTTATAGAGAAACAACAACCACCCAATTTCTATTTCTATTGATTTGTTCGGTGAAATTTCACGTGCTTGGCGAATTTTATTTGTTTGGTAAATTATTTTTTCTTTTTATTTTTGATAAATCTCAGTTCTTTGTTCATATCACAGTACAACAAATATAAGTTTTGGGGGATTTTCATGGGTTTGGTAAATTCCAAGTTTGTGTCACCGCAAATTTTGGATTCTCTAATGTTATGGAAGGTTGTAATATTTTGCAATGGTTGTATAATTTTAATTGCGGTGGGGGAGGAGGAGGAGGGTTGGTGGTGGTCGTGATGAGAGGTGGCTAGGCAACTTGGTGGGAAGGTGGGAAGGTGGGAATGGGGAGGGAAATGCCCCTCCCTTTCTTCTATTTCCAGCATCTGTTGCTGGACCAAAATTCTCCTTGACAAGTAACGGTAGTTACTCGATTTTGACAAAAATTGGAGATGTTCTTGAATTGCTTAAATTCAAAGCCACAAGGGTAATAACGATCAAATTGAAACAACATGGACCTTAGTGGTAAAAGTGATAAACCACATAGACCCAAAGTAACTTTTTGCCAAGTTATTAATGTTATTTTTGATGAATTTGTATTAATTGTACCTGGTCGAGGAGGCATTTCATGAGGTGCTATTTCGGAGAGATAGTTTCATTTGTATCGACTTGAAATGCTTGTGCATATCGATCAGTTTGTGTTGTCTTCCCAAAGTTAGATCGCACGAGGTTTGAGATGCGAGCCTCTACAAGATGAGGCTCCCCTTAGTTCCTCCATTCTTCAACAACATATCTATCAGGGCCTGGAATGATAGGTCCCTGGTTTTTCCAAGTACTATAGCCTAGACCTGCAATCCTTATTCATGTGCATCCCATGATTCTGTTCTTGATTGTCAACATAAGAGGTTTGTCAATCTCAATGTTTGGAGATTAAGTGTTACAAGTACGAGTCATGGTAACGTATACTAAAAGGTTTTTCTAGGTTTTGTTAAGACCCGTTATCCCGCTCATCATGTTAATTATGTGTCCTGGGATAGTTAATGGCTTTAATGAGTGTGTTGATTGGGCCAATACTCAATCAACGACTAAAGGGGCCTATGACCTCAAAGAGAGGAAATCAGAGGCAGCAAGAGAGGAGCAACAAGGAAGTTTACGCAAGAGGCGATTGATCGCAATGGCTATGCGATCAATCAGTTTCTTCTAGTGGCCATGCGATCGCAATGACCCATATACCCTTAAATTTAACGAAAAAATTGATAGAAGTGACGGTGGACTAGTTTGTCCAAACGAAACTAAAGTTAAAGAACCACGGATATCATTTTGGAAATTGAGGTACTCAAATGCAAATCCGGTAAAAGTTGGGAGACTAATAAAATGATTAACCCTTTATATATATATAGTCCCCTTCAGTTGAGGGATCCCACAAATAGTGTTATTTGAGGGATAGGACGCTCAGCCATTGGATGTCTTTTAATGAGATTGTGCGGCTGCGATTGTTTTAAAAGTTTTAACCCGTTTTCACTCAAATGACCCGCAAAAGACCGATGTCAAGCACGCACGCAGAACGGGAAACGAAGGAAGAGGAAGAGCCATCCCTTGCAAGCTGAAGGGCAGATCAACGATCGCCAGCTGAAGAGCGGACTCGACAATCAGGTATGGGTATCGATGTCGATGGTTATTTTCTTCTCTCTTTTCTTCATCTGGGTTGTGGTTTTAGATTTGGGGTTCTGTGATAGTTTTTTAATCTGGGTTTGAAAATTTCTGCTCAAGGTTGAGATTACACCTAATTTCTCGTGGGTTTCTTGATTTTGAGTATCATGTATATGTGTTATCTGAGCTGGGTTGTAATGGTTGTGAGAAAACAAGAAACCATTTGATCTTCTGTTAATCAATAAGGAATGCATTCGAATCCTGTTGGATTCACACTTTGATTTGTGGATTAATATATTTTTTTTCCACATTCATGAAAATTTCCTCTACTTTCTGTTGATTTCTATTGGGTTTCTTCTTTTTTTTTTAAAGAAAAAAAATTAATTGTTGTGGGTTAGTTGTAGGACTCGCTAATCTAGAACAAATAGAGAATGAGTTTGTATAAATTCATGTCATTTACTTATTTGTTGAGGTAACAGATATAACTATTTGAATTTGTTATGGAACGCATAAAAGTGGTCAAGGATTTAATATGTGCCAGTGAAGCCCAAGGATTTAATATTTTTGTTCTGCAATAAGCCTTGTTGCTTACCATGCTGCTTCCTCTCCAATTTCCATGATAGTTCTTTTATTGGAACTACAAAGTGTTTAAGTTTTTATATATGTCCGTTATAGTTCCAACGTCTGATGCAGAATTGGATTGGATTGGATGCAAGAGATAATAGAATTCTGTTCTTTTTTTTTTTTCAATCAGAAGATAATACAATTCTATTCGGTTCAGGAACTTGCTTCTTTTACTTCAATATAGATAAATATAATGTCACTTGGGACCTATAATTATCAACGTTTGATGGTTGAAAGAGGTTCATGGGAGTTTAGAGCTATTCATTTGGTAGCCTTACCAGGGCCGGTCTTGAGATTTTGAATGTCCTGTGCAAACCTTAAATTGGGGCCTCACATAAGCTAACACAAACTTACACCATTACGTAATGCCATACAATGAATGTTTTTTTTCTTAAAGTGACCAAAGTACCCTTATTCCCAAGGACAAAATTGAAATTTCACAAAAGAATTAAATTGGATTAAATCGATTAAATTGGGTCAAAGATGTTACAACTTTTGAATAATCACCATGATTATGACGATGAGTCTTTGTCATCAAAGATCATATTCAGATATTAAATATTTTTAAACACCTAATTGATTTTGTATCAATATTCCAGGACCATCATTAATTTGATGCAATTATTTTGGTTGACTTAGTTGGATGCATTATTTTTGCGAAAATGAATATCTGAGCATAATTACTGACTAATTCCTTGTGATCAGGTATTTATTATTTCAGTTTGTGGTTGTGAAAGTAGATGGGATATTGCATGTTGGTGTTGACATTGGACAAGCCTTTAACACAAGCAGGTTTTGAAGTCAAGCCCTGAATAGAAGTTGAGGCCCTACAAACCAACACAACTAGAAACGTCTTTGTGTCAACAATTTGCTCACTCTGTATATATAACATTTGTTATACATATAGAGTGCTACTACTATTTCCACCCACCTGTCCTATTTTCCTATGTGTAGACATTGCTTGTCACGTGCGTATGTCCCCATCATCGACTTGACGCTAGCTCTTCAATTACTCATGTAATTTTTTTATTTTCAAGTGCCCATAGAGATAAGACTTCCATATATAGGGCTCACCTCAATTAAAAATGTGGTTAGTATAGTGGTCCACGATTTTTTTTTTTAATATATATGCTCAATATATATTTAATTTTGGAAAAATAATGCATCCAACTAACTCAACCAAAAAAGTTGCATCCAATTAATGATGTTCTTGAAATATTGATACAAAATAAATTAGGTGTTAAAAATATATTTAATTTTGCAAAAATAATGCATCCAACTAACTCAACCAAAAAAGTCGCATCCAATTAATGATGTTCTTGGAATATTGATACAAAATAAATTAGGTGTTAAAAAATATTTAATATCTGAATATGATCTATTATGACAAAGACTCATTGTCACAATCATGGTGATTATTCAAAAGGTGTAACATCCCTGATCCAATTTAATCGATTTAATCAAATTTAATTCTTTTGTGAAATTTCAATTTTGCCCTTGGAAGTAGGGGTACTCTGGTCACTTTAAGAAAAAAAAAACATTTATTGTATGACATTACGTATTGGTGTAAGTTTGTGTTAGCTTATGTGAGGCCCCAATTTAAGGTTCTCACATGGCCTTTAAAATCTCAAGACCAACCCTGCATTTGAGTGAAAACGGGTTAAAACTTTTAAAACAATCACAGCCGCACAATCTCATTAAAAGACATCCAACAACTGTGCGCACCATTCCTCAAATAACACTATTTTGAGGATCCCTCAACTGAAGGGAATATACAGGGCCGGTCTTATGATTTTGAAGGTCCTGTGTGCGAACCTTAAATTGGGGCCTCACATAAGCTAACACAAACTTACACCATTACGTAATGCCATACAATGAATTTTTTTTTCTTAAAGTGACCAAAGTACCCCTATTCCCAAGGACAAAATTGAAATTGCACAAAAGAATTAAATTGGATTAAATCGATTAAATTGGGTCAAAGATGTTACAACTTTTGAATAATCACCATGATTATGACGATGAGTCTTTGTCATCATAGATCATATTCAAATATTAAATATTTTTTAACACCTAATTGATTTTGTATCAATATTCCAGGACCATCATTAATTTGATGCAATTATTTTAGTTGACTTAGTTGGATGCATTATTTTTGCGAAAATGAATATCTGAGCATAATTACTGACTAATTCCTTGTGATCAGGTATTTGTGAAAGTAGATGGGATATTGAATGTTGGTGTTGACATTGGACAAGCCTTTAACACAAGCAGGTTTTGAAGTCAAGCCCTGAATAGAAGTTGAGGCCCTACAAACCAACACAACTAGAAACGTCTTTGTGTCAACAATTTGCTCACTTTGTATATATATAACATTTGTTATACATATAGAGTGCTACTACTATTTCCACCCACCTGTCCTATTTTCTCACCCATTTTATCTTCTCACTCACTATGTAAATTTGAAAAAATAAAATCCTACTTTTCCATTATTCCTAAAATACCCTTTAATTATTAATTCAACCAAACACCATCAACTCCAAGTTAAAAACATAAAAATTTTAACCCAAAAAATAACATTCTTCATCTTCTTCATGTCTTTTCAACATCACGACCTTACCCTACCATATTAATATTCTCATCAACCCCTTAGCAGTCTTGCCAACGCCATTTTAACCTCGTTGTCCACAAAATTAGCAAACAAATCCTGTAAAAATGTGTCCTGTAGTGAATAGTCCCACGCCCAATTAATTTCTCTGCACTGTCTGTGTAGTGTGCGTTCTGGTTCTGGATCAAACTGTGCAATCTGTGCAGTTTCTGATCTAGTCTGAACCATGCAGTTTGCAGAATCTGAAACAGAAACGAAACAAGTTAGTTATAATAATTTTTTTTTTTTATTTGGACGAAAATTGAAAATTAAAAAAAGTGTAAACAAAAATTAACTAAGAATAAGATAAAAACAAATTAATTGAAACAATCCCCCGCAGCGGCGCCAATTTCTTGATAGGATTTTTAGTACCTGCGCAAACAGAGTTAAAATCACTTAAAATACTTGCAAGAATACAAGGATATTGTAGTATAGATGCTCATGCAAGGTCGTTGTCCCCAAAGATTGTTTGACTAATTTGTAATTAAACTAACTCTTAGTTAATGATTAAAATAGATTTTATCAAAGATCTGAAATTTATGAATTTGAAAAGATTAAATTAACAATAAAACAAATCGGAAAGTTAGGAAATTGAAGAAAAGCAAGTTTTAAAAACCAATTTATAAAAGCACTAGGGTTTCACCGTCACCTAGCAATCCTATGAATTTTAACCAATTACTTATGATTTGCACATGCCACTTTGAAGGTTAGGTTTTCCTAATTTATATTCTACTTGGAACCTCCAACATAGAACGTATATCTAACATGCAACCCGTCCGGACGTTCGGATCAAATATGAACATGAAAGACTCATTAAGTTTTGTGAAAACCCTTTGAAAAACCATGCAACCCTTAAGACGTGGTGTTCATCTTAAGTGAAATTACAATTATTAACCACAAGAAGCCAGCGTCAATTCCAAGGAACCTTCCGACCAAAATTGCATCCAATTACTTTTCTAAAGATCCACTACTACAAAAATGAAAAAAGACGACGGCATAACATAAAACCGTCGTTGTATTTAAATCGACGACGGTATTAAAAAAAACCATCGTGGATAAGTTCTTTACTGTTGAATATTTTTAAAAGACGACGCATACAAATAAAAAAGCGTCGTTTTTAAAAAAGGACTTCTTCAGAGTTAAAATCTAACCAAAAAACAACGACAGCAGGTATGAATCCACCGACGTAGAAAATAAAGACGACAGTTCACCAAAAAACCTGCCGTGTTAACTCCTAACTAAACACGACCAACTGTTCTTAATCCGCGTCGTATAATATAATGGAATCCACGTCTGTATACTACGACGGTGCATTCTCTGTAAACCGCCGACTAATTATTTTGGAGTATACTACGACGGTACCTACAACACTACTGTCGTTTTTATTTACCACGTCCTAAGTTCAAATTACCGTCGTATTTTTTCAATTTATACGTCTGCCTTCTCTGTAAACCGCCGTCTTATTTTTATAGCTTTTAAAATTAATTAATTTTTCTTTTATTTTGGTAATATCTTTCTTAACACAAAACAAAATTTAATTCTCAATCCTCAACAACATTTTCATCTTAAAAGGCGAATCTCTTCGTGTTAAATATTGATCAATATTTACACAATATATGTACACAAATTTGGCAAATACATCGTGGTTTCTTTTCTGCCTTCACCCTCAGCTTGTTCAACTGTTTCTTCCTCTCATATGCAAGCTGGGCCCTCTCCTTCCTCTTGTTCTCAAGCTCCTGCACAGCCACAGATGAATATCTAATAATTTCAGAAAATCAAAATCAACAAAGTATGAAAAGCTCACTCCTCGATTCCCATTTTCATCAAATTCAACTGTTTCTTCAAAACTCCTGTGTAGCAAGGGTGGAACCAGACTTAGAACTTGTTGTGGGTTGTGCCCTCGTATGCCTTCAAACGGGCAAGTGCGGCTGCAAACCCATGCAGGTTCTAAGGCTGGTTCCACCCTTGCTACACAGGAGGATGTAGCAAACCCATGCTTGGCCTTGTGAGGAATCATTCTGCAAACCCATTTGCTTTCAGAAAGACAATTTCTTGTGAGGAATCATTCTGCAACCCTAATTGAAAACTGAGAGTTAAAAAACGCGTAAAAAAATCCTATTTAAACAAATCATCGTAAATATCCACGTCGGTTCTAATATACATCGCGACGTCATATTTGAATAATCAACGTCAGTTTAGATAAACAAGCGCCGTCATAACTACATCGGAAATCCAAAAGTCATTTGGCACGTATTAAAAAGAGAACAACGTCATTTTCAGAACCCCAAAGTAACCACATCGGTTTATTAAAAGACACAGTCGTTGAATTTATAAGTACAACGTCAGTTTAGAGAAAAATAGCGCCGTCATAACCACATCGGAAATCCAAAAGTCATTTGGCGCGTATTAAAAATAGAACGACGTCGTTTTCAGAACCCCCAAGTAACCACGTCGGTTTATTAAAATACACAGTCGTTGAACTTATAAGTACAACGTCAGTTTAGAGTAAAAAAGCGCCGTCATAACCACATCGGAATTCCAAAAGTTTTTCTGCAGTTGTGATAACCACGTCAGTTATTAATTATATACCGTCGTTATAACTAAATAATACGGCGGTTTTTAATAACAACGTCGTTGTATTGAACTCTGGGAAAATATATAAACTTTTCGTCACCTGACCTAATATACTACGGTTTTCTCTTCCCGATAAAGTATCGAAGTTTCCCTCTCATTTCCCAAAAGCAGCATCATCGTCTGAATCTTCATCTTCATCTCCAAATCACCATTTTCGTCTTCGTCTTCGTCGGAAGGAAACTTTTCTTTGCACGCCAAAGGTTTTTTCTCACTCTTTTCCCATTTTTTACATTTCATTTGAATGCCGTAGTTGTCTGGAAACAAGATTCTGTCAAATTGAAGAAATATTTCACTGGTTTTGATTAAATACATAAGTAGATACTCTCACGACGCCAAAAGACGACAGTTCTATCTTGTTTTCGACGATAGAATGGACACACCACGACGACCGTAATGCGAACTGCACGACGGTGGCTAAAAACCGTCATGGTGTGACTAATACTACGTCGGAAACAAGATAAACCCGTCGTCTAGTGAGAGAAGAATAATCGTTTTGTAAATTTTAAACCACGTCGGTTATTATTAATAACCGACGTAGTTTATCAACATTTACGTCATGAAATTTATAAAACCGTCGTCTTATTTCTATTCATGGTCTAAGAGACTGTTTAATAGGACGTCACTTTTTTAGTGTTACCGTCGTTGTTTTCTATTATTACGTCGTTTATTTTTAATAACCGACGTTGTTTTCCTTGTAGATTAATCAAAAATGGTTTCTAAATCTCAAAACAAGGAAGCTGATGCGTCAAAGGCCAAATCAGGTTCAAAGGCACAAGGGGATGAACCCAAAACAGTTTCAAAGGCTCAAGTGGAAGTTGAAAAATCAACTCAAAGCAAACCCTCAAAGAGGATGAGATTTTCCTCAACCTCAGAGAAAGACTCGAGCACAGCCACATTTGAGGTGGAGCCAAAATCTGGCCGCGGTATCAGCACAATGAGCCGTGTTGTGAAGAGGAAAATTGAGAAGGTTAAGCCTGTGGTTGAGTTCAATAAAGATGGCAAACCACATGGCAAGGCTGCTGTTGAGATGCAGTCTTACATTGGTGTTTTGGCACGCACCAGAGTCCCTCTTGTGGACAAGAAATGGAAACAATTACCTAAGGACGTGAAGGAGCAGATTTGGGAAGCTGTTCAAATGTCCTATGTTATTGGGGAGAGTTACAAGAACTTGGTCTTGTCGTCTGTCGCCAAAAAATGGAAGGATTTCAAGTATAACGTAACTAGGCAGTATATCCTTCCATTCGCACATGACAGGGAGAGGTTAAGAGAAACCCCTGTGCTTTATAAGTTCATAGAGAAATCTCAATGGGAAGCCTTCGTAGCTTCAAGGTTAACCCCAGATTTTGAGGCTAAGCATGCTGAGCAGAAGGAGAGGAGGGAGAAATTGGAGTACAACCATAGGTTGTCTAGAAAAGGGTATGTTGGTTTGGCGGACCAATTGGTAGATACCATGCCCAAAGTTGAAGAAATCGATCGAGCTGTTCTATGGAAGAAAGCAAGAGAAGATAAAACAGAAAACATCCCTGATCCAAAGGCTGCAGAGAAGGCAAAAATAATCGCAAGTCTCACTAACTCTGTTCTAAATTTGAAAAACAGAGTGTTTTATTTTGGTATAGACGTCGTTTATCTTTAAATAAGCGACGTTATAAAATGAACACCACGACGGGCTTAATTTACGGACGTTTAAAAATGAATAGGACGTCGGTTTTTGAATAAAGTAGACGTCTAGAAAGAATTAATACGACGGATTAAATTATTCTATGAACTGCATTTTTGTTTTAAGTTTACTCACGCACACACTCTCCCTCTCTCTGTCTATTTCACTGAATTTGTGGTGCACAATTTCTGGAAAAGAATGCATATTTCAATCGAGTTTTTTCACTTCTTCATTAAAACTTACGACGGTTTTATCTTATCTAGACGTTAGAATGCTTATACAACGACGGTAATTTTGTGCAGCCGTATGGAATTGGACATCTACGTCTGTTTGTTTAATAATACGTCGTCTTACTTTATAAACTACGACAGTTTTTTATTTATGTTTTAATCTGTTTAATTTTGAATATACGACGTATTTTTATATACCGACGTTGTAAATTATAAACAACGACGGTATTTAAGTACAGACGTTTTAAATTAATACCATGTCAGTCATTTAAGAAAAACCGTCGTTGTTTATTATTTACAACGACGGTATATTTATCTGTTTTACACCCTTCTCAGTTTCTAACAATCTCTCTTTCTCTCTTTTAGGATGATTTGCAAAAGCAAGTCTCCGAAGGCACTCTGACTGTCTCCGGGACCAATGATATCTTGACTCTGGCTTTGGGAACCCCCGAGCATAGTGGGAGAGTCAGTGGAGCTGGTGCTGGCGTTACCCCAACTCAGTTCTTCAATTTGCCGAAATAGCAGAGAGTGAAATTTGGTGACAAATTGAAGGAAAGTGTGAGGGAGGCAGTCAGAGAAGAGACCTTGAGGATTGAGGCGAAGTCAAGGGAAACTATAATGGAAGCAGTCAGAGCAGAGAGGGAGGCTATGTTGGCATATATCCGTCAACTAGTTCCTAATTTTGATCCCAGCCAGATGCTCCAAACCCCAATTTCTCCAATTCCTCCAATTCCTCCAATTATTTTACCCCCTCAAGATCAAAGCCCAAAAAATCCAATGTCTGATAAGGCAAGCTGCTCTGGGGCCACTAATATCAGACCCCTAGCTTTGGAATTAGAAGATCCGAAGCCTGAAGCTGATATTGCTGGAAAAGAGAAAGAGGACACGGTAAAATCTCTGCTATTTTCTATTTCTGCTTTTTAAATTTTAAATAGACGTCGCTCCTTTTAATAGCCGACGTTAAAATTTAAAATAACGACGGTATATACGTCTGTTTCTTACAAGACACGTCGTGTTTCGTTAAATACCACGACGCTTTTATAAACCGTCGTCTATTTCATGATTTCATTAACTGTATTTATATTAGACGACCTTTCTATAGTATAGCGACGTTATAATTCAATACAACGACGGTTATCTATTTACCGACGTGTATAACCTTTCCTCCGTCAGTATTTACTAGAAACCGTCGTTTATATTATATACCACGTCTGTTTTTTGAGTTTAGTTAGAGTCGTTTATTTTAGTTCACACACAAACTAACTTATATTTCTTTATTAATTTCTTTTAACAGGATCTCTCAAAGCTAGACATGCCACCTCCTCTGTTAGCCTTATGCCAACATTTCCGGACCAAGTTGTTGCCTGGTAACGAGGCTCTAACAATTCACATGCCCAAGGAAGTGTTTGGCTTTGAGCATGATACCTTCCTCTTCACTGAAGATGTTTTGCAGTTTGGTTCCATGGTTGAGATTGGAACCACAGTGATATCAGTATACATGAGGTAATTCTCCCTAATCCCATTTTGTTTTACATTTTCCTTTGTTTTAAATTAAAATCTCATTTAATTGACTTTCATATATTTAGGTTCCTATTTGACTATTTAAAAATGGCAAATATGGTAAACCTTGTTGGCCTTGTGGACCCTGGGCTAGTGAGCTTTGGAGCTGGATCAATATCAGACCGAATAAAAAACCTATCAAACCGCCTGAATACAGCAGATGGGAGTCAATTTTTCTTGGTCCCTTATAATCCAGGGTTAGTACCATTTAAAGTATTTTCCTGAGCTTCTAATATTTTTCTTTGTAGTACTATTTAACCTATATGAATCATTATGTGCAGGGGTCATTGGGTGATGGTAATTGTGAGACCAGCAACGGAGACTGCCTATTACATGAATTCACTGCCAAAACGAATGGTTGACGAAGACATGAAAAATATAGTGAATACGTAAGTTGATTTCTTCTGATTTAAGATTTTTCCTATAAAGTATTTAAATAATACCGACGTTTTAATTTAACTACCACGTCAGTATTTTCTTAAAAACGTCGTTTTAATTTAACTACCACGTCGTTTGCGTTTTATTTAATAACGTTTTAATTTTTTCTGCTCAATTTTTTGTCATACGACGTTTTTTACTCTTACCGACGTTATAACGTTACACAACGACGGTTAGGTTTTACCGCCGTTTTAAACAAAATATAACGTCTTGGTTTAAAAAACTCCGTCGTTTTGACTGATTTACCACGACGGTTACTATTTGTATTTAAATTTTTTGTTTTGTCATTAACACCCTTTGTTTTCTTGTAACAGGTCAATTAAAATGTTTAACATTCATATAAATAAAAATTCACGTAAACAGCAGGCCATTTGGAAAAATCTACACGGCACTCCTGAACAACCAACAAGTGTAGAGTGTGGCTATTACGTGATGCGATTCATGAGAGATATAATTCATGATCCATACCTAAATTTCGAGAAGAAGGTAAAACGCAACATTTTAGATATACTTATTTTACTACGTCATATTTTTGTTTAAAACCGTCGTTTGTATCCTTATAACACGTCGGTTTTTTGGTTTATTTTGCAGTTTGACAAGAAAAAAGATAAACTTCAGTATAAACAAGAGGATATTGACGAAGTTAGGCATGAATGGGCAGAATTCGTGAACAAGCAATTACCGAAGGATAATTGATGTAGATAAATATTTATGAACAATGTTTAGGTTTAATTTAGTTTATTTAAAATGTACATAAATATTTTGTTGTAATCAAGCGAACAAAAATCAAAAAAATTAAATTTTGTTTTAAAACTTGTTTAGTTCCCAAACACCGACGTCTGATTCTAATTTACACGTCTCATACGTGTACACAATGGTCGTCTTGCAGTAAATGGAAATATAACATCGACGGCAATTCTTAAAAACGACATGTAATAGCCATAACAACGACGGTTTATAATTAATTCATCCTGTAAAATGAATTTTGTACTTATATACTACGTCGGTTCGTATAAACTTATCGACGTCTTAATAATATACAAAGGCGGATACACTTAAATATACGCCTTTGTATATTTAAACAACGTCGGTTATATACACTAAAATGAAGTGTAATAGTCATAACAACGACGGTTTATAATTAATTACTAGTGTATAAATGAATTTTGTACTTATATACTACGTCGGTTAGTATAACCTTATCGACGTCTTAATAATATACAAAGGCGGATACTCTTAAATATCTGCCTTTGTATATTTAAACAACGTCGGTTATATACACTAAAATGACGTGTAATAATCATAACAACGACGGTTTATAATTAATTCATCCTGTATAAATGAATTTGTACTCATATACTACGTCGGTTCGTATAACCTTATTGACGTCTTAATATTATACAAAGGCGGATATTCTTAAATATCCGCCTTTGTACATTTAAACAACGTCGGTTATAAAAAGACGTCGTTTTATATTCGTTTGGACGTCAGGTTATTAGTTTAACGTCGTTGTAAAAGGATACAACGTTGGATAGGTCATTTTTAATTTAATTTTTATTGACTTTTATATTTTATTTAATTCCATATTAAATTCAAAACTAAATCCAAAAATTAAACTGAAAACTACCAAGCATTGGAATATTGTCTCTATCCTAAAGCTTTAAAAAATATAATATTGGAAATATTTTTTTATTGTATTTAATTACTAATATTAATAATATATTCAAAACAAAATCCGAAAAATATAACGGCAAATTATATGCACTGATTGAGACAATATCTTGCCCGTTAAGGCCTGAAAAATGTAATTTTAGTTTTCAAAGTTCGAATGATAACAAAATTCAAACAAATTTAGAGACAAAGCATGGTACTCCTTATACTTTACATAACATAACCCTAAGGTTTATGTGATCCATTGGTGCCCATAAATTCAAAATTATGAAATCCATATTTTAGCCTACTATTGTAGAAGGCAATGTTGTAAGGAATCCATAGCAATTTTCGGTTCATTTTTCTCGTACTTGTGTATTTTTTTAAAATTATTTTAAAATTTAGGGTTTAGGGTTTAGGGTTTAGGGTTTGTTGAAACGACGCCGGTTTTCTCCCGCTGTTTTTGGTCAACTACATTAACAAAGACTAATTGAATTCGGTTTACGACGTCGGTTATTAAATAGCGACGTTCTTTATGTTTACAACGTCGGTATTTTATAAAAACCGCCATTGTAAGTAAGTGTTGACCGTCGTCGTTGAAAAACGCGGTACTTTAAAATATTTGACCGCGACCTAAAATTTTCAGAATTTCCCTTTAACCCTCAAATAGTTCATTCTCTCTCTTCAACATAAATTTGTCTGAAAGTTTTCGTTCTCCCAGCTCTCTCTCAATATCCATGTAAGTACAACTCTAGTCCCTTTAATCCTAATTCTCTCAGCTCTCTCTCAAGCTTTTGTTATATTCTCTCAGCTCTCTCTCAAAGCATTGGGTACGTAGATTCTCCAAGATCTCTCTCAAATCATTGGGTACGTAGATTCTCCAAGATCTCTCATTGGGTACGTAGATTCTCCAAGCTCTCTCTCAAGCAGTTGTTATATTCTCGCAGCTCTCTCTCAATATCCATGTAAGTACAACCCTAATCTCTTCTTAAATCCATAAATGTTTTCGTTGGTAGCTATATTAGGGTTTTGGTGTTTGCAATCTTGTAATAATTGTTCTCTGTTTGGGTTCTTTTATGTTTGTTTGGCCATGGGTTCTTGGAAAAATAATGGGGATGGGAGATTTAAGCTTTTTTTTTTTTAACTACGACGACGGTTGACGGATCAAACCGTCGTCCAAATGTTTATTATACGTCGGTTGTTCATTTACTCCCGTCGTCTGCGTTTTAAGCCGCAACTGGTAGCCTAAAGACGACTGTTTCTCCATTAAACGTCGTCTTTAGGCTACCAGAACACCGTTCAAATTTCTGAGTTTGGGTATCTTAATGACGACTGTGACTATAGATGCCGTCGTCTGAATGTATATTAAACGACGATTATTTTTTTAAACCGTCATCTTGTCCATGTTTTATATTTAATTTTCATTTTATTCTCTGCTATTTGAATGAGGTAGTGTTTCATTGCTGGTCTTTCCACTTTAATATATATATATATATATTTATATGAATTTGATAGAGTGTGAGATGGATAAGTCATGGATGCATGCGGATAGAAGATCGAAGGCATATGAGTTAGGGGTGGAAGGATTTTTGAATTTTGCGTTAGAAAATCTTGGAAATACAACTGAGATTCGTTGTCCATGTGTTAAATGTGGGAATATTCGATTATTTGGGGTTGGAATTATAAGGGAACACTTATACTTTAATGGAATTGACCAAAGCTATAAGATTTGGACATGGCACAGAGAACCTTGGGAATGGACTACCAATGCTAGTAGAAATGTGGAAGAAGATGAGCAAAGTAGGTTCAGTTTTGTTTCTGAAGAATTAGGGATGGATGATAATGATTTTGCCAATATTGGATCTGATCCTTATGAGTTTGCCAATGTGATTGGGGATGGCGATGAACCCTTGTACCCTGGTTGCAGTAAGTACACGAAGTTGTCGGCTTTGGTGAAGTTATATAATTTGAAAGCAAAACATGGGATGAGTGATGTTTGCTTTACAGAATTATTGATACTTCAAGGAGAATTTCTTCCAGAAGGAAATACACTACCTTCCTCTATGTACGAGGCAAAAAAGACTTTGTCTGCTTTAGGGATGAGTTATGAGCAAATCCACGCATGTTCCAATGACTGCATTTTGTATCGGAAGGAGTATGAGAATGCAACTAATTGTCCTACTTGTGGTATCTCAAGGTGGAAGGAAACCAAGGATGGGTTCTTGAAAGAGGGTGTGGCAGCGAAGGTGGTGTGGTATTTTCCTCCAATTCCAAGGTTTAAAAGGATGTTTCAATCACATAAGACAGCTACGAGTTTGACTTGGCATGCTGCAAGAAAATCAGTTGACGGTTATATGTCTCATCCAGCTGATTCCCCGTCTTGGAAACTTGTTGATGAAAAATGGCCCGACTTTGGTAATGATCCAAGAAACTTGAGATTGGCTCTCTCATCTGATGGATTCAATCCCCACAGTTCTTTAAGTAGCAGATACAGTTGTTGGCCAGTTATGTTAGTTACATATAATCTCCCACCATGGCTATGCATGAAGCAGAAGTTCATGATGTTGACCATACTGATTTCCGGTCCTAAACAGCCCGGAAATGATATAGACGTCTACTTAGAGCCTTTGATTGATGATTTGAAATCTCTGTGGGATGGGATTAGAGGAGTGTATGATGCCCACATAGGATAATACTTTACACTCAGAGTTGCATTACTGTGGACAATTAATGATTTTCCCGCTTATGGAAACTTATCTGGTTGTGCTGTTAAAGGATATAAAGCTTGTCCAATATGCGGCGATGATACACCTAGTCACAGGTTGAAAAATGGCCACAAAATTTGTTACATTGGGCATAGAAAGTGGTTACCAATCAATCATCCATATAGGAGGCAACGTGCAGCTTTTAATGGGAAACCTGAATATGGCATGCCTCCCGAGCCATTAACAGGAAAAGAAGTGCTGCATATGGTTGAAGATATTAATTACATATGGGGCTCGAAAAATGGGGGAAGTGTTGGTGAGAATGATGGTGAAAGAGTTTGTTGGAAGAAGAAACCAAAATTCTTTGATCTCGAGTATTGGAAATACCTCCCTGTGAGGCATGCCTTAGATGTTATGCACATTGAGAAGAATGTTTGCGATAGTATCATTGGTACATTGCTAGAGATCCCTGGAAAAAATAAAGATGGGATTGCTGCTCGGTTAGACGTATTGAACATGGGGGTAAAAATTGATTTGCAACCCGAGTATGGAGAAAGACGTACTCGCTTGCCTCCAGGGCCTTGGAATTTGTCAAGAGCAGAGAAGAGAGCGGTTGCAATTCTTTTTATGGTATGAAGGTTCCTGAAGGTTATTCTTCAAATATAAAAAATCTTGTATCTTTAAAAGATTCAAGACTTCTTGGCCTTAAATCTCATGATTGTCATACCTTGATGCAACAATTGCTCCCTGTGGCAATTCGTTCTGTTTTGGAGAACCTGCAAGGTATGCAATAACTCGATTGTGCTTCTTCTTCAATGCTATATGTGCAAAGACGGTAGATGTTTCCAAGCTAGATAAGTTGGAAGAAGATGTAGTAGTTACTTTGTGTTTGCTTGAGAAGTACTTTCCCCCTTCACTCTTTGATATCATGGTTCATCTAGTAATACATCTTGTCAGAGAAGTTCGTCTATGTGGGCCAGTATATTTTGGATGGATGTATCCGTTTGAAAGATATATGAAAGTGCTAAAGGGGTATGTTCAGAATCGTACTCGTCCCGAAGGTTGCATTGCTGAGCGGTATATAGCTGAAGAAGCTGTAGAGTTTTGTACCGAGCATTTATCTGATGTTAGTACAGTTGGAGTGCCTTCAAGCCAGAATATGGGAGTTTCAAAGCCATTATCAGGTTGCATAGTGAGCTTAGTTGATATGGACTTATTGAACCAGGCACATCTATATGTCTTGGAGAATACGGAGGAAGTCCTACCTTATATCGAGTACGTATGAGTTTAATTTTTCATATATATGTTGCCATTTTAAATATTATTACTCCTTATGTTTATCTTATATATAAGGGACCGTAATGCGTGTTTTTTTCGTGTCAATTGTAGGGAACATATGATCCACATCAAGACCACTTATCCGAAATTTAGAAAGAGAACAAAGTGGCTACAAGATAAGCACAATAGCACTTTCATTCAATGGCTACGTTTTAAGGTATATATGTTATTAAATGACATATTGAACTTATTTTAATTTTCTTTCTTTCTATATATATGTTAGATTGAATTAAGATATATGTTTAATTTGCAGGTTCAAAGTGAATTTAATGGGGAAGATTATAATGGCATATCAGAAAATTTGAGGTGGTTAGCAGCTGGTCCAAGCATGGTAGTGCCATCATATAGGAGCTATCTTATTAATGGTGTCAAATTTAGCACCAAGGCACAAGATGATGTGCGAACTGTCCAAAATAGTGGAGTTTATTTACTTGCACATACTATGCAAGTTGCTAGTGCCAAGGATAAAAACCCTATTGTCTCCAATATGGGATTTTATGGGGTTATTCAAGAAATTTGGGATCTTGACTACCAAAAGTTTAGAATCCCAGTCTTGAGGTGTGATTGGATAGATAACACTTCGGGCCTTGTAGTCGACGAACTTGGATTTACCCTTGTAGATCTGAGTAAAATTGGACATAGGAATGACCAATTTGTTATGGCTTCTCAAGTCAAACAAGTATTTTATGTTGACGACCCAATGCATCGTGGTTGGTCGGTAGTGTTATCAATGCCTAATAGAGAATATAATGATGTTATTGGTGATGATGTGCTAGGTGATATTAGAATTGAGTGTGAGGCATTTTCTAGAGGGATACCAAATGTTGACACATTTGATGACCTAGTGGGTGAGTTTGGGAGTGAGAATATTAGAGATGGGTGTGAAGATATATGGATTGATTGATTGTTGTAATGTATGACATTACTTATGCAGTTAATTGTATGACATTAATTCATAGCTCTGTATATCATTTTAATTCCGATCACATTTTCATTCTGCAAGCTTTGGGCACGACAAATCAAAAATTAAAAATAATCGGTTAAAGCTGAAAATACGACGGTCAAGTTACAAAAATAGCAAAAAGAGACGTCTAAAAAACAAACAAAGTCAGGTTTTCACAACCGACGTGGAATGACAACGCAAAAATGAAATAAAAACCGCCATTTGAAAAAGAAAACACGTCGGTTAATAATAATTCATTTCCAAACGGTTAATATTGTTGTTTTTACGTCAGTTCAAGTAAATATATGCCATGTTATATGTTTTAGACGTCAGTTGTTTTATTTAGTGAACGTAGTATTTATTAACCACGGCGGTTTCTAAGTTTGACACGTTGGTTTTGTTTGATTTAGAGACGTTGATAAAACTATTTACGTCGGTTTTGTAGTTGTTTTTGACATTTAAAATTATTTAAACATCTGTGTTTTACTAAAACCGTCGTCTATTACAGTCGAAAGGTCTCTTTTTATGCTTTTATGTATCAACTTGACGTCGATTTTTTTTTTTTTATGACGTGTAATATATTAACCACATCGTTTTTTTTGTGTTCAAACCGTCCAAATAATTTTCAACGTCTGTGGTGACCTAAAGGGTCGTGGTTATTATTGTTTTTACGTCAATTCAAGTAAATATACGCCATGTTATATGTTTTAGACGTCCGTTTTTTTGTTTAGAACCACGATGGTTTCTAAGTTTTACACGTCGGTTTTGTTTGATTTAGAGACGTTGATAAACATATTTACGTCGGTTTTGTAGTTGTTTTTGACATTTAACATTATTTAAACGTCTGTTTTTTACTAAAACCGTCGTCTATTATAGTCGAAAGGTCTCTTTTTATGCTTTTATGTATCAAATTGACGTCGGTTTTAGTTTTATTTATGACGTGCAATATATTAACCACGTCGTTTTTGTTGTGTTCAAGCCGTTAAAATAATTTTCAACGTCTGTGGTGACCTTAAGGGTTGTGGTTATTATTGTTTTTACGTCAGTTCAAGTAAATATACGCCATGTTATATGTTTTAGACGTCCGTTTTTTTGTTTACTGAACGTAGTATTTATTAACTACGACGGTTTCTAAGCGTTACACGTCGGTTTTGTTTGATTTAGAGACGTTGATAAATGTATTTACGTCAGTTTTGTAGTTGTTTTTGACATTTAACATTATTTAAACGTCTGTTTTTTACTACAACCGTCGTCTATTATAGTCGAAAGGTCTCCTTTAATGCTTTTATGTATCAAATCGACATCGGTTTTAGTTTTTTAATGACGTGTAATATATTAACCACGTCGTTTTTTTGTGTTCAAGCCGTCAAAATAATTTTCAACGTCTGTGGTGACCTAAAGGGTCGTGGTTATTATTCTTTTTACGTCAGTTCAAGTAAATATATGCCATGTTATATGTTTTAGACGTCAGTTTTTTTATTTAGTGAACGTAGTATTTATTAACCACGACGGTTTCTAAGTTTTACACGTCGGGTTTGTTTGATTTAGAGACGTTGATAAACATATTTACGTCGATTTTGTAGTTGTTTTTGACATTTAACATTAATTAAACGTCTGTTTTTTACTAAACCCGTCGTCTATTATAGTCGAAAGGTCTCTTTTTATGCTTTTATGTATCAAATCGACGTCGGTTTTAGTTTTTTAATGACGTGTAATATATTAACCACGTCGTTGTTTTTGTGTTCAAGCCGTCAAAATAATTTTAAACGTCTGTGGTGACCTAAAGGGTCGTGGTTATTATTATTTTTACGCCAGTTCAAGTAAATATATGCCATGTTATATGTTTTAGACGTCAGTTGTTTTGTTTAGTGAACGTAGTATTTATTAACCACGACGGTTTCTAAGTTTTACACGTCGGTTTTGTTTGATTTAGAGACGTTGATAAGCATATTTACGTCGGTTTTGTAGTTGTTTTTGACATTGAACGTTATTTAAATGTCTGTGTTTTACTAAAACCGTCGTCTATTATAGTCGAAAGGTCTCTTTTTATTCTTTTATTTGTCAAATCGACGTCGGTTTTAGTATTTTTATGACGTGTAATATATTAACCACGTCGGATATTTGCCGTCGTTATTTCATATGATAAAAGATGGCGGTCGATTTCTCGTCGGTTGTAAAACATGATACACGACGGTGGATTACCGTCGTCTATTTCGTTTTTGGTAGTAGTGATCCTAATGGTTATCAAGCATTAAGACAATTAGATAGTTTAAAACAATGATTAACAATTCAAAGTATGCATGCAATCAATCATAAGCAATTAAATAAAAATCACATATTCATGCTAAGGCTCAAGGCTTCACCCTAGCAAAGAGAGTTAGTTACGCATAATCATAACTAAAACCCAAGAAAATATCATTCCCATTAATAAGAATAAAAACACCTTGAAGTAGAAGTTCTTCAAAAACCCTAGCAAAAGTCGCGTTCCAAAAGCCAAAAGAGAGATATCCTAAAAATTCTCTGAAACATAACTTAAATATCTCCTAAAACCTAGTTGCCCCATCTTCACAAGGAACTAGGTTAAAATAAAATAATACTAGGAAATCAAATCCAAATTGGACTAGGAGAATCTGCCAACAATCTGCCCAGCCACGTTTTGGGCTCAAATCTCCTCCGAATCTGGCCCAAAATAGCTTGTTTTAAAGATAAAAACGTTCTAAACACTTCTCCAGAAGGCCACGAACCCATCTGAGGTCATCTTGGGCTCCAAAAATGCAATAAAGGCCCAAAAACGTCACTATTCCAGCACCGTACATTGCTCCTTTATTTTATTGGCAGAAAATAACCACTTGGTAAAAAAATCTGGAATTTTGATACGATCAAGCTAAGTGACTCACGAACGTCCTCCAACTGGAATTACTCCAAAATTCGTCCATTTGTTTATGTTTTGCTCCAGAGAAAGTCGAAAGTCCTATATTGGAAATATAATTCAACGTATCAAAATTCTTCCAAAATATCAACCAAAATATACTAAGAATGGGATTAAATATATGATATAAAATATGCCCATCAACCACTTTATTAGCGAGTAAAGATAAATGACTTTTACATGATTCATGTTGTGTGGATTAATTTAGTTTTATAATTCCGTTGCTCTCCTGACCCCAGCAATATTTGCCAGTTTTCAATAATTGTCTTGCGTGCACAAACCACATTTTACTATGAATCATTGTTATTTATTTGTAAGAGTCAACCATCAAATACAAGGGCCAATTAACATGTCTAGCACGTGGATTAGTTTGTTCACATGGAAAACATGGGTATCCCAATTTCCAAATTTCTCTCTCTCTCCTGCATTAAGCTCCTCTAGCTCCCCTCCACTCCACACACTTTATAAAGAGATGTGCATCAATCTTAATTCTCACCAAATCTTGAGCCAATAGCAAGGCATGGATAGTGTAGTGAGAGAAAGTCATGAGCTACTCCAAGCACAAGCCCACATTTGGAACCACATTTTCAGCTTCATAAATTCTATGTCCCTCAAATGTGCAGTTCAATTAGATATCCCAGATGTCATCCAAAAACATGGCCAACCCATGACTCTTTCCGAGCTCGTCTCCGCCCTACCAATTTCCCCAACAAAAGCTCATTTCATCCCACGCCTCATGCGAATCTTAGTCCACTCCGGCTTCTTTGCCAGAGAAAGTCTGAGTGGCGGCGGTGAACAAGGTTATGTACTAACAGACGCCTCCGCACTCCTCCTGAAAGACAATCCCATGAGCGCAAGGCCCTTCTTACTTGCCATGCTCAATCCCATCTTAACCGATCCATGGCAGTCTTTGACCACTTGGTTCAAAAATGACAATCCTACGCCGTTTGACGTGGTGCATGGGATGACATTGTGGGATTATGGGAACCAGGAGCCGACTTTTGCACATTTTTTCAATGACGCCATGGCTAGCGATGCCCGGTTGATCTCAAGCTTGATGATTGATGACTGCAAGGGGGTGTTTCAAGGAGTGGATTCGTTGGTTGATGTGGGCGGTGGGACGGGAACTGTGGCCAAGTCCATTGCTGATGCCTTCCCTCATATGAAATGCACTGTACTTGATCTCCCTCATGTAGTTGCTGACCTAAAAGGGAGTAAGAACTTGGAATATGTTGCAGGGGACATGTTTGAGGCTGTTCCTGCGGCCGATGCTATTTTTTTGAAGGTAAATCATCTCATCCTTAGTGATATTATATTGTTAAATACAGATTTCCATTTATGATTTTGTTTGGTGATTGTGTATGACAAACAGTGGATATTGCACGACTGGAGTGATGAAGAATGCGTGAGAATACTTGACCGATGTAAAGATGCAATTACAAGAGAGGGCAAGAAAGGCAAGGTGATTATCGTAGATATGACGGTGGAGAACAAGAATACAGATAAGGAATCTGGGGAAACACAACTTTTCTTCGATATGCTGATGATGGTCTTGGTTAAAGGAAAAGAAAGAAATGAGAAAGAATGGGCTAAGCTCTTTTCTGACGCAGGTTTCAGCCACTATAAGATTACTCCCTGTTTGGGTTTAAGGTCTCTCATCGAGGTTTATCCTTGATTTATAATGAGGCACACCTGCATAATATATTATGTTGGCAGCATGTAGTGTATTGTAATCTTGTTCAGGGTAAATTAATGTTACCTAGTTTATTTAGTATTGTATTATAATTAAATGCAAGTTTGTCTTTGGATTTAATTCTTGTTATATATGTATGGAACATGGATAAGCGGGGACTTTTGTCTCTTCGCTTAGAATCAGTAATCAACACGACCTCTTCTAACTAGCTAGTTCTCTCTTTTCTCTTCGTCATCCGACAACTGCTTAGATTTCTCAGACTCCTTTTCCATATTAGGCAAAACCTCACTTTTGATCCCTGTGGTTTATCACTTTTACTACTGAAGTCTTGTGGTTTCAATTGGATCATTTTCACCCATGTGGTGGAATTCAATGACATTCTCCAACTTTTGTCAAATTAGAGAAACTGTGATTACTTGTTGAGGAGTATTTCGCTCCAAAACAAGAAAGAAAGAGAAGGGAGAGAGAAACCCTCCGCACCAC
This sequence comes from Prunus kanzakura, assembly GCA_020521455.1. Lineage (NCBI taxonomy): Eukaryota > Viridiplantae > Streptophyta > Magnoliopsida > Rosales > Rosaceae > Prunus > Prunus kanzakura. The sequence continues at coordinate 587,607 of BPUM01000803.1, read as the reverse complement.
CACCCCCGCCAGCCCACACACCAACCACAACACTCGACCCCATGCCCCCAACCCAATACAAATCTACCACCGCCATCTCTCTCTCTCTCTCTCTCTCTCTCTCTCTCATGCCGCTACCGTGACTGTAACACCAATCCCCCAATTCCCTCATCCAAACCATGTATCTCCTCAACGATGTTCCCCAGTGCGCCCTACCCCTCCTTGATATCTACTCACCACACCTAGTCCCTTCCCCCACGCCAGCCTAAAGTAGAAGCCAGGGCCCGCCCTAAGGCATGGGCAAGGAGGGCGACAGCCATAGGCCTCCAATTAAAGGGACCCCAAAATTATATATATATGTATTATGTATACAAAATATAATATTGGCCCATAGCTATATACTTCTGTATATTTAAAAATATAATTCATATTCAATTCCTAAATATCATAAATATAAAAGCAATTTATTATGGTTGACATCTAAAAAAATGAAAGCAAATTTTAAATATAATATTGTAACCTACAACACAAATACCAAATCTCTCCTCCCGAAGTGGTTACGTGGGTTTGGTAGATTAGCATGATTATTTTACTTCTTCATTTTTGCCATTTGCTCTACCTAAAGCATCTTGCCCATCACATCTCCACGCCCCTGCAGCCCAAAACTTTTTTCTATGTTTCTCATTTATCTTTGTTCTTCCCTCCTCCCCTTTTCTTTCACTGATTTTCTTCCTCTTCTTCTTCCTCTCATCTCCCCTCTCTCCCATTCTTTCCTTCTCTTTCCTCTTTATTTTTTCTTCTCTTGTTCTCTCTTATTTCTCTCTATCTCTCTTTCCCCTTCCACTTTCCTTCTTATAGCCTCGATGGCATCGTTGCATCAATGTCATGGCTGGTAGGTACATATGAGGAGCATAGAGGTGAGAGAGGGAGTGTTTCAAATAGCTCAGGAGGATTTCAAGGAGGGAGAGATAAGGTTTTCAAAGACACATGGAAATTTGAATTTCAGGTTGAGGGCGAATTTACTTAAGCGACACCTTTTGTTTAGCTTGTTTTAAAAGACGGTGCTTACTAATTGACAAGCGTCGTGTTTTAAAAATAAACCCAACGCAACTCTATTTTTGTAGTGTATAAGATGATATACCACGACGGTTTTGTAAAAACGTCGTCTTTTAAAACACAACGACGGTTTTAAGGTGCACCATCATCTATTTTGAGTCGTGGTTTAACAAAATTGTAGTAGTGAAAACTCGTTGAGGACAATTTATGATTGTAATGAATAAACACTATGATTTCTTATGTTTTGTTATGTCTTGAGTTTGAATTTTTTATTGTTTATATTTTGAGAGAGGTCCCTACACACATGAAATCTTGGCTTCGCCACTAGGTAGTGGTGACTTCTTTTGGAACCTACTTGAAATGACGTTGTTTGTTTCTAATCAATGTGTGATTAGGAGTAGATCCCTTTCCGTACACGTGCGCTTGAGAGCAATTTCCTCCAATAACCTTCGATTTTGTCACTAGAAAACCAAACACAATTCGTTGCACAAAGTTACTTTGCGCGACGAAAATTAAACTTTGTCGCTCAAAGTCTTACGCGACTAAATTTTGGGCTACGAAAAACAAATCGTCGCACAAAGTCACTTTGCACGACAAAACTTTGCGCGACGACAAATCATCGTCGCGAAAAGTAACTTTGCGCGACGAAACACTTAAATTCGGTGCACAAAGTCTTGCGCGACGAAGTGTGGTTCGTCTCGTAAAATCTTTTCAAAAATAAATTAAATAAAAAATTATTTTTAAAAATCTATGCATGACTTTGCGCGACGAAAGACAAAAATTCGGTGTACAAAGTCTTGCGCAACGAAGTGTCGTTCGTCTCGCAAAGTGTTTACAAAAATAAATAAAATAAAAAATTATTTTTAAAATTTTTTGGATGACTTTGCACGACGAAATAATAATCTTCGTCTTGCAAAGTCTTTACAAAAATAAATTTTAAAAAAAATTATTTTTAAAAATTGTTGGATGACTTTGCGTGACAAAATAATATCTTCGTTTCGCAAAGTGTTTACAAAAATAAATAAAATTAAAAAATAATAATAAATTTTTTTTGGATGACTTTGCACGACGAAATAATAATCTTCGTCTCGCAAAGTCTATACAAAAATAAATAAAATAAAAAAATTATTTTGTTAGAAAAATATATTATTGTAGTTCGGATTGGGTTTTTGTTAGAAAATATATATTTTAAATTGACGATCGAATTGGTTCATTGTATTCATATAGGGTGAAGGACTGTAGCTGTAAAAAATCATTAAAATCGAAATTGAAATAACCGTTAAATTGTGATTTTTCGTTTATAACCGTCGAAAAGTTTTGTCATATTACTTGATCTCTGAATGTTTATTTTTTCCGATTTTTGGCGTATATGATCTCGATGTATAAACAAACAAGTTTGACGGTTGGATCATTGAAACTAGTTTCGTAGAATGCATATGCCATCAAAACAATATATTCACTAACAATTAAGAGTTTATTTATACTTTCATTAAATACAACATAAGATTTTGTGGTATCCACTAGTGTAAATATTTTAAATTGAAGATCAAATTCAGTCATTGTATTCATATAGGGTCAAGGAGTGTAGCTGTAAAAAATCATCAAAATCAGAGTTAAAATAACCGTTAAATCGTGATTTTTGTTTATAACCATCGAAAAGTTTTGTCCCATTACGTGATCTCTGAATGTTTATTTTTTTTGATTTTTTGGGTATATGATCTCGAAGTATAAACAAACAAATTTGACGGTTGGATCGTTGAAACTAGTTTCATAGAATACATATGCCATCAAAACAATATATTCACGAACAATTAAGAGTTTATTTATACTTTTGTTAAATATAACATAAGATTTTGTCGTATCCACTAGTGTAAATATTTTAAATTGACAATCGAATTGGTTCATTGTATTCATATAGGGTCAAGGAGTGTAGCTGTAAAAAATCATCAAAATCAGAGTTGAAATAACCGTTAAATCATGATTTTTCGTTTATAACCATCGAAAAGTTTTGTCCTATTACTTGATCTCTGAATGTTTATTTTTTCCGATTTTTGGCGTATATGATCTCGAAGTGTAAACAAACAAGTTTGACGGTTGGATCGTTGAAACTAGTTTCGTAGAATGCGTATGCCATCAAAACAATATATTCACTAACAATTAAGAGTTTATGTATACTTTTATTAAATATAACATAAGATTTTGTGGTATCTACTAGTGTAAATATTTTAAATTGACGATCGAATGCAGTCATTGTATTCATATAGGGTCAAGGAGTGTAGCTGTAAAAAATCATCAAAATCAGAGTTGAAATAACCGTTAAATCTTGATTTTTCTTTTATAACCGTCGAAATGTTTTATCCCATTAATTGATCTCTTAATGTTTATTTTTTCTGAATTTTGGCGTATATGATCTCGAAGTATAAACAAACAAGTTTGACGGTTGGATCGTTGAGTAGCTTTAAATTTGTTTATTTTGTACGTATAACACTTAAGAAATTGAATAGTATATATATTTATTAGTAGCTTTAAAATTTTTTGTAAGACTTTGCGTGACCAATATATAGTATTTCGTCACGCAAAGTATACTCTAAAAATTTGGGCGGGTACCAAAATTGGGAATTTAAAAAAAAAAAAAATTACGACTTTGCGCGACTAATACATAGTGTTTCGTCGCGCAAAGTATACTCTAAAAATTTGGGTGGGCAAACAAAATGGGAATTTTTTAAAAAAAAATTTACAACTTTGCGCGACCAATATATAATGTTTCGTCGCGCAAAGTATACTCTAAAAATTTGGGCGGGCAAAAAAAATTTACGACTTTGCGCGACCAATATATAATGTTTCGTCGCGCAAAGTATACTCTAAAAGTTTGGGCGGGCACCAAAAATGGGACGCGGGAATATTTTGGTCGCGCAAAAGGTTGAGCGACCAAAAATTCGTTGCTCAAAACCCTAAAAATTTGGGCGCGCACAAAAAATGGGAAATTTTTTTTAAAATTTTTTTCGAGACTTTGCGCGACCAATATATTATTTCGTCGTGCAAAGTGATACAGCTTTTAAAACCAAAATAACTCCTCCACCATTTCTCAATGTCTTCTACTCTTACCTCTCCTCTCTCTTTCCCTCTCCCCAAATCCTACCCTTTCTCTCACAGTCACTCTCACTTAATCTCTCATCTTTCTCTTCACTATCTCTCACTCTCACTCACTCTCTTATCTCTCTTTTCATCATCTCTCACTCTCACTCACTCTTTCATCTCTATCTCACTATCTCCTCAAATTCTCTCACACTCACTTCTCCCTCTCTCATTCTCACTCACTCAAAATCTTGCCAAAAGGTATATTCTCTCCAAATTTTAAATTTTTTTCATTAATATGTGTTTTTGGAGTTAGTTTTGAGTTTATGCCAATTTTTGTTATTATTTTATGTTATTTTTTTTGTTATTTGACAATATTTATTTATTTTTTTGTAGGGAATCGTCGAGACTTTTACGGCTAAAGTTGAGGATAATTTGGGAATCCTCCGCCACTACCACCACAATAGGCTTGTAGATTTTATTATTGTACTTTGTTAATTTATGTGTACATTTTGAATATTATATATATTGGATAATTTGACCACTATTTTTCATATGTAATTTTATTTTGAATATGTCAATTTAAATTAAAGTAATTAAAAAAAATTAATTCATACAATTGAATTAAATTTAAAAAGTAAAAATTTGAAAAAAAAATTAATATAATGAAATTGATATAAGAGAAATAATAAAACAAAATGTCAAAAACCTTGTGCGACAAAATATTTTGTCGCCCAAACTATTAAACTAGTTTATTTTAATTAAAAAATTTTAAAAAACAAAAATTAAAAAAAATTGAATATTTCGTCGCGCAAGGATTTGCGCGACATTATTCGTCGCGCAAAGTATATTTGCGCGACGTTAACTTTCGTCGTGCAAAGTAATAATCTTCGTCGCGCAAAGTAGTTAATCTTCGTCGTGCAAAGTAGATAATATTCGTCGCGCAAAGTGGTTAGAATTCGTAGCGCAAAGTGGTTAATATTCGTCGCACAAAGTAGCTTTGAGCGACGTTAGTGTTCGTTGCGCAAAGTGGCTTTGAGCGACAAAGAATATTTTTCGTCGTGCAAACCCTTTCTTGACGATCTTTGCGCGACAGAACTTGCGCGACCAAAATTTCGTCGCGCAAAGTTTACGAGACAAAATTGTACTTTGCACAACAAACTTATTTCGTCGCGCAAAGTGTTTTTTGTAGTAGTGTGTTCATGTGTCATTACATTAATTGACTGGTCAAATCTTGCTACCACAACATTTAGACAATGACCGAATGCTTAGCGACTGAATATCATCTAATAAAGTGATAATCGATTTTAACATGTTTTGTGTTTAGCGATATACAATTGATTAAGGGTTAATGACACAAAGAACTTATATTGTCAAACTCGAGATAAGCGTGTGGCATATATTAATGTATAGCTCCCATTATTAATTCCATGCTCACAAATCAATCATCCGATATAGTGCTTTCCCAGTTGTGCAAGAGAAATTTCAAATATCTTTTATAAATATCGCATGTGGAAGTTGTGCTGGGAGTAACAAGAGACCATCACACACTGATTGATTTCTAGCAAAAGCTAATGGAAAAAAGAAAAAGAAAAGAAGAATATAGCTAGATGTTTTGAACCAACAAGCCTCATATGCATGTGCATGTTTGTAGCGTTTGCTTGTTTGGCCTGCACTAGCTACTTGCATTCATTCATATCACAGTGATATGATAACGTATTTAATTCTGAATATATATTTTAAGAACGACTTTTTACTGAAAAAACGATTACATGATTGTGCAGTCTTTGTCTGAATTTTATAATTCCTACGCTTTATACTATATGTTTGGATGACTTTCCTTTCAGGACGAAACATCTTTTGGCTATGCCCCCCGCAATTAATATTGGAGTCTTTTAATTATGATCTTCCAGATCTCAAATAGGTATTAACATTGAATATATATTACAATAATCTTAGTGGTACGACAGCGACCCCCGTAAGAATATTACAATAATATTAGATTGATAAAATTAATCTTATAGTTATTGGCAGGATCTTATAGTTATTCATAAAACCTTCTTGGTAACCCATCACTCTCATTCGATATTAGAAACATGTAAATTGCTTAAAGTGTGCATGAAACAGTACAGTCACGTACGTACTTAGAATTTAGAGCATTCAGATTGTAGTTACTACATACCCAACAAGAATAATACGTAAAGAAATCAACTTGGGTATATTTAAAAATCACGCACATAAGCCAAAATACAAACATGTATATAGGGTCAGAATTAGGAGACACTTTTTGACACAAACTATAACCCACTTGATTAGCTGTTAGATGAAACAATTTTGAACGATAGTTATGTTAAAAACATTCAGTATTAGTCTCACATCGAAAATGTAAGGGACCTTGCATGGATCTATAAGGAGTTAAGAGGTTACTTCCTTTTTTGCCAATTAATTTTAGAGTCAGAGTACAACAACCAACAAACTGTTAACTATTAGCTTTGGATCAAATGTAAGAGTTCTTTCTGTTCCTCAATTTCTAGAAATTGCTATAATTTTATGCTTTATAAACCTTCTTTATGTGGTGCCATGGAGTTCGGTTTCTAAGTTCTCTTCATAAACCTTCTTAGATTAATATATCTGAATATTTGAGGTTCTTCGTGCTTCCAAATTTGAGAAAGAATAAATGGATAGAGGAGAGAACCGAGAGAGAAGAGTTTTTCTTCTCTGGGTAAGGAGAGAATATAATTATTATTGGAGGAAAACATATTATATATATATATATATATAATATCATATATACATAAGGGTAAACTGTCGAATATCCCCTTGAATTAATTTTTCAGCCAATTTAGCCCTCATATTAAATTTATTTGCCAATTTCACCCATGCCGTTAGCGTTTTCACAATTCCATCCAAATGCCCGTCAAAAACACCACATGAATGGCACGTGCGGCTACTGTTGAGGGTAATCTCATCCTTATAATCCTCAAACCCCTTTCCCTCCTTTTCATAAACTTTATTTTTCATTTGGTGCCAAAACCCACCCCTTTTTGACATAATCCACTGTTTATGACAGAACTCAACCCCATTTGCTGGCATTCTAACCTTCTTAGCTTATGTTCATCAATTTTATGAACAAGACAAGAAATTGCAGTTGAAGATAAGATGCATAGGAACATACCTGCAGCTTTTACCGAATCAAGTTCAACCACTTTTATCACGGAGGATGGTATGGTGCGTATCTGCTGGTGTGGAATTGAGGTTGAAACGATTGGTTGCTGGTATGATGATAATATAGGGAGGAGGTTATATGCACGTTGTAGAGTGAAGTGTGGTGGTGGCTATGGTTGGAAGGATTGGAAGGACCCAAAATTTTTTGAGTGTGCCAAAAATGTCATATGTCGATTGATGAGACGAATCAACTCATTGGAAGAGAAAAGAGCTAAAGTGAAGAAGATTGTGCAAGAGCTAAGAGACAGAGAAAAATTTTCGAATTGGGCTGCTAAGTTGTTTGGTTGTAATTTTTTTGTTGTTTACTGTATTAGTGGCATTTTTATTTGGTTGAATGTAGTGGCCTTCTTGTAAGGGCAGAACTAGCCCAAGGGCTACCCTGGGTTGTAGCCTAGGAAAGGTTTTGGGGAAAAAAAAAACATATATAGCCTAATATTTTAAACTATAAATAAATAAATAAATATACAATTGCATATCCTACCACACAATGGCGGACGTATTAAGCACCTCCTCTGGCCGGAAAAATCATTATAGATGCTTAAAATTGCCCTTTTGCTCAGCTGGTGGTGGTGCACTGAAGGTGTACAGATTTTTATATTACTCCATTTACTTAAGTTTACAATATAAATAAGGAAATACCCCTCATTTGGATTCAAATAAAAATACTAGAAAATCAAACTCCCACCAAATCAAAATATGAGAACTTGGTTTTAGTGCAAAATACAATTTAGGCTAAAAATGAAGGCTCATTAAGTCAATATATACTTCATATTAAAATCCCATAAAATCAAGTTTTCTTATTTGATGTGTACGGAATAAAAGCCGCCAAAAATTATCTTGAGAAAATGATTATTCCGAAAAACCATTTTTCATACTTAGTCAATATTTTTATATAAAACAATTTTTCATGTATGATATGAATGCATGAAGAGACTTAAGGTCAATCTAGGTAAAAAGCCTTAGATGTTCAATCCACAAAGAGTTCCTAATTAATTATTACCTTGTTGTTAGTAAACACATCTCACCCTTGCCTTTGCAGAATTTTCTAAACTTGTCCTTGTTTTGCTTGGCTTTCAATCCGACCTGTGCATTTAAGGAATTTTTATGGAGTTTAATAATAAAACTCAAAACAAAAAGACAATCTTGTTGAAGAATGTAAAGTAATACGTTGGAAACTTAGACAAAATGTATAACATATACCCTTTTATATAAACCCCACACCAGCTTAGATTATGGCTAGTGGTTAATTTGGGGGTAATATCGATGTTGCTAGTAGTGGTCCGAGAGTCTGTCCCTTTGAATGAATTAGTAACAATCACATGCCAATCGATGCATGTACAAAGTATATTAAGCAGGTACCATATGCTAATTATATGCACGGATGTGGTTGTGATGGTCGACCTCAATGGCAAGGTGCGTAGTGAAGCAGAGTCGGAAAAACTCTTTCTGACCGCTGGATTCTCTCACTATAAGATTACATACACTGGGCCTCAGGTCTCTTATTGAAGTTTACCCTTAAAAAAAGCATCAGTCTTTTAATTGCATGTTAAGTGCATGCGAATTTCATGAAATAAACCCTAAATCTATTTACCTCTTTTAGTGTGTATACGCAGTACCTCTCAGTCTAATACTATTTTTTTTATAATTCTTTTGGTTATATTGGGAGGAAAGAAACCCTTCGGGGTTTCGAACCTGTGAATGTCAAGCAGGGGGGAAGAGGAAGGCAACTACTGCCGTACTGCTCTCGACAGTCTAATAATGTTTCTTAATGACGTGGAAGAAGTTTTAAGTTCAAAACTCACCACCTCATTAGTAAAATTTGAAAAAATAATAATTTGGTGCCCAAAAAGAAAAAGGAGAAGCCCAAATGTATGATGGACCAATAAGACATACGGCCATGAATGAGAAACAGATTTCATGCTAATTCAATCAATTTTGGGAGTTCATTTAAAAAATAAGTAGTTACCAACAATTGAAGCGTGGTTTCCTACGAATTTCAAGCCATGAAAAGGACCATAGTCCACGTTTAGCACTTGAGAAAACAAAAGCAGCCTTGTGCAGGTTGTTAATAGAATAAACAGTCGATAACAAACAACAAACATCTACAAGCAAAAACACATGTTTCCAAGAAAAACAATTGTTTATGCCGTATCTGACTGGCCAATTAATGGATGACACGTGGAGACCAAGCATTGGAATCATTTTAGAAATATTTAACTATAAACTAAGCAAGGCAATTCCTATATACCAAACAAAACATACGCCTCATTCTAACATTACATATTATCAAATCACAAATCTCATCTCAGTCTCCCTCACTCCCTAGTCCAGATTATGGCCATGCCTCTACATCTAATTTCGCACAAACTAATTTCACATCTACACCAGATTTCCAATTAATTTAACATACATACCAAAACCAACACAAGCAGAATATTTAAGAATTTTTACTTAACTCTTGCACTTCGAACACAAGACTTGACCAATCTGCAGCAAGAAAAGAACCGAAATTTCAATCTTAAATATAAAACTAAGTCATACCCACCTGCCCAGTAATCTTATCAAGTTCCTTTGATCAAATAATCCCTGTTCTATGAATCCTGCCACAGCCTACATCCCAAAATTAGGGTGTATTCAATTGAGATTTTAAAAGATTATTTTGAGATAAAAAAAGTCTTGTGGTATTCAATTAAGACTTTTAAATAATCTAAACAAGTCTTGTGGTATTCCATTAAGACTATTAGGATTTTTAAAAGAGGGTGTCGAAATCACGTGGTATTCAATCAAGACTTTAAATAAGTAATAAAAAGTCTTATGGTATTAAAAACTTGCTAATTTCGAAGGATTTTTTAAAATGTGGAATTGTGTGAGACTTTTTTAACCCATGAGATTTTTCACGTGAGATTTTTTTTTTCTCTCAGGACAAAATGAACTTACCAATAGTGCGAAAAGGCTTCTCTCTTTGCGTCATCCCGGTGCCGGAGTGGGAAAAACCTCAGGTGGTGCTGGAGGCATGGAGAAACTTTGTGCCTAATCCCATATCTTCCATTAACTTGAGCACCTGGAATGGCAGAGTAAGGTGATTCCACATCTTGACGGACTCCAAGTGATCGACCCGGGATGCAGGGCTCACCTTTTCGTGGTACTCTTGAGCTTATTTCTCCTTGCCAGCTTTGAGCAGGTAGCAATGCACAATTTTGATGAAGCGTTTGTTGCTGGCCACCCGAACCTGCGCCACGCAGTCCTTGAGAAGAGCAGAGTCAACTGGACCGGAGTTAATCTGATCGGCCGAATCGCTTTTATCGACAGCAATTTGTTCTGCAAGAGCCTTCTCCAGGCAAGGGTGTGAGAAGCACTTTTCCAGTATGAGAAGCATTTCTTCTTGGTTCAGGAGAAACAGTTCCAGGATCAGGGAGGATTAGTTGAGAAGGCAAAAGGGTTTGCAATTCGAGGAATGGATGTATCACAACGCATACTTGCTATGCTAGTAGTACATCAGTTCTTGGAGGTAGTGCAAAATATATTTATTTGCTGTAATTGCATACACTTAACATGTCTAAAATAGAGCCAATTAACATGTCTAACACGTGGATAAGTTTGTTCACGTGGAAAACATGGGTATCCCAATTTCCAAATATATCTCTCCCTCTCTCCTTTACGGCATTAAGCTCCTCTAGCTCCCCTCCACTCCACACACTTATATAAAGAGATGTGCATCAATCCGAATTCTCACCAAATCTTGAGCCAATAGCAAGGCATGGGTAGTGAAGTGAGAGCAAGTCATGAGCTACTCCAAGCACAAGCCCACATTTGGAACCACATTTTCAGCTTCATAAATTCTATGTCCCTCAAATGTGCAGTTCAATTAGATATCCCAGATGTCATCCAAAAACATGGCCAACCCATGACTCTTTCCGAGCTTGTCTCCGCCCTACCAATTTCCCCAACAAAAGCTCATTTCATCCCACGCCTCATGCGAATCTTAGTCCACTCCGGCTTCTTTGCTCAAGAAAGTCTGAGTGGCGTCGAACAAGGTTATGTACTAACAGACGCCTCCGTGCTCCTCCTGAAAGACAATCCTATGAGCGCAAGGCCCTTCTTACTTGCCATGCTCAATCCCATCTTAACCGATCCATGGCAGTATTTGACCACTTGGTTCCAAAATGACAATCCTACGCCATTTCACGTGGTGCATGGGATGACATTTTGGGATTATGGGAACCAGGACCCGACTCTTGCACATTTTTTCAATGGCGCCATGGCTAGCGATGCCCGGTTGATCTCAAGCTTGGTGATTGATGAGTGCAAGAGGGTGTTTCAAGGAGTGGATTCGTTGGTTGACATCGGCGGTGGGACAGGAACGGTGGCCAAGTCCATTGCTGATGCCTTCCTTCATATGAAATGCACTGTACTTGATCTCCCTCATGTAGTTGCTGACCTAAAAGGGAGTAAGAACTTGGAATATGTTGCAGGGGACATGTTTGAGGCTGTTCCTGCGGCCGATGCTATTTTTTTGAAGGAAAATCATCTCATCCTTAGTGATATTATATTGTTAAATACAGATTTCCATTTATAGATCAATACAATATATGTGAAGCAGAGTATGCTTTCCAATTGGACTTTAAAGTATAAACAAATTGGGTCCATAAGTAATTTGATAATTGTCTTAGTATTGATGATTTTGTTTGGTGATTGTGTATGACAAACAGTGGATATTGCATGACTGGAGTGATGAAGAATGCGTGAAAATACTTGAGCGATGTAAAGAGGCAATTACAAGAGAGGGCAAGAAAGGCAAGGTGATTATCGTAGATATGACGGTGGAGAACAAGAATACAGATAAGGAATCTGGGGAAACACAACTTTTCTTCGATATGCTGATGATGGTCTTGGCTACAGGAAAAGAAAGGAATGAGAAAGAATGGGCTAAGCTCTTTTCTGATGCAGGTTTCAGCAACTATAAGATTACTCCCTGTTTGGGTTTAAGGTCTCTCATTGAGGTTTATCCTTGATTTATGATGAAGCACACCTGCTTAATATATTATGTTGGCAGCATGTACAGGGAAATTAATGTTACCTAGTTTATTTAGTATTGTATTAAATGCAAGTTTGTCAATTTGGGAGGTGCTCTGGAAATTCTGTGGAAAATGTTGGAGTTAATTCTTGTTATTGGGGACTTTTGTCTCTTTGCTTAGAACCAGTAATCAACAGGACCTCTTCTAACTATCTAGTTTTCTCTTCGTCATTGGGCACTGCTCAGATTTCTCAAACTCATTTTTTATATTAGACAAACTTTTGATCCCTGTGGTTTATCACTTTTACTACTAAAGTCTTGTGGTTTCTGTGGGAGCAAATATTTTCGTTTCCAATCAGAGCACGCCACGTGGAAAAGAAGATTATCCCGTAAATTGATTAATTAATAAACCAATTTATTTGGTTAATTAATTAATTGGGATAATATCTTAATTATAGGGTATTATCTTATAATTAATAAAGATAATATCGTTAAATCAGATATTATCTTTATTTAAATGAGATAATATCATTAATTCGGATATTATCACAATAAGGGGATATTATCTGAATAATTAATTATCAGATATTATCATAATAAAGAGATGTAATCGAGTCCGACTCAATCTCTACGAAACCCTAGCCCCGAGGCTCCTATAAATAGATGGGTTTATTCATCATTCAAGGGACTTCAAAAACCCTACTTCTAAACCTAGTTCCAAAACCCGAGAAAATACCCGAAGCTCTCTCTCTCCCTCTCCACTCTCCACTCTCCATATTTTCTCCACACGGCTCCGGCCGCCCGGTTTACACTATACAAACTCCGTACCCTTTGCTTACCTATTGTTTTCCTACAAACACTCGAACTAACTTAGGCATCGGAGGGCCTTTGGCCAACACCCCCCGGGTGTGGTCTATTTACTCCAATCTGTTTTACAGGAATCGAGGAAGAGAGAGAAGGAAGATCGAAGGTTCAAGGATCTAGAAGCGAATATTCTCCCGTGAGATTATTTGCACAAACATTTGGTGCTTTCATTGAGAGCGCGAGTTATACTCAACGCGTGCTCAAGGAATCCGTTCCTCCTATTTTCCAATCCACCGAAGCCTTCCAAACAACCATGGTTGGAAGCAAGCGCACGAGGAGCAAGACTGCCGCGATGGCTCAATCCGTGACGGCCCAAAGCTACTCCTCCCACGATCCCGCGATCGACATGGTGGCACCACCACCTTTAGCCGCCATGAACCCGCAACAAACCACCGCGCCACCTGCCGGACCCACAGCTGGGACCACCGCACTAGCCGTTGTCATACCATCTCAAGGCCCCGTGGCCGGATCTGGCTACCTTCATAGCACCGTCGCCGAGCATGGTGGAACCTCCCATCAAGGTGGGCTCACTACCACTGCCGACTTTGGCCCAATCTTGGAGCAACTTTAGCCATTCCCTCCATTGCCTCCGCGCTCGACGCACGCTCCAGCTCACATCTCTAATGAAACCCTAGCCCGTGTGCAATTGGGCTCCACACACTTCTCTCCTCCCGATCCACGAAGTCAAGTAGACCTCAATCTGAGAGTTGACCAGCTAACTCAGAGAATGGATGACCAAAACAATTTGATGAGGCAGCTCCTCAACCAAATAAACTTGGCTCAAAACCTTGGCCTTGGACAGTAGGGTGAAGAGAGAAGGATGGACGAACGCGCCGATATGCAGTTCAATGGGCACCAAGCAGGTCAAGCAGGAGTAAGCAGACAAGGAGATGGACAACAACGTGATCAGCTTGTTGACATGTCGCAAGCATCTGCGAGCCACACTCAGAGCAGACGAAGTCTCCCATCCAGACTGAATTTAAGGACCAATGTGCGCGAAAGGCTAGGCCCACAACCTAGCATCTGTGCTCACCTGGGCCCGCAGGGAAACGTTCTTGAAAGGCTAGGCTCCTAGAGAGGTCAACCTGACGGCCATCACAATGAGGATCGTGAAGAAAGGCGCTCTGCTGCTCGTTCACAGAGAAATGTTCACGAAAGGCTAGGCTCTCAGGGCGGTCAACCAGATAACCCTCATGATGAGGACCGTGAAGAAAGGCGCTCCGCTGCTCGCTCTCGAAGAACCAATTCTCACCACCAAGCGGGGAATACCTCGCAAGCGCAGTCTACCAACACACCGCCTAGGCAGCCCAGCGGAGAAGGTCAACCCTTGCAAACCAACGAAGAAGTCAATCAACGTCGTCCAAATCGCCAAGGTCGCCCACGTGACCGACTAGCCATGCGTGTGGAAGACGTTGAGAAGCTTGTAAATAACAGACTTCGAGACTTAAAGATTGGCGGAAATTTCGAAGATACACTACGCATGGAAGTAGACCGAGCAAATTCCTCACCTTTCACTGCCGAAATCGAGCAGACTACTCCTCCAAAACGATTCTCAACGCCCTCTTTCACATGCTTCCAAGGAGATTCCGATCCTAAAAGCCATCTGAAGCATTTCAAGAGCCTTATGATCCTCTACAAAGCTGAAGACGCGCTAATGTGCAAGGTGTTTGCAATGACTTTGCGAGGAGCAGCTCAGGACTGGTTCCATACCTTGCCCTCCGGGTCGATCAGCAGCTTCAAGGAGCTTGCTTATGTCTTCACCAAAGAGTACACTTCTTACCGGACAATCAAGAAGAACCCTGACCATCTGTACAACCTGCGCAAGAAGCCCAACGAATCTCTTCGAGATTACATCAAGAGATTCAAAGCAGAAAAGGCTAACATTGTAGGATGCGATGACCGAATCGCGTCCTCTGCATTCAAGAAAGGTCTTCCAGCTGAGCACGACTTATACTGCGAGCTGACTATCACTCCCAGCCAGACTCTGGCAGAGGTCTTGGCGACCGCGGAACGCTACGCACTCTGGGATGACGATCGAATCGCCGCGAAGAAGTCCACCGAGCAGGAAGATTAGCCAACCAAGCGGGCAGGCCAAAGAAGCGACAGGTTTAGCAGCAAGGACAAAGACAAACGTAGGTCGCACCCACAAGGAGACACTACGACAAAAGGAGAACTACACCAAGTTCTCCATCCCTATACATCAAATTTTAGCCCAAGTGAAGGACAAACCTTGGGTAAAAAGACCGCCACCCTTGAAAGGAGATCCGGATAAAAGGGATACTAGAAAGTATTGTGCCTTCCATGCGACGCACGGGCACAATACGAATAATTGCTTTGCTTGGAAAGCGCACCTCGAAGAACTCGTAAGAGAAGGACACTGCACGGAATTCATCGCGAAGCAGGCCATCTAGTGAATCGAGGACCGCGATGCCGCTAAGGAGCCACCTCAAAAAGTCATAAGTATTAACACAATCCTAGCCGACTTAGAGGAATCCGGGCTGACCAGCAAAGAAAAGAAGAGGAAGATCAAACAGGCCACTGTGATCTCCCAGGTCTCCACTAGTCTCCCACTGGCATAAGACGATCCCATGATCGGCTTCCAAAAGAAAGATCTAATCGGCCTCAATCTGCCACACAACGATGCCCTTGTCATCAGCATTCAAATCGCTCAGGCCATGGTCGATCGAATCCATGCAGACGAGGGCAGTGCGGCCAATATCCTACAATTGGCAGTCATCCAGCAGATGGGCTTAGAGACAAAGATCAACAAATCAGCTAGGTCACTAACCGGCTTCAATGGCGCAACAACGGTTACCGTGGGCACGATAGATCTCGACGTCTACTCCCCACCTGTAATCAGCTCGCAAACATTCATGGTCATTGATGAAGTCTCACCCTACAATGGCATTCTGGGCAGACCATGGATCAGCAAGATCAACGCCATCACCTCTGCCACACATCAGAAAATCCGCTACCCTATCCCTGGGGGCGGTATCGGTCAGATCAACAGTGATCAGGCAATGGCGAGGAAATGCTCAGCTCAAGGGCTGAAGAGAAGCAAGCAGACACAGTTCCTCCCTGTAAATCAGGTAGATATGAAGGGAGTAGAGCAACCAGAGGAGAAGGCAAATCCTGTTCCTGACGGCCGAGCTGACCAGAAAGGAAAGGGAATAGCTACTCCCCAATAGCAATCAAAGAATCAGGACCAAGTTGAGGGAATCCGTCCGGAGGTCTCTCCTGAAGAAGGATGGAAGCCCGAAGAGGACGTTGAGCTAGTACCCCTTGATCTTGACAAGCCAGAGAGAAAAGCGCGGATCGGCTCGCGCCTAAGCCAGGAGGAAAAGGCAGAGCTTGCAGCCTTCCTCCAGAATAACAAGGACGTATTCGCATGGTCTCCATCCGACATGCCAGGCATTGATCCCCAGATCATCTGCCATCGCCTACACGTCAACCGAGCAATCAAGCCTGTAGCGCAGAAGAGACGCAACTTTGCCCCCGAGCGGGTTGCCATCATTGAAGCCGAGATCGACAAGCTCCTAGCTGCCGGTTTCATTGAAGAAGTTTCCTACGCAGAATGGCTGGCGAACGTTGTTTTAGTAGCAAAGAAAGATAAAGGCATGTGGAGAGTGTGCGTTGACTACACCGACCTCAATAAGGCATGCCCTAAAGACAACTTTCCATTGCCAAGAATTGATTAGCTCGTCGATTCAACTTCCGGCAATCAACTGCTAAGTTTCATGGACGCCTACTCCGGCTACAATAAAATCATGATGTACGAAGATGATAAAGCAAAGACCTCTTTCATCATCGAAAGAGGTACATACTGCTACAAAGTCATGCCCTTTGGGCTGAAGAACGCCGGAGCAACCTACCAAAGGCTAGTAAACAAAATTTTCAAGGAGCAAATCGGTAAAACTATGGAGGTCTACGTAGACGACATGTTAGTCAAAGCTCCCCAGCGAGCAGACCACATCACAAACCTCGCCGAGGCATTCAGCCTGCTCCGAAAATACAACATGAAGTTGAACCCGAGCAAATGCACATTCGGAGTCTCGTCTGGCCGATTCCTAGGATACTTAGTCACCCAAAGAGGAATTGAGGCACATCCGAATCAAATCAAGGCTATACTCAACATGAAGTCACCTGCCACAACAAAGGAGATACAAAGTCTAACGGGTAGAGCAGCAACTCTCAACCGATTTCTCTCGAGATCTACTAACAAGTGCAGGCCATTCTTCAAAGCCTTGAAGAAAGGACATAAGGACAAGTGGGATGACGAATGCGAAGTAGCTTTTCAAAACTTGAAAACCTACCTCACTACACCTCCCCTACTCTCAAAACCGATACCAGGCGAAGACTTGTACATCTACCTGGCGGTGTCCGACTCAGCCGTCAGCTCAGCTCTCATCCGAGAAGAGCTGGGGGCACAACATCCGTTATTCTACACTTCAAAAGCTCTCCTCGATGCAGAGACTCGCTACCCGAAAATGGAGAAGCTCATTTTTTCGCTTGTAGTTTCTGCAAGAAAGCTAAGGCCCTACTATCAAGCGCACCGGATAATTGTCATGACAGAATTTCCTTTGAGATCGATCCTCCACAGCCCCGACGCCTCTCAGCGACTCATGAAATGGGCTATCGAACTCAGACAATACGACCTCCTCTACCGGCCGAAAACCGCTATAAAAGCTCAGGCTTTAGCAGATTTTGTTGTAGAGTTTACTCTGACAGCCGAAAAAGAGAAGCTGGTCACGAAAAGTAAGGAAAAAGCATACGATACCTCCCCCACCGATTCAAACCTACCTAACGACATGTGGCAGTTACATGTAGACGGAGCGTCAAATCACAAAGGAGCGGGGGCAGGCGTCGTCATAATCACCCCAGATGGAACTTTGTTGGAACAAGCCATCACACTAGGCTTTCCTGCTTCAAACAACGAGGCAGAATATGAGGCATTGCTCGCCGGACTACGCCTAGCAAAAGAACTGTCGGTCAAAAGATTGGCCATCTACTCAGACTCCCAGCTGATCACGAATCAAGCCTCAGGCGAGTACATGGCGAAACATCCGAGAATGATCCAGTACCTCGACAAAGTCCAAGGACTTTTGAAAGAATTCCCTACTTTCACCATCCAACAAGTTCCACGGGCGGAGAACACTCATGCAGATGCGCTGGCAGGCCTAGGATCAGCGCTGGACACTCAGTTCAAACGCTCCATCCCGGTAGAACACCTTGACCGGCCAAGCATCGAAGAAATAGAGCCAATCGACTCAATGCAGATCGATGAAGACCCCAGCTGGCAAGACCCCATCATCGACTACTTGGTGAATGGAAATCTTCCGTCGGATAAGTCCGAGGCTAGGAAGGTCCAACAGAAAGCCGCGAGATACTACATGCAAGGCGCCAAGCTTATTCGCAGATCATACTCCGGCCCTCATCTCACCTGCATAAAATACCCTCAAACACTTGAGGTCCTCTACAAAATTCACGACGGCGAGTGTGGCAACCACTCTGGAGGCAGGTCACTCGCCCAGAAGGCTCTAAATATAGGCTATTTTTGGCCTACCATGCGCCATGACTCGACCGAGTATGTCAAAAGATGTGATCGCTGCCAACGGTACAAACCGGTTCCTAACCTGCCTGCCGAAGTCTACCATCCGCAGAACAGTCCGTGGCCTTTCATGCAATGGGCCATCGACTTAGTGGGCCCCATGCCAATGGCACCAGCTAATAAAGAAATGATGATCGTCGCCACTGATTACTTTACTAAATGGATCGAGGCCGAAGCTCTATCCTCTACTAAAGAAGCTGACGTGGAACGATTCATCTGGAGAAACATCATCGCCTTCTTCAAACAATACGGCATTAAACAGCATCTGTCTACCCCTAGATATCTTCAGGGCAATGGCCAGGCTGAGACATCCAACAAAATAATATTGGATTGCCTAAAGAAGCGATTAGAAGGCGCCGAAGGGAAATGGGTAGACGAGCTCCCTGGAGTACTATGGGCTTATCGCACTACCAAACGAAGATCAACTGGCGAAACCCCGTTTTCCCTCGCCTATGGAACTGAAGCGATCATCCCTCCGCACGTCACTGTCCCCTCCATAGGTATTGAAGTGGGCAGTATTGAGCAGAACTCCGAGCAGATGAGGTTCAACCTTGACTTACTTGAAGGAGAGCACGAGAAGGCCATAGTTCGAGTCGCCTCCTATCAACAACGGTTGAAGTCTTACTACGACAAAAGAGCCAAGGTCAGACAATTTCAACCAGGCAACCTTGTGCTAAGAAAGACCTTCATCACTGCGCAAGGACAAGGGTCCAAAAAGATGAAACCCAATTGGGAAGGCCCTTACATGATCAGCCGGTCTGGGGGTAGAGGAAGCTACACGCTCGACACCATGGAAGGGAAGGAGATTCCATGACAATGGAATGTCTGCCACCTCCAAAGATACTATCCACGACGCTTCTTCCTACTCGCTCAGTCCCCAGCAGATTACTGAACTCTGCACATTTCTGAAGAAGAGAAGCAAACTACTACAAATTCCAGAATGTGCCACAACAAAAGACAGTTGCCCATAAGCAGCATCCTTCGGGAGACGCAGGGCGACAACCAGAAGCGTCCTTTGGGAGACGCAGCCCGCAAAGAAGCGTCCTAAGGGAGACGCAGGGTGCGCCAGGTATTTCCTAAGGGAAGTATCTAGGTTCCTATCCGTTTCCTAAGGGAGGCAGGATAAATCATACAGTTGCCCATAAAAAGCGTCCTAAGGGAGACGTAGGGCGACAACCAGAAGCGTCCTTCGGGAGACGCAGCCCGCAAAGAAGCGTCCTAAGGGAGACGCAGGGTGCGCCAGGTATTTCCTAAGGGAAGTATCCAGGTTCCTATCCGTTTCCTAAGGGAGGCAGGATAAATCATACAGTTGCCCATAAAAAGCGTCCTAAGGGAGACGCAGGGCGACGACCAGAAGCGTCCTTCGGGAGACGTAGCCCGCAGAGCAGCATCCTAAGGGGGCTGCAGGGTGCGCTGGGAATTTCCTAAGGGAGGTATCCAGGTTCCTATCCGTTTCCTAAGGGGGGCAGGATAGTCATACAGTTGTCCATAAGCAGCGTCCTAAGGGAGACGCAAGGTGCGCCAGGAATTTCCTAAGGGAGGTATCCAGGTTCCTATCCGTTTCCTAAGGGAGGCAGGATAGTCATATAGTTGCCCATAAAAAGCGTCCTAAGGGAGACGCAGGGAAACGACCAGAAGCATCCTAAGTTTTCTCCGAAAAAATGCAGAATACGCCCGGAATCCCTCATGAGGGACCCCGGCTTTTGCAAAAATCATAAGGGGAAATGTACAGCCAAGACACTAGCCGGTTACTCAAGCAGTTCACAAGACAATATGCAGATTGAAGTTGAAATGATAACTGAAATTTCCATAGCAAAGTGACCAACCGGCCAAGTTCAAACAAAAAGAAGATGGTCAAACAAGACCAATTATTCTAAACAAAAAGCAGACTACAAAAGCTGAAAAGTAATAAAGGAGTCTTCATCTACTCCGAAACGCCGGCAGGGGATCCTTGATCTGCAGCCTCTTCAGCGTCCACCTGATCAGCCAAGCTCTCAGCAGATCCGCATGCCTGATCTATGACGTCTGCCACCACACTCATCGACACGTCTCCGGACGTAGGCCAAACGGGCCACTCTCATCGACACGTCTCCGGACGTAGGCCAAACATGCCTGCATCCTCTACAAGGCTGGACTTGTTCACCTTGAGATCAGCCGCTGACATTGCAAAAGAACCCTTTGCCCGAGCATAAGACTTTCTTGCTTTCTTAGCCTCTGCCAACCTCACCTTCAAAGGAGTTGGCAATGACGAATCAACTCCATGCTTGACTGCTCGTGACTCAAATAGCTGGATCATGACGGTTTGGTGGATAAGCAGACCTCCCAGGTGAACTAGATCGCACACAGACTACTTCACGGAGCAGATCACGATCTCCAAACTCATCAGCAAGAGGCTTAAGGGAAACATCCCTAATATTGCGCATACAGCTCCTACATGAGTCTTCTCGGCATAAGGGAACTATGGCTTCTTCCTCAATGGAGACACATTCCTCGCCTGTGATGAAGTAGCTTGAGTTCTCGAAGACTTGACATCAGTCTTCCTCTTTTAGGGGAGTTCTGCAGAACACTCCTCCTGTCTAGCAGGCAGATCATCAGGGTCCGGACCATCCTGCTTCCATCTCTCGACATCCTCGGCAGGGGGCAGTCCACTGACTTCCTCCCGATACTCGCTCAGTAGGCACCAGAGGCCACCGCCTCTCCAACCGTCTTCGACCGCCAGTCACGACGACAACCAGCCTAGTCCTACCAAGCTGGTCCTCGCAGCGAAAAAATATACGTGCTCAACTTACCTTGTGTTTGTGCCTAATAAATCACGGCCATGAATTGGCCGAGGGAACCCCTCTTCTCGGCCCCGTCTCTCTCTCGATAGGCTAAAGCGCAGCGTTTTGCCAGGAAGCTTGGCATTCCAGAGAAGCAAGAGAAAAATTGCTAAGGCACGATCATCTCGGCCTCGATTATAGGCCGAGGCCGAGCTCGAGCAAAATCACGACCAAAAGCATTAAAGTCAGATCATCACGTAACAGCAGGGTCCCACGCTCCATTTAATGAAGCAAGGTCTCTGTTTATTGCAGCAAACCCACTGGCCAAGAATAAACATTTAATGCACGAGGGAAGATGGGAAGTGATTGGAGTCAGGGTTTGGTGACAGGGATCAGAGTGATTAGACGCC
The DNA here is from genome assembly GCA_020521455.1 of Prunus kanzakura. Classification (NCBI taxonomy): domain Eukaryota; kingdom Viridiplantae; phylum Streptophyta; class Magnoliopsida; order Rosales; family Rosaceae; genus Prunus; species Prunus kanzakura. Next base: position 565,617 of record BPUM01000803.1, on the reverse strand, counting down.
AACATTCTCACAAAGCTCTTGGTGGTTTGAGAGATTAGGTGACCAGCCACCAGAGCAATAAATGCGTCTCCACGGCCAGAAGCGTAGAACCCACGATCAGGGCAGCGGCCGAGATTCACCGGGATTCATGGGGTCACACCACCATACTTCACGATCCCAAATGTCGATTTGACTACCCACTTGCGCTAATCAGGCTCCACCATGCAGATTTTCAGCCTCGATTACCCCTCTAGGAACTCTGCCTATAAATACAAGACTCAGGACCACTTTCAAGAGGTTCAAACACTAAACCAAAGCCTCCCACGGAGCAACTTATATTTTCCTGTAATGCACTTTCAATATCTTTATTTGCTTTTCTAGGAGTAGTGTTAGTCTGTAAGGAAAATCCATTCATCAATATATCATACGACCCTTGGTTTTCAAGGCGCCGGAGCACCACCTCTGTTATTCGCTCACTCACCCCATATATCATACGACCGCCGCTCATTGAGCAGCGCGCCGGAGCACCGCCCTAAAACCCACCGACACCACCACTCAACGGCCTTGTAGTTCAGGCCGTGAACCTAACAGCCGAGACTAGTTCCTCTCTCGGCTACAATCGTTTGATTAGAAGACGAGTTCAAACAGGCGCACCATCTAAACACTTTCACCCACTTCAAACATCTCGACGCACGGTAGACCGTGCTGGCACGCCCGCGCACAACCGCACTGCACCCAAAAGCAGGAAACCGCGTGTCAACGCATCTCCCCTCGGCCCGAACTCCAGGCCGTGAGATTTGCGCGGCAGACACTTTTGGCACGCCCAGTGGGACCCTTGTCAAAAACTTATGGTGGAAACCAGGGCACAGGCAAAGCTCAAGAACAAAGCAGTCGAAATGACTTCTGAGACTCCTGAGTCCACTTCACTAATCACCGAGGCCGAACATTCGGTCGGGATCTCAGCCAGCGTTCCAATAGCGACGGATCTCTCGGCCGAGTCCATACAGGAATAAGCAGTAGTGGAGGAACTGATGTCCAAGCAGCCCTACAGAATAGAGACATCCTTTATGGCCGCAATGGACAGATTCTCCTCGGAGCTGCGAACGCTTTTTCAGGAGAGAATGCCGGTAACCTCGCCCACGACGCCTCCCAGAGCCGGACAGAGGAGCCAAGAGCGCGAGAGAATCGAGCCCTATGGCGAAAGCAGCAGCCTCGGTGTCCCGGCCCACACCCAAGTATCAGGCTACGGCCAGCATTCTTTGCCGCCGACAAACAGCTGGGGGCAATCCCAGCCCACGTGGGCGAGCCCTGGACCGAGTTACTCGGCAGAAACGACGCGCGGGCCACTCCATGCTTTGGCCGTATCACTAGGGCACAACAGCCTCGTGCATCCTGCAACCCATCCACTCGGCCCAGTTCACACTGCGGCCGTCCATACTCATCCAGGTCCAAGCAACGCGACCGCCGTATCATCACAACAGTACGGCCAGAGCAATCCGACCGTCTCCCCATCATTGCAGGCGGCGTTGTTACCGCTAGGCTCTCACCATCACTACGAGTCGGCCGTTCCAGCGTCAACACATACGCCCCTGGTCCAAACCCACGGCGCTCATTTGGCGTCGACCAGCTCGGTCATTCAGGCCGAGCCCCTTGTTCAAATGGCCCCGCAGATAAGGCCACAAAACGACATGCAGCAGGTCCCGCGGCCGTATGCGGCCCAGCAGGAGGCACCACCTCAGGGACTCCGACTCGAGGACGTCCGGCGGATGATCGAAGACGGCCTAGCCCAGCGGCGGCCGGACATGCCGAGATATACTAGGCCATATCCACCAGAGATCGACCAGATCCCTCTTCCCCGGAACTATCGATTACCAGAATTCATGCTATTCTCCGGGGATGGGCAGACCTCCTCCATTGAACACATAGGCCGTTTCACGGCCCAGTGCGGAGATGCCGATTCGGACGCCCAGAAGCTCCTTTTATTTGTCCATTCTTTGACCGGCGCGACATTCTCTTGGTTTATAAACCTCCCGCCGAACTCAATAAGGGATTGGTCTGATATGGAAAGAGTGTTCCACGAACATTTCTATCAGACCAACCGAGAGATAACGGTCGCCGAGCTGGCAAGGATGAGCCAGGCGTCGGACGAATCACCTCGCGATTACCTACAACGATTCAAAACATGTAGGAATTGGTGCCGCACGAACCTACCAGAGAGGGAGTTCGTCAAGATGGCCGAAGAAGGATTGGAATTCGAGTACCGGAAGAAATTCCAGGGGATCGAATTCCAGGATATGCATGACTTGACCAACAAGGTGGACAGGTATGCGTCCTTGTTAAAAGAGGAGATGCAGAAGAAGACGGCCTCCACAGGGACCTACTACAGAAACCCCATCGTCAGCTACGCTGAAGCGGACGGCTCTGCAGGGGCCGAGGGCGACGAGGTAGAGATGAGCTCGGCCGAAGTCAACATAGACAAACCCTTCGTCTGCAAAGGGCTTGTTAAAACTGACAATAGCCGTACGAAAATCCTCGACGCCAAGTTTGTAACGCGGGAAACGAAGGCCTACACTTTTGATCTGATGAGGGCCGAGGCTATCTTCGACCTGCTATTGGCCGAGAAAAAGGTCAAGTTGTCTTTCGGCCACAAAATCCCGAAACCCGATGAGCTCAAAGGGAAGACGTTTTGCAAATACCACAGTTCTTGGTCTCACAACACCAACAACTGCGTTGTTCTGCGAGACGTCATCCAGAAATTGATAGACGAAAAGAAGCTTCAGTTTTCGGAGAAGGCGGCCATGCAAGTTGACTCCAAGCCGTTCCCCCCACCTGTCGTCAACATGGTTGACGCCCAACTCCCAGTCGGGTATAGGGAAACTCGGTGGACGGCGAAAGAGAAGGGGCCATTGGCCGAGTTGAAGCCACTTCTGTGTGAGCGTTGCAAACATGAGATCGGCCAGTCCAGACCGCAGGAGAACAAGAGAAAGACTGTCGAGCCGTCTCAACCAACCATGAAGAAGTTTAGCGACCAGCATGACGGCCGGCCTGCCAGCAGGGCGATTTTCGACCGATTGGGGGCACAAACACACGGTATCTCGATGGGACCCAGGGACGAGGCCGCCCCTAGGCCATTTAAAACTTTCAAACCACCAGTCATGCGGGATGACTGCTGGTACCATGCACGGCCTGGGGGCAGAGCCGAGCCACTGACAAAGACCCAGCTGAGGAGAATGCAGAGACAGGTTCAGCATGCTAGAATGCAAACGACCGAGGTCGAAGGCTCCAAACGCCAAAAGAAAATGGCAGCTGCAGACGGGCCGCCATCCACTCCAATCACCCCCTCGCCGTCAAAAGTGGCCAATATCAAGCCTCCAAGGACATGGCGCCCAAGGCAGGGCGAGAGTCCCCGTGAAACGGCGGCCATTTCGGTTCCGCCGAAGGCTGCGGCCTTGGAGAAAATAGACGAGGGTATCGTCGATATTTACCGTGGAAGGGGCCCCCCATTCTCGGCCAATGGTTTATCTTTTCTCAAAGAATTCCACAAAGATCACTCGGCCACGGACCTCTACGGCATGACCCCTGAGAGCCGAGAAATCGTGGAGTTGGCCCTTAAAAACACAAAGGCAGAGGGGCTCCTCATCACCAGCAGTTCTGACTCGGCCATTAAGGCCGTATACCAGGCAAACAGGGAAGCCAGAGCGAAAGGTCTGCCAAATTACCAGCCCAACCTCGGCGGATCAGAAGCTAAAATCCCCTTCAGTAAGGGCGATTTGGAATATCTCCGCCAGTATTTCACTGTGACCCCGGCGGACACTATCTTTGGCCTCACGACCGAGGAGAAAGCCCGGGTGAGCCGCCTGGACGATTACTTGACGGCCAGGGACACCTTGGCGAAGGCTAGACAGGCCCTCAAGGGGGAGATAGAGGCCTCAGAGCCTCCTAAAACCAAGACATCTACAGCCGATATCCCGGGGACCGCCGGGCCCATGTTCGAGGGTTTCGGTGATCTTTTCTTCGGGCATGATGCCGAAGACGACCCCACTTTAGGAATTTCCGACGAAGAATATGAGGGGATCCTCGGGATGGTCGAGGAGGAAGTTCTCGCCAAAGACGGCCGTCAGGCCGAGGAAGAAGCTGGCCGGGGAAACCCGCGGAAGCCGGAGGAGTTCAGCATCAACATGGTCTTGGTACTACCGTCCGAGTTTTCGGCCCCAGGAGGGCAGACGAACGGCCTGGATGACGACGTGGCCGAGGAGCAGCTTGATCAGAGGCCAAAAACGAAAGAAGAACTATTGGCCAAAGCATTTAACGAAGTCATACCTAGGGACGAGCCGAACAAATATCGACACCTCAAACCGTTATACATCTCGGCTCATGTTGAGGGGGTGCCTGTGTCCAAGGTTTTCGTCGACTGTGGGGCGACGGTCAACATCCTTTCGTATTCTTTGATGAGGAAGCTGGACAAGTCAAAAGAAGACCTCATCCCCAGCGATGTCCTCATGAGTAGCTTCTTCGGTGACAAGTCTAAAACCATTGGCGTGTTGCCATTAAAAATTACCGTGGCCGATCAAACAAGAGTCGCGGCCTTCTAAGTGGTCAAATCCAGCGTCGACTACAACATATTGCTCGGCCGTGACTGGATCCACCAGTCTGGGTGTATACCGTCCTCCCTCTTCCAACTATTGTTCTTTTGGGACGACCAGAAGGTGTCTATACACCCGACCGACGAAAAACCTTTTGAGGCCAACGCCGTGCAAGCTCGGATTTACGACGACGACGTTGGATGGGTTGTCCTTACCGGCCACGATGCAAACGGCCGGCCGACTAGAACAACGGCCCAGAAGGTACTGGAATTGGGCACCGAGAATATCCGACAGGATTCGGCGCGCGAAGTATTGATCGACCTCACCAGCCTTTAGATGACAGACAAGGCCACTAAAGAAGAAGGAGTGGCGGCCGTGAATGATTTGGTGGAAAGATTGTTGGAACATTGGGCGGAGGAGTCTTTACGGCCGAATTCGCCAATCAACTTGATCGAATTCCTCCATGAATCAGACGAGACGGACGTTTTGACTTTGGACGACCTGGAAACGGCACCCGCCGAGATGGAGGACGACTACCCTGAAGTCCAGGACCCTTTGTTGGAAATAAATGTAGGGTCAGAGGTCGAACCACGGCCTCTTTTTGTAAGCCATCTTTTGGATCCTGAGTTGGCGGCCGAAATTATCGGCCTGCTCCATGAATATAATGATTGTTTGGCTTGGGATTATCATGAGATGCCAGGTTTACCAAGGAGTTTGGTCGAGCATGAATTTAAAATCAAGGAGGGGTTCAAGCCGTTCCAACAGCCACCAAGGCGTTTCTCGACCGAGGTCCAGCTCAAAGTTAAGGAGGAAATTGAGCGGCTCCTTAAAGCCGGCTTCATCCGAACGGCCCGGTACGTCGAGTGGTTGGCCAACATCGTACCGGTATTGAAAAGGACTGGGGCTTTGAGGGTTTGCACCGATTATAGAAATCTAAATCTCCCCAAGGACGAGTACCCTATGCCCATGTCAGACCTCCTGGTAGATGGGGCCGCAAAGCACGAACTCTTGTCTTTCATGGACGGCCATGCAGGTTACAATCAAATTTTCGTAGCCGAGAAAGATGTCCACAAAGCGGCATTTAGGTGTCCAGGAGCTATCGGAACCTATGAATGGGTAGTCATGCCGTTCGGCCTAAAGAATGCCGGCGCGACATATCAGCGAGCTATGAACCTGATTTTTCACGACCTGATAGGCCGGACCGTTGAAGTCTACATCGACGACGTAGTTGTAAAATCCCCATCTAAGGCCGACCACGTGGGACATCTCCGGCAGGCTTTTGACCGAATGCGGGCGCATGGTTTAAAAATGAACCCGAAGAAATGTGCTTTCGGCGTCACCGCCGGGAATTTCCTCGGTTTCTTGGTCCACCAACGGGGAATCGAGGTAGATAAGAATAAAGCTATGGCCATTATGGCGGCTCCTCCGCCGAGGACCAAGAAAGAGCTCCAGTCTTTCCTCGGCAAGGTCAACTTTTTAAGACGATTCATATCAAATCTGGCAGGGAAAATCCGGCCGTTGTCTCCTCTGCTCAAGCTAAAAGACACCGAACGATTCATTTGGGGGGCAGAGCATCAGGCGGCCCTTGACGACATTAAGAAATATTTATCTCAGCCGCCGGTCCTTATATTTCGGCGTCAGAAGGCTCTATCGGCTGTCTGCTGGCTCAGAACAACGAGTCTGGGCGAGAGCAAGCGGTGCACTATCTAAGCCGTACCCTTAACATGGCCGAACTGAACTATTCGCCGATCAAGAAGTTATGCCTAGCACTTTATTTCGTGGCCACCAAGTTGCGGCATTACATGCTTCCGTTGGTCGTCCAGATTATCTCCAAGACCGACCTTATGAAGTACATGCTCACTCGGCCGATTATACACGGCCGAATTGGGAATTGGACGATGGCATTGTCCGAGTTTACCTTTCAATATGTGGCTCAGAAGTCGGTCAAGGGTCAGGCTTTGGCCGATTTCTTGGCTCATCACCCGTCCCAGAGGCAGGAGGAAGAGTTGGAGGTTGAGATCGGCATGGCCCAGATGGAAAAGAATTACTGGACCATGTTCTTCGACGGGTCCAGTACCGAGGCCAGGTCAGGGGCCGGGGTCGTAATTGAATCCCCTCAGGGGCAAAGGTGGCAGTTCGCATTCCAACTCGACTTCAAATGCACCAACAATCAGGCCGAATACGAAGCACTCATCATCGGTCTCGAAATTTTGAAAGAAATGAAGGCGACCCGCGTTTTGGTCTATGGTGATTCTCAGCTCGTGATTAACCAACTAACCGGGGAATACCAATGCACGAGCGAGAATTTGGCCATGTATTACGTAACGGCCCTCAACACGGCCGATGAGTTCTCCAGAATTTCCTTTGTTCATGTACCGCGCGCCGAGAACCATGAGGCCAATGAGATGGCCCAGGTATCGTCAGGCGTAAACATCCCAAACATCGACTACGATCGCGTGATAAGGATCGAGAGGCGTACCTTGCCAGCTTTGGCCGAACGTGGGACGGCAACGCAAGTGTCTTCGGCCGATGTTACCGATGAGGTCGACACGGACGAAGCCGATTGGCGCTACCCCATAGTAAAATATTTACGTGACCCTTCTGGCAGCCATGAAAGGACTACACGGTTCTGAGCTCGGTGTTATCTGATTTATCAGAATGAGCTGTATCGAAAGGGGTCAGACGGTTTATTGCTCCTATGTCCCAACGCCGAAGACATCAAGGTCATCATGATCGAGTCTCACGAAGGGATTTGCGGCGCTCACCAGTCTGGCGTCAAGATGAGGTGGTTGGTCCGGAGGCACGGCTATTACTGGCCGACCATTTTGAAGGATTGCATAGAATATGCGAAGGGATGTGTCAAGTGTCAAATCTCCGGCCGATGCCTTCCACCCGGTTACCAAACCTTGGCCGTTCAGAGGGTGGGCCGTGGATATCATCGGTAAAATCCATCTGGCCGCGTCCAACCAACATGCATGGATTTTGGTGGCAATCGACTATTTTACCAAGTGGGTCGAGGCCGAGTCCTATCAGTCAATATCCAGCGCACAAGTGATCAAATTCTTTGAGAATCACATCATCCATCGGTTCGGTATTCCAGAAACGATCACGACCGATAACGGCCCGGTATTCGCGTCAGCCGAAACGCGGGAGTATACCGAGAGAATGGGAATCAAATTGATCCACTCAACGCCTTATTATCCCCAGTCTAACGGACAGGCCGAGGCGAGCAACAAGGTAATCAAGGGCATCCTTGAGAAACCTAGGGCGTGGCACGATTTACTTCCCGAAGCCCTTTGGGCTTACCGAATTTCAAAGCGATCGGCCACGGGCACGTCTCCTTACGCCTTAACCTACGGTCACGACGCCATCGTTCCTATGGAATTAAGGGTTCGGTCTCTTCGTGTGACTGAGCAGCTTGGGCAAGAAGGGAAGGATTACACGCAGGCCATGGTTCAAGAATTGGAAGACTTGGAACAATCCAGACTCAATGCTTATAACTTAATGCAGGCACAGAAGCAGATTGCGGCGAGAGCTTATAACAAGAAGGTTAAGCAAAAGACTTTCGCCGAAGGCGACTTAGTATGGCGAGCCGTGCTTCCTATCGGGACGAAGGACCCTCGTTTCGGCAAATTCTCGCCCAATTGGGAAGGGCCGTTCATTATTGAACAAATCCTTGGCCGAGGTGCATTTCAGTTAAAAGACAGGGATGGAGAATTGCACAATTTACCGATCAACGGCCAATATTTAAAAAGATACATCCCATCATTATGGGAGATGGCCGTGAAAAAGTTATGAAAGAATGCAACACAACAAGGATGGACCAAAATTCATACTTCATTTTATTCATTGTTTAAAGGGGGACACGTTTACAAGGAAACGGCCAGGTCATGGCCGGGTGCAAACACATAAGGAAAATCAAATCCTAAATCCACGCGCAACGGCTCCATGGTCTTCTTGCTAGGCAGTCAGACACGTTCCTGCTTGAAGCCGTATCCCCGCCACTCCTACCGGCGTCAGCCTCGGCCAGAAACCTCGGCCAGCCTAAAACAAGGGCCGTCACTCCGGCCATGTAAAGCGAAAGCGCATGAAGGAGGCTAAGAGGAAGGGCCGTTACTTCGACCATGGCAGGGGCCGCCATTCCGAACATGGAAAGCAACCGCCACCCCGGACATGGTAAGCGGTCGCCATTCCGGCAGTGGCGGCGGCCATCATTCAGGCCATGGCAGCAATTGTCACTCTGGACATGGTAAGCGGTCGTCATTCTGGCTGTGGTAGGAGCCATCATCTCAGCCATGGTAAGGGCCGTCACTCCAGCCATGGATGCAACCGGGGTACTCGGCCAAATGAGCTCGGCCACGTTGGAATCATCGTACCAGGCCCTCCCATCCTCATCAAACTGCCGAGTCATTAGGACCCGGCCAAACTGCTGAGTCAGGGGACTCAGCAGACATGGCTCCCTGACTTTGGAAGGGCTCCAGTAAGGGCCATTAGAGCAGGTTGAAACGAGGAAGGACGAAGCCCAGAAATCAAAGGAAGGCGCCAGAGTGTTCAAAACGAGAGGAAGAATTGCTGAATGTTGGAAAGGTTTCAAACTTATGTATGCTAAGGAAACTGGGGAAGGCCAGTGTGAACTTTCGAAGAGCATAAACTCAGAAATTTTTGGAGTGTGAAGAAAATGCGAAGGAGTTGGGTTTTTATACTCATACTGGAATTCGAGATGAGGCGGTATGATCCTCGTGAAACGAAACGGCCTGACAGCGCATTCAGAGCACGCGAAATTATGACAGAAACTTGGCGGCCGGCGTTTCGATTAGCAGAGCAGAATAATGGCTCGTGCGAATTAAGAGCACGATGACATGTCGAAAGCCCAGAGACCGTCGTTTCACTTGACAAAACGAAGCGACACCCTGGGCAAATAATGACCTGCACGACGTGTTTGAGGCATTAAATGCGCCGATTGGCCTGCGCATTTAATGCCCCAGTTGTCAATCACTTCAGAAGGAATGCTAAGGGTCCATCCCTTGGAATCCATTCGGCCCCTACTCGCGCCGAGGCCGAAGAATCCAGGAATGTGGGGGCAATGTTTGTGCCTAATAAATCACGGCCATGAATTGGTCGAGGGAACCCCTCTTCTCGGCCCCGTCTCTCTCTCGATAGGCTAAAGCGCAGCGTTTTGCCAGGATGCTTGGCATTCCAGAGAAGCAAGAGAAAAATTGCTAAGGCACGATCATCTCGGCCTCGATTATAGGCCGAGGCCGAGCTCGAGCAAAATCACGACCAAAAGCATTAAAGTCAGATCATCACGTGACAGCAGGGTCCCACGCTCCATTTAATGAAGCAAGGCCTCTGTTTATTGCAGCAAACCCACTGGCCAAGAATAAGCATTTAATGCACGAGGGAAGATGGGAAGTGATTGGAGTCAGGGTTTGGTGACAGGGATCAGAGTGATTAGACGCCAACATTCTCACAAAGCTCTGGGTGGTTTGAGAGATTAGGTGACCAGCCACCAGAGCAATAAATGCGTCTCCACGGCCAGAAGCGCAGAACCCACGATCAGGGCGGCGGTCGAGATTCACCGGGATTCATGGGGTCACACCACCATACTTCACGATCCCAAATGTCGATTTGACTACCCACTTGCGCTAATCAGGCTCCACCATGCAGATTTTCAGTCTCGATTACCCCTCCAGGAACTCTGCCTATAAATACAAGACTCAGGACCACTTTCAAGAGGTTCAAACACCAAACAAAAGCCTCCCACGGAGCAACTTATATTTTCCTGTAATGCACTTTCAATATCTTTATTTGCTTTTCTAGGAGTAGTGTTAGTCTGTAAGGAAAATCCATTCATCAATATATCATACGACCCATGGTTTTCAAGGCGCCGGAGCACCACCTCTGTTATTCGCTCACTCACCCCATATATCATACGACCGCCGCTCATTGAGCAGCGCGCCGGAGCACCGCCCTAAAACCCACCGACACCACCACTCAACGGCCTTGTAGTTCAGGCCGTGAACCTAACAGCCGAGACTAGTTCCTCTCTCGGCTACAATCGTTTGATTAGAAGACGAGTTCAAACAGGCGCACCATCTAAACACTTTCACCCACTTCAAACATCTCGACGCAAGGTAGACCGTGCTGGCACGCCCGCGCACAACCGCACCGCACCCAAAAGCAGGAAACCGCGTGTCAACGCATCTCCCCTCGCCCGGAACTCTAGGCCGTGAGATTTGCGCGGCAGACACCTTGGGATGCACGGCAACTCCTCTCTTCGACAAGCAGTACAAATTCTCCAAGATCTTTCTCAAGCTAGAAAGTAGAGAAGTTAAGTTTGTGATGTGAGAAAGAGTGAAGAGAAGCCCTGTATTTATACAAGTTGGACAACCCAGGTCAAAGAAGGAATCGCAAGCTCATTCCTACTGGGAATCCAACTCCAAGAACAATCAGAAGCCTACTCCAATTGGGAAACCGATTTGCAAAAGGAGTCCAACTCAAAGCCCAGATACGGTTGGAGAGCCCGAAAAATAATTTCATCTCCTACATGCCATGCAAGCGCCATGCAGAAGCTGGGGGGCATTTGTGGGAGCAAATATTGTCGTCTCCAATCAGAGCACGCCACGTGGAAAAGAAGATTATCCCGTAAATTGATTAATTAATAAACCAATTTATTTGGTTAATTAATTAATTGGGATAATATCTTAATTATAGGGTATTATCTTATAATTAATAAAGATAATATCGTTAAATCAGATATTATCTTTATTTAAATGAGATAATATCATTAATTCGGATATTATCACAATAAGGGGATATTATCTGAATAATTAATTATCAGATATTATCATAATAAAGAGATGTAATCGAGTCCGACTCAATCTCTACGAAACCCTAGCCTCGAGGCTACGAAACCCTAGCCCCGAGGCTCCTATAAATAGATGGGTTTATTCATCATTCAAGGGACTTCAAAAACCCTACTTCTAAACCTAGTTCCAAAACCCGAGAAAATACCCGAAGCTCTCTCTCTCCCTCTCCACTCTCCACTCTCCATATTTTCTCCACACGGCTCCGGCCACCACACACGGCTCCGGCCGCCCGGTTTACACCATACAAACTCCGTACCTTTTGCTTAGCCTATTGTTTTCCTACAAACACTCGAACTAACTTAGGCATCGGAGGGCCTTTGGCCAACACCCCCCCGGGTGTGGTCTATTTACTCCAATCTGTTTTACAAGAATCGAGGAAGAGAGAGAAGGAAGATCGAAGGTTCAAGGATCTAGAAGCGAATATTCTCCCGTGAGATTATTTGCACAAACAGTTTCAATTTCATCATTTTCGCCCATGTGGTGCAATTCAAGGACATTCTCCAATTTTTGTCAAATTAGAGTAACTGTGGTTACTTGTTGAGGAGCATTTCGGTCCAAAACAAGAAAGATAGGAAAAAAAAAAGGAAAAGCAAAGAAAGAGAAGGGAGAGAGAAATCCTCCGCGCCACCACCCCTGCTAGCCCACACGCCAACCACAACACTCGACCCCATGTCCCCAACCCAATACAAGTCAACCACCGCCGCCATCTCTCTCTCTCTCTCTCTCTCTCTCTCTCTCTCTCTCTCTCTCTCTCTCTCTCATGCCCCTGCCGCGACTGTAACACCCAACCCAACACCCATCGCCCAATTCCAGTATCCAAACCATGTATCTCCTCGCCGATGTTCCCTAGCGCGCCCCACCTCTCCTCGACATCTACTCACCACACCCAGTCCCTTCCCCCACGCCAGCCCAAAGTAAGCCACAACCACCCTTCTAGAAGCTCAACGGAAACTTACTATTAGATTCCACTCCCCCGACAACCTTCACATCTCCATTTTCTTCTCTCTTATCAATCCCTCTCTAAACTTTCCTCTATTTTTTTTCTTAATTTTCTTTTCGTTTTGCAATTTTCTCAGGAAAAGTTATAGAGAAACAACATCCACCCAATTTCTATTTCTATTGATTTGTTCGGGGAAATTTCACGTGCTTGGCGAATTTTATTTGTTTGGTAAATTATTCTTTCTTTTTATTTTTGATAAATCTCAGTTCTTGGTTCATAACACAGTACAACAAATATTAGTTTTGGGGGATTTTCATGGGTTTGGCAAATTCCAAGTTTGTATCACTGCAAATTTTGGATTCTCTAATGATATGGAAGGTTGTAATATTTTGCAATGGTTGTTGTTCAATAATTTTAATTGTGGTGGGGGAGGAGGAGGAGGGTTGGTGGTGGCCGTGATGAGAGAGGTGGCTAGGTAACTTGGTGGGAAGGTGGGAATGGGGAGGGAAATGCCCCTTCCTTTTTTCTATTTATAGCATTTGTTTCTGGACCAAAATTCTCCTTGGCAAGTAACAGTAGTTACTCGAGTTTGACACAAATTGGAGATGTTCTTGAATTGCTTAAATTCAAAGCCACAAGGGTAATAACTGAAATTGGTACTTAGGTGACGATGGGTCAATTTAAATGCTATTCAGCCAGACACAACAATATTCACACACTTTAAAACTTGACCAAAGATGATTATGACTAGTCAACAACTAGTCATGAAAGCCACAACCAAGAACACATATACAGAGCATAACTAACTGTACCTGCAAGCCTAGAAGATTACTAGTGACAACCTAGGCACTCAGAATGACCCGTCAATCTAGGCATCCCCTATGCTAGCAACAACTATGGTGAAAGTGTGTGAAAACATCATAATCAAATAAACAGCAAATAACAGATAATGATGACTAGTCAACCACAAAAACACAAACCCAGATATGCATAACATCAAGCGATGACTAGTCAACTATCAAGAACACATACCCAGAAAATAACAGATCTGCAAACCAAAAATTGTTCACCCAGAAACCCACCATTGGGAAAAACTGGGGGTCATCAACCGACCAGGCAATCTACTAAGCAAAAAAGATTCTTACAAAGAAACACAAGCAAGCTCAAGAAATCCTAGATCTGTTTAGGAAGATGAGCTATACCTCCTTTGTGCAATCTTCTTCTCCAACTTAGCAAAACCAACAGCTTAGTCCTTCATGGCAATGGCAGCTCCTTCTTCAGCTCTTTCATCCCATGGCATCAGCTAGCCAGCTCAAACTTAGACAGAACCAAAATTTGGATTCAAGGGAAAAATGACCAATTTCTTCAAGAAACCATACTCTTGAAGAAATCAATCTTGAATCTGACCTAGATATATATGAGAGAGTGTTTGTTCTAGCTAGATGCAGATTTCATATTTCAAAAGCAATTTTCGAAAATCGATTTAGAAAACTCATAGATGAAAATGGTGGTTTTCTCTTGAGGAAGAAGAATAAGCAAAAGGATGGAAGAAACCTTTTCAAAACTTCCCCTCAAAAGTGACAGCTGCCAAATGATTCCTCATTTGGCTTTTACCTAAAAATTCCTAAGTCAGAATAGTACACATGGCAGCTGAAAAAAATTCGTAGAATATGACAAAAAGGTTTGGTAAGATCCAGCTGAAAACCAGTGAGCTGGAAAACTTACTGATGCAAAAGATGACTAGTCATACGAAAACAAGATGACTAGTCATAATCTTAAGAATTCTAATGAATGAAATGCACAAATTACCTTTGTCAATTTGATTGATCTTCCATAAGATAGCAGCCAAATAAGAACACTTATTGCAACTATTCTTAATCTAAACTTGAGCTTGGGTAATTACAATATTGTCAAGGGAAGCCAAAAGAAAAACTTAAAAAGCATAAACTCAACAATAACGATCAAATTGAAACAACATGGACCTTAGTGGTAAAAGTGGTAAACCACATAGACCCAAAGTAACTTTTTGCCTAGTTATTAATGTTATTTTGATTTAATTGTACCTGGTCGAGGAGGCATTTCATGAGGTGTTATTACAGAGAGAGAGTTTCGTTTGTATCGACTTCAAATGCTTGTGTATATCGAACAGTTTGTGTTGTCTTGCCAAAGTTAGACCGCACGAGGTTTGAGATGCGAGCCTCTAGAAGATGGGGCTCCCCTTAGTTCCTGCATTCTTCAACAACATGTCTATCAGGGCCTGGAATGATAGGTCCCAGGTTTTTCCAAGTACTATAGCCTAGACCTCATGCAATCCTTATTCATGTGCATCCCTTGATTCTGTTCTTGATTGTCAACATAACAGGTTTGTCAATCTTTGTGTTTGGAGATTAAGTGTCACAAGTACGAGTCATGGTAACATATACTAGAAGGTTTTTCTAGGTTTTGTTAAGACCGGTTATCCCGCTCATCATGTTAATTATGTGTCGTGGGATAGTTAATGGCTTTAATGAGTGTGTTGCTTGGGCCAATACTCAATCAACAACTAAAGTGGCCTATGACCTAGAAGATAGGAAATCAGCAGCAGCAAGAGAGGAGCAACAGGGAAGTTTACGCAAGAGGCGATCGATCGCAATGGCCATGTGATCAATCGGTTTCTTCTAGTGGGCCGCGACGATGTTGTGTTCCAAGCAATCGATCGCATGAGGAAGTGATCAATGACTTCGACCTTATTTTGTTTGCATGCTAAACGTGGTTTTGTTTTTTTTGTTTTTTTTTTTCCCAGAATTTTGATGTGGCTTTCCTATTTTATTGGGGTTTCTTAACCTAATTAAATAGGATTTTGGTTTCCTATTCTTGTTTGACTTGTAACCTAAGTCCTATGCATTATAAAAAGGACTTTTGGGGCTATGTTAAATTAGCTGAGCCAAAGAGAGATCGGGGAATTTAGAAGAGAGAGTAACAAGAGAATTTAAGAGGGAATTCTTAGGTGTTTATAAAGAATCCAAGGGTTTGAGCAAGGGTGAGAGAAAAGAGAGCTAGGGTTCTTGTGAGAGCTAAGGGGGTTCTTGATTGTAACGAAAATTGTTCTTACATACTAGTGAATTTCTCGAGTGGATCACCAAGAAGATGTAGGCATGAGGTCGAACATTATAAATCTTTGTGTTCTTATGTGTTTTGCTTACTCTCTTCGTTGTGTGTGTTTTATTCTCAAGGAGTTTGTGCATGATCCAGGTACGTAGTCCATCAACGATAAGGTCTTGGAGTGTTTGCGTAGTCATTCCCTTATATGGCATTGCTTGAGTTCAGAGGTATTTGGCCAATGCTCAGCCAAATTTCTCTATGGGGCTGGTAGAGGTGAATTCTTTTGGAACCTGAAATGATGTTGTTTGTTTCTAATCAATGTGTGGTTAAGAGTAGATTACTTTCCCACTTGCCCTTGAGAGCAATTTCCTCCAATAACCTTAGGTTTTGTTCACATGTCATTACATTAATTGGCTGGTGAAATCTTGCTACCACAACATTTAGACAATGACCGAATGCTTACCGACCGAATATTGTCTAATAAAGTGATAATTGATTTTAACATGTTTTGTGTTAAGTGATATACAATTGATTAAGGGTTAATGACACAAAGAACTTATATTGTCAAACTCGAGATAAGCGTGTGGCAGATGTGTTAATGTATAGCTCCCATTATTAATTCCATGTCATTCATCCGATATAGTGCTTTCCCAGTTCTGCAAGAAAATTTTCAAATATCTTTCATAAATATCCCATGTGGAAGTTGTGCTGGGAGTAATTGAAAAAAGAAAAAGAAAAGAAGAATAGCTAGCTGTTTTGATCCCACATGCTTCATATGCTTGTGCATTTTTTTAGTGTTTGCTTGTTTGGCCTGCACTAGCTACTTGCATTCATTTATATCACAGTGATATGATAACGTATTTAATTCGGAATATATATACTTTAATAACCACTTTTTACCCAAAAAAACGATTACATGACCGTGTAGTCTTGTCTGAATTTTATAATTCCTACCCTTTATACTATATGTTTGGATGACTTTCTTTTCTGGACGAAACATCTTTTGACTATGCCCTTGTCTTGTCCCCCTGCAATTAATATTTTAGTCTTTTAATATGATCTTCCATATCAATTATTAGGCATCGACATTATTAGTGGGGTACAACAGCGACCCCCGTAAGAATATTACTGTTATTGGCAAGCAATAATATTAGATTGATAAAATTAATCTTATAGTTATTGGCAGGATGAATCCATAAAATCTCCATACATCATAACCAAATCTAATCCTCGATTAAGTAACCCATCACTCTCATTCAATAATCACGCTTAAAGTGCCCATGAAAAAGTACAGTCACGTACGTACTTAGAATTTAGAGGCATTCAGATTATAGTTACTACATGCACTGTACACAATGAGAATAATATGTGTTGGCACTAAAACTTAAACAGATAGAGATGAGTGCAACTTACAAGGGGGATGGACAATCGAGAGATTGATTGAGTGATAGATGGAGATTCTTCCTGTCTTCGGATGCTGATCCTGAATAGAAGGAAGCTAAGACTCGTAAGGTCTATGGAACTGGTGTGAAACCAGCCTAAGACCCTCCGATGCCGAAGTAAGATTGTTTTCTAAGAGCTTTTACTGTTGACAATATATTAGTATAAAAGTCAAGCTGAAAAGTCTTACCCCTGTATTGTAGTGAAGGGGCCTATTTATAAAGGGAGTTTTGGATGCTCTTAGTACTCACTTTCGATGTGGGACTCGTGGGAGGGCCCTATGAGGTTGACACGAGTCCTTAGATATTTCGGGCGGGTGCTTCGAGGTTGATTCTGCAGAATCGGTAGGGGGTACCGATTGTATACTGTGTTGGGCCTGTAGCGGTTGTTTGCTGCTTTGAGACATTGCCATCGGTAGCCGATGCCGATTGTTCGAGGCCTTGGGTGCTTGGGTGAGTTTCTAAGATCCACGTCTCGTTGAATGAGTGGAGGGTCAGATATGGTACAAACAATATGTAAAGAAATCAACCTGGGTATATTTAAAAATCACGCACATAAGCCAAAATACAAACGTGTATATAGGGTCAAAATTAGGAGACACTTTTTTGACACAAACTATAACCCACTTGATTAGCCATTAGATGAAACCATTTTGAACGATAGTTATGTTAAATATGTTCATTATTTGTCCCACATAAAAAATTTATGGAATCTTGCCATGGGTCTATAGAGAATTAGGTTACTTCCTCTATTGTCAATTAATTTTGGAGTAGAACCTCAAGTCAAACTTTAGCCTACCCCACTGCCCGTCCTTCATCCTTTTGGATGACTATTCAGAGTGCAACAACCACATGCTTTGAGTATTTCTCCACTATGTCATTAAGCCAACAAACTGTTAACTATTAGCTTTGAATAAATTGTATAAGAGTTCTTTTGGTTCCTCAATTTCTAGAAATTTCTATAATTTGATGCTTCATAAACCTTCTTGGTGTGGTTCCATGGAGTTTGGGGTTTCTAAGTTCTCTTCATAAACCTTCTTAGATGAGTATCTCAGAATATTTGAGGTTCTTCATGCTTCCAAATTTGAGAAAGAAGGGATAGAGGAGAGAACCGAGAGAGAAGAGTTTTTCTTCTCTGGGTAAGGAGAGAATATAATTATTATTGAAGGAGGAAAACATATTATATATATAATATTACATATACATAATAATTAGATGAAACTTCACTTTGTCAATTTCTCCCTCCCACTTCAAAGTTCAATCTACAGAAACTTCCTTCTACACATGCATAGCATATTAGCATATAAGTACGGCCCCTTCTAGTATTATTTACTTAAATAATTGGGATGTGGATTGTGTCGTCGGCAACGACTATATAAGCAGATCCCCAATATGGAAGACATAAAATAAGAGCCATCGGTGTTCTTGAGCTACACATATAAACATACACACTTAGATAAATGGCTTTGAGTAATGATAAAGTGAGTGCTACTAGCCATGAGCTTCTTCAAGCTCAAGCTCATGTCTGGAATCATATCTTTCAGTTCATAAACTCCATGTCATTAAAGTGTGCAGTTCAATTAGGCATCCCAGATGTGATTCACAACCATGGCCAATCCATATCCCTTTCCAATCTCATTTCCGGCCTCAATGTCCACCGTTCGAAAGCTCATTTCGTCGCACGCCTCATGCGAATCCTCGTCCACTCCAATTTCTTTGCACAAGACCAGCAAGTTCAGCTACCACTTCTTCCAAACAATAATAACAACAATGAGAATATTGTTCATCAGGATCTTGATGATGAAGAGGAGGAAAAAGCTGTTGTGGTGTATAGCCTAACACCAGCTTCCAGGCTTCTCCTCAAGGAAGGTCCATTAAGCACCACACAATTTTTACTTATGATTCTTGATCCAGTAGTGACAGATCCATTTCATCTAATGGGCACTTGGTGCCAGATGAACAATCATGGAAATCAGGATCATCCAGCTTTCCCATTTGAGATGGCACATGGAAGGCCATTTTGGGGTTTGGCTGCTCAGCAACCAAAGTTTGGTAGCTTGTTTAATGAAGCAATGGAGGCTGACTCTCAACTGCTTGCAAAGGCAGTGGTTGAAGAGTGTGAAGGAGTTTTTGAGGGTTTGAATTCCTTGGTTGATGTTGGAGGTGGCACAGGAACCATGGCTAAGGCCATTGCCAAGGCCTTCCCCAACGTCAATTGCACTGTCTTTGACCAACCACATGTTGTTGCAAACTTGCAAGGGACTCACAATTTGGATTTTGTTGGAGGAGACATGTTTGAGAAGATACCCCCAGCAAATGCAATTTTCCTCAAGGTAATTATAAAACACAATTATTTCTCTCATTTTTTTTATTCCTTAATTTCCGAATTAATTATTACCTTGTTGTTAGTAAACACATCTCACCCTTGCCTTTGCAAAATTTTCTAAACTCGTCCTTGTTTTGCTTGGCTTTCAATCCGAGCTGTGTATTTAAGGAATTTTTATGGAGTTTAATAATAAAACTCAAAACGAAAAGACAATCTTGTTGAAGAATGTAAAGTCACACATTGGAAATTTAGACAAAATGTATAACATATGCCCTTTTATATAAACCCCACACTAGCTTGGACTATGTTGGTGGTTAATTTGGGGTAATATCGATGTTGCTAGTAGTGGTCCGCGGGTTCGTCCCTCTGAAATCTTAACAAACTTTACTATTCATAAATAAATTATTAATGATGACATGTCAATCGATGCATGTACAAAGTATATTAAGCAAGTACCGTACGCTAATTCTATGCACAGATGTGGTTGTGAGTACAAATTCAACGCTTACGTGAAAGTAATTAACCATTAATTAATGTATCGCATCAATGATCAGTGGATTCTGCATGATTGGAGTGATGAGGAAAGCGTGAAGATAATGAAGAAGAGTAGAGAAGCAATTCTGAGCAAAAATGAAGGAGGAAAGGTTATCATCCTGGACATAAATGTGTCTTCAGATAATAAGAAGATGGATAAGAAATCAATTGAAACTCAGCTCATGTGGGATGTGTTGATGATGGTCGACCTCAATGGCAAAGAGCGTAGTGAAGCAGAGTGGAAAAAGCTCTTTCTAGCTGCTGGATTCTCTCACTATAAGATTACACATACATTGGGCCTAAGGTCTCTTATTGAAGTTTACCCCTAAAAAAAAGCATCACTCTTTTAATTGCATGTTAATTTCATGCGAATTTCATGAAAGAAACCCTTAATCTATTTTACCTCTTTTGGTGTGTATATGCACATATTATCTAAGTTTGGATGTTTCCTTCTTCTTTGTAATCTTTAAAGTTTATGATTTAGCTCTTAAGAAATAAAAATGGTACGCAGTACCTCTCAGTCCAATAGTGCTTCTTAATGACATGGAAGAAGTTTTAAGTTCAAAACACACCACCTCATTAGTAAAATTTAAAAAAATAAAAATTTGATGCCCCAAAAAGAAAAAGGAGAAGCCCAAATGCATGATGGACCAATAATACATACGGCCATGAATAAGAAACAGATTACATGCTAATTCCAATCAATTTTTGGGAGTTAATTTAAAAAATAAATAGTTAACAACAATTGAAGCGTGGTTTACTACGAATTTCAAGCCATGAAAAGGACCACAGTCCATGTTAGCCTTGTGCAAGTTGTTAGTAGAATAAACAGTCGATAACAAACAACAAACATCTACAAGCAAAAACACATGTATCCAAGAAAACCAATTGTTTATACCATATTTGATTGGCCAATCAATGAATGACACATGGAACAAGGGACCCACAAGCAGATCCCACAAACTTGATGATCTATTATGTCCCATAAAGTACTATCGACAAGCAGCAAGCCTTCAGCAACTCAGCCAGTCGATCGTAGCCAAAGACTACGCTTTAGAGTAATTTCTCACAAAGACACATGTTGCCTCCTCAGGCAATGCTTGCAATCCCACATTGAAATATCACTCAAGATGCACACCCCCAAGGTCTATAAATAGGGACACAAGTCCCCGAAATGAGGTAATTGTTACATTCGGCTACTTAGCCAACACTATGTCCTGATCACTATTCACTCAGTACTTAGTACTAACTTAAGCATCAGAGAGCCTTCGGGCAGTACCACACCGGTACCTAAGGTCTCACTATCCATTCTTTGTTTCGCAGATCATCCACTATGTCGAAGAATGCGCAGATCATCCACTCAACCAAAGAGTGCGCAGTGCCGAAGGTGACATCATCACTAAGTAGGGCCCGAAAGTGTTCAACCATTTTTGTGCATCAACAGTTTGATGTCGTATGTGGGAATCGTCAATAATCAATCCACAATATTTACCCAGCCAAGATGGGTATTTCCTTTATTCCGCTATTCCTACCATCTGATGAGTCACCATTCGGCAAATAGGATTGGGCGAGTCCAGCAATGCCCCCTCGCACAAGCGTAGGTCCCGCTACACTACAAACAACTGCTGAAGTTGAGCTCTTGGCTCAAATCACGATGTTACAACATGATATGGTGAAGATGCAGGAACACAACAACATCCTTTCATCCAAAGTGGAAGAAACTCAGAAGTAACTCAATCAGTAGCAAACCCAGAAAATTCAGGCCGATCAGTCTCGCTAGAGTGTACGCACTCCCAATAGGCAAAGGAAGGGGAAAGGCACGACGATTGCCGAACGTACCCCTTCCAAGCAATTAGTCATCCCTGCTCCCAAGAACAGGCCACATCTTCCCCAGAAGGTCTATTCCAATTGTCGACATAGACTAATGGATCGACGGGAGGAAAGGGGCGAATCACCGATCAGAATTGAAGCACGACTTAATGATTCTTGAATGCGGGTATTGTTGTGAATTTTGGATACACTTCTTCAAAAATCGAAATAGACAACGGGAATCCACTGTCGTCTAGAAGATTTTCAAACCGTCGCAAAATCGACCGCCATCTTTTGATATATAAAACAACGACAAATAATAACCGACGTCGTTAAATCCTTCAACGTCACAAAATATAACCAACCGACGTCTAAACCCTATATTTTTATTGAAAATGAAACCTTGTACAATATTAGACGACGGTTTTATTAAAAATTAGACATCTAAAGAATATTATATGTCAAGAACAAAACACCAACCACTGTAAAACTAATTATCCACGTCCCTAATTGAAGGAATACGACTTGTATAACCTAGAAACCGTCGTGGTTAACGTATACTATGTTAAATAAATAAAAAAATCACCGTCTAAATTTTAAAAGACGACACACACACAATAGAGAGGCCTTTTAAAGCAGATTACATGTCAATAATCACACAGGAACGAACGTAGAGATAATTATTCAAGTCCCTAAGTGAAGAAATACTTAGAAACTGTCGTGGTTAACTTATACTACGTTGAATAAATAAACAAACCGACGTGTAACTAATGAAAGACGACGTAAACACAAAAGAACGGACGTTTCAAGAATATTAAATGTCAATATTCACAAAGGAACCGCCGTACAGATAATTATCCATGTCGCAAATTGGAGGAATAAAGATTTGTATAAACTAGAAACCATCGTGGTTAACATATACTATGTTAACTAAATAAACAAACCGACGTATAACTTTTAAAAAATGACGTATATACAAAAGAACAGCTGTTTAAATCATATTACATGTCATTAATCACACAAGCACCGACGTAAAATGTATTAACCATAACATACAGGTAAAAAAACGTCGATTATATGATTATCCACATCGGACTAGAGAGAAAAATGCCTTGTTAAACATATTCCACATCCATCTCTTATGAGATTCATCATGTAAATTGTATAAAGAAGTCTCTTCGACAGTGTTAGACGTCGCTTTTTCTAAAAAGCAGACGTCTGAATACTTTAAAATGACACAATTTTACTTAATACCGCCGTAAAAAATGCTATCCACGACACCTTTTTTTTAATGGCTGATGTTAAAAATAATATTGTAGTCGTGGACAGGAAAAGAAACGACGTGGATTATAATTTGAACGTCGGTTTATATAATATAAAGGTCGTGGATTATATTGAAATATACGTCGTGCGTTGTTTTGTAGGCCGTTGTTGATGTTTATTACTACCGATATGATTTATTTTAATAAATCGACATGTTTTCCTTTTCAGATGGCAGTTTTTATTTCTTTACGGTCTTTTGCATTTTCTTTCCATGACGTTTGTAAAAATATGGCGTTGGTTTTATTTTAGACGTCTGTTTTTCCTGTTTTTTAACTGGACCATCTTATTTCCCACCTTTAAGCCATTATTTTAAATTTTTGATTTGTCGTACCCAAAACCTGCATAATGAAAATGTGATCAGAATTAAAATGATATACAGAGTTGTTAATTAATGTCATGCAATTAACTGCATAACTAATGTGATACATTACAACAATCAATCAATCCATATATCTTCACACCCATCTCTAATATTCTCACTCCCAAACTCACCCACTAGGTCATCAAATGTGTCAACATTTGGTATCCTCTCGTAAATGGCTCACACTCAATTCTAATATCACCTAGCACATCATCACTAATAACATCATTATATTCTCTATTAGGCATTGATAACACTACCGACCAACCACGATGCATTGGGTAGTCAACGTAAAATACTTGTTTGACTTGAGAGTCCATAACAAATTGGTCATTCCTATGTCCAATTTTACTCAGATCTACAAGGGTAAATCCAAGTTCGTCGACTACAAGGCCCGAAGTGTTATCTATCCAATCACACCTCAAGACTGGGATTCTAAACTTTTGGTAGTCAAGGTCCCAAATTTCTTGAATAACAGGGAATCCGCTGGATGAGACATATGACCGTCAACTGATTTTCTTGCAGCATGCCAAGTCAAACTCTTAGCTATCTTATGTGATTGAAACATCCTTTTAAACCTTGGAACTGGAGGAAAATACCACACCACCTTCGCTAGCACACCCTCTTTCAAGAACCCATCTTTGCTTTTCTTCCACCTTGAGATACCACAAGTAGGACAATTAGTTGAACCTTCATACCCCTTCCTATACAAAATGCAGTTATTGGGACATGCGTGGATTTTCTCATAACTCATCCCTAAAGCAGACAAAGTCTTTTTTGCCTCGTACATGGAGGAAGGTAGTGCATTTCCTTATGGAAGCAAATCTCCTTGAAGTATCAACAATTCTGTAAAACAAACATCACTCATCCCATGTTTTGCTTTCAAATTATATAACTTCACCAAAGCCAACAACTTCGTGTACTTACTGCAACCAGGGTACAAAGGTTGATCTCCATCCCCAATCACATTGGCAAACTCATAAGGATCAAATCCAATATCGCCTAAATCATTATCATCCATCCCTAATTCTTCAAAAACAAAACTGAACCTACTTTGCTCATCTTCTTCCACATTTCTACTAGCATTAGTAGTACTCCATTCCCAAGGTTCTCCGTGCCATGTCCAAATCTTATAGCTTTGGTCAATTCCATTAAAGTATAAATGTTCCCTCATAATTCCAACCCCAAACACTCGAATATTCCCACATGTAACACATGGACAACGAATATGAGTTGTATTTCCAAAATTTTCTATAGCAAAATTCAAAAATTCTTCCACTCCTAACTCATATGCCTTCGATCTTCTATCCGCATGCATCCATGACTTATCCATCTCACACACTATAAAATCATATATATATAATAAAGTGAAAAGACCAGCAATGAAACACTACTATATTCAAATAGCAGAGAATAAATTGAAAATAAAAAATACAACAAGAATCATACGACGGTTTTTACAAAATAACCGGCGTGAAATAGAAATTCAGACGACGACATATCTAGTTATTGTCGTCTTTAAGCTACCCAAACCTAGAAATTTGCATTGCTTTTTGAAGAACAAAGTTCTGGGTTCTGGTAGCCTAAAGACGACGGTTAATGGAGGAACAGTCATCTTTAGGTTACCAAATGCAACCTAAAAATCAGACGACGGAAGTAAATAAACAACCGACATATAATAAAAATTTAGACGACAGTTTGATCCATCAACCGTCGTCGGGGTTTACAAAAAACCACGGTCTAAATCTCCCATCCCCATTCCTTTTCCAAGATCCCATGGCCAAACAAACATAAAAGAACCCAAATAGAGAGTAATTATTACAAGAATCCAAACACCAAAACATAAAAGAACCCAAAGCAAGCTCCTAATTGAGAACCCATAGCTCCCAAAACATAATTTAAGAAACCAAAGCTACCAAAACTAACAAAAACATTTATGGATTTAAGAAGCCTTGAAATATCATTAAATAATGAGAGAGAGCTGAGAGAATATAACAAATGCTTGAGAGAGAGCTCGGAGAATATACCCATGGATAATGAGAGAGAGCTGAGACGTATAATAAAAATTTAGACGACGGTTTGATCCATCAACCGCCGTTGTATGTTTTTAAGACGTCGATATGTTTGTACTAACGGACGTAGTATATTGGTACACATATATAATGAAGTGGATTTTCTCATCTCATATCTGTACGTAAACCGTCGTGTTTTTCATTTGACATGGCATTTTTACGAATTGCTGTCGATGTTTTACTTCCTGCTATAGAAAGACGACGATTGTTTATACCTGTGGGACGTGTAAAAGCGAATGAGACGTCGGTTTTTGGAAAGTAAATTTATTTTTCATGATTTACTCTCATTGTAATTCGTTGTAATTTAATTTTCTTTGATGATTGCTCAAATGATGAAATTTTTTTAATTTACATTGTTATTAAATTAAAATATACCTCAACATTGTTATAACAAATTACATCAATTATCATTCGGTAATTGTCTGTTTACGAATTTTGCCCACTCCAGCCTGACTTCGTCAATATCTTGTTGTGTATACTCTACTGGTTCTTTTTTCTTTTCAAACTGCAAAATAAATGAAAACCCGATGTGTTAGAAGGATAAAAATGACGGTTTTTAAAGAATAAGTCGTTGTAGTAAAATAAAGAAATTATATCTTCAATTTTGCCTTTTACCTTCTTCTCAAATGTTAGGGCTGGATCATGAATTATATCTCTCACGAAACGCATCACGTAAAACCCACACTCTACACTTGTTGGTTGTTGAGGAGTGCCTTGTAGATTTTTCCATATGGCTCCTGCTTTACGTGAGTGTTTGCTTACATGAGAGTTATACGCTCTGATTGAACTGATTCAAGAAAACAAAAAGGGTTAATGACAGAACGAAAAATCTAAATAAAAAAAATAATCGTCGTGGTAAATCAGTTAAGAAGACAGATTTTTAAAAAACGTGATGTAGTAGTTTATTTCATACGGCGGTATGAAACTACCGTCGTTATATAACATTCTAACGTCCGTAACGAGGAAAAAAGTCGTATAACCAAAAGTTGTAATGCAAATGACGTGGTATTTCAATTAAGACGACGGTTTAGAGAAATTACTGATGTAGTAAATTTTTCAAACGTCGGTTGTAATAACACAAACCTTCATTAATATTTAATTAATAATTTAATAGAAGAAAAGACTATTATACCCTTAGAATAATTTATTATGTTTAAAGTTGACTTTTTGACCAGGAAGGAATTTTGAAATTTCGCTTGAACCATTGCGTACAGCACGACGAAATGAGTCCGTAGACACATAGTGAGCTCAAATCCGAGTTGTATTGAAGAAAATACGATCAAAATATGTTGAGGGGCAAAATTGTAATTTACGAAAATCAGATTATAAAAAAAGTATGTTTCTCCTTCTCTCTCTTCACTCTCCTTCTCTCTCACGATACCCCCCCCTGATACCCAGCTCCAGCCCGACCACCACCCAAACCTCCAAAACAACCAGAACAGAGCCAAAACACTGCCAGAACAGCTAGAACTGAGCCAAAACACTGCTAGAACAGCCAGAACTGAGTCAAAACGCGGCCACAACAGCTAGAATTGAGCTAAAACGAGGCAAGAACATCTAGAACTGAGCCAAAACAGTGACAGAACAGCTAGAACAGGGTCAAAATGGTCTCGAAACACGCAAAAAATGGGCGAATAGCACCACAATTTTGGTATGTTTGCAGAGATTCGGGGGCATATTGTCAAATTCGCATCAAATCCTACACTTTTTCATATGGCCATGCATTTTTCATCCATCCACATACTGATCGGCAAATTTTGCTAAAGCTATAATTTTCATAAATTTTGCCCAAATTCATGAAAACTCGGGGGCATTGTTTGTACCAAAATTTGCACTTTTTGGCCAAACTCTCCATTCTAGCCAAAATACATTTGGACTTATTTTTCACTCATCAGCCCAACTGGCTATTCGGGCTCCACTTGCCAAAAAATTGGAAAAGAAGCCCATATCATTCCAAGAGATAAAATAAGCCAAAATAGCTTTCCCAAGTTCCCAGATTAGATATTTTGAAACTTGAGGTCTGACCTTCATTAACTCAAGACCATTTCAATAGAAAGGTAAAAGCAAAAGTTATCTCCTATAGCCATTTAAGTCTCAGGAACTACAGACCCGTGTGGTCTCATCAGTTAAGATATTTTGAAGCACAAGTTACAAGAATGACCAGAAAGTATTCAAAAGGAATTCTTAGAGAAAGCATGCTGAGTATCTCTGCAAAACATCCATGTGCCTTCAAAAGAGGGATATTTTCTTCACAAGTTACAAGGAAAAGATATTTATCACAACTGATATTTTCCAGGAGATAATTTCTAGATATTTTTAGGAACCAAAATTCCTATAAATACAAGGGATAAGAGCTGAAGAAAACACACCCAACAATCAACAAAACAAATACAAAAGAAACAATCAGTTCACTGATCATTCTAGCCTTCAATAGAAGCAAAGCCAACAAAGGTACCAAGGACCTTCAAAAGCTATCCTTGAGATTCTGCTCCAAATTCCCAGCCACTCACAACTCAACTTGATTATAGCTCTGCCAATTTCAACATTGGTATCGATTTCCAGCTAATATTTATTAGTTGAAGGTGCAGCCAGTCCAGTCCAGCCTGACGGTCCAGTCCAGTCCGGTCCAGTCCAGCCTGATGGTCCAGTCCAGTCCGGTCCAGTCCAGCCTGACAGTCCAGTCCAGTCCAGCCACACAATCCAGTGCAGTCCAGCTTGACTAAAATAGTCTCAGAAATGGCATTTCATGCAGAATTCGAAGTCCAATATTTTGATGTATTTCTGGACTTAGCAGTTCCTTTCATTTACTGTATTTCAAACAGTTCTCCTTGAACTTGTTTTTATTTTCAAACACTTGTATTTTTGCTTTACTTCCCAGTTTTATTTAGATAAATTATGAAGTCCTTACCAGTCTAAGGCATAGAAAAGAACTTACTTGGGATATATTCCTCACCCAAATTCACAATCGTCTGTTCAAAGTCAATAGCTTGGGGCCCAAATTATTCTTATTTTCAAGTCCGTTAGAATTGAAAAGTTGCTAACGGTGGCACGCTCGACACACAAAGAAAGTTAATTTATTGACCAACCATGGTCTTTGGATTAATGGGGAACTTTACCCTACCATCACAGGTACTAAACACAAAAACGGGTGAACAATTTGGCACGCCCAGTGGGACTTCTAAATATGCATATTATCGACAATTTTGTTGGTGTATGAATATTGGAAGTGCAAGCTTGGAAATACAAGTTATCATGGTAGGACATTGAAGCATGGATTACGATGACTATGATTCGGAAGATAGCGATGAGTGGCAAATTCAGCATGAGCCAAATGGCGAACAGGGTTACAGGTCTTATCTAGGTTGCCAAAATAACCAAAGTTATTATTCTGAAAAGAATAATAGCCATCTTGGGTACATGTCATATAGCCAGAGCAGTGAAAGTTATTATTCTGAAAGGAATAATAGCCAAGATGGCTACAAATTAGCTTGCTCAGACAACCAGGACATCACAAGTTATTCTCCTGAAAAGAATAAAAGCCCACAAGGTTGTAAGGAACTACCTCCATGTATTCAAGATACTTATTCAAGTAGTGGAGGAAGCCAAGGTTATTATTACAACATTAATAATGTTGAGTATAACCAACATGATGGCTATGAATATGGTTTTAATCATTATGATTATTTGCCAAATTATGGTGATGAAAATTATGATGATCAAACTTATTTTAATGGTTACAAAGAGCCATTAATAAATTACTATGATGGTTATTCAGGCACCCGGGCACTAGTTGACCTGCAGGAGGGACCTTCAAAGGGTCCAGCTAGCTCAGATCACCAGTGAGTGGACCTTTTTGTTTTATAAATGATTTATGTAATTTAATCTCATTATTTGATCTTGAATGAGTTTATTCATTGATCAGAGTTTTAATAGCTTAATTTATCACTTTTATATGTTTTATTTTATATGCTGCCGAGTTGAGAATGCCTAGAGATTATGGCATGCCAGAGTTTTAGATAATTAACAGATAAAATGGTAGCAGAGTTCAGGGATAAGTAAGAATTCTTTTCATTTCTCATTAACTTTTCTGGAATTATATTTTTAGAAACCACCATAGGTACCCAAGATTAAATATGTTGCCTTCGGATTTTAAAGGTTGCCTTCGATTTATCAGTTGCCTTCAGTTATGTCAGCATGCTTGACTTACGCTCTGCGAGTCCTAGAGGTACCCGGGACCGTGGGAGCGAGGTACGCAGGTCAGGTCGACTAAATGTCCCCTGAATTCCATGAGGATTGCGGCTCGGGTGACTTTGTGTTTCCCTAGGTCTGCTAGGACGTGTCACTCCGGTGGCGCGAGGATGGAATTGACGGAAACTAGTGAAATTGACGGATTAGAAGGAATTGACGGATTAATAAATGGGTACACCTAGGTGGTAGATTTAAAGTTAATTTCAATGCTTTCAAGGACTTAATGTTTAACCAAGTGTGTGTTTGATTCTATAGATATAAATATGAATGCATTGATATATATATATATATATATATATATATATATATATATATATATATATAAGAACATACTAACCCCACTATAATATCAGTTATGAAACTAAATCATTTCTTATATATATGTTTGCTTGTCTGACAGGTGTAATTTTGGGATTGGTCTAATTGCAGGGGAGACTCTGCTGAATTTTCGGCATAAGTCAAACCCCAGTTTTATTTGAAATTTGACTAGAAGGGAAATTAGGTCAATTGTGTCCGGCACTTGCTAGGTGTTGGACACGCACAGGGTCTGGCTCGGATTTCAAAGTGGAATTTCGGTCGGGTCCTGTCAACTTGGTATCAGAGCATTAAGTTAAATTCCTGTAGACTCTGCACTTTATGTGCAATCCAGTTTTAAAGATTTTTTGTTCCTTTTGATAGAATCATGGGCCCAAAATGTGGTGGCACTAGGAGAGGGACTAGACAGTCATCCCGACTTAGAGGAGAGGAACCCCATCTAGAACCAGAGCAAGTAGAATAGTCTCAGGTGAGAGATCAGATAGGGGCCGCATTGGTAGCAATTCTTCCACATCTGGACCCTAATTTCCAGCGGACCCTAGAGATGTTGACTCAGGCCTTGTCCAGGACTGGGCAATCCAGAGACCCCTCCTTAAGTTATGCAGATCAGGCTAGGAGGATTGGGGCCGCCGATTTTGATGGTGAGGGTGATCCAGCAGTAGCTGAGGAATGGATTGAGAGGATGGAGCGAGTCATGGGGTTGATGGACTTTCCACAGGATCATAGGGTGACCTTGGCCATTTTCTTTTTGGCCAGGAATGCAAGACACTGGTGGGAGTCAATTAGGAGGCAATATCGGGACCCATCAACCATCACATGGAAAATATTTAGAGCAGCCTTTGACAGCCAGTATTATCCACTTGCAAATCAAAACATGAAAATGGAAGAATTCTTGCAGTTGGAACAGGGGGTGATGACTATACTAGAGTATGAAAAGAAGTTCCATGAGTTATCCAAGAATTGCATCCCACTAGTGCAGGATGAAAAAAAGAAGTGTTAGTTGTTCACCTGAGGGTTAAAGGCATCCGTCAGGGACATTGTGATTGGTCAGCGACTAACTAACTTTGAGGACATGGTCATGTCTGCATCCCTGATTAAGAGTAGACAGATGATGGTCCGAGGACGGGGCGATTACTGTAGGCAACAATTTGAGATGGGTGGTCCCAGTTAGGGGTCATCCAAGAGAGGCAGTTTAAGTTCTGGATCATCTAGTGGCCACAGTTACGGAGGTTTTGACTTGGAGGTAGTTCTAGTGGAGGATCTAACCATAGTGGTAGTTCTGGGAACCGCTCTGGAGGTAGTATCACTACAAGAAAAACTGCCTTAATTGACGGTTAAAAAATGTCAAGAATCTATTTTCTTGACGGCTGAAAAAGAGTCATGAATACCAGTGTCAGCAAAGGGGTATTCACATACTTGACGCTTTTTGTCCGTCAAGAATCAGTTTTCCCTGATAGATATTAACCGTCACGAGATGCCAAAAACCGTCAACTTATAGCCTTCCGTGACGCTTTCTAACTATCAACTTAATATATTTCTTGACGTTGTTAAGTTCTTTGCTGACGGCTTTTAGCCGTCAAGAAACATGAGAATAATATAAAAAAAATATGAAAACAAAAATAAATCTCCTTGACAACAAAAGCTGTAAAGAAAGACTTTAACATTAAAAGTACATATAAAAAAATAGGAAATTGTACATCCACTATAATAATACCAAATATACAATAATTCAAAATACAACCATATGCTTAAATAGTATTGAAATTACAATACGAGAATGAACCAAGCTCTTTAGTATTGTTAAAGTAGTTCTCAAATTAGAAATAACTTGTCCTTAGAAGCTTTACTTTCCCCCACATCTCTTAAGTAAAGCCCATTATAAGTCTCTGTCTTGGTTTGGTTGGAACCTCCGTAGTCATACCAATCTGCCAAAATATTATCATATGGATCAATGAGTTACCAAAATCTACAACAATTAATAACTAGCTATTCTTAGCTATATATCTTTTTGGTGAGCCAGCAGCAAACTGATAATTAAACCAAGTCTAAAACAATTCTTAACTATATCTTTTTGGTGAACCAGCAGCTAAACTGATAATTGAACCAAGGCTAATTTCCTAAGACAAAAAGGTGTAAAATAGGAATCATAGCAGCCCAAAACACCATATGAAAATACAGGGGAAAAGCAAGAACAGTTGAAAATTTACATTTTCAATCATAGCAGCCCAAAGCGCGCTCAACTAAACATGACATAGTTATAATTTAATCTTCCAAAACTCTTTCTAAAAGCTTTCAATTGTTTGAGTGGTTGAACAATTGAAATATGAAATGATATTGAGTACACACCCACACGTGAGACCCACTGACCTATAAACCTTGAAATGAATTTGGCATGCCATGCCATATTTGATGTTGTTGGTAAAGAAGACACACCCTTTTCATTGTCGGCAAAGGAATCTTCAATAAACTTGACAAATTGTTAAAAGCACCATAACAAACTTGAAAGGGATGAAAACAAATTTTACCTACTTTTTGGTTTGATGAAGTTTTAAGATAGATAGCAGAGTTGCACTTGCTGTTCTGCTGACTCCCACTTCATCATCCTCGTTATCTAAAACCTGTGAAAAAACTAGAGTAATAAAATCCTAAGTTATTAGAACAAAAAATCAAAAGTAATAAAATCCGAACTAAATTTCTAAATGGAAATTTCCTTGGAATGAGGTTTTATCAGCATATAGTGCGAGAGATACAAAGCATAGAAGAAGAGGCAAACCAAACGAGAAACAGTTCTATGCTATGTTGGAAATTTGCCTTCTTTGAACCATCTTTTGCAACTCCCATATCATTTGTTCCAATGCCAATAAATGTGTCGTTTGAATCATATAATACCTGACAAATAAGATCAGTTGTAAATGCCATTATGACAAAAGTTACGTAACAAACCCCAAGTACCTTTAAACATGCCTAACCCAAATCGATATTGATGGCACATCTAATATCATTTTTACTGAATATGAACCTACACAAGCATTTCTTTTTTTACTTTTTTTAATTGTAAAGTAACTTTCATTAAAACCCCAAATAGAGGCAACCTGCACAAGCATTTAGTACACTACGGAGTAGAACAAAAAATATTATAAATGAAACCCAACAGAAATTTTATAGAAGCAAAAGTTGCCATACAAAAATGAAGAGAGAAATCCACGCCAAGACTAATGATTTTATAAAATTTCTATAGGTATGACAACATCACTTAGGAAAACTCAGTTCATCAATTAAACTAGAAAATTTAGAAATGCGAAACAATCTACAATAGAAGGAGAAGAAACTTGAGCTGCAAGATGAGTACCACGAGAAGAAGCTAACAAGATCATATGAAATCATCATCTTGTCTACAAATTCTTGGTCCAAAGAGAAATTAAAAATATGAAAACCTGTACAGATCACAGTCAGAAATTAAAACCTAAAAATGAAAATAGAAAATAGAATAATTAAAATTATTTTATGGCAGAGGGCAATGTCGTTCCTGGAAGCGATTGGAGCTTCTTTGAACTAGGAAAATACCGGAGAGCTAGAAGAAGAGAACTTCTTGATGTCATTCGAAACAAAAAATTTGAAAAGCATCTATACATGAAATAGAGAGGTCTAGGTTAACAGAAAAAGGGGGAGCAAAGAAAATAAGGAAGAGAAAAGCATGCAGGTCTCACCAGATCTGAAAATGGAGAAGTCTAGTTGTGCAGATGAGAGAGGGAAACGATGTAAGGAGAGAGGAGAAAGGAGAACCCTACCCAAACACGAATTTTGTGATTCCCAACTTTTTTCTCTTTGGATTTCTGTTTCCAATTTAAGAAATGAAGAACGAGTGGAAAACCTGGGGACTTTGATATTTTTGAGCGAAATAGGAATTGAATAAAGGGCAAAACACGTAGATAAATTTTGAGCGAAATGAAGACCCGCGAACTAGCCCGCTTATTTTTCTTAAGATATTTTAGGAAGTGTCAGGTATAAAGGGGTTTTAATTGACATTCTTTATAAAATGTCAGGGAAAGTGAAAGAGAGTTGACGCTTTTTATAAAATGTCACGAAAAGTGATGTATAGTTGATGTTTTTTGTAAAACGTCAAGTAAACTTGCTAAGTAGTTGACGCTTTTAAAAAACCGTCAAAGCTTCGTAGGATAGTTGATGGTTTTTAAAAAAACGTCAACTATGAAGTGTCAACTAAAGCATGTTTTCTTGTAGTGTATAGCTAGGAGTGCTGGGAGACAACTGCAGGCAAGTTCTAGTACGAGTCGTCGTTCCCAGTGCGCAGAGTGCGGCAGGTACCATTCTGGGCCTTGCTAGAGTTTTAATTGACCCTGGGGCTACGCATTCATTTGTCACACCTAGTTTTGCCCACAACGCTGACGTGAGACTCTCAGCTTTATGAAATGAGCTGGCAATCTTTGTACCTACAGGAGAGACCTTTATGGTGGGTACAGTGTATAGAGATAGTATGGTGCTAGTAGGAGATGTGTTTCTGGAGGCAGACCTGATTCCCCTAGATATGGTCGACTTGGATATAATTCTGGGCATGGATTGGTTGGCCAAACATCATGCCTCAGTAGACTGTTTCAGGAAAGAGGTCATGATCTGTAGTCCTGGACGACCTGAGGTGACATTTTATGGTGAGCGCAGGGTCTTTCCATCTTGCCTCAATTCAGCTATGATGGCAAGACAGTTGCTCAGGAAAGGATGTTCAAGATATATTTGGCGCATGTTATCGACACCTGGGATCATAGATTGAGGTTGGAGGATAAGCCGAATATAACCCGAAGAAGGAGCGCGCGGCTAAACCAGTGACCAACAACATCGCCACTGAAGAGGGATTGTTGGAAATCAATGCTATCCATGGCCGACCTCAACAGCCAGAGGGTCAGCTAGCTCTAGCCCGAACCGAGAAAAGACAAGTTGAAAAGATAAGATGCATTTGTGGAATCGCTTCAGCACCACAATCGGCCTAATCATTGGAGAAGGTCAGGATCATCTCATTCACCCAACGAGACCTTGAAGGAATCCAATTTCCCCACGACGACGCATTGGTCATAACTCTTCAAATTGGGAACTCGAAAGTCAAGAGGGTTATGATCGACAGTGGAAGCAGCGCATAGGTAATGTTTTTGAACACTTTTAAGAGAATGAAATTGGATGAAAAGGGGATTAGGCCCAATCCTATACCGCTCTTCGCATTTGACGGTAGCAAGGCACAAGCAATAGGAGACGTGACACTACTCGTCATAGCCGTTGGAAAAACCCTTTAAGTGACTTTCATGGTGGTAGACGCTCCTAGCGCATACAATGTGATCATGGGGAGAGATTGGATCCATAGAATGGATGAGGAGGCATCAACCAGGTGCCAAGTGATGAGATGTTTAACTGACGATGGTGTTGGTACTATCGATATTGAAGGGGATCAACTCGAAGCCAAAAAGTGTTACAACATAGAGACCGACCTCAAGAATGCAATCGGGGCGCAGCCGCAACTGAACTTGCAATTATAGCAATTAATGGAGGACCCACCAGTAGAGCAGGAAGACGATCCAAAGCCCCCCACAATTGAACCACTATGAGAGGAAATATTAGATCCTTCTGATCCCAATAGAAAAGTATTGGTGGGCTCCCTCTTATCCAACTCCGAAAGGGAGCATCTCATCAAGTTCTTAAGGAATAATAAGGATGTGTTCGCATGGTCACATGTGGATATGCCTGGAATTGATCCTAGTGTCACGTGTCACCACCTAAATGTGGACCCTAACCACCCACCACACCAGCAGAGGCAAAGGAGGTTTGCGCCAGAGAGAAATCAGATCATTAGCGACGAAGTGGACAGACTTCTGAAAGTTGGGTTCATCCGCGATGTGTGGTGCCCGACATGGATCTCTAATGTGGTGGTTGTGGCTAAGAAGAAAGGAAAATGGCGAGTTTGTGTCGATTACATCAATCTAAACAAAGCTTGCCCGAAAGACTATTACCCTATGCCTAAAATTGATCAGATGGTGGATGCCATAGCCGGGTATGAACTTCTAACTTTTCTTGACGCTTACTTAGGGTACAACCAAATTCCAATGAACTTCTTGATGCTTACCAAGCGTGGCTTGTATTTTTACACGGTGATGCCATTTGGTTTGAAGAATGCAGGTTCAACGTATCAACAATTGGTGAATCAGATGTTCAAAGATCAAGTTGGAAAGATAATGGAAGTTTATATAGTTGATATGGTTGTCAAAAGTGTGGTGAAAACCTAGCACATAAGTCATCTTTAGGAAACCTTCGATGTGCTGAGGCAATATTGGATGAGGCTGAACCCAACCGAATGTGCTTTTGGTGTCTCATTAGGTCAATTTTTGGGCCACATTGTGAATCGGCAGGGCATTGAGCCAAATCCAGAGAAGGTGGAGGCATTACGAGGCATGCCAAGCTCGAGGACTCCAAGAGAAGTACAAGTGCTGACAGGTCGGATAGCGACACTGAGCCGGTTCATCTCAATTGAACCAATGCATCACGTCTGTCTGACCGATGCAAACCCTTCTTCCGGGCAATCTGGAATAGGAAAAATGAGGTTTGGGGGCCAAAGTAGGTGGAAGCTTTTGATCAATTGAAACGATACTTGACAAGTCCCTCGATCCTAAGTATACCGGAGCCTAGAGAGATGTTGTATATGTACCTTGCCATAACCGAAGTGGCAATAAGCGTGACATTGTTCCGAGAAGAGAACTACTTCCAACAACCTGTTTTCTATGTCAGCAAGAGCCTGATTGAAACTGAAAAAAGATACACTCCTGCAGAGAAACTTGTCTTGGCATTGGTAATAGCCAAGAGGAAGGTTCGACAATATTTCGAAGCTCATACCATTACAGTGCTCACAAACTAGCCTATTAAAGTAATCTTGTCCAAGCCAATTTGTCGGGAAGAGTCATAAAATGGACAATCGAGTTAGGAGCATTTGACATCAG
Organism: Prunus kanzakura; assembly: GCA_020521455.1. Taxonomy (NCBI): domain Eukaryota; kingdom Viridiplantae; phylum Streptophyta; class Magnoliopsida; order Rosales; family Rosaceae; genus Prunus; species Prunus kanzakura. Next base: position 528,749 of record BPUM01000803.1, on the reverse strand, counting down.
ATACCAACCAAGGACATCTAAAAAAGGACAGGTAATTGCTGATTTTCTTATCGAATGTTAACCCATAGAAGGAACACATGAGAAATAGAGCAATACAGCAGAAGCAGGTTGTAATGAGGAAACACCGTGGGAGTTATATGCAGACGGCTCATCCAACCGGGCGGGGGTTGGGGTTGGGATTGTCCTTTCTTCCCTAGAAGGAATAGAGCTTGAATACTCTATCAGACTGGATTTCCTCGCCTCAAACAATGTTGCTGAATATGAAGCCTTGGAATTGGGATTGAAAATTTCCAGACTACTGAAAATAGATAATTTGAAGGTGTACAGTGATTCCCAACTCCTAGTCAATCAAGCAAATGAGAATTATGCGACCAAAGATGAAAGGATGCAGGCATATCAACAACTGTCAAAAGGTCTGTCTCAACAATTCAAGAAATTTGAATTGAAGCAGATTCTGAGAGAGCTGAATAAATGGGCGGACCAGTTGGCATGTGCAGCATCGGCCTCAGCTTCAAGAGAGGATTCAACAAGGGTCATATTTGTAGAATGTTGGGAAAGCCCCAGCCTAGATGTTGCTGAACCTTGGGTTATGCAAGTCGACTCAGAGGTGACGTGGATGACGCCAATAGAAAATTACCGAATGGCAGGAACGCAACCCGTAGATCTAGTTGAAGCCAGAAAACTTCGGATGAAAGCTGCCAGGTACGCACTCATAGAAAACGTCCTCTTCAGGAAGTCTTTTTTAGGTCCTTATCTACGCTGCCTAAACCCATCCAAAGCAGAGTGGACCCTGAAAGAACTACATGAGGGAACTTGTGGCAATCATTCTGGAGGGAGGAGCTTGGCACACAAGGCGATAATGCATGGCTACTTTTGGCCTTACATGGCTCAAGAGCCCGAGCAATTCGTGTGGAAATGTGATAAGTGCCAGAAACATGCACCCGATGGGGGATAGATATCATAGGACCATTACCAATTGCGCTTGGGGGCAAAAAATATGTTCTCTTGGCCATAGACTACTTTACCAAGTGGGTGGAGGCTGAAGCATATGGGACAGTATCCCAGACTGATGTGATAAAGTTCGTCTGGCGCAACATCATTTGCAGGTTTGGGATACCCAGAGCCATCATGTCAGATAATGGGACTTAATTCAACAATCGGAAGTTCAAGAAATATTGCATGGAGAAAGGGATCATTCAACAGTTCTCGTCTCCCAGCTATCCCCAAGGAAATGGACAAGCGGAAAAAACAAACCAAACCATATTCGATTGCCTTAAGAAGAAGCTTGAGCAACACAAGGGTAAATGGTTTGAGAAACTCGCAAATGTGTTATGGGCGTACCGAACCACAAAGCGAAAGCTAACGAGGGAAAATCCTTTTTCCTTAGCCTACAAAAGCGAAGCCGTTATCCCAACAATCTGAACGATGGTGGTGGATGGTGGGGATAACGACCAACAGATTGCTCGCAACCTAGATTTGATTGAGGAACATCGAGAGGTCGCAGCATTAAGACTAGCAAACTATTAGAACTAGATCGCTAATTACTTTAACAAGCAGATCCACCTGGGGAAAGTAATGGAAAACACTAAAGATCTAAACGTAGGAAAGTTTGGTCGCTCATGGGAAGGACCGTTTGAGGTCATCGAAGCATACGGAAAGGGCACCTACAAGCTGAGACGGGTTGAGACTGGTCAGTTGGATCCATGCCGATCCCAACATCACCCAGAGGTTACCAATCCTCTAGGGGCAGTCAATTGGATCTATGCCGATCCAAACACTATCCTGAGGTTACCAATCCTCTGGGGGCAGTCAATTGGATCCATGCCGATCCCAACATCTCCTAGAGGTTACCAATGCTCTAGGGGCAATCAATAGGATCCATGCCGATCACAACACTACCCCAAGGTTACCAATCCTCTGGGGGTAGTCAATTGGATCCATGTCGATCCCAACATCACCCAGAGGTTGTCAATCCTCTAGGGGCAATCAATAGGATCCATGATGATCGCAACACTACCCCGAGGTTACCAATCCTCTGGGGGCAGTCAATTGGATCCATGCTGATCCCAACATCACCCAGAAATTACTGATTGTCTAGGGGAAATCAATAAGATCCATGCGAATCCAAACATTACCGTAAGGTTGTTAATCCTCAAGGGTTAGTTAGTTGGGTTCATGCCGATTCCAAGATCACCTTGAGGGAATTTAAGTACACTTAAACTTGCACACATTGTGGGAAACCAAATGGGAAGTAGAATCCTTCCAACTTTATTCAAAAACTGAAAGGTACAAGAAATGATAATAGGCTATGGGCAGACGCAAAATGAAACAAACTAATACTACGAAACAGGAGATTAGACAACTAGCTAGTTGTACTAACCCCACTAGAACCTTAGTGAGGATTGGGCGTTGAAACCCAACTTATTACCACTCCCTAAACTCAATTTGTCCCTCTCGGGAAGTTATCCCAATCAACAAACAAATAAATTGCTTTGGTTTGCCACGAAAGTAGCTGACCCCTTGCTGGAAGTCGTCACGAATCCCTTCAGAGTGAGCGAGAGCCACAGCACGGTCCACATCTGCCAGTTCCCTTTTAAGGCGAGTCAAGGTTTCCCTAAGTAAGTCTCTTTCCCTCTTCATCTGATAATAACTTGTCCATGGATAAGCTTCTCTATCCCTATCAAAGTGCAGGTGTCAATGTCCAAAATGTGATGGCCTAGGGTCGTCCCTCGTAGAGTATGAAGGGCTAGCATCACCTCTGTTCAAGCGAGAAGATTTGGGGCTTTCTCTTTCTCTTCTAATGCAATCCGGTGAGTGCCCGCAATGAGCCGAAGGAGAGCCAGAATGAAATCTGCATCTGTTGTCAGATCTCGACCGAGTCCTGGATTTACATTCACGACTAGGAAACGAGTTAAGTCCGGTACATCCACAAAAGGTTCAATACACAAGTTCAACCTCAAAACAAGATAAATGCCACATAAAGTAAATACTAAATAGAGTAGGTGTTACACACCAAAATTTGCTACATCAACCCAAAAGCCTGCTCCCCGATCTAGTAGTCGCAAACAGAAATGTCGTGGCTCACGGTCGAAGGCGCAGTATCACCAGAGTCGGGAGGCGCATGATGCTCTGCAGATCCGGGATGAGGAATGTCCTTGGGGATCATCCCAAATATGAACTCGTAGTCTGCAATACCAACTCCCATATCTCCGTCATAGGCGTCAAGATCAGCCACGACCTTACGGTGGGAAGGCTACTACCCCTGCACCCAGCCGAACCGAAAGTGTTTGGCGGATTCCTTGAAAATCTGAGAGCAACATGCATCGTATTGATCTTTTTTCTCCTTTTCAACGCATCCCATATCATTCTTCAGCTACTGCATTTCCAGTAAAGCGTCCTTGCGCTATGTTGATCTCCGCAAATCTCATGGCCTGGTGCCCCGGGGTGAGGGGATCTGCGTCAACACGGGTCGTCCTTCTTTGGTGTGGTGCGTTTATGCGCGGGCGTGCCAGAACAGTCTACCGTGCATTCGAGAATGGTGAGGGTGGATGGATAGATGAGTTGCACACTTGTTTGAGTTTAACTTCTAATCACAGCGATTGTGGCCGAGAGAGGAACTGATCTCGGCCGTCGGGTTCACGGCCTGAGCTACAAGGCCATTAGTGGTGGTTGTTAGTGGTGGATTTTTGGGTGGTGTTCCGGCGCGTCGCTGGATTGCAACGGTCGTATGATATGTGGGGTGAATGGAAAAATAACAAAGATGGTATTCCGGCGCCTTGAAAACTAAGGATCGTACGATATATTGATGAATGGATTTTCCTATAAGTTGTCACTACTCCTCAGAAAGCAAGTAAATATACTGAAAGGAAAATGCATTACAGGAATATAAATGACAGAAGGTAAATAACAGGAAAATATAATCTGCTCCGTTGGAGGCTTGTCTTTGGTGTTTGAACCATTTGAACGTAGTTGGAGCCCGGTATTTATAGGAGATGTACATGATGATGCTGATCAGAGACAAGGCTGAAAATCTACATGATGATGCTGATCAGAGACAGTGGGTAGTCGAGTCGACATTTAGGAACGTGAAGTATGGTGGTGTGACCACCATAAATCTCGGCCACCGCCCTGATCGTGGGTTCTGCGTCTTGGGCCTTGGAGGAGCATTTAATGCTCTGGTCTGATGGTTAGTGACTTAATCTTACAAGTCGTAAGATTTTCACACCTAATCACCCTGATTTTACTCACCATACCCTGACTATTATGACTTCAATCACTTCCTTCCACATTAAATGCTCTTGGGTGTGCCGTGGGCCCTCTACTGCAATCATGGGCGTTACTTCATTAAATTCAGTGTGGGACCTCGATGCCACGTGGCAATGTCACTTGACTTTCCCATCTAGGCCGTGTATTTGAGGGATTATCATTTCCTTTGTTCGAGCTTATCGGGGCCGTGATGGCTTCGCCTTCATGGCTTACCTTTGTCTTACGAGAAAAGACGAATAACAACTTGCTGCATTTGGCTGTTGGGCAGGCGTCGTGGCGGAGAAGAAGCTCCTTTGGTCGGCCTTATCGGCCGAGATTTATTAGGCACAAACACGCTCAAGGTTGAGGGCGTCGATTTTGTTAGAAAGACGGGAAATCTCACCCTTTTCTTTTGCCAATGTAGCCTTACTGGCCTTAGTCGTTGTCCTAAGTATTCGTGGGACTTGCTCAAGTCGTCTAACTCGTCCTTGAGCCCTGAATAGTTCAACCAAGTGAAGTTCAACCATCTGCAAGACATTTGTACAAATTAGTTAAGTGAGACAAACACTACTACAAAAAGTGAAAGAGACGACCAGAAAAAGACGACGGTAGAAGAAAAAACCGTCGTTGTGTTTAAAAAGACGACAGTAACAAAAAAACCGTCGTGGATAAGTGACTTAAACAACTAAAAAACGGAGGTACTATTGAATATTTTTTTATAACGACGCACACAAATAAAAAAGCGTCATCTTATTAAAAAGGTTTTCTTCAGAATTAAAATCTGACCAAAAACAACGACAGCAGATATGATAAGCGTCGTCTTTTAAAAATCAAGTGTCCTTTTTTTGGTAAAGACATGGTTGTTTTGAAAAAACTGTCGTCTATTATATGTAAAGATGACCCTTTTTTTTTTTTTTTTAAAAAGGGTCGTCTATTATGAAGTAAAGATGACGGTTTTTTTTTTAAAAAGGGTCGTCTATTATATGTAAAGATGACGGTTTTGTTTTATAAAGGGTTGTCTATTATGAAGTAAAGATGACGGTTTTTTTATAACAAAAGGTCGTCTATTATATGTAAAGATGACGTTTTTTTGTAAAAAAGGGTCGTCTATTGTGAAGTAAAGATGACGGTTTGTTTTAAAAAAGGGTCGTCTATTATATGTAAAGATGACGCTTTTTTGTAAAAAAAGGTCGTCTATTGTGAAGTAAAGATGACGGTTTTTTTTAAAAAAGGGTCGTCTATTATATGTAAAGATTACGCTTTTTATAAAAAAAACCGTCGTCTATTATATGTAAAGACGACGGTTTTTTGTAAAAAAGGGTCGTCTATTATATGTAAAGATGACGGTTTTTTTTTTAAAAAAAGCGTCGTCTTTTAAAACACGCTAAAAAATGGCCACTTAAGTGAATTCGCGCTCGACAAATTTTCAAATTTTCACCTGTCTTTGAAAACCTTATCTCTCATTAACAAGCGTCGTCTTTTAAAACACGCTAAAAAAAGGCTACTTAAGTGAATTCGCGCTCGACAAATTTTCATATTTTCCCCCGTCTCTGAAAACCTTATCTCTCCCTCCTTGAAACCCTCCTGCACTCTCTAAAACACCCTCATGAAACTCTCTACAAAATCATCAAAAAATCGATATCAATGAAAGAGTTGAGAGATTTTCGCAGATTCATAAGATGTAGAGGGAGGTTCTGTATTTGAGAATCAAAGCTGGTTGAAAGGTTTGATTTGAAAGTCACCTAATCTCTCAATACCCTTCTATATCTTGCTAGTGAATTCTGGATTTGTCTCTTTGCGTTTCTAGGATATTCTTTGTCTCCCTGATTTTAGATTTTTTGTCTCTCTTGATTTGTCTGGTTTGTTTACATATTTTTTTATATTTCTGGTTTCTTTTTAGATTTTCTAATTTGATTATCAGGAGATGAGGAGGAAGCTTGCAGATTTATAATTTTTTCTTTTGCATGTTTTCTATGTGAGTTGTATGTTTTTTTGTTGTTGAAAATTTGTTACCTTCTCATTTCACTATCTTTTTATTTATATATTTTTCCTTTGGCAGCTTCTTGATGGTCTTTTTTATGCTCATTTTACAAGTTTTCTATGGAAATATGGTCTAATGGTAAAATTTCTCTTCCACCTAATTTTTTATGTTTATAATCTTAGCTTTTTTTTTCTCTCTTTGTCATTTTGATTTATTTACAGGGATGATGAAGGAGACTTCAGTTGTGCATCATTTGTATGTTTGGATGAGGAAGGCTTGGATTAGGAGTACGTAGGTCTTGTTAGGAATTATGTTTGTTGTAGAATAAAGATTGGTTAACTATGTAATAACTGTTGAATCTTCAAGTTTTATGAAAGAAACTATTTTTGAGTGTATATATTCATTAATAAAGCATTATGGTTGGTTTCCTAGTTAAAATCATTGTATAGCATCATAGGAAATCAAAAAGAACTAAAATGTAGCAATTTGGGAACTTATTAGACGACGGTTTTTATAATAAATCATGATATTTACAGATAATTAATGACGGTTTTTATAAAAAAGGTCGTCTATTATAGGTAAAGATGACGTTTTGTTTAAAAAAAGGGTCGTCTATTAAATGTAAAGATGACGGTTTTTTTTAAAAAGGGTCATCTATTATATGTAAAGATGACGGTTTTTTTTTAAAAAGGGTCGTCTATTGTGAAGTAAAGATGACTGTTTTTTTTTAAAAAAGGGTCGTGTATTGTATGTAAAGATGACAGTTTTCATAAAAAACCGTCATCTTTACATACAATACACGACGGTTTTTAAAACCGTCGTCTTTCATCCAATAATTAACGATCTTTACCTCTAAACAACGACGATTTTCTTTAAAAACCGTCGTCTTTACAGATAAACAACGATGGTGAAAAGCCATAGTAGTTTGACACCCTGTTTGTGCCTAATAAATCACGGCCATGAATTGGCCGGGGGAACCCCTCTTCTCGGCCTCAGAACTGAAACGCAGCGTTTTGTCAGGGTGCTTGGCCTTCCAGAGAAACAAGAGAAAAATTGCTAAGGCACGATCATCTCGGCCTCGATTAAAGGCCGAGGCCGAGATAGAGCAAAGTCACCGCCAAAAAGCATTAAAGTCTGACCACCACGTGATGGCAGGGTCCCATGCTTCATTTAATGAAGTAGTGCCTGCTTAAATGCAGCAAACCCACTGACCAAGAATAAGCATTTAATGCACGAGGGAAGGTGGGAAGTGATTGGAGTCAGGATTTGGTGACAGGGATCAGAGTGATTAGACGCCAACATTCTCACAAAGCTCTTTACAGCTTGAGAGATTAGGTGACCAGCCACCAGAGCAATAAATGCGTCTCCACGGCCAGAAGCGCATAACCCACGATCAGGGCGGCGGCCGAGATTCACCGGGATTTATGGAGTCACACCACCTTACTTCACGATCCCAAATGTCGATTGGACTACCCACTTGCGCTAATCAGGCTCCACCATGCAGATTTTCAGCCTCGATTACCCCTCCAGGAACTCTGCCTATAAATACAAGACTCAGGACCACTTTCAAAGGGTTCAAACACCAAACAAAAGCCTCCCACGGAGCAACTTATATTTTCCTGTAATGCACTTTCAATATCTTTACTTGCTTTTCTAGGAGTAGTGTTAGTTTGTAAGGAAAATCCATTCATCAATATATCAAACGACCCTTGATTTTCAAGGTGCCGGAGCACCACCTCTGTTATTCGCTCACTCACCCCATATATCATACGACCGCCGCTCATTGAGTGGCGCGCCGGAGCACCGCCCTAAAACCCACCAAACACCACCACTCAACGGCCTTGTAGTTCAGGCCGTGAACCTTACAGCCGAGACTAGTTCCTCTCCCGGCTACAATCGTTTGATTAGAAGACGAGTTCAGACAGGCGCACCATCTAAACACTTTCACCCACTTTAAACACCTCCACGCACGGTAGACCGTGCTGGCACGCCCGCGCACAAACGCACCCCGTCCAAAAGCAGGAAACCGCGTGTTAACACATATCCCCTTGGCCCGGAACTCCAGGCCGTGAGATTTGCGCGGCAGACACACCCAAATAGATGGCGGTCAATTTATCGACGGTTTTCAAAGCATTACAACGACGGTGGATCCCCGTCGTCTATTTCGTTTTTTGTAGTAGTGAAAACTCAACTGAGAAAATGAAAAATGCAAAGACAAAGCATACTGAGATTAAGTGGTGAGCCTGTTCGAGCGCAATGTCACGATCATCCAAATCTATCAGTTCCTTAATGTCTTGCGGATGAAGGAGACCACCTAAAATGGCGTCGCATTCCTCAGGATCATGCAAGCGTCCTTCATTCGCCATAAGACGCCTCCTGTGTGACCTCTGAAACTTGGGCTTCCATATCTCACCATCAGCAGAAATGATGGGTGCAGAAATGATGGGTTCATTATCTAGGTCAGTATCCTCAATAGCCAAAAGTGGAGCAGAGGTGGCCAAACCAACTTGACGGGGCGCATCATGATGGGATCGGCCTGAGGATGAACCCAGAATGAACGCGTCTGTAAAATCTGAACTCAACCCAGCATTTGGAGCACGCTTGGACCTTTTTGTCTATTGATCAACGAATGGTCTCTGCCTTAGACCTGGTCGAGAAGCATGTTTTGACAAGTTGGGTAATGGGCCTGACATATCAGACAGCTCGGATTCGTCAGGGGAGTAATCGCCGCTATCTTCTTCCTCTTGAGATTGTCTCTCTGCGTAACTCCTTTGGATGCGATGTGAAGAATCCTCCTCGAATTGGAGAACTCGATCAAAGCTGACTATGTGACCTACTAGTTCTGTCTCATGCAGATCCGCACTAAGATCAACCCTGAGATAAGATGGATAAATGATGCTATCTCGATCTTGAGAGATACGAAGAAGTGTGTTGGGATCGAGGAAGTACTGAACATCCCAATCTTAACCCACCAAGTGGCTGTTCAACCACTGAATCCGCTCTTGAGCAAGGACAATCTCCAAATAGGTTGGGTTGGGCACTACAAAACAAAAGAACCATTCAATAATAGTTCTGATATATATACAATAGTTCTGACATAGACCTTATGTTGACATCTACTACACAGCGAACGCTGTACTCATCATCAGTAGTAGTCCCAAAACACATTGTTGATCACTGCAAATCTCACGGCCTGGTGCTTCGGGCCGAGGGGATCCACGTCAACATGGGTCGTCCTACTTTGGTGTGGTGCGGTTGTGCGCGGGCATGCCAGCACGATCTACCTTGCATTTGATGATGATGCGAGTGGATGGATGGATGAGTTACGCGCCTATGCAAGTCTGACTTCTAATCAGAGCGACTATGGCAGAGAGAGGAACTGATCTCGGTCGTGCCGTTAATGATGGTGTTAGTGGTGGATTTTTAGGCGGTGCTTCGGCGCGTTGCTGGATTGCAACGGTTGTATGATATATGGGATGATATATCATACGAGGATGGTGCTCCGACGCCTTAAGAAACTCAAGGTCATACGATATATTGATGAATGGACTTTCCTACAATCTGCCACTACTCCTAAGAAATCAAGTAAAGGTATTGAAAGTGCATTACAGGAAGATAAATGACAGGAAAATGTAGTTTGCTCCGTCAGAGGCTTGTGTTTGGTGTTGAACCCCTTAAATGTAGTTTGGAGCTTGGAATTTATAGAAGAGGCTCTGGGAGGAAGGCGAAGTTGACATCTGCATGACGTGGTCGATCAGAGATAGTGGGTAGTCTGGACAACATTTGGGAATGTGAAATTGTTTGGGCTTAAATTTGGCGCACCCAGGCCTAGGAAAAGAAAGCCCACGACATCCCCAAGCCGACTGTTCCAAAGCTCTGAGCCCGTCAACGCAATCCAGCCCACTAACGATTGAACGGATCAAAACAGGTGAACACGGCCCAAAACGTTAGGAGGCCTGGAAACAGAGGAAACTAGGAAAGGATTGGGCCTCGAAGAAATTCGAAATTACGCACAGCGTAAACTAGACTCAGTCTAATCTGCAAAACGGAACAGTCCCACGTGATCCCTGACTTAGAAGAGTCAATAATTTCGGCCGAGACTGAAGACTGAACAGGAGCAGATATAAAAAGAAAATCTCTGAAATAAACTTCGCTGCCAGGGGATCAAAAACCGCTTAGTTTATCCAAAAATAATCTGATATTTTGGAGAAACACAATTTTCAAAGATAAGCAGACTCTGCTAGTATAAAGCGGGAAACAGGGAGCTGTTCAAAAGCTGAGAATTAGCTATCTCAAAACGATCAGACTCATGCAGATTGAAATAAAAGAACAAGCATGGCGCACCATCAAAATGCAGAAGCAGTCACCTCAAGAACTGATCGTTGAGTGCTTATTCACCAGGAAAAGGATAGAACCCCTGTTTTGTTTCAATTAAAAACTAGAAAAGATCTTTTGATTACTTGCCGCCCACTCTCAGAAAAACATTTCCTATATATACAAGAGAGGGTGAACAGAGCAAAGGGATCAATCAATCAAACAACCAAAAAACTCAGTCAAAAGACAAACACTCCAAAGATCACTTGATCACAAAAATCTCAAACAAGTTACAACAGACTCAGTGTCTGAAGTACTTCAAATACGAGAGCTTCTCAGACAAGCTTGCAGAATCATCCTATTTTCTCCCAGCAAAGACAGTTAGACCCCTGCTTCTGAATAGAATCCCAGTTCACAACTCAACAACAACGAGATTTCTCTCGTTACAAATTTGGTTCAGCAAAAGCCAAGTTTAGCAGAGTTCGAGTTCTCTCAAATATGAAAACCTCAACAAATTTGTGAAGAGCCCTGACTTAGCCGCACAGGTACTGCAGTACATCCCCAGCTCAAGTCCAGCCACTTCTGTCCCTTTCAGACTGGAGAAGTCCCAGTTCTGCCCATCCAAAAGCCATCCAGGGCTTGAAATAGATTAAAGCTCTGCCAAACTCAAGCTTTGGTATCGATTTGCAGCCGAGTCCTAGCAGTGGAAGCTGTCCAGAGTCCAATCCAGCACAGACATATCCAATCCAGCCCAGAACAGAGACAACTAACCAGGCAGAAATGGAAGCACAGCCCTTCTCTTGTTCTCACATAGTCAGTTCTCCCTTATTGAGTCTTGTAAAGGGGAGTTCTGCCTAAAATCAGTTCAATCTGTTATCAGTTGTTCTGGCCAGAACTGCCGTTTTTTTTATATATATATACTGAGATAAATTATTAAAGTCCTTACCAGTCTAAGGCATAGAAAAGAACTTACTTGGGAGATATTCCTCACCCAAATTCACAATCGTTTGTTCAAAGTCAGTAACTTGGGGCGCAAGTTACTTTTACCATAAGTCTGTTAGGGTTGAAAAATTGCTAGCAGTGGCACGCTCAGCACATAAAGAAAGTTAATTTACTGACCAAAACATGGTCTTTGAATTAATGGGGAACTTTGCCCTGTCATCTCAGGAAGTAAATCAAAACGGGTGAACAGAAATATGGTGGTGTGATCCCCATAAATCCCGGTCGCCGCCCTGATCGTCGGTTCTGCGTCTTGGGTCTATGAGGAGCATTAAATGTTCTGGTCTGACGGTTGGTGACTCAGTCTTACAAGTCATGAGATCTCGTACCTAATCATCCTGATTTTACTTACCACACACTGACTTCAATCACTTCCCTCCTTCCCTTATGCATTAAATGTAAATTCTTCTTTTGCACAAATCGTGGGTTTTCTGCTGCAGTCAGGAGCATTATCTCTTTAAATGAAGCGTAGGACCTCAATGAGGGGTTAGTATTATCTCTTTAAATGAAGCGTAGGACCTCAATGGTAACACCCCTTGAATTTTCCATTTTGGCCGTGTATTTGAGGGGTTAGTATTTTCTTCGTTCCCGTGGCCGTGAAGACTTCGCCTTCATAGATCTCCCTCATCTACGAGGAAGAGCGAGTGACAACCTGTCGCGCTTGGTTTTTGGGTAGGCGCCTTGGCCTAGAGGAAGTGCCTTCGGTTGGCCTCATAGGCCGAGATTTTCAGGCACAAACATTGCCCCCACATTCCCGGATTCTTCGGTCACGGTGCGAGCAAAGGCCAAATGGATTCCAGGGAATGGACCCTTTGTATTCCTTTGAAGTGACTTTTTGATAGTTGACATCTTTAATACGCAAGCACGTTGTTTAGGTCATTATTACCTTGATTTGGGCGAGCCGTCGTTTCGTCTCATCAACTAAAACGACGGACTCTAGGGCTATGACACGTCATCGCGTGCTTGAGTTTGCTGTCAGGTCATTATGTTGTTCGAGACAGCCACGACCATTTGCCGTTACGTTGTTTGAGAAAGACACGCCCGTTCACTTCGAATTCAAGCACCAATATAAAAACCCAACCTTCTTCGTTCCTTCTTACGCTCTCAAAACTTTCAGACACCCAAGCTCTGCCAAGTTCTGTCAAAATTCTCTCCCAAATTCGCAAATTCCTTGAACTTGAAATCTCAACACCTCCCTTGTTTCTGCTCAACGACTTCTTGTTTGTAACAACGATTCTGGTTGTTCCCTTTACCTTTTTCCCAAAAGATCACGAGTCTTTTAATAGCCCCTGGGTCTCCATTTCCTCGGTGTTCTTCGTGTTCATTGTTTTTTCCTTAAACTTTTTCCTTAAAATGGCTCCCAACACCTCTTCGCCTGTTGAAGCTCGGTCCCAAACCTTCCAAACCGAATTTGAAGACATCTGGAGAGTGGCATGCCAGAGAGGTTGGCAGTCCACCTTAAAGACAATTTGGTAGATCTCTCGGCCTTTGAAAAGGGAGATTACCAAGATTGGAACACTACTCGGCCGTAACCACAATGGCCAACTATGGCTACCGAGGATGGAACACTTCTGTTCCGCCGCGCAAATCTCACGGCCTGGGGTTCCGGGCCGAGGGGATCTGCGTTGAACACGCGGTTTCCTGCTTTTGGACGGGGTGCGTTTGTGCGCGGGCGTGCCAGCACGGTCTACCGTGCGTCGAGATGTTTGAGGTGTTGATAGTGTTTAGATGGTGCGCCTGTCTGAACTCGTCTTCTAATCAAACGATTGTAGCCGAGAGAGGAACTAGTCTCGGCTGTAAGGTTCACGGCCTGAACTACAAGGCCGTTGAGTGGTGGTGTTTGGTGGGTTTTGGGGCGGTGCTCCGGCGCGCCACTCGATGAGCGGCGGTCGTATGATATATGGGGTGAGTGAGCGAACAACAAGGGTGGTGCTCCGGCGCCTTGAAAATCAAGGGTCGTTTGATATATTGATGAATGGATTTTCCTTACAGACTAACACTACTCCTAGAAAAGCAAGTAAAGATATTGAAAGTGCATTACAGGAAAATATAAGTTGCTCCGTGGGAGGCTTTTGTTTGGTGTTTGAACCCTTTGAAAGTGGTCTTGAGCCTTGTATTTATAGGTAGAGCTCCTGGAGGGATAATCGAGGCTGAAAATCTGCATGGTGGAGCCTGATTATACCAAGTGGGTAGTCCAATCGACATTTGGGATCGTGAGGTATGGTGGTGTGACTCCATGAATCCCGGTGAATCTCGGCCGCCGCCCTGATCGTGGGTTCTGCGCTTCTGGCCGTGGAGACGCATTTATTGCTCTGATAGCCAATTATCTAATCTCTCAAAAGAGCTTTGTGAGAATGTTGGCGTCTAATCATTCTGATTTCTGTCACCAAATCCTGACTCCAATCACATCCCACCTTCCCTCGCGCATTGAATGCTCATTCTTGGCCAGTGGGTTTGCTGCAATAAACAGAGACCTTGCTTCATTAAATGAAGCGTGGGACCCTGCTGTCACGTGATGATCTGACATTAATGCCTTTGGCCGTGACCTCGCTCGATCTCGGCCTCGGCCTATAACCTTGGCCGAGATAACCATGCCTTGGCGATTTTCCTCATGTTTCCCTGGAAAGCCAAACACCCTGACAAAACGCTGTGTTTCAGCTTGAGGCCGAGAAGGGTTATTCCCTCGGCCGATTCACGGCCGTGGTTTATTAGGCACAAACATTGCCCCCACATCCCTGGATTCTTCGGCCTTGGCATGAGTAGGGGCCGAATGGATTCCAAGGGATGGACCTTTAGCCTTCTGAGGTGACTGACAACTGGGGCATTGAATGAGCAGTCTAGTTGGCGCATTTAATGCCTTAAGTACGTCATGTAAGTCATTATTGCTTAAGTTCACGCGAGGCGTCACCCTGTCTTGTCAAGTAAAACGACGGTCCTCTGAATCGACGTGTCACCATGCCCTTAATTCGCACAAGCCATTATTCCGCTCTGTAATTCCAAACGCCGGCCGCCAGGTTTCTGTCATAATTTCGCGTGCTCCAGATGTGCTGCCTGGCCGTTTCGTTTCACGAGGATCATGCCTCCCTTGAATACCTCCCTTGAATTCTAGTATGAGTATGAGTATAAAAACCCATCCCTTTGCATTTTCTTCACATCTCCAGACCTCTCTGAGTTCAATGCGTTTCGAAAGCTCACCCTGGCCTTCCCCATCTTCCTCAACTTCAAAAAGGTTCGAGGCCCTTCCAACACTCAACAATCCTTTTTCCTCCCCTGGATATTTTGGCGCCTTCCCTTGATTTCTGGGCTTCGCTCTTCCGAAGCCCAACCGGCTTTGATGGCCTTCATTGCAATCCTTCCAGAACTGGAGAGTCCCCCGTCTCAACAATTTGGCCTATTCCAGATGATTTGTCAATTTAATGAGGACAGGAGGGCTTGGCATGATGATCCTACCACGGCCGAGTCCAAATGGCTGAATACCTTGGTAACGCTCGTGGCCGAAGTGACGGCCCTTACCAAGGTTGAGGGAAAAGCTCCTACCAAAGCCAGGATGACGACCGCTTACCATGTCCAGAGTGACAAATGCTGCCACGGCCTGAAAGATGGCCGTCGCCACTGCCAGGGTGGCGACTGCTTACCACGTCCGGGGTGGTGGCCGCCCCTCATACCTTGGATGGCGGCCCTTGCCGTGATTGAAGTGACGGCTCTTCCTCTTCGCCTCCTTCATGCGGCGTGCACCCTTTTCCTTCCCACAGCCGGCTTTCTCTGACCGGCCGAGGTTCCTGGCCGAGATCAATCGTCGGCAGGGATGGCGGGGATACAGCCTCTCCTAGCAAGAAGATTGCGAAGCCGTCGCACATAGGTCTTAGGATGTGATTCTCCTTATGTGTGTGTATTCGGCCATGACCTGGCCGTTTCCTTGTAATCGTGCCTTTAATGAATAAAATGAATCATGAATTTTTGACCCATCATTATGCTGCATATTTCCCTTTCATAATTTTTTCGCGGCCGTCTCCCATAAGGACGGGATGTATTTTTTCAGATAGTGGCCGTTGATTGGCAAGTTGTGCCATTCTCCATCCCTGTCTTTTAACTGAAATGCACCTCGGCCAAGGATTCGTTCAATAATGAACGGCCCTTCCCAATTAGGCGAGAATTTGCCGAACCGAGGGTCCTTCGTCCCAACAGGAAGCACGGCTCGCCACACTAAGTCGCCTTCGGCGAACGTCTTTTGCTTAACCCTCTTGTTGTATGCTCTCGCCGCGATCTGCTTCTGTGCCTGCATTAAGTTATAAGCATCGAGCCTGGATTGCTCCAAATCTTCCAATTCTTGGACCATGGCCTGCGTGTAATCCTTCCCCTCTTGTCTAAGCTGCTCGGTCGCCCGAAGAGACCGAACCTTTAATTCCAAAGGAACAATGGCGTCGTGACCGTAGGTTAAGGCGTAGGGAGATGTGCCTGTGGCCGATCGCTTTGAGACTCGGTAAGCCCAAAGGGCCTCTGGGAGTAGATCGTGCCACGCTCTAGGTTTTTCCTCGATCATTTTCTCAAGGATGCCCTTGATTACCTTGTTGCTTGCCTCGGCCTGTCCGTTAGATTGGGGATAATAAGGCGTCGAGTGGATCAACTTGATTCCCATACTTTCGGTATATCCTCGTGTTTCGGCTGATGCGAACACCGGGCCGTTGTCGGCCGTGATTGTTTCTGGAATACCGAACCGATGGACGATGTGGCTCTCGAAAAATCTGACCACTTGCGCGCTGGATATCGACCGATAAGACTCGGCCTCGACCCACTTAGTAAAATAATCGGTCGCCACCAAAATCCATGCATGTTGGTTGGATGCGGCCGGATGGATTTTACCGATGATATCCACGGCCCACCCTCTGAACGGCCATGGTTTGGTAACCGGGTGGAAGGCGTCGGCCGGTACCCTTTGTATAGGGCCGTGGATCTGACACTTGATACATCCCTTCGCGTATTCTACGCAATCCTTCAAAATGGTCGGCCAATAATAGCCGTGCCTTCGGATCAACCATCTCATCTTGACGCCAGATTGGTGAGCGCCGCAAACCCCCTCGTGAGACTCGGCCATGATGGTCTTGATGTCCTCGGTGTTGGGACACAAGAGCAATAAACCGTCGGACATACAGCTCATTCTGATAAATCAGATAACACCGAGCCCGAAATCGTGTAGTCCTTTCATGGCTGCCGGAAGGGTCGCGCAAATATTTCACTATGAGGTATCGCCAGTCGGCTTTGGCCATGTCGACTTCGTCGGTAACATCGGATGATGCCTGCGTTACCATCCCTCGTTCGGCCAAAGCTGGCAAGGTACGCCTCTCGATCCTTATCACGCGGTCGTGGTCGGTGCCTGGGATGTTCACGCCTGACGCTACCTGGGCCATCTCGTTGGCCTCATGGTTCTCGGCGCGTGGGACGTGAACAAAAGAGATTCGGGAGAACCCATCGGCCGTATTGAGGGCCGTTACGTAATACATGGCTAAATTTTCGCTCGTACACTGGTATTCCCCGGTTAATTGGTTAATGACCAGCTGGGAATCACCATAAACCAAAACGTGGGTCGCCTTCATTTCCATCAATATCTCGAGACCGATGATGAGTGCTTCATACTCGGCCTGGTTGTTGGTGCATTTGAAGTCGAGTTGGAATGCGAATTGCCACCTTTGCCCCTGGGGAGATTCAATTACGACCCCGGCCCCTGACCTGGCCTCGGTACTGGACCCGTCGAAGTACATAGTCCAGTAATTCTTTTCCATCTGGACCATGCCGATCTCGACCTCCAACTCTTCCTCCTGTCTCTGGGATGGGTGATGAGCCAAAAAATCGGCCAAAGCCTGACCTTTGACCGACTTTTGAGCCACATATTGAAAGGTAAACTCAGACAGCGCCATCGTCCATTTCCCAATTCGGCCGCGTATGATCGGCCGAGTGAGCATGTACTTGATAAGGTCGGTCCTAGAGATAATCTGGACGACCGACGGAAGCATGTAATGTCGTAACTTGGTGGCCGCGAAATAGAGCGCTAGGCACAACTTTTCGACTGGTGAGTAGTTTAGTTCGGCCGTATTGAGAGTGCGGCTTAAGTAGTGCACCGCCTGCTCTCGCCCAGACTCATTGTTCTGAGCGAGCAAACAACCGATAGAGCTTTCTGATGCCGAAATGTAGAGCCTCAATGGTTTCCCTCTTTTTGGCGGCATAAGAACCGGCGGCTGAGACAAATATTTCTTGATGTCGTCAAAAGCCGCCTGATGCTCTGTCCCCCATATGAACCGTTCGGTGTCTTTTACTTTAAGCAGAGGGGACAACGGCCGGATCTTCCCCGCCAGATTTGATATGAATCGTCTTAAGAAATTAACTTTGCCGAGGAAAGACTGGAGCTCCTTCTTGGTCCTCGGTGGAGGGGCCGCCATAATGGCCGTAGCCTTATTCTTGTCTACCTCGATCCCTCGTTGGTGAACCAAGAATCCAAGGAAATTCCCGGCGGTGACGCCGAAAGCACATTTCTTTGGGTTCATCTTCAGACCATGCGCCCGCATCCGGCCAAAAGCTTGCCGGAGATGTCCCACGTGGTCGGCCTTGGATGGGGATTTTACAACCACGTCGTCGATGTAGACTTCAACCGTTCGGCCTATAAGGTCGTGAAAAATCAGGTTCATAGCTCGTTGATATGTCGCACCGGCGTTTTTTAGGCCGAAAGGCATGACTACCCATTCATAGGTTCCGATAGCGCCGGGACACCTGAATGCCGTTTTGTGGACGTCCTCCTCGGCCACGAAAATTTGATTATAACCTGCATGACCGTCCATAAAAGACAAAAGCTCGTGCTTTGCGGCCCCATCTACCAGGAGATCCGACATAGGCATGGGGTATTCATCCTTGGGGGTTGCAAGATTGAGGTTTCTGTAATCAGTGCAAACCCTCAAGGCCCCAGTCCTTTTTAGCACCGGCACAACGTTGGCCAACCACTCGACGTACCGGGCCGTTCGGATAAAGCCGGCTTTAAGGAGCCGTTCAATTTCTTCCTTAACTTTGAGCTGAACCTCGGTCGAGAAACGCCTCGGTGGCTGTTGGAACGGCTTGAAACCCTCTTTGATTTTTAACTCGTGCTCGACTAAACTCCTTGGTAAACCTGGCATCTCATGATAATCCCAAGCAAAACAATCCTTATATTCATGGAGCAGGCCGACAATTTCGGCCGCTAACTCAGGATCTAAAAGATGGCTTACAAAAAGAGGCCGTGGTTCGGCCTCTGATCCTACATTTATTTCTAACAAAGGGTCCTGGACTTCGGGGTAGTCATCCTCCATCTCGGCGGGCGCGATTTCCAGGTCGTCCAACGTTAGAACGTCCGTCTCGCCTGATTCATGGAGAAATTCAATCAAGTTGATTGGCGAGTTCGGCCGCAGAGACTCCTCTGCCCAGTGCTCCAGCAGTCTTTCCACCAGATCATTCACGGCCGCCGCCCCCTCTTCTTTAGTGGCCTTGTCTGTCATCTATAGGCTGGTGAGGTCGATCAATACTTCGCGCGCCGAATCCTGGCGGATATTCTCGGCGCCTAACTCCAATACCTTCTGGGCCGTTGTTCTGGTTGGTCGGCCTTCTGCATCATGGCCGGTAAGAACAACCCACCCAACATCGTCGTCGTAAATCCGAGCCTGAACGGCGTTGGCCTCGAAAGGTTTTTCGTCGGCCGGGTGTATAGACACTTTTTGGCCGTCCCAAAAGAATAGTAATTGGAAGAGAGAAGACGGTATGCACCCAGACTGGTGGATCCAGTCGCGGCCGAGCAATATGTTGTAGTCGACGCTGGATTCAACCACGTAGAAAGCCGCGACCCTCGTCTGGTCGGCTACGGTAATTTTTAACGGCAACACGCCAATAGTTTTGGACTTGTCACCGACGAAGCTACTCATGACCACATCGATGGGGATGAGGTCTTCTTTCGACTTGTCTAGCTTCTTCATTAAGGAATACGGAAGGATGTTGACCGTTGCCCCACAGTCGACGAAAACTTTGGACACGGGCACTCCCTCAATATGAGTCGAGACATATAACGGTTTGAGGTGTCGATATTTATTCGGCTCGTCTCTGGGTATGACCTCGTTAAAAGCCACAGCCAACAATTCTTCTTTTGTTTTCGGCCTCTGACCAAGCTGCTCCTCGGCCACGTCATCATCCAGGCCGTTTATCTGTCCCCCAGGTGCTGAAAATTCGGATGGTAGCACCAAGACCATGTTGATGCTGAACTCCTCTTGCTCCAGTGGGTTCCCCCGGCCAGCTCCGTCTTCGGCCTCATGACCGTCTTCGGCGAAGACCTCTTCCTCGGCCATCCTTAGGATCCCCTCATATTCTCCGTCTGAGATCCCTAAGGTGGGGTCATCTTCGGCCTCATGCCCGAAGTAAGGATCACCGAAGCCCTCAATTATGGGCCCTGCTGTCCCTGGGACATCGACCGCGAGTGCTTTGGTTTCAGAGGGTTCCGAGGCCTCGACCCCCTCTTTAAGGGCCCGTCTAGCGTTTGCCAAGGTGTCCCTGGATATCAAGTAATCGTCCAGGCGGTTTACCCGGGCTCTCTCCTCAGTTGTCAGGCCAAAGATAGTATCCGCCGGAGTTACCGAAAAATACTGGCGGAGATACTCTAAATCGCCCTTACCAAAAGGGGCGTCGGCCTCCAATCTGCCGAGGTTGGGTTGGTAGCTCGGCAGACTCTTCGCTCTGGCCTCTCTATTTGCCTGGTATACGGCCTTAATGGCCGAATCAAAGCTGCGGATGATGAGAAGTGCCTCTGCCTTTGTATTTCTCAGGGCTAACTCCATAATTTCACGGTTCTCGGGGGTCATGCCGTACAGATCTATGGCCGAATGATCCTCATGAAATTCTTTCAGAATGGCCAAACCGTCAGTCGAAAAGGGAGAATTTCTCTCGCGGTAGATGGTGACGACACGTTCGCCAGATTTCTTCTCGCTCGTGGCCCTTGGCTGGACCAAAATAGGCAAGGGTCCGAGGGGACCTTTGTTCCCCGTAGCGCGCCAGGTCCTCCAAGGCTTGTTTTTGGGCGCCGTCGCTGTGGGGGACACAATCGATTCAGATGACGGCCCGTCTGCAGCCGTGATTTCTCTTTGTCGTTTCGAGGCTTCGGTCTCGGCCGTCTGCATCCTGGCCTGCTGAACTTGTCTCTGCATTCTTCTCAGCTGAGTTTTTGTCAGTGGTTCGGCTCTGCCCCCAGACCGTGAATGATACCAACGGCCGTCATGCATAACTGGTGGCTTGAAAGTCCTTAGCAATCTAGGTCCGGCCTCATCCACAGGGCCTACCGAGGCACCATAGGCTTGCGCTCCCAATCGTTCAAAAACCGATCCGCCGGCCGACCGTCCTCTATCCTGACCACCGAACTTCCCTACGGCTGGCTGTGACGGCTCGACGGCCTTCCTCTTGTTTTCCTGCGGCCTGGATTGACTGATCTCATGTTTGCAATGCTCGCACAACGATGGCTCTGGTTCAGTCAATGGTCCCTTCCCTTTTGTCACCCAACGAGTTCCGCCATGCCCGGCTGGTAGTTGGGCGTCGACCATGTTGACCACAGGTGGGGGAAACGGTTTGGAGTCAACCTGCATGGCCGCCTTTTCTGGGAATTGAAGCTTCTTCTCATCAATCAACTTCTGAATGACATCTCGCAGGACAACACAGTTTTTGGTATTGTGAGACCAAGAACTATGGTATTTGCAAAACGTCTTCCCTTTGAGCTCTTCGGGTTTCGGATTTTTGTGGCCGAAAGATAATTTGACCATTTTTTCGGCCAATAACAGGTCGAAAATAGCCTCAGCCCTCGTAAGATCAAAAGTGTAGGCCTTCGTTTCCCGTGTTGAGAATTTAGCATCAAGAATTTTTGTACGGCTGTTGTCAGTTTTAACAAGCCCTTTGCAGACGAAGGGTTTGTCTATGCTAACTTCGGCCGAACTCATTTCTACCTCGTCACCCTCGACCCTTGCGGAGTCGTCTGCGTCGGCGTAGCTGACAATGGGATTTCTGTAATAAGTCCCTTTCGAAGCCGCCTTCTTCTGCATCTCCTCTTTCAACAAGGATGCATACCTGTCCACTTTGTTGGTCAGGTCATGCATGTCCTGGAACTCGATCCCCTGAAATTTCTTCCGGTATTCAAACTCTAACCCCTCCTCGGCCATTTTGACGAACTCTCTCTCTGGTAGGTTCGTGCGACACCAATTCCTACAGGTCTTGAATCGTTGTAGGTAATCGCGAGGTGATTCGTCCGATGCTTGGCTCATCCTTGCCAGCTCGGCGACCGTTATTTCTCGGTTGGTTTGATAGAAATGTTCGTGAAATACTCTTTCCATATCAGACCAATCCCTTATTGAGTTTGGTGGGAGGTTTATAAACCAAGAGAATGCGGCGCCGGTCAAAGAATGGACAAATAAACGGAGCTTCTGGGCGTCCGAATCGGCCTCTCCACACTGGGCCGTAAAACGGCCTATGTGTTCAATGGATGTGGCCTGCCCATCCCCGGAGAATAACATAAATTCAGGCAACCGATAATTCCGGGGGAGAAGGACTCGGTCGATTTCTGGCGGGTATGGCCGAGTATATCTTGGCATGTCCGGCCGTCTCTGGGCTAGGCCGTCCTCGATCATCCGCCGGACGTCCTCGAATCGGAGCCCCTGATGCGGCGCCTCCTGCTGGGCCGCATTCGGTCGTGGGACCTGATGCCCGTCGTTGTGTGGCCTAGCCTGCGTGGCCGCTTGACCAAGGGGCTCGGTCTGAATAACCGAGTTGGTTGATGCCAAGTGAGCGCCGTGGATTTGGACCAGGGGCGTGTGCGTTGAAGCTGGGATGGCCGACCCATAGTGGAGGTGGGTGCCTGGCAATAATAACGACGCCTGTGATGATGGTGAAACAGTCGTATTGCTCTGACCGTATTGTTGTGATAATGCAACAGCCGCGTTATTTGGACCAGGGTGGGTATGGACGGCCGCGGTATGAACTGGGCCGAGTGGATGGATCGTAGGATGTGCAGGGCTGCTGTGTCCTAATGACACGGCTAAAGCATGGAGCGGCCCACGCACTATCTCTGCTGAGTAGGTTGGCCCGGGACTTACCCACGTGGTCTGGGACTGCCCCCAACTATTTATCGGCGGCACTGAGTGCTGGCCGTATCCTGATGCTTGGGGGTGAGTCGAGGCGCCGAGGCTACTGCCTTCGCCGTAAGGCTCGATTCTTTCCCACCCTCGGCTCCACTGACCTGCTCTGGGAGGTGACGCCGGTGAGGCTATCGGCATCCTCTCTTGAAAAAGCGTCCGCAGCTCCGAAGAGAACCTATCCATTGCGGCCATGAAGGATGTCTCTATCCTATAGGTCTGTCTGGACATCATTTCCTCCACTGCCGCTTGCTCCTGCATGGATTCGGCCGAGCGATCCGTTGTCACCGGGATGCTGGCCGAAATCCCGACCGAATGTACGGTCTCGGTGATTGGTGGTATGGACTCAGGAGTCTCAGAAGTCATTTCGACCGTTTTGTTCTTGAGCTTTGCCTGTGCCCTGGTTTCCACCATAAGTTTTTTGACAAGAGTCCCACCGGGCGTGCCAAAAGTGTTCCGCCGTGCAAATCTCACGGCCTGGGGTTCCGGGCCGAGGGGATCTGGGTTGAACACGCGGTTTCCTGCTTTTGGACGGGGTGCGTTTGTGCGCGGGCGTGCCAGCACGGTCTACCGTGCGTCGAGATGTTTGAGGTGTTGATAGTGTTTAGATGGTGCGCCTGTCTGAACTCGTCTTCTAATCAAACGATTGTAGCCGAGAGAGGAACTAGTCTCGGCTGTAAGGTTCACGGCCTGAACTACAAGGCCGTTGAGTGGTGGTGTTTGGTGGGTTTTGGGGCGGTGCTCCGGCGCGCCACTCGATGAGCGGCGGTCGTATGATATATGGGGTGAGTGAGCGAACAACAAGGGTGGTGCTCCGGCGCCTTGAAAATCAAGGGTCGTTTGATATATTGATGAATGGATTTTCCTTACAGACTAACACTACTCCTAGAAAAGCAAGTAAAGATATTGAAAGTGCATTACAGGAAAATATAAGTTGCTCCGTGGGAGGCTTTTGTTTGGTGTTTGAACCCTTTGAAAGTGGTCTTGAGCCTTGTATTTATAGGTAGAGCTCCTGGAGGGATAATCGAGGCTGAAAATCTGCATGGTGGAGCCTGATTATACCAAGTGGGTAGTCCAATCGACATTTGGGATCGTGAGGTATGGTGGTGTGACTCCATGAATCCCGGTGAATCTCGGCCGCCGCCCTGATCGTGGGTTCTGCGCTTCTGGCCGTGGAGACGCATTTATTGCTCTGATAGCCAATTATCTAATCTCTCAAAAGAGCTTTGTGAGAATGTTGGCGTCTAATCATTCTGATTTCTGTCACCAAATCCTGACTCCAATCACATCCCACCTTCCCTCGCGCATTGAATGCTCATTCTTGGCCAGTGGGTTTGCTGCAATAAACAGAGACCTTGCTTCATTAAATGAAGCGTGGGACCCCGCTGTCACGTGATGATCTGACATTAATGCTTTTGGCCGTGACCTCGCTCGATCTCGGCCTCGGCCTATAACCTTGGCCGAGATAACCATGCCTTGGCGATTTTCCTCATGTTTCCCTGGAAAGCCAAACACCCTGACAAAACGCTGTGTTTCAGCTTGAGGCCGAGAAGAGTTATTCCCTCGGCCGATTCACGGCCGTGGTTTATTAGGCACAAACAACTTCTTCGGCCAACAGTGGAAAGATCAAGGAATCTACCACTTGATAAAGTTGTTCTATTGGCTGATCATCATGGACCGGTCGCTCCTGGCCGCGGCCTTAAGTTTCTGGTCTTCAGCCACAAACACGATGAATCTTCGGTTCAGCATGATGATGCCAACCGTTCTTGACATGGCCACTCTGTTCGGTCTTTCTCCCATCGGCGTGGAGGTGAACGCTGCACTGATCGCTC
Organism: Prunus kanzakura; assembly: GCA_020521455.1. Lineage (NCBI taxonomy): Eukaryota > Viridiplantae > Streptophyta > Magnoliopsida > Rosales > Rosaceae > Prunus > Prunus kanzakura. The sequence continues at coordinate 504,207 of BPUM01000803.1, read as the reverse complement.
TTGAGGCCGAGGGGAGCTTCAAGGCCGCTTGGCCCACTGTCACCAAACACGCTGGGGGCAAGGCGAAGAACATGCTCAACTACTCCAGCTTCTGCAATAATTTCGGCATGGAGGATAGCGCAGAAGATTACTCCATCGCCCCTCTTGGCGAAGTTGAACATGTTGCGTTCTCGTTATACTAGCTATGCAAGTTCGTGTTCTGCATGCAGGCGAACAAGGTGACTCTGGAGTTCGCCCATCTAGCCGATTACGTTGCGCAAGTTTGAAGATTAGCGCTCAACCCATTCCTCCTCGGCCATATCTACCGGACGCTTCACGATGTTGTGACCGATAGGATGAAGCCGAAGCACGGTGGTCCGCTCTGGGGCTTTCAATTCTGGATCCAGGCCTACTTCCTAGAGTTAAGGGGGAATGCAACGATCTTTGATTCCGAGCCACTAGCCAACGCATTTGCTCGGTCCTTCTACAACCTGGCCGAGAGGACTAGGTCACAATTTCGCGTGTGCCTTACTCGGCCATTCCCTTTCCCCTGCAGTCAATCAACCGGCTTTCGTCCTGGAGGGCTGACGTCAGCCAAAATCATGGCATGGCCAGGATTACTTTTCAGCCCCAGAAGGGGATGATGTTCCTCACCCTTTCATCCTGAGGGGGTTCCTGACGAATGCATATTGGGACCCCCTCCCCCTTAAAACCAACAGGGGAAAGAAGGCACTGGCCTGTAGTGGCAGAACAACGCCGTGAGCCAGCAGCTCGGCCAAGCGCTTAGACTATAGCCAGCAGCTCGTCCGTGGTGACAATGCCAAGGACCTTGGCGCTTCGGACCATACCATCCCCCCCGCCGGTCCGGCCGAGCAGTACTGACAGTAAGCACTTGAACCCTTGTGCTTTTTCACTGTTTCTGCCCAAGGCCGCAAGAGGAGCAGGGAGGTCACAGATACCGAGACTGCTCACGAAGTGGAAGTGGCGGAAACTGCGGCCGATGTGGGCAGAGACATGTAGGTCGAAGGCGTTTCGGCCGAGGAGGAGGCACCAGAGCTGCCGAGAAAAAGGCTACTCCTCGTCCTCTCAGAAGGCAAAGATGAGGGGGAGGTTCCCCTTACGGTAGTAAGTGCATAGCCTTTAAAATATTCTGACAATTTGGTCTTCGACGAGGTCTCCACTAGTCATGACGTCCGTGCCTACCTTGGCCGTCACAGCCCCAACCGAGTCGCCCCCGGCCGTCCTCCGTCATCCTGGTGGTATCGTGATCCGCTCATTATAACAAGTTAGTCTCCTTTTAGACTTCTTCCTATCTTTTTAACTAACAAACTTCGCCCCCGGCCATCCTCCGTCATCCTGCCTTCGTCCGCGGCCACCGTTACACCGAGCCCACCACCAATCGCCCCTGACCCAAGAGTCAACGATCGTGACCGAGCTCGTGGTCGTTGAGGGCTCCACCGCGCCGCCGACTATTGAAGTGAGTATTCTTTTGGTGGTTCTTTTCTTTTTACTTACTTGGCCATCTTACACTTAACTGTTTCACTTCCTTAGGAGCCCGCCTCTTCTGACGACCTCGCCAGGTTGTTCGCCAGCCTTCGTGAGGAAGGAGGCAGCTCGGCCTCGGCCGCCCCCCTGGACGATGATTCCAAGGCTACCATCGAGTGGCTTCGAGAATTTCTGTTTATGGGGGTCAATCATATGGCCAATGCCGAAACTTTTGGGGAGTTCAGGTATTGTCTGGATACGGCCATGGCTCTTGGTCTACTGGATTCGGCTCAACTGGACTAGCTACAAGTTCGTTTGGCCGAGGGTGAGGAGATGATTAACCGATATGCTGAAGCTGGGATGAGGATGGCCGAAGGATGCTCACTTGAACAAGAACTGGCGGAGATAAAGCAACAGACTCAATGATGCGGTCGCAGGTTGAGGCCCAGATTGCCAAGCTCCAAGCCTGTCACGAACTCATCCTCGAGCACCGAAATCATGTGGTCACAGCCGGCACAGAACTTAAGTCTTCGGCCAAGCAGCTCCTAAAGGCGGCGACCGAGAAAAAAAAAGCATTGGTCGAGAGGAAGCTAATTAGGGCGAGGTGGCTGGCTGACATGGACAGTGGGGACATTGTCTGGAGAAAGATTACCTTCTTGATCTAGGGAATGTTTAGCGAGGGAATCTAGGCGTTTACCACTGAAAAATAATAGTGGAATTATATCTTTTCTTGTGGCGTTTGCACAGATTGAATTTCCTCTCAAATATAAACTCACTCACTAGTACTCAAATTTCTCTCTCCTTTTCTTTCTTCTCTCTCACTCCCCTTTTCTTTCTTCTCTTCTGTTGGTGTGTATTACAAATTATCAAACAAGCCTATTTATAGGCGCTTCTGAAGTTTTCTCGTGAGTGTACAGTGCAAACTTCTGCCTCAGTTTCAAACCATCATTTTCATCCGTGAGTGCACAGTGGAATTTATGCCTTATTTTCAAACTTCATAATTGATTGTGGGCTCCACTTCCACTATTTATAACACTCCCCCTTGGAGACCACATATCCCTAGGTTAGTTGCCTCATTAAAACCTTGCCTGGAAAAACCCAGTGGGAAAAAAAACCGAAGCGAAGGAAAAAGAGTACAACTTTATTTGGGGACTTTAGAGTAATGTGAAGTGCGCTCATGTTGCCTCGTTAAAACCTTGCTAGGAAAAACCCAGTGGGAAAAACCCTAGTCGAAGGAAAAAGAGTACAACGCGCTTATGTCCTGTGTTAGAGGACTCTTGAATGCTCCCCCTGATTTTGCATGCTCCAATTTGATTGCTTGCAGAGTTGTCGTAATCCGATGCCATGCACTAGCTTCTGGAATGTGCACTTGGGTAAAGATTTGGTGAAGAGATCTGCCAAGTTATCGCTTGAACGGATTTGTCTGACTTTGATTTCTTGATTCTTCTGAAGCTCATGCGTGTAGAAAAACTTTGGTGATATGTGCTTGGTCCGGTCACCCTTGATGTACCCTCCTGTGATTTGAGCAATACAAGCTGCATTGTCCTCATTTAGGATGGTTGGAGTGCCCGTTGCTGAGGGCAAAGCACAAGTGCTTCGAATGTAATGAATCATTGATCTTAACCAAACGCATTCACGACTGGCTTCATGGAGGGCAAGTATTTCTGAGTGATTGGAAGATGTGGCTACCAATGTTTGCTTTGTTGAGCGCCATGAGATTGCAGTTCCTCCACATGTAAACACATACCCAGTTTGTGAGCGTCCTTGATGTGGATCAGAGAGATATCCTGCATTAGCATACCCAACAATACTCGGAGCATTGGTCAATTCACTGGAATAGAATAAGCCCATGTCTGTCGTTCCACGAAGATATCGTAGAATATGTTTAACACTGGTCCAATGTCGGCTTGTTGGAGCAGAGCTGTATCTTGCTAACAAATTTACTGAAAATGCGATGTCAGGTCTGGTACATTGTGCTAAATACATTAAAGCACCTATTGCACTAAGATAAGGTACTTCTGGACCAAGGACCATTTCATCATCCCCTTTTGGACGATATGGATCTTTCTTAGTGTCGAGCGACCGAACGACCATTGGTGTGCTAAGTGGATGGGCTGTATCCATGCCAAACCGCTTTAATACCTTTTCAGTATAATTTGATTGATGCACCAAAATTCCATCAGCACTGTGCTCAATCTGTAGGCTAAGACAATATTTTGTCTTTCCAAGATCTTTCATCTCAAACTCGCGTTTGAGATAATCAGCAGTCTTTTGGAGCTCTTCAGGAGTTCCAATTAGATTCATATCATCAACATATACTGCCACTATCGCAAATCCAGACTCTGATTTCTTAATAAACACACATGGGCAGACAGGGTCGTTTGTGTATCCTTCCTTCAATAAATACTTGCTGAGACGATTATACCACATTCGCCCAGATTGTTTTAACCCATATAATGATCTTCTCAATTTGATTGAGAACATGGCCCGTGGTTTATTACTGGCTACATCGGGCAGCTTAAGCCCTTCTGGGACTTTCATGTATATGTCTGTATCCAACTCTCCATACAGATATGCGGTAATGACATCCATAAGTCTCATTTCAAGTTTTTCTGAAACCGCTAGGCTTATCAAGTAACGGAACGTAATTGCGTCCACTACTGGAGAGTATGTTTCCACATAATCAATTCTAGGCCTTTGTGAAAAACCTTGCGCAACAAGTCGTGCTTTATACCTTGCAATCTCATTGTTCTCATTGCGCTTTCTTGTAAATACCCACTTGTAACCTACAGGGTTCACATTGAGTGGGGTTGGAACAATAGGTCCAAAAACGCTCCTTAGGCCAATCCTGTCTCTGTGTGCATTCATCAATGGAGCAAGGCTCAATATCATCAACTTTTATAATCTCAGTAGCCACTAAGAATGCAAATATATTATCAATGATTATCTCATTTCTGTTCCACAATTCATTAGTGGATGTATAATTTATGGAGATTTCTTGGCTTTCGGGTACAGCTACCACTTTAGGAGCACATGTCTCATCAAGGACATTTTCCTTCTCAGGAAGTACCCGTCCCTCTTGAGGGGGATTTAAATCATGAATTATGGGCTCTCCATTTATTTCATTTGCATTCATTTTGGCCATCAACTTCCTCTTTCGAGGAACTGAGTCCTTTGAGCCTAGTGGTCTGCCACGCTTCAGGCGTGCAGCAGATGCGCCGTTTGCTGGCGCATTGCCTTGTCCATTATGAACATCAATCCTTGCAGGTGCGTTTACAGCTGGGATATGTGATTTCATCACCTTCGTTGAATCATTAAATGCATCTGGCATCTGATTTGCAATGCTCTGGAGGTGAACGATCCTTCTCACTTTGTTTTCACATTGGGCGGTACAAGGATCGAGATGAAACAAAGTGGGTACATCCCATAATAATTCACGTCGTTCTTCAGGAACGAGTTTGCCTTGTTCTTTAGGAACAGATTTTTCTCCCCCTAATAGTGGGAAAATTGTCTCATCAAAATGACAATCCGCGTATCGTGCCCTAAAGATATCACCAGTCAGGGGCTCCAGATATCTTATGATAGATGGTGAATCAAAGCCAACATAAATTCCCAATCTGCGTTGAGGGCCCATCTTAGTACGTTGCGGTGGTGCAATAGGCACATATACCGCACAACCAAAAACTTTTAAATGTGAAATATTTGGTTGATTACCCAGCACTAGCTGTATTGGAGAATATTGATTGTTGGCAACGGGCCTCAACCGCACCAGAGATGCTGCATGTAAAATGGCATATCCCCAAGCAGAAACTGGCAACTTTGTTCTCATTAGCAATGTGCGTGCTATCAATTGAAGACGCTTAATCAAAGCTTCTGCCAAGCCATTTTGAGTATGAACATGGGGAACAGGATGTTCAATGTCAATGCCTAATGACATGCAGTAATCATCAAAAGTTTGAGATGTAAATTCACCAGCATTATCGAGTCTGATTGACTTAATGGGATAATCTGGGAATTGGGCTCGTAATTTAATTATCTGAGCCAAGAGCCTAGCAAATGCCATATTTCGAGTGGACAAAAGGCAAACATGTGACCATCGGGTAGATGCATCCACCAAGACCATAAAGTATCGAAATGGTCCACATGGAGGATGAATAGGCCCACAAATGTCCCCTTGAATTCTCTGTAAAAATGATGGGGATTCAACATCAACCTTTGGTTGTGATGGTCTGATTACCAACTTTCCTTGTGAACAAGCTTGACAAAAGCTGTTATTTGATACCATAATATGTTTTGTCAATAAGGGATGTCCTTCAGAGTTGGTAATGATCCTACGCATCATGGTGGATCCAGGATGACCCAACCGGTCATGCCAAAGCTTGAAAGTATTTGAGTCAATGGACTTCTGGTCCATCACACTATGTGCCTCAATTGTCCGTATGGTTGTATAGTACAATCCTGATGAGAGCGCACAAAGCTTTTCCAATATACACTTCTGGGTATCATTGGAAATAATACAAAGATATTCCATGTTTTTCTCATTCTTTGTTTCAACATGGTAACCATTCAAACGAATATCTTTGAAACTCAACAGATTTCTTCTGGAGTTAGATGAATACAAGGCATCTTGAATGGACAGTATTGTCCCATTTGGTAACATAACTTGGGCTATTCCTGAGCCTTCAATCAGGTCTGCCGGTCCTGATATGGTTGTTACCATTGCTTTTGTAAGCATCAAGTTTGAGAAATACTTTCGATCTCGAAGGATTGTATGAGTAGTTGCACTGTCTGCAAGACAAATATCTTTGCTAGAGCTCTTGTTTTGGGGGCATCCATAATTTATATCCATGCCTTCAAATAAAATAAGTTGAATCAATAAACAATTATTCAAAACATTGCCACTTTTATTGGATTGAAGTGAAGGCAGAAAGGAAAAATAAACAGTGCTTTAGATAATACAAATGGTACATGAAGGAATTTAATCCAATTCGGACCCATAAATTTCATTCCCCCTTTCAGTAACAAAATCGGAAACATCTAGATGCGTCTTGTCTAAACGACGCGATATTTCAGATGAGCCGTCTATGGCTGGCGAATCTGGTGCAACATAATTTGTCTCAACTTTTCTGTTTTTAAGTGAAGTTTGATAAAGATCCGCCAAGTGCTTCGGCGTACGGCATGTATGCATCCAATGTCCCTTTGCACCACATCTGTAACAAGCTTTTTCATCATTTCTAGGCACATAGCTTGCTTGTGTTTTTCCCTTATTTCTGGGTGCATTTTTGCCATTCATGGGTGGATTGTTTCTTGGCCCCAAGCCGTATGGATGAGCACCACGATCTTTTCTATTCCCTTGCCATCGGCCACGTTTGCCTCCTTGCCCACGTTTGTGGATACTGCCACGAGATGAGGTGGCATTCACTTACCGAGATGCAGCATTTATTTCAGGAAGTGGTGCTGAGCCTGTTGGGCGAGATTGGTGATTTTTCAATAAAAGCTCGTTGTTCTGCTCAGCTAGCAAGAGGCAAGATACAAGTTCTGAGTACTTCGTGAAACCACTATGCCTATATTGCTGTTGCAGAAGCACATTTGAGGCATGGAATGTACTCAGAGTTTTTTCAAGCATATCTTCCTCAGAGATATTCTCACCACATAATTTCATAAGGGAGGTGATCCTGTGCATAGCTGAGTTGTATTCAGACATTGTCTTGAAATCTTGAAATCTCAAGTGTGTCCATTCATATCTAGCTTTTGGGAGAGTCACCGTCTTCTGATGATTGTATCTCTCACATAAAGCTTTCCACAGGACCAATGGTTCATCAATCACCACATATTCGCTCTTCAGCGCTTCATGAATGTGGCGGCGTAGGAAAATCATGGCCTTCGCATTTTCCTCAGGTGATGCATCACTTCCATCTTCAATTGCTTTGCCAAGGCCATTAGCACGCAGATGGATCTTGGCATCCAGGACCCATGATAGGTAATTGTCCCCAGAAAGATCTAGGGCAGCGAATTCCAATTTTGCCAGATTTGCCATCTTCAAAAGAAGAATGAGATGCATTAGAATTCGCAATAATCTTCAGGCTTAATATATTTTTGAACTTCAGGCCAAAAATATTTTACTCAAAATTTCAGATTCGGGATCTGGGACATTAAGCCATTTATTAATAGGAACTTCAGGCCCTATAATTGTTTGAGGAACTTCAGGCCCTCATTTTAGTTGGTTATAAAAATAAAGTGCTATAAATTTACTGGTATGTACGATAAACCCGCACCATACTTTGAATGAAAGTAAATGTGCGGTAAAGTAAATTCATAAAGTAAATTGCTTGCTGTATGGACGTTAATCCCGCACCATACTTTAAATAAAAGTAAATGTGCGGTAAAATAAATTGCTTGCTGTATGGACGTTAATCCCGCACCATACTTTAAATAAAAGTAAATGTGCAGTAAAGTAAACGTGCTAGTATGGGCATTAATCCTGCTCCATACAAAAGAAATAAAATGCAGTTGTGTGGACGATAAACCCGCTCCACACTTTAAATAAATACTGCCGTATGGGTAATAAACCTACACCATACAGTAAATAAAATAAGTGTGGGGATAAAACCACCACTAAAAATATAGGAAGTACATATTATATTTTGTGGGCAATATAACTGCACCACTATATAATAGATGGGTTTTAAGATCACACCATCATTTTATTATGATAATTTGTGTTACAACGCGATGGGTAATGAAAATTACACCACCATAAAACAATAGAATAGGGTATAAAACCGCGCCATTCCAAATTATATTACAAAGAAATAAATTAAGCAAACATGGATGAAACAACACAAAAATTGTGAGAACACAAAAAAGAAAGTTTGCATGTCGTCGTAGTAGTAAAGTGAGAGGAGACATATGACGGAGAGGAGAAAGAGAAATAACCACGTAGTGTTGAGCTGAGAAAATTTAAAAGTGGAGAGACTATCGTGCTGATAACGTGTTATAAAATAAAATAATTAGAGTATGGAATTACCACTGAAAAATGATAGTGGAATTATATCTTTTCTTGTGGCGTTTGCACAGATTGAATTTCCTCTCAAATATAAACTCACTCACTAGTACTCAAATTTCTCTCTCCTTTTCTTTCTTCTCTCTCACTCCCCTTTTCTTTCTTCTCTTCTGTTGGTGTGTATTACAAATTATCAAACAAGCCTATTTATAGGCGCTTCTGAAGTTTTCTCGTGAGTGTACAGTGCAAACTTCTGCCTCAGTTTCAAACCATCATTTTCATCCGTGAGTGCACAGTGGAATTTATGCCTTATTTTCAAACTTCATAATTGATTGTGGGCTCCACTTCCACTATTTATAACAAGATTGATAAAATTAATCTTATAGTTATTGGCAGGATCTTATAGTTATCCATAAAACCTTCTTGGTAACCCATCACTCTCATTCGATATTAGAAACATGTAAATTGCTTAAAGTGTGCATGAAACAGTACAGTCACGTACGTACTTAGAATTTAGAGCATTCAGATTGTAGTTACTACATACCCAACAAGAATAATACGTAAAGAAATCAACTTGGGTATATTTAAAAATCACGCACATAAGCCAAAATACAAACATGTATATAGGGTCAGAATTAGGAGACACTTTTTGACACAAACTATAACCCACTTGATTAGCTGTTAGATGAAACAATTTTGAACGATAGTTATGTTAGAAATGTTCAGTATTAGTCTCACATCGAAAATGTAAGGGACCTTGCATGGATCTATAAGGAGTTAAGAGGTTACTTCCTTTATTGCCAATTAATTTTAGAGTCAGAGTACAACAACCAACAAACTGTTAACTATTAGCTTTGGATCAAATGTAAGAGTTCTTTCGGTTCCTTAATTTCTAGAAATTGCTATAATTTTATGCTTTATAAACCTTCTTTATGTGGTGCCATGGAGTTCGGTTTCTAAGTTCTCTTCATAAACCTTCTTAGATTAATATATCTGAATATTTGAGGTTCTTCGTGCTTCCAAATTTGAGAAAGAATAAATGGATAGAGGAGAGAACCGAGAGAGAAGAGTTTTTCTTCTCTGGGTAAGGAGAGAATATAATTATTATTGGAGGAAAACATATTATATATATATATATATATATATAATATCATATATACATAAGGGTAAACTGTCGAATATCCCCTTGAATTAATTTTTCAGCCAATTTAGTCCTCATATTAAATTTATTTGCCAATTTCACCCATGCCGTTAGCGTTTTCACAATTCCATCCAAATGCCCGTCAAAAACACCACATGAATGGCACGTGCGGCTACTGTTGAGGGTAATCTCATCCTTCTAATCCTCAAACCCCTTTCCCTCCTTTTCATAAACTTTCTTTTTCATTTGGTGCCAAAACCCACCCCTTTTTGACATAATCCACTGTTTATGACATAACTCAACCCCATTTGCTGGCATTCTAACCTTCTCAGCTTATGTTCATCAATTTTACGAACAAGACAAGAAATTGCAGTTGAAGATAGGATGCATAGGAACATACCTGCAGCTTTTACCGAATCAAGTTCAACCACTTTTATCACGGAGGATGGTATGGTGCGTATCTGCTGGTGTGGAATTGAGGTTGAAACGATTGGTTGCTGGTCTGATGATAGTCTAGGGAAGAGGTTATATGCACGTTGTAGAGTGAGGTGTGGTGGTGGCTATGGTTGGAAGGATTGGAAGGACCCAAAAATTTCTGAGTGTGCCAAAAATGTCATATGTCGATTGATGAGACGAATCAACTCATTGGAAGAGAAAAGAGCTAAAGTGAAGAAGATTGTGCAAGAGCTAAGAGACAGAGAAAAAATTTCGAATTGGGCTGCTAAGTTGTTTGGTTGTAATTTTTTTGTTGTTTACTGTATTAGTGGCATTTTTATTTGGTTGAATGTAGTGGCCTTCTTGTAAGGGCTACCCTGGGTTGTAGCCTAGGAAAGGTTTTGGGAAAAAAAAACATATATAGCCTAATATTTTAAACTATAAATAAATAAATAAACACTACTACAAAAAAAGGCAAAAGACGACGGGAATTCACCGTCGTGAATTTGGTTTTCAAACCGTCGTAAAATCGAGCGACGTCTTTTGCAAAGTAAAACCACGACGCGAAATCACCGTCGTTGGTATTACAAACTACGTCATTAACAAAAAACAACCGACGTCTGTATACTGAAAAATGAACCAAAAAATTGTCCTGGAGAAGCATAGACGACGTATTTTATACAACATATGTCGTGTAAAAATATACAATACGTCTTTAAATAAATAAAATATGACGTTATTAAATTATACGACGTCCAATATATTTTTATAACCGTCGTGCAATAGTATTGCCACTTCGTTTTTTCCATTAATATTGACGTGGAAATAGCGTTTAGGGTAAATCACCGTCGTTGTTGTAACAAACAACGTCACTTCCAAAGACAAACCGACGTCTGTACACTAAAAATGAAACAAAAAATTGTCCTGGAAGAAGAATAGACGACCTATTGTAAACAACAGCCGTCGTGTAAAATAATACAATACGTCTTTAAATAAATAAAAAATGACGTTATTAAATTATACGACATCCAATATATTTATATAACCGTCGTGCAATTGTATTGCCACTTCGTTTTTTCCATTAATATTGACGTGGAAATAGCGGTTAGGGTAAATCACCGTCGTTGTTGTACCAAACAACGTCATTTACAAAGAAAAACCGACGTCTGTACACTAAAAATGAACCAAAAATTGTCCTGGGAGTAGAATAGACGACCTATTTTATACAACAACCGTCGTGTAAAATAATACAATACGTCTTTAAATAAATAAAATATGACATTATTAAATCATACGACGTCCAATATATTTATACAACCGTCGTTCAATAGTATTGCCACTTCGTTTCTTCCATTAATATTGACGTGGAAATAGTGGTTAGGGGCAAATCACCGTCATTGTTGTACCAAACAACGTCCTTTACAAACACAGACGACCTATTTTATACAAACACAGTCGTGTGTATATATATACTACGTCTTTAAATAAATAAAATATGACGTTATTAATGTATACTACGTCGTATATATTTACATAACCGACGTGGAAAATATGTTAGGCTCATGACTTACGACATATTTATTTCTATAAACGACGTAGTATGTGATATACAACGTCGTGATAATGTAAAAGACAGCCGTGTTTCTCTATTTATACGTCGTCTTTAGTAAAATAATAGTCGTCTAATCCATCCAAGACGTCGTTTTTTGTAACGTTCAGGTTCGATATCTGTCCTTTTAGACGTCGGTATTATTGTACTGAAGTCGTGTTATTTGTAATTACATGTCGGCTCTTTATCTTTCTCCGACGTGATATCGTTAATAACTGTTTCACAATAACGTCGACTTTTTTCACTTTTAGTTCGCTTTTAGACGTCGGTAAATTCAATGCCGTCGTTGAATGATCCAAAACGTCGTTTTTTATTGACAATTTTATGACAACAGACGTCTGTTTTTCATAGTTTTATAAGGACCGTCGTTTTATAATACTGAACCAGTATTTTATGTACTGATTGTTTTGTGTCCAAAACCTGCATAATGAAAGTGAAGAAAACACATTACAATTTATTACAAAATTAATGTCATACAGTAGTGCTGTTTAGGGCATAAATAATTTCATAAATTACAAGAGCATCATTCAATCCATATATCTTCACACCCATCTCGAATATTTTGACTCCCAAACTCACCCACTAGTTCATCAAATGTGTCAACATTTAACACATGGACAACGGATATGCGTTGTAGTTAGAAGATTTTCCACAGAAAATTGCAAAAATGCTTCCACCCCTAACTCATATGCCTTCGATCTTCTATCCGAGTGCATCCATGACTTATCCATCTTGGACACTATATCCTATTATCTATAATAAGGTGAAAAGACAAGCAATGACTATCACTATAGCAGATTATATAAGGTTTTAATAGCAAATAATATAGTATACAGACGACGGTTTTTAAACAACAACAGACGTATTACACATATATAGACGACGGGTTTTAAAAACACGTCGTCTAATGCTAGCAAGAAACAGACGCCAGCGAACTTTAACCACGACGGTAGTTAAAACAAGCGTCGTGGTATATTTTTATAGACGACGGTTTGTTAAAAAAACCGTCGTCGTATGCATAAAAAAGATTTCGAAATCCCAGTTTATTTTCAAGAACCCAGAATATATTCAGAACACAACATATACATTAATTTTTATGTAGGGTATTAAGAACACAACATATACATTAATACTAAGCACGAAACCAACATATACTACGCATGAAAACATTAAATCCATTCCCGATTCATAATAACAGAGAGTATTAAAAGATCCGACAAGATTAAACCCTAAACCCGATTCATGAAAACATTAAACATTAAATCCATTAACCCATACCGTCGACAACATTAAAAAATCACAAAACCCTTTACCACAGAACTGAATATCATTCAATAAATTTACAAGCATGAGATTAGGGTTTGCACTTACAGGTAGGCAGAGCTCACAGCTTATGGCCAACTTGGATTCGACGGAGTTGTAAACTTGGCCAACTTGGATTCGACGGAGAGACCAACTTTGAATTAGAGTTGAAGTGAGAGAGCGGAGCGAAATGTTTTAGGACACAGACTATGGTCAACTTGTATAAGAGTTAGAGCGAAATCTGAAAATTTTAGGTCGAGCTGAAATTTTTAGAAAGTGCGCTTTTTAAAAAACATCGACGGAAACAAAAACATAATCGTCGTTAAAGGTTCACCCTAAACATGACGCTTATTTTAAAAATAACGTCGTTGTAAATATACTTACGACACAAAACCAAACTACCGTCGTTAAAAGTTCAACCTAAAGAAATATGCCCTAAACCCTAATAAATAAAACCTAAATTATATATATTGTTTTTACAAATAATTTTTCAAAAGGGATTAGGGTTTTATGGCCTAAAATATCTCGTCCATAAAACCCTAAACCCTAATCCCTTTTCTAAATTTATATAAACCCTAAACCCTAAACCCTAAACCATTAAAGTATAAGTGAGTTGTGACTCATGATAACATTTTAATTTTTGGTGGTAATTTTAAATTTGTATAACTCAAACTTAATTTTTTAAAGCTTAAGGGGGAAGAAAATATTGCAATGACTTCATAGGAGTTGACGTTGCATTTTTTGGATTTATTTTAAATTTATTATGAATATTTCGAATTAAATAGAATAAAATATTATTAATAAAACCCACAAACCACGTCGTCGTTAATAAATTAACGACGTTTTAACTAATATAAACGACTTAATTTTAACAACAAACGTCGTTTAGAGTTCAAACCATGGCCATTTTTACAAATAAAACGACGTACAAACCATTTTGCACAACCTAATATCTTAACATCTCGCCGTCTAATGTCAATCAAACAACGTCGTCTATATAATTAATAGCGTCGTTTTAACAATCATTTACGTCGCGTTTTTAAAAAATATGACGTTGTTATGTGTGTACAACGTCATTTTAAAGAAACCACGGTTTAGAAATGCGCTCTTCGTAAATCATCGACGGAAAACAATAAAACCGTCGTTAAATATGACATCTGTACCCTAAACCCTAAACCCTAACCCTAAACCATAAAATATAAACCCTAAATTATATATATATGTTTAAATAATTATAGAAAAGGATTTATGGTTTTAGGGCCTAATATATATTAACCATAAACCCTAAACCCCAAAAATAAACCTTTATCCCCCTAAACCCTAAACCCTAAACCATTAAAGTATAAGTGATGTTGTGACTCATGAAAACATTTTTCTTTTTGGTGGTAATTTTAAATTTGTATAACTCAAACTTAATTTTTTAAAGCTTAAGGGGGAAGAAAATATCACAATGACTTCATAGGAGTTGACGTTGCATTTTTTGGATTTATTTTAAATTTATTATGAATATTTGAGTTAAATGGAATAACCCCAAGCATGATTTCCTTCAAGTCCTCCTTAAAACCAACATATCCTTTTCGAGACAATCGATGATTGTACTCGAGTTTCTCCCTCCTCTGTGATTGTTCTTCATGCACAGCCCCAAATTTTTCAGACAACCTTGAAGCTACAAAGGCATCCCATTGAGCTTTCTCTATGAATTTGTATGTTTCAGGGGGCTGCCTTAATCTATCCTGCTCCTTGATAAATGGAAGGATATGAAACCTCGTTAGTGTAGACTTGAAATCCTTCCATTTCTTGGCGGCAGAAGATAGCACCATTTGCTTGCCTCCTTTACCAACCACAAAAGCCATGTCAACGGCTTCCCAAATCTGCTCTTTTATATCCTTGGATATTTGAACCCATTTCTTGTCCACAAGTGGGACTCTGGAGCGTGCCAACACACCAATGTAGGACTGCATCTCATTATGTGCACGGCCATATGGTTTCCCTTCTTCATTGTACTCAACAACAGGCTTGATTTTCTGAATTTTTCTCTGCACAACACGAGGCATTGTGCTCATACCCCGACCTGACTTTGGCTCCTCAGAAATAGTTGCCGTGCTGCCTGGTTCTGTCTCAGAAGATGAAACAAACTTCATCTTCTTCGAGGACTTGGTTTGAGGATTTACAACACTAAGCTCCTTCTTCGAGGATTCTTTTTTTTTTCAAGCCAGACTCCTTACTTTGGGATTGAGAAACCATGGTTACAGACAAATTAAACCTGCAAGTGAAAATTTATCAGTGAAATTAAGAAAAACCACGACGATTATTTATAAACTACGACGTATTATAATATTTCAAATGACGTAAGAACAAAACAAACGACGTAATAATAAATTTAAACGACGGTAATTAATAACCGACGTGATAAAATATTACGACGACGTCAATAATAAACAACCGACGTCTTATGATATAATCAAAAAACAGAGTATTAAATATTACAACGACGTTAATAATAAAAATCGCCGTGGTATTAAAATAAAACGACGTAAATATTAATATACCGTCGTCTATACCACAAAAAAAAATTAGGAACAACGTAAAATATTTTCAGTAGAAAAATAATTAAAAAGATTTTCGAAACAAAAACCATTGTTCAGAGAAATCAAACATGCGATGAATATATCCTTAAAAATCAAAAACAAAAAAAGGATCTCATTTTAAAAAACAACGAAGAACACTTTCACACGACGCTAGGGTGACTGGCAAACTGTCGTGGTCTATAAATCTAACCACGTAAATAACAAGCCACCGTCGTCTTATTTAGTTGAAGTAAAAGAACCAGAGTAGTGTTCAAACTTGGAAACTTTTCGTCTTTGTCTGCAAATTTTATCAAACTTGGAAAGAAAAAATGTAAAAAGATTTAAAAAAACGAAAATGATATGCGCATGCAAAACAGGAACAAAAATCCTTCCAAAAATGCTTACCCTTTGCTTGCGATGAAAGCTTTCTTCTGGAGTTTGGTGTTTCAGTTCAGAGATGAAGACGAAGAGGAGATAAGCTTGAAAGTTTGAAACAGTTCTTGGAGAATGAAAAATGAGAGAAGCTTGAAAGTTTTTCTCGGGTTTGGAAACAGTGCAAGTATGGATCAGGAAGGCGAAAAGTTTAAAATAATAAAAAACCGTTTCATAAAAACGACGCTATTAATAGTATGCGCCCTAGTATGACACATTATACGGCGCTATTGTTAACACTGCCTATAATATTACTTTACACGACGGTATGTTTTAATGAAACGATGTTTTTAAAACGAATTACACGACGAATGTTTTTTCAAAAAAGATGAATCGTCATTTTCCAATTTACCCAACGACCTTATATTCAATAATACCACGTCGTTTTAATTACTCATACCGACGTGAAAAATTAATTCCACGTCGTTTTTATTACTCATACCGACGTGTAATTTTTTAATTACACAATAAATTAATTTTCCAAAAAATTACAATGTCGTTGTTATATAGCGTCGTTGTTAAATAATTTATACGACCTTATTTGAAAATTTAAATGACGTGTATGTTATATATAAACGTCTATAATGTAAAAAAACCGACGTGGTATAAAAGATTTGTTTATAAATAATGAGTTTTCTGTCTTTTTGTCGTCTTCATTTTTCAATTAGGGTTTCAACTTTTTCTCACCTCTCTGGAGGCACATCACCTCTCTGTCTCACCTCGCTTTCATTTTTCAGTGTAGCAAGGGTGGAACCAGCCTTAGAACCTGCATGGGTTTGCAGCTGCACTTGCCCATTTGAAGGCGTACGAGGGCACAACCCACAACAAGTTCTAAGTCTGGTTCCACCCTTGCTACACAGGAGTTTTGAAGAAACAGTTGATTTTGATGAAAATGGGAATCGAGGAGTTTTTTGATCTCCATGGTCTTCTTGCTCGACATGTACCCAGCCGCTCTGTTATCCCTCAAGGCCTTAGCCTTCATGATTCTTTCCATGTTGGCAGTCCAGCACGGTCAGACGGTCAGACACCACAACCTTCTCCACTCTGTCACCCAAAACATCCTTCACAACCTTGCAGAGTCCCTCAAACTTCTCCTTCAACTCTTCCTTCTTCTTTGCCTCGTCTTCACTCTCATCAAGCTTGAGACCTTCCTTGGCGGCTGAGACAAGCTTCTTGCCCTCAAACTCCTTGTGAGAGTAATTGGCACATCATCCACTTCTAAAACATTGCCTTTGTTCATTATGGTTCGATTATGATGAGGAACAGAGTTCATTCTGGTAATGATAGACGAATAATCGCATAAAATTTGTACGTCGTTAATTTAACAAACCGTCGTGGTTAACACAATTATGCGACAGTAGAGTTATAGATACCGTCGTAGTATAGTATAATTAAAAAGTCGATAAATTTATATTTATAGTCGTGGTAACTTAATTTAAATCGTCGATTTTTTTTGTAATTAACCGTCGTAGATTCCTTTGAATTTATGCGTCGCTGACTAAGAAAATTGGGTCGTGTTTATTAATTAATTAACACGGCGTCTTATTTTTATATCGCCGTCTTTACTTTCTATGGCGGTGATTTCATAGATGCAGTCGTTGTTTTTAGGTTCAGATTTTAACTCTGAAAATACCTTTGTAATAAGACGACGCTTTTTTAATTTGCTACGTCGTGGTTTCAAAATATCTATACGTCTACGGTTTTTTTAGGTGTTTAAAGTATGTTTCTACGACGGGTTTCTATTACCGTCGTCTTTTAAAAAACAACGACGGTTTTTTGATCTACCGTCGTTGTTTACTGGTCGTCTTTTGCCCTTTTTGTAGTAGTGAAATATACAATTGCATATCCTACCACACAATGGCGGACCTATTAAGCACCTCCTCTGGCCGGAAAAAACCATTATAGATGCTTCAAATTGCCCCTTTACTCAGCTGGTGATGGTGCACTCAAGGTGTACAGATTTTTATATTACTCTATTTACTTAAGTTTACAATATAAATAAGGAAATACCCCCCATTTGGATTCAAATAAAAATACTAGAAAATCAAACTCCCACCAAATCAAAATATGAGAACTCGGTTTTAGTGCAAAATACAATTTAGGCTAAAAATGAAGGCTCATTAAGTCAATATATACTTCATATTAAAATCCCATAAAATCAAGTTTTCTTATTTGATATGTAAGGAATAAAAGCCGCCAAAAATTATCTTGAGAAAATGATTATTCCGAAAAACCATTTTTCATACTTGGTCAATATTTTTGTATAAAACAATTTTTCATGTATGATATGAATGCATGAAGGGACTTAAGGTCAATCTAGGTAAAAAGCCTTAGATGTTCAATCCACAAAGAGTTCCTAATTAATTATTACCTTGTTGTTAGTAAACACATCTCACCCTTGCCTTTGCAGAATTTTCTAAACTTGTCCTTGTTTTGCTTGGCTTTCAATCCGACCTGTGCATTTAAGGAATTTTTATGGAGTTTAATAATAAAACTCAAAACAAAAAGACAATCTTGTTGAAGAATGTAAAGTAATACGTTGGAAACTTAGACAAAATGTATAACATATACCCTTTTATATAAACCCCACACCAGCTTAGATTATGGCTAGTGGTTAATTTGGGGGTAATATCGATGTTGGTAGTAGTGGTCCGAGAGTCCCTTTGAATGAATTAGTAACAATCACATGCCAATCGATGCATGTACAAAGTATATTAAGCAGGTACCATATGCTAATTATATGCACGGATGTGGTTGTGATGGTCGACCTCAATGGCAAGGTGCGTAGTGAAGCAGAGTCGGAAAAACTCTTTCTAACCGCTGGATTCTCTCACTATAAGATTACATACACTGGGCCTCAGGTCTTGTCACGCCCCGAATTTTCAACAACAATTAATCTGCAAAAATAAACAGAACAACCAACAATCCGGGACGCGAAGCTCGGAACCTTCAACAAAAGTACCTAGAAATTTAAACTTTTCTTCCTTGATACAACACCACTGTTCCGAACCACAATGTCAATAATGACTCAACTCTTCTGAGTCAAATATTACATTACGAACTCACATAATAAATGAACAATCATTATATTACAAAATCTGCTCCTCAGAGTTCATTTCACACAGCGGAAGTCTAACACTCACCAACACTCTCACACCACACTTGCACTCTGTGGAACCACTAACGAGCCTCCTGCTCCTCACCTTAATTGTCCTGCTCACGGTCTCTACCACCTGCAGGATTTTCCCCTACACCATTGAATAGTGCACCGGGTTCACCACATAACAACCCGGTAAGCTTTCTAAAGCTCGTATGAGTAAACCATGTCCAGAGTACAATATGTCAATTACACATAATATACAAACACATGCACTTTCATTAGCATACCACCATCCTTGTATAACCAAGGTAATCATAATCATCAATATCATCACAATCACAATTCTTTTATTTTATTTAAAGAACTGTTTCGATCACCACCTGTGACCACACCAAAACTCTTTTATTTTCAAAGTAGTTTTCACACGTCAAATATTTGACAAATAGAAGAGAGAATACTATGAACCTCTAATGTATAACACTACAAAACTCCAAAGTAGTGTTCACTCATGATTACACTCCAGTCATGAGTACTAGATGGCGCCAGACTAGAGCTCTAACTGTTCTTGGGTCTTGCTCCCTAGGGTAATTTATCCCTCATTATTTGCCACGAGAATGCCCACCTGACAAACTCAGAAGGGATTCAAGGTATTCTCACCTAAATCCATCAACACCAAAACTCCAACACCAAAACACCAACACCAAAACAATATAAAATGTTGTTTCACATTAAACATTGTTTTATAGCCAAATACACCAATCACAGCAATATATATTTATTATATATATTTATGTGGTTATTCACAAATGAATTTCCACCATACACCAACACATAAGTTATATGGTTAAGCACCAAAATCTCCAATAAAAATGATTAATTCAAAACAAAATAGATTTCACATACCTCATGAACTGTTGAAGAACAAGTTCAAGTGTTTTAAATCAATTAAAACATTTTATAAAATCACAAACAACATGTTAATTATAGCCATTAACATTATCCAAGGTCACATTATAATAAATATAATAATTCGTGATTTTACTCACGATTATGATGGTTTTACTCACCTTTCGTCCACGCTGCGTCTTCAACAACTTAACGAATCCTCAATCTCAAACCTCAACGAGCAACTCAATCTCCAATAGTACCTAAGCAAAGTACAAAGCTCAACTTAGCACAAAACTCCAAAATCCAAGATTTTGCATCTAATGACGAAAATGCCCCTTGGACCAACCGGGGATCCAAAGCGATCAAATCTCGTCCAACCAACTTCAAAACTGTGACGTACGTGCTGTCGACGTCAAATCATCACCAATGACACCCATTGTCCAAAAGGTCACTATTTGGGTCCTGTGGGTCCCACATGTCTAACCGACATTCCAAAAATCCGCCTTGGGCCCACAATCTCAGATTTCAAATCTGACTGCACCAATGGACTCTAAATAGTCCCGACATCACCCTGCAACAATTTGGGCCCAATCCAACGGTCGGATTATTCTACATTACATGATCGAATGGCGATTGCTCGTTTTAACTTTGAAACATGATAACTTAAGATCGGGACGTCCGATCATCAATCTGTCTGAACCTACAGACTCCTCACAACACCAGCTACAACAATAATAAAATTGGACACAATCCAACGGTCCGATCATCTCCGATCAATGGTCCAGATTTGTGAGGCTCCGATCGTCGAAAGAACGACGGAATCTCAACAATTTAAGCATACTATCATGTTCAGTAACTCCAGGAATACATTCTGTCTCTAAAGCCCTAACTCAGAATCCCCACCCTGCGCCGCCACGCGCCGCCACCTCCGGTGGTGGTTCGGGTACTATTCCGGCGACGGACCAACCCTAGAATCGCCGGTCAAGACCTACACCAAAATGTTCGTAATACTGAGTAGAACAACTTTAATTCTTACTTCAAGGTCCAATTCGAAGTGTAAGTGGCTCAAACCGCCGGTTGAAGTTGCTGATTTCACTGTTGACGAACCAACTTCACGGCGCCACCGTGCCTTCACTGCACCTCCGATGGCTCCGATTCTTCTTGAGTTATGCTCACGAGATAGCAGGCTTTCTATCTGGGTTGGTAGTGTCGATCACCTCCACTTTACACCGCCGCAGAAGCCGCCGGAAATCGCCTCTCCGACGAGCTCTCTAATCTCCGGGTTCAATTGCAATTTTCTGAACCCCAACAGTGCCCATCCGAAATTTATAGGCAAAGTCTCTATTTGCAATTAAGTCCCTGAAACTTCAAACGAGCATAACTTCTTCGTTTCAACTCCGATTCACAAACCGTTTGCGCCTACGCGTTCGTGAGATCAATCTCGATTTTCCAAATCAAAAATCATAATTTTCTCACTTCAATTTCTTGTACTTCCTTTGAAAAATCATAAACTTAATCATAAGGGTATTTTGTCCCAATTTGAGATTTAAGTCACTTAATTCCAATATTTTCACACCAAACCAAAATCATACAACACCCAAAATAGTCACACTACTTAATAAGATTTTCCACAAAAATAATAAAACCAAATGTTATTTTTGAGGTCATTACAGGTCTCTTATTGAAGTTTACCCCTAAAAAAAGCATCAGTCTTTTAATTGCATGTTAAGTGCATGCGAATTTCATGAAATAAACCCTACATCTATTTACCTCTTTTGGTGCGTATACGCAGTACCTCTTAGTCTAATACTATTTTTTTTTTAATTCTTTTGGTTATATTGGGAGGAAAGAAACCCTTCGGGGTTTCGAACTTGTGAATGTCAAGCAGGGGTGAAGAGGAAGGCAACTACTGCCGTACTGCTCTCGACAGTCTAATAGTGTTTCTTAATGACATGGAAGAAGTTTTAAGTTCAAAACTCACCACCTCATTAGTAAAATTTGAAAAAAAAATAATTTGGTGCGCAAAAAGAAAAAGGAGAAGCCCAAATGTATGATGGACCAATAAGACATACGGCCATGAATGAGAAACAGATTTCATGCTAATTCAATCAATTTTGGGAGTTCATTTAAAAATAAGTAGTTACCAACAATTGAAGCGTGGTTTCCTACGAATTTCAAGCCATGAAAAGGACCATAGTCCACGTTTAGCACTTGAGAAAACAAAAGCAGCCTTGTGCAGGTTGTTAATAGAATAAACAGTCAATAACAAACAACAAACATCTACAAGCAAAAACACATGTTTCCAAGAAAAACAATTGTTTATACCGTATCTGACTGGCCAATTAATGGATGACACGTGGAGACCAAGCATTGGAATCATTTTAGAAATATTTAACTATAAACTAAGCAAGGCAATTCCTATATACCAAACAAAACATACGCCTCATTCTAACATTACATATTATCAAATCACAAATCTCATCTCAGTCTCCCTCACTCCCTAGTCCAGATTATGGCCATGCCTCTACATCTAATTTCGCACAAACTAATTTCACATCTACACCAGATTTCCAATTAATTTAACATACATACCAAAACCAACACAAGCAGAATATTTAAGAATTTTTACTTAACTCTTGCACTTCGAACACAAGACTTGACCAATCTGCAGCAAGAAAAGAACCGAAATTTCAATCTTAAATATAAAACTAAGTCATACCCACCTGCCCAGTAATCTTATCAAGTTCCTTTGATCAAATAATCCCTGTTCTATGAATCCTGCCACAGCCTACATCCCAAAATTAGGGGTGTATTCAATTGAGATTTTAAAAGATTATTTTGAGATAAAAAAAGTCTTGTGGTATTCAATTAAGACTTTTAAATAATCTAAACAAGTCTTGTGGTATTCCATTAAGACTATTAGGATTTTTAAAAGAGGGTGTCGAAATCACGTGGTATTCAATCAAGACTTTAAATAAGTAATAAAAAGTCTTATGGTATTAAAAACTTGCTAATTTCGAAAGATTTTTTAAAATGTGGAATTGTGTGAGACTTTTTTTAACCCATGAGATTTTTCACGTGAGATTTTTTTTTTCTCTCAGGACAAAATGAACTTACCAATAGTGCGAAATGGCTTCTCTCTTTGCGTCATCCCGGTGCCGGAGTGGGAAAAACCTCAGGTGGTGCTGGAGGCATGGAGAAACTTTGTGCCTAATCCCATATCTTCCATTAACTTGAGCACCTGGAATGGCAGAGTAAGGTGATTCCACATCTTGACGGACTCCAAGTGATCGACCCGGGATGCAGGGCTCACCTTTTCGTGGTACTCTTGAGCTTATTTCTCCTTGCCAGCTTTGAGCAGGTAGCAATGCACAATTTTGATGAAGCGTTTGTTGCTGGCCACCCGAACCTGCGCCACGCAGTCCTTGAGAAGAGCAGAGTCAACTGGACCGGAGTTAATCTGATCGGCCGAATCGCTTTTATCGACAGCAATTTGTTCTGCAAGAGCCTTCTCCAGGCAAGGGTGTGAGAAGCACTTTTCCAGTATGAGAAGCATTTCTTCTTGGTTCAGGAGAAACAGTTCCAGGATCAGGGAGGATTAGTTGAGAAGGCAAAAGGGTTTGCAATTCGAGGAATGGATGTATCACAACGCATACTTGCTATGCTAGTAGTACATCAGTTCTTGGAGGTAGTGCAAAATATATGTTCTCCGTTGGTAGTTCAATTGTTTCTGGAGCAGCTGAGATTTTCAATTTTTTTTATCTCAGTTAATGGTTTTCTGGGTATTGTATTATCTGATCACATTTGAGTTTGGTGGAGTGACTGAACAAGTGATGAGTATGCTTCCAATTTCAAAGTCTGCGAGGGTTAGATGTGTTGAAGTTCTTGATAATGCTATATCTGGTGTTCTTTTGGCTACAGCTGATATTAAAAATTTCAAATGGCTTTTATTAAGACTGTACAAAATAAATTTCTTGTACATGTCCACTGTTCTTGAAATCCTCAGTTCTATGCTGGTTCCCACCATCTGTTCGACGAAATGCCTCAAAGAGGCTTTGCTGCAGTAGTTGGGAACCGATATGGGTTACTAGCAAAATTGCAGTTAGCATTGTCAGTTTCAAAAAATAAAACCAAAACTTATTTAGCTGATTGGTATATTCTAAGCCATTGGATTTTTTTAAACTCATAATCCGTTAAATCCATGTGGTCATTTCAAATCTTATAAATCTTGATATAAATATTTTAAAATACATAAGTAAAAAATCCATAAATAAAATCCTATAAATCATTACATTCTGCTCAAATTCACTAGACGTTTTTTAATCTCCAAATAGTCTTTTAAAATCTCAATTGAAATCAAAAAAATCCCCATATCAAAGAAAAAGGGAGGGAACCAAAATTTATCATATATAGGTCAAATTTTTGCAAAATCAAATGAGGTGCAAAAGAGAAGAGAAGAGAGAAGAGAGCACATAGAACAAACCAGCCAGCAACATAGATGGAAGCAAAGGTGGCGGACACGGAGACCAAGTGTTGGAATCTCGGATTGGAAAACACGTACAATGCTTGATTACACATGAATTACAACAATGGATTGATCTTAAATTGAAATTTAGGGTTATTAGAAAAAAGTAACAACTGGGGAAAAAGAAGAGAGTTGTGATAGAATTGGGATACGTACTTCTTCAGCAAAGACATTTGCGTGTTTTAGAGAACGAAGAAAATAGAGAGTTGATAAGGGGCATGGGATCCCTTTGGTCCCTACTATATGAGAGTTCAAACTTAAGACTATTGATGTGCAAGTCAAACCCTTTTTCAGTAGGCTAGACCGTATCGACACTACTTGCATGTTTTAAATTAGTGTGTTCTTGTGTGATCTGCACTAGCTACTCGCATTCTCCTTACATGTTTTATGTTAAAAACCACTATATATATATATTTTAATAACCACTTTATTAGCGAGAAAAGATAATGACTTTTACATGATTCATGTTGTGTGGATTAGTTTAGTTTTATAATTCCGTTGCTCTCCTGACCCCAGCAATATTTATTTGCTGTAATTGCATACACTTAACATGTCTAAAATAGAGCCAATTAACATGTCTAACACGTGGATAAGTTTGTTCACGTGGAAAACATGGGTATCCCAATTTCCAAATATATCTCTCCCTCTCTCCTTTACGGCATTAAGCTCCTCTAGCTCCCCTCCACTCCACACACTTATATAAAGAGATGTGCATCAATCCGAATTCTCACCAAATCTTGAGCCAATAGCAAGGCATGGGTAGTGAAGTGAGAGCAAGTCATGAGCTACTCCAAGCACAAGCCCACATTTGGAACCACATTTTCAGCTTCATAAATTCTATGTCCCTCAAATGTGCAGTTCAATTAGATATCCCAGATGTCATCCAAAAACATGGCCAACCCATGACTCTTTCCGAGCTTGTCTCCGCCCTACCAATTTCCCCAACAAAAGCTCATTTCATCCCACGCCTCATGCGAATCTTAGTCCACTCCGGCTTCTTTGCTCAAGAAAGTCTGAGTGGCGTCGAACAAGGTTATGTACTAACAGACGCCTCCGTGCTCCTCCTGAAAGACAATCCTATGAGCGCAAGGCCCTTCTTACTTGCCATGCTCAATCCCATCTTAACCGATCCATGGCAGTATTTGACCACTTGGTTCCAAAATGACAATCCTACGCCATTTCACGTGGTGCATGGGATGACATTTTGGGATTATGGGAACCAGGACCCGACTCTTGCACATTTTTTCAATGACGCCATGGCTAGCGATGCCCGGTTGATCTCAAGCTTGGTGATTGATGAGTGCAAGAGGGTGTTTCAAGGAGTGGATTCGTTGGTTGACATCGGCGGTGGGACAGGAACGGTGGCCAAGTCCATTGCTGATGCCTTCCCTCATATGAAATGCACTGTACTTGATCTCCCTCATGTAGTTGCTGACCTAAAAGGAGTAAGAACTTGGAATATGTTGCAGGGGACATGTTTGAGGCTGTTCCTGCGGCCGATGCTATTTTTTTGAAGGTAAATCATCTCATCCTTAGTGATATTATATTGTTAAATACAGATTTCCATTTATAGATCAATACAATATATGTGAAGCAGAGCATGCTTTCCAATTGGACTTTAAAGTATAAACAAATTGGGTCCATAAGTAATTTGATAATTGTCTTAGTATTGATGATTTTGTTTGGTGATTGTGTATGACAAACAGTGGATATTGCATGACTGGAGTGATGAAGAATGCGTGAAAATACTTGAGCGATGTAAAGAGGCAATTACAAGAGAGGGCAAGAAAGGCAAGGTGATTGTCGTAGATATGACGGTGGAGAACAAGAATACAGATAAGGAATCTGGGGAAACACAACTTTTCTTCGATATGCTGATGATGGTCTTGGCTACAGGAAAAGAAAGGAATGAGAAAGAATGGGCTAAGCTCTTTTCTGATGCAGGTTTCAGCAACTATAAGATTACTCCCTGTTTGGGTTTAAGGTCTCTCATTGAGGTTTATCCTTGATTTATGATGAAGCACACCTGCTTAATATATTATGTTGGCAGCATGTACAGGGAAATTAATGTTACCTAGTTTATTTAGTATTGTATTAAATGCAAGTTTGTCAATTTGGGAGGTGCTCTGGAAATTCTGTGGAAAATGTTGGAGTTAATTCTTGTTATTGGGGACTTTTGTCTCTTTGCTTAGAACCAGTAATCAACAGGACCTCTTCTAACTATCTAGTTTTCTCTTCGTCATTGGGCACTGCTCAGATTTCTCAAACTCCTTTTTTATATTAGACAATCCCTGTGGTTTATCACTTTTACTACTAAAGTCTTGTGGTTTCTGTGAGAGCAAATATTTTCGTCTCCAATCAGAGCACGCCACGTGGAAAAGAAGATTATCCCGTAAATTGATTAATTAATAAACCAATTTATTTGGTTAATTAATTAATTGGGATAATATCTTAATTATAGGGTATTATCTTATAATTAATAAAGATAATATCGTTAAATCAGATATTATCTTCATTTAAATGAGATAATATCATTAATTCGGATATTATCACAATAAGGGGATATTATCTGAATAATTAATTATCAGATATTATCATAATAAAGAGATGTAATCGAGTCCGACTCAATCTCTACGAAACCCTAGCCCTGAGGCTCCTATAAATAGATGGGTTTATTCATCATTCAAGGGACTTCAAAAACCCTACTTCTAAACCTAGTGCCAAAACCCGAGAAAATACCCGAAGCTCTCTCTCTCCCTCTCCACCCTCCACTCTCCATATTTTCTCCACACGGATCCGGCCGCCCGGTTTACACCATACAAACTCCGTACCCTTGGCTTAGCTATTGTTTTCTTACAAACACTCGAACTAACTTAGGCATCGGAGGGCCTTTGGCCAACACCCCCCGGGTGTGGTCTATTTACTCCAATCTGTTTTACAGGAATCGAGGAAGAGAGAGAAGGAAGATCGAAGGTTCAAGGATCTAGAAGCGAATATTCTCCCGTGAGATTATTTGCACAAACATTTGGTGCTTTCAATGAGAGTGCGAGTTATACTCAACGCGTGCTCAAGGAATCCGTTCCTCCTATTTTCCAATCCACCGAAGCCTTCCAAACAACCATGGTTGGAAGCAAGCGCACGAGGAGCAAGACTGCCGCGATGGCTTAATCCGTGACGGGCCCAAAGCTACTCCTCCCACGATCCCACGATCGACATGGTGGCACCACCACCTTTAGCCGCCATGAACCCGCAATAAACCACCGCGCCACCTGCCGGACCCGCAGCTGGGACCACCGCACTAGCCGTTGTCATACCATCTCAAGGCCCCGTGGCCGGATCTGGCTACCTTCATAGCACCGTCGCCGAGCATGGTGGAACCTCCCATCAAGGTGGGCTCACTACCACTGCCGACTTTGGCCCAATCTTGGAGCAACTTCAGCCATTCCCTCCATTGCCTCCGCGCTCGACGCACGCTCCAGCTCACATCTTTAATGAAACCCTAGCACGTGTGCAATTGGGCTCCACACACTTCTCTCCTCCCGATCCACGAAGTCAAGTAGACCTCAATCTGATAGTTGACCAGCTAACTCAGAGAATGGATGACCAAAACAATTTGATGAGGCAGCTCCTCAACCAAATAAACTTGGCTCAAAACCTTGGCCTTGGACAACAGGGTGAAGAGAGAAGGATGGACGAGCGCGCCGATATGCTGTTCAATGGGCACCAAGCAGGTCAAGCAGGAGTAAGCAGACAAGGAGATGGACAACAACGTGGTCAGCTTGTTGACATGTCGCAAGCATCTGCGAGCCACACTCAGAGCAGATGAAGTCTCCCATCCAGACTGAATTTAAGGACCAATGTGTGCGAAAGGCTAGGCCCACAACCTAGCATCTGTGCTAGCTTGGGCCCGCAGGGAAACGTTCTTGAAAGGCTAGGCTCCTAGAGAGGTCAACCTGACAGCCATCACAATGAGGAACGTGAAGAAAGGTGCTCTGCTGCTCGCTCACAGAGAAATGTTCACGAACGGCTAGGCTCTCAGGGCGGTCAACCAAATAACCCTCACGATGAGGACCGTGAAGAAAGGCGCTCCGCTGCTTGCTCTCGAAGAACCAATTCTCACCACCAAGTGGGGAATACCTCGCAAGCGCAGTCTACCAACACACCGCCTAGGCAGCGCAGCTGAGAAGGTCAATCCTTGCAAACCAACAAAGAAGTCAATCAACGTCGTCCAAATCGCCAAGGTCGCCCACGTGACCGACTAGCCATGCGTGTGGAAGACGTTGAGAAGCTTGTAAATAACCGACTTCGAGACTTAAAGATTGGCGGAAATTTCGAAGATACACTACGCATGGAAGTAGACCGAGCAAATTCCTCACCTTTCACTGCCGAAATCGAGCAGGCTACTCCTCCAAAACGATTCTCAACGCCCTCTTTCACATGCTTCCAAGGAGATTCCGATCCTAAAAGCCATCTGAAGCATTTCAAGAGCCTTATGATCCTCTACAAAGCTGAAGACGCACTAATGTGCAAGGTGTTTGCAATGACTTTGCGAGGAGCAGCTCAGGACTGGTTCCATACCTTGCCCTCCGGGTCGATCAGCAGCTTCAAGGAGCTTGCTTATGTCTTCACCAAAGAGTACACTTCTTACCGGACAATCAAGAAGAACCCTGACCGTCTGTACAACCTGCGCAAGAAGCCCAACGAATCTCTTCGAGATTACATCAAGAGATTCAAAGCAGAAAAGGCTAACATCGTAGGATGCGATGACCGAATCGCGTCCTCTGCATTCAAGAAAGGTCTTCCAGCTGAGCACGACTTATACTGCGAGCTGACTATCACTCCCAGCTAGACTCTGGCAGAGGTCTTCGCGACCGCGGAACGCTACGCACTCTGGGATGACGATCGAATCGCCGCGAAGAAGTCCACCGAGCAGGAAGATCAGCCAACCAAGCGGGCAGGCCAAAGAAGCGACAGGTTTAGCAGCAGGGACAAAGACAAACGTAGGTCGCACCCACAAGGAGACACTACGACAAAGGAGAACTACACCAAGTTCTCCATCCCTATACATCAAATTTTAGCCCAAGTGAAGGACAAACCTTGGGTAAAAAGACCGCCACCCTTGAAAGGAGATCCGGATAAAAGGGATACTAGAAAGTATTGTGCCTTCCATGCGACGCACGGGCACAATACGAATAATTGCTTTGCTTGGAAAGCGCACCTCGAAGAACTTGTAAGAGAAGGACACTGCACGGAATTCATCGCGAAGCAGGCCATCTAGCGAATCGAGGACCGCGATGCCGCTAAGGAGCCACCTCAAAAAGTCATAAGGATTAACACAATCCTAGCCGACTCAGAGGAATCCGGGCTGACCAGCAAAGAAAAGAAGAGGAAGATCAAACAAGCCGCTGTGATCTCCCAGGTCTCCACTAGTCTCCCACTGGCAGAAGACGATCCCATGATCGGCTTCCAAAAGAAAGATCTAATCGGCCTCAATCTGCCACACAACGATGCCCTTGTCATCAGCATTCAAATCGCTCAGGCCATGGTCGATCGAATCCATGCAGATGAGGGCAGTGCGGCCAATATCCGACAATTGGCAGTCATCCAGCAGATGGGCTTAGAGACAAAGATCAACAAATCAACTAGGTCACTAACCGGCTTCAATGGCGCAACAACGGTTACCGTGGGCACGATAGATCTCGACATCTACTCCCCACCTGTAATCAGCTCGCAAACATTCATGGTCATTGATGAAGTCTCACCCTACAATGGCATTCTCGGCAGACCATGGATCAGCAAGATCAACGCCATCACCTCCGCCACACATCAGAAAATCCGCTACCCTATCCCTGGGGGCGGTATCGGTCAGATCAACAGTGATCAGGCAATGGCGAGGAAATGCTCAGCTCAAGGGTTGAGGAGAAGCAAGCAGACACAGTTCCTCCCTGTAAATCAGGCAGATATGAAGGGAGTAGAGCAACCAGAGGAGAAGGCAAATCCCGTTCCTGACGGCCAAGCTGACCAGAAAGGAAAGGGAATAGCTACTCCCCAATAGCAATCAAAGAATCAGGACCAAGTCGAGGGAATCCGTCCGGAGGTCTCTCCTGAAGAAGGATGGAAGCCCGAAGAGGACGTTGAGCTAGTACCCCTTGATCCTGACAAGCCATAGAGAAAAGCGCGGATCGGCTCACGCCTAAGCCAGGAGGAAAAGGCAGAGCTTGCAGCCTTCCTCCAGAATAACAAGGACGTATTCGCATGGTCTCCATCTGACATGCCAGGCATTGATCCCCAGATCATCTGCCATCGCCTACACGTCAACCCAGCAATCAAGCCTGTAGCGCAGAAGAGACGCAACTTTGCCCCCGAGCGGGTTGCCATCATTGAAGCCGAGATCGACAAGCTCCTAGCTGCGGGTTTCATTGAAGAAGTTTCCTATGCAGAATGGCTGGCGAACGTTGTTTTAGTAGCAAAGAAAGATAAAGGCCTGTGGAGAGTGTGCGTTGACTACACCGACCTCAATAAGGCATGCCCTAAAGACAACTTTCCATTGCCAAGAATTGATCAGATCGTCGATTCAACTTCCGACAATCAACTGCTAAGTTTCATGGACGCCTACTCCGGCTACAATCAAATCATGATGCACGAAGACGATAAAGCAAAGACCTCTTTCATCATCGAAAGAGGTACATACTGCTACAAAGTCATGCCCTTCGGGCTGAAGAACGCCGGAGCAACCTACCAAAGGCTAGTAAACAAAATTTTCAAGGAGCAAATCGGTAAAACTATGGAGGAGACCACATCACAAACCTCGCCGGCGAGCAGACCACATCACAAACCTCGCCGAGGCATTCAGCCTGATCCGAAAATACAACATGAAGTTGAACCCGAGCAAATGCACATTCGGAAACTCGTCTGGCCGATTCGTAGGATACTTAGTCACCCAAAGAGGAATTGAAGCACATCCGAATCAAATCAAGGCTATACTCAACATGAAGTCACCTGCCACAACAAAGGAGATACAAAGTCTAACGGGTAGAGCAGCAGCTCTCAACCGATTTCTCTCGAGATCTACTGACAAGTGCAGGCCATTCTTCAAAGCCTTGAAGAAAGGACATAAGGACAAGTGGGATGACGAATGCGAAGTAGCTTTTCAAAACTTGAAAACCTACCTCACTACACCTCCCCTACTCTCAAAATCGATACCAGGCGAAGACTTGTACATCTACCTGGCGGTGTCCGACTCAGCCGTCAGCTCAGCTCTCATCCGAGAAGAGCTGGGGGCACAACATCCGGTATTCTACACTTCAAAAGCTCTCCTCGACGCAGAGACTCGCTACCCGAAAATGGAGAAGCTCATTTTTTCGCTTGTAGTTTCTGCAAGAAAGCTAAGGCCCTACTATCAAGCGCACCGGATAATTGTCATGACAGAATTTCCTTTGAGATCAATCCTCCACAACCCGACGCCTCTCAGCGACTCATGAAATGGGCTATCGAACTCAGACAATACGACCTCCTCTACCGGCTGAAAACCGCTATAAAAGCTCAGGCTTTAGCAGATTTTGTTGTAGAGTTTACTCCGACAGCCGAAAAAGAGAAGCTGGTCATGAAAAGTAAGGAAAAAGCAGACGATACCTCCCCCACCGATTCAAACCTACCTAACGACATGTGGCAGTTACATGTAGACGGAGCGTCAAATCACAAAGGAGCGGGGGCAGGCATCGTCATAATCACCCCAGACGGAACTTTGTTGGAACAAGCCATCACACTAGGCTTTCCTGCTTCAAACAACGAGGCAGAATATGAGGCATTGCTCGCCGGACTACGCCTAGCAAAAGAACTGTCGGTCAAAAGATTGGCCATCTACTCAGACTCCCAGCTGATCACGAATCAAGCCTCAGGCGAGTACATGGCGAAACATCCGAGAATGATCCAGTACCTCGACAAAGTCCAAGGACTTTTGAAAGAATTCCCTACTTTCACCATCCAACAAGTTCCACGGGCGGAGAACACTCATGCAGATGCGCAGGCTGGCCTAGGATCAGCGCTGGACACTCAGTTCAAACGCTCCATCCCGGTAGAACACCTTGACCAGCCAAGCATCGAAGAAATAGAGCCAATCGACTCAATGCAGATCGATGAAGACCCCAGCTGGCAAGACCCCATCATCAACTACTTGGTGAATGGAAATCTTCCGTCGGATAAGTCCGAGGCTAGGAAGGTCCAGCAGAAAGCCACGAGATACTACATGCAAGGCGCCAAGCTCATTCGCAGATCATACTCCGGCCCTCATCTCACCTGCATAAAATACCCTCAAACACTTGAGGTCCTCTACAAAATTCACGACGGCGAGTGTGGCAACCACTCTGGAGGCAGGTCACTCGCCCAGAAGGCTCTAAATATAGGCTATTTCTGGCCTACCATGTGCCATGACTCGACCGAGTATGTCAAAAGATGTGATCGCTGCCAACGGTACAAACCGGTTCCTAACCTGCCTGCCGAAGTCTACCATCCGCAGAACAGTCCGTGGCCTTTCATGCAATGGGCCATCGACTTAGTGGGCCCCATGCCAACGGCACCAGCTAATAAAGAAATGATGATCGTCGCCACTGATTACTTTACTAAATGGATCGAGGCCGAAGCTCTATCCTCTACTAAAGAAGCTAACGTGGAATGATTCATCTGGAGAAACATCATTGCCTTCTTCAAACAATACGGCATTAAACAGCATCTGTCTACCCCTAGATATCTTCAGGGCAATGGCCAGGGTGAGGCATCCAACAAAATAATATTGGATTGCCTAAAGAAGCGATTAGAAGGCGCCGAAGGGAAATGGGTAGACGAGCTCCCTGGAGTACTATGGGCTTATCGCACTACCAAACGAAGATCAACTGGCGAAACCCCGTTTTCCCTCGCCTATGGAACTGAAGCGATCATCCCTCCGCACGTCATTGTCCCCTCCATAGGCATTGAAGTGGGCAGTATTGAGCAGAACTCCGAGCAGATGAGGCTCAACCTTGACTTACTTGAAGGAGAGCGCGAGAAGGCCATTATTCGAGTCGCCTCCTATCAACAGTGGTTGAAGTCTTACTATGACAAAAGAGCCAAGGTCAGACAGTTTCAACCAGGCAACCTTGTGCTAAGAAAGACCTTCATCACTGCGCAAAGACAAGGGTCCAAAAAGATGAAACCCAATTGGGAAGGCCCTTACATGATCAGCCGGTCTGGGGGTAGAGGAAGCTACACGCTCGACACCATGGAAGGGAAGGAGATTCCACGACAATGGAATGTCTGCCACCTCCAAAGATACTATCCACGACGCTTCTTCCTACTCGCTCAGTCCCCAGCAGATTACTGAACTCTGCACATTTCTGAAGAAGAGAAGCAAACTACTACAAATTCCAGAATGTGCCACAACAAAAGACAGTTGCCCATAAGCAGCATCCTTCGGGAGACGCAGGGCGACAACTAGAAGCGTCCTTTGGGAGACGCAGCCCCCAAAGAAGCGTCCTAAGGGAGACGCAGGGTGCGCCAGGTATTTCTTAAGGGAAGTATCCAGGTTCCTATCCGTTTCCTAAGGGAGGCAGGATAAATCATACAATTGCCCATAAAAAGCGTCCTAAGGGAGACGCAGGGCGACAACCAAAAGCGTCCTTTGGGAGAAGCAGCCCGCAAAGAAGCGTCCTAAGGGAGACGCAGGGTGCGCCAGGTATTTCCTAAGGGAAGTATCCAGGTTCCTATCCGTTTCCTAAGGGAGGTAGGATAAATCATACAGTTACCCATAAAAAGCGTCCTAAGGGAGACGCAGGGCGACGACTAGAAGCGTCCTTCGGGAGACGCATCCCACAAAGCAGCGTCCTAAGGGAGACGCAGGGTGCGCCAGGAATTTCTTAAAAGGAGGTCACCATGCCTCCTGCGGGAAGTATCCAGGTTCCTATCTGTTTCCTAAGGGGGGCAGGATAGCCAAACAGTTGCCCATAAAAAGCATCCTAAGGGAGACGCAGGGCGACGACCAGAAGCGTCCTTCGGGAGACGTAGCCTTGCAGAGCAGCATCCGAAGGGGGCTGCAGGGTGCGCCAGGAATTTCCTAAGGGAGGTATCCAGGTTCTTATCCGTTTCCTAAGGGGGGCAGGATAGTCATACAGTTGTCCATAAGCAGCGTCCTAAGGGAGACGCAGGGCAACGATCAGAAGCGTCCTTCGAGAGACGCAGCCCACAAAAAAGCGTCCTAAGGGAGACGTAGGGTGCGCCAGGAATTTCCTAAGGGAGGTATCCAGGTTCCTATCCGTTTCCGAAGGGAGGCAGGATAGTCATACAATTGCCCATAAAAAGCGTCCTAAGGGAGACGCAGGGCAACGACCAGAAGCGTCCTAAGTTTTCTCCGAAAAAATACAGAATACGCCCGGAATCCCTCATGAGGGACCCCGGCTTTTGCAAAAATTATAAGGGGAAATGTACAGCCAAGACACTAGCCGGTTACTCAAGCAGTTCACAAGACAATATGCAGATTGAAGTTGAAATGATAACTGAAATTTCCATAGCAAAGTGACCAACAGGCCAAGTTCAAACAAAAAGAAGATGGTCAAACAAGACCAATTATTCTAAACAAAAAGCAGACTACAAAAGCTGAAAAGAAATAAAGGAGTCTTCATCTACTCCGAAACGCCAGCAGGGGATCCTTGATCTGCAGCCTCTTCAGCGTCCACCTGATCAGCCATGCTCTCAGCAGATCCGCATGCCTGATCTATGACGTCTGCCACCACACTCATCGACACGTCTCTGGACGTAGGCCAAACATGCCTGCATCCTCTACAAGGCTGGACTTGTTCACCTTGAGATCAGCTGCTGACATTGCAGAAGAACCCTTTGCCCGAGCATATGACTTTCTTGCTTTCTTAGCCTCTGCCAACCTCACCTTCAAAGGAATTGGCAATGACGAATCAACTCCACGCTTGACTGCTCGTGACTCAAATAGCTGGATCATGACGGTTTGGTGGATAAGCAGACCTCCCAGGTGAACTAGATCGCACACAGACTACTTCACGGAGCGGATCACGATCTCCAAACTCATCAGCAAGAGGCTTAAGGGAAACATCCCTAATATTGCGCATACCGCCAATCTTCTTGCTATCCGCACCAACAAGATGTTTGACCCTAGCAGATGACGAGGGAACAGCTCCTACATGAGTCTTCTCGGCATAAGGGAACTGTGGCTTCTTCCTCAATGGAGACACATTCCTCGCCCGTGAAGAAGTAGCTTGAGTTCTCGAAGACTTGACATCAGTCTTCCTCTTTTAGGGGAGTTATGCAGAACACTCCTCCTATCTTGCAGGCAGATCATCAGGGTCCGGACCATCCTGCTTCCATCTCTCAACATCCTCGGCAGGGGGCAGTCCACCGACTTCCTCCCGATACTCACTCAGCAGGCACCAGAGGCCACCGCCTCTCCAATCGTCTTCAACCGCCAGTCACGACGACAACCAGCCTAGTCCTACCAAGCTGGTCCTCGCAGCGAAAAAATATACGTGCTCAACTTACCTTGGGATGCACGGCAACTCCTCTCTTCGACAAGCAGTACAAATTCTCCAAGATCTTTCTCAAGCTAGAAAGTAGAGAAGTTAAGTTTGCGATGTGAGAAAGAGTGAAGAGAAGCCCTGTATTTATCAAGCCACAACCACCCTTCTAGAAGCTCAACGGAAACTTACTATTAGATTCCACTCCCCCGACAACCTTCACATCTCCATTTTCTTCTCTCTTATCAATCCCTCTCTAAACTTTCCTCTCTTTTTTTTCTTAATTTTCTTTTCGTTCTGCAATTTTCTCAGGAAAAGTTATAGAGAAACAACATCCACCCAATTTCTATTTCTATTGATTTGTTCGGGGAAATTTCACGTGCTTGGCGAATTTTATTTGTTTGGTAAATTATTCTTTCTTTTTATTTTTGATAAATCTCAGTTCTTGGTTCATAACACAGTACAACAAATATTAGTTTTGGGGGATTTTCATGGGTTTGGCAAATTCCAAGTTTGTATCACTGCAAATTTTGGATTCTCTAATGATATGGAAGGTTGTAATATTTTGCAATGGTTGTTGTTCAATAATTTTAATTGTGGTGGGGGAGGAGGAGGAGGGTTGGTGGTGGCCGTGATGAGAGAGGTGGCTAGGTAACTTGGTGGGAAGGTGGGAATGGGGAGGGAAATGCCCCTCCCTTTTTTCTATTTATAGCATTTGTTTCTGGACCAAAATTCTCCTTGGCAAGTAACAGTAGTTACTCGAGTTTGACACAAATTGGAGATGTTCTTGAATTGCTTAAATTCAAAGCCACAAGGGTAATAACTGAAATTGGTACTTAGGTGACGATGGGTCAATTTAAATGCTATTCAGCCATACACAACAATATTCACACACTTTAAAACTTGACCAAAGATGATTATGACTAGTCAACAACTAGTCATGAAAGCCACAACCAAGAACACATATACAGAGCATAACTAACTGTACCTGCAAGCCTATAAGATTACTAGTGACAACTTAGGCACTCAGAATGACCTGTCAATCTAGGCATCCCCTATGCTAGCAACAACTATGGTGAAAGTGTGTGAAAACATCATAATCAAATAAACAGCAAATAACAGATAATGATGACTAGTCAACCGCAAGAACACAAACCCAGATATGCATAACATCAAGCGATGACTAGTCAACTATCAAGAACACATACCTAGAAAATAACAGATCTGCAAACCAAAAATTGTTCACCCAGAAACCCACAATTGGGAAAAATTGGGGGTCATCAACCGACCAGGCAATCTCTCAAGAAATCCTAGATCTGTTTAGGAAGATGAGCTATACCTCCTTTGTGCAATCTTCTTCTCCAACTTAGCAAAACCAACAGCTTAGTCCTTCATGGCAATGGCAGCTCCTTCTTCAGCTCTTTCATCCCATGGCATCAGCTAGCCAGCTCAAACTTAGACAGAACCAAAATTTGGATTCAAGGGAAAAATGACCAATTTCTTCAAGAAACCGTACTCTTGAAGAAATCAATCTTGAATCTGACCTAGATATATATGAGAGAGTGTTTGTTCTAGCTAGATGCAGATTTCATATTTCAAAAGCAATTTTCGAAAATCGATTTAGAAAACTCATAGATGAAAATGGTGGTTTTCTCTTGAGGAAGAAGAATAAGCAAAAGGATGGAAGAAACCTTTTTAAAACTTCCCCTCAAAAGTGACAGCTGCCAAATGATTCCTCATTTGGCTTTTACCTAAAAATTCCTAAGTCAGAATAGTACACATGGCAGCTGAAAAAAATTCGTAGAATATGACAAAAAGGTTTGGTAAGATCCAGCTGAAAACCAGTGAGCTGGAAAACTTACTGATGCAAAAGATGACTAGTCATACGAAAACAAGATGACTAGTCATAATCTTAAGAATTCTAATGAATGAAATGCACAAATTACCTTTGTCAATTTGATTGATCTTCCATAAGATAGCAGCCAAATAAGAACACTTATTGCAACTATTCTTAATCTAAACTTGAGCTTGGGTAATTACAATATTGTCAAGGGAAGCCAAAAGAAAAACTTAAAAAGCATAAACTCAACAATAACGATCAAATTGAAACAACATGGACCTTAGTGGTAAAAGTGGTAAACCACATAGACCCAAAGTAACTTTTTGCCTAGTTATTAATGTTATTTTGATTTAATTGTACCTGGTCGAGGAGGCATTTCATGAGGTGTTATTACAGAGAGAGAGTTTCGTTTGTATCGACTTCAAATGCTTGTGTATATCGATCAGTTTGTGTTGTCTTGCCAAAGTTAGACCGCACGAGGTTTGAGATGCGAGCCTCTAGAAGATGAGGCTCCCCTTAGTTCCTTCATTCTTCAACAACATGTCTATCAGGGCCTGGAATGATAGGTCCCAGGTTTTTCCAAGTACTATAGCCTAGACCTCATGCAATCCTTATTCATGTGCATCCCTTGATTCTGTTCTTGATTGTCAACATAACAGGTTTGTCAATCTTTGTGTTTGGAGATTAAGTGTCACAAGTAAGAGTCATGGTAACATATACTAGAAGGTTTTTCTAGGTTTTGTTAAGACCGGTTATCCCGCTCATCATGTTAATTATGTGTCGTGGGATAGTTAATGGCTTTAATGAGTGTGTTGCTTGGGCCAATACTCAATCAACGACTAAAGTGGCCTATGACCTAGAAGATAGGAAATCAGCAGCAGCAAGAGAGGAGCAACAGGGAAGTTTACGCAAGAGGCGATCGATCGCAATGGCCATGTGATCAATCGGTTTCTTCTAGTGGGCCGCGACGATGTTGTGTTCCAAGCAATCGATCGCATGAGGAAGTGATCGATCACTTCGACCTTATTTTGTTTGCATGCTAAACGTGGTTTTTTTTTTTTTTTTTCCCAGCAGTTTTGATGTGGCTTTCCTATTTTATTGGGGTTTCTTAACCTAATTAAATAGGATTTTGGTTTCCTATTCTTGTTTGACTTGTAACCTAAGTCCTATGCATTATAAAAAGGACTTTTGGGGCTATGTTAAATTAGCTGAGCCAAAGAGAGATCGGGGAATTTAGAAGAGAGAGTAACAAGAGAATTTAAGAGGGAATTCTTAGGTGTTTATAAAGAATCCAAGGGTTTGAGCAAGGGTGAGAGAAAAGAGAGCTAGGGTTCTTGTGAGAGCTAAGGGGGTTCTTGATTGTAACGAAAATTGTTCTTACATACTAGTGAATTTCTCGAGTGGATCACCAAGAAGATGTAGGCATGAGGTCGAACATTATAAATCTTTGTGTTCTTATGTGTTTTGCTTACTCTCTTCGTTGTGTGTGTTTTATTCTCAAGGAGTTTGTGCATGATCCAGGTACGTAGTCCATCAACGATACGGTCTTGGAGTGTTTGCGTAGTCATTTCCTTATATGGCATTGCTTGAGTTCAGAGGTATTTGGCCAATGCTCAGCCAAATTTCTCTATGGGGCTGGTAGAGGTGAATTCTTTTGGAACCTGAAATGATGTTGTTTGTTTCTAATCAATGTGTGGTTAAGAGTAGATTACTTTCCCACGTGCCCTTGAGAGCAATTTCCTCCAATAACCTTCGGTTTTGTTCACATGTCATTACATTAATTGGCTGGTGAAATCTTGCTACCACAACATTTAGACAATGACCGAATGCTTACCGACCGAATATTGTCTAATAAAGTGATAATTGATTTTAACATGTTTTGTGTTAAGTGATATACAATTGATTAAGGGTTAATGACACAAAGAACTTATATTGTCAAACTCGAGATAAGCGTGTGGCAGATGTGTTAATGTATAGCTCCCATTATTAATTCCATGTCATTCATCCGATATAGTGCTTTCCCAGTTCTGCAAGAAAATTTTCAAATATCTTTCATAAATATCCCATGTGGAAGTTGTGCTGGGAGTAATTGAAAAAAGAAAAAGAAAAGAAGAATAGCTAGCTGTTTTGATCCCACATGCTTCATATGCTTGTGCATTTTTTTAGTGTTTGCTTGTTTGGCCTGCACTAGCTACTTTCATTTATTTATATCACAGTGATATGATAACGTATTTAATTCCGAATATATATATTTTAAGAACCACTTTTTACCAAAAAAACGATTACATGACCGTGTAGTCTTGTCTGAATTTTATAATTCCTACCCTTTATACTATATGTTTGGATGACTTTCTTTTCTGGACGAAACATCTTTTGACTCTGCCCTTGTCTTGTCCCCCTGCAATTAATATTTTAGTCTTTTAATATGATCTCCCATATCAATTATTAGGCATCGACATTATTAGTGGTGCAACAGCGACCCCCGTAAGAATATTACTGTTATTGGCAAGCAATAATATTAGATTGATAAAATTAATGTTATAGTTATTGGCAGGATGAATCCATAAAATCTTCATACATCATAACCAAATCTTAAATCCTCGATTACGTTACCCATCACTCTCATTCCATAATCACACTTAAAGTGTGCATGAAAAGTACAGTCACGTACGTACTTAGAATTTAGAGGCATTCAGATTATAGTTACTACATACACTGTACACAATGAGAATAATATGTAAAGAAATCAACCTGGGTATATTTAAAAATCTCGCACATAAGCCAAAATACAAACATGTATATAGGGTCAAAATTAGGAGACACTTTTTGACACAAACTATAACCCACTTGATTAGCCTCAAGTCAAACTTTAGCCTACCCCACTGCCCATCCTTCATCCTTTTGGATGACTATTCAGAGTGCAACAACCACATGCTTTGAGTATTTCTCAACTATGTCATTAAGCCAACAAACTGTTAACTATTAGCTTTGAATCAATTGTATAAGAGTTCTTTTGGTTCCTCAATTTCTAGAAATTTCTATAACTTGATGCTTCATAAACCTTCTTGGTGTGGTTCCATGGAGTTTGGGGTTTCTAAGTTCTCTTCAGAAACCTTCTTAGATGAGTATCTCTGAATATTTGAGGTTCTTCATGCTTCCAAATTTGAGAAAGAAGGGATAGAGGAGAGAACCGAGAGAGAAGAGTTTTTCTTCTCTGGGTAAGGAGAGAATATAATTATTATTGAAGGAGGAAAACATATTATATATATAATATTACATATACATAATAATTAGATGAAACTTCACTTTGTCAATTTCTCCCTCCCACTTCAAAGTTCAATCTACAGAAACTTCCTTCTACACATGCATAGCATATTAGCATATAAGTACGGCCCCTTCTAGTATTATTTACTTAAATAATTGGGATGTGGATTGTGTCGTCGGCAACGACTATATAAGCAGATCCCCAATATGGAAGACATAAAATAAGAGCCATCGGTGTTCTTGAGCTACACATATAAACATACACACTTAGATAAATGGCTTTGAGTAATGATAAAGTGAGTGCTACTAGCCATGAGCTTCTTCAAGCTCAAGCTCATGTCTGGAATCATATCTTTCAGTTCATAAACTCCATGTCATTAAAGTGTGCAGTTCAATTAGGCATCCCAGATGTGATTCACAACCATGGCCAATCCATATCCCTTTCCAATCTCATTTCCGGCCTCAATGTCCACCCTTCGAAAGCTCATTTCATTGCACGCCTCATGCGAATCCTCGTCCACTCCAATTTCATTGCACAAGACCAGCAAGTTCAGCTACCACTTCTTCCAAACAATAATAACAACAATGAGAATATTGTTCATCAGGATCTTGATGATGAAGAGGAGGAAAAAGCTGTTGTGTATAGCCTAACACCAGCTTCCAGGCTTCTCCTCAAGGAAGGTCCATTAAGCACCACACAATTTTTACTTATGATTCTTGATCCAGTAGTGACAGATCCATTTCATCTAATGGGCACTTGGTGCCAGATGAACAATCATGGAAATCATGATCATCCAGCTTCCCCATTTGAGATGGCACATGGAAGGCCATTTTGGGGTTTGGCTGCTCAGCAACCAAAGTTCGGTAGCTTGTTTAATGAAGCAATGGAGGCTGACTCTCAACTGCTTGCAAGGGCAGTGGTTGAAGAGTGTGAAGGAGTTTTTAAGGGTTTGAATTCTTTGGTTGATGTTGGAGGTGGCACAGGAACCATGGCTAAGGCCATTGCCAAGGCCTTCCCCAACGTCAATTGCACTGTCTTTGACCAACCACATGTTGTTGCAAACTTGCAAGGGACTCACAATTTGGATTTTGTTGGAGGAGACATGTTTGAGAAGATACCCCCAGCAAATGCAATTTTCCTCAAGGTAATTATAAAACTCAATTATTTCTCTCATTTTTATTATTCCTTAATTTCGGAATTAATTATTACCTTCTTGTTAGTAAACACATCTCACCCTTGCCTTTGCAGAATTTTCTAACCCGTCCT
Source organism: Prunus kanzakura (assembly GCA_020521455.1). NCBI lineage: Eukaryota > Viridiplantae > Streptophyta > Magnoliopsida > Rosales > Rosaceae > Prunus > Prunus kanzakura. Next base: position 461,860 of record BPUM01000803.1, on the reverse strand, counting down.
TGTTTTGCTTGGCTTTCAATCCGAGTTGTGTATTTAAGGAATTTTTATGGAGTTTAATAATAAAACTCAAAACGAAAAGACAATCTTGTTGAAGAATGTAAAGTCACACATTGGAAATTTAGACAAAATGTATAACATATGCCCTTTTATATAAACCCCACACCGGCTTGGACTATGCTGGTGGTTAATTTGGGGTAATATCGATGTTGCTAGTAGTGGTCCGTGGGTCCGTCCCTCTGAAATCTTAACAAACTTTACTATTCATAAATAAATTAGTAATGATGACATGTCAATCAATGCATGTACAAAGTATATTAAGCAGGTACTGTACGCTAATTCTATGCACAGATGTGCTTGTGAGTACAAATTCAACGCTTACGTTAAAGTAATTAACCATTAATTAATGTATGACATCAATGATCAGTGGATTCTGCATGATTGGAGTGATGAGGAATGCGTGAAGATAATGAAGAAGAGTAGAGAAGCAATTCTGAGCAAAAATGAAGGAGGAAAGGTTATCATCCTGGACATAAATGTGTCTTCAGATAATAAGAAGATGGATAAGAAATCAATTGAAACTCAGCTCATGTGGGATATGTTGATGATGGTCGACCTCAATGGCAAAGAGCGTAGTGAAGCAGAGTGGGAAAAGCTCTTTCTGGCTGCTGGATTCTCTCACTATAAGATTACACATACATTGGGCCTAAGGTCTCTTATTGAAGTTTACCCCTGAAAAAAAGCATCAGTCTTTTAATTGCATGTTAAGTGCATGCGAATTTCATGAAATAAACCCTAAATCTATTTTACCTCTTTTGGTGTGTATATGCACATATTATCTAAGTTTGGATGTTTCCTTCTTCTTTGTAATCTTTAAAGTTTATGATTTAGCCCTTAAGAAATAAAAATGGTACGCAGTACCTCTCAGTCTAATAGTGTTTCTTAATGACATGGAAGAAGTTTTAAGTTCAAAACACACCACCTCATTAGTAAAATTTAAAAAAATAAAAATTTGATGCCCCAAAAAGAAAAAGGAGAAGCCCAAATGCTTGATGGACCAATAAGACATACGGCCATGAATAAGAAATAGATTACATGCTAATTCCAATCAATTTTTGGGAGTTAATTTAAAAAATAAATAGTTAACAACAGTTGAAGCGTGGTTTCCTACGAATTTCAAGCCATGAAAAGGACCACAGTCCACGTTAGCCTTGTGCAAGTTGTTAGTAGAATAAACAGTCGATAACAAACAACAAACATCTACAAGCAAAAATACATGTTTCCAAGAAAACCAATTGTTTATACCATATATGATTGGCCAATCAATGAATGACACATGGAACAAGGGACCCACAAACTTGACGATCTATTATGTTCCACAAAGTACTATCGACAAGCGGCAAGCCTTCAGCAACTCAGCCAGCCGATCGCAGCCAAAGACTGTGCTTTAGAGTAATTTCTCACAAAGACACATGGTGCCTCCTCAGGCAATGCTTGCAATCCCACATTGAAATATCACTCAAGATGCACACCCCCAAGGTCTATAAATAGGGACACAAGTCCCCGAAATGTGGTAACTGTTACATTCGGCTACTTAGCCAACACTCTGTCTTGATCACTATTGACTCAGTAGTTAATACTAACTTAAGCATCGGAGAGCTTTCAGGCAGTACCACACCAATACCCAAGGTCTCACTGTCCATTTCTTTGTTTCGCAGATCATCCACTATGTCGAAGAGTGCACAGATCATCCACTCAACCAAAGAGTGTGCAGTGCCGAAGGTGACATCATCACTAAGTTGAGCCCAAAAGTGTTCGACTATTTTTGTGCATCAACAGTTTGATGTCGTATGTGGGAATCATCAATAATCAATCCACAATATTTACCCAGCCAAGATGGGTACTTCCTTTATTCCGCTACTCCTACTATCTGATGAGTCACCATTCGGCAAACAGGATTGGGCGAGTCCAGCAATGCCCCCTCGCACAAGCGTAGGTCCTGCTACAGTACAAACAACTGCCGAAGTTGAGCTCCTGGCTCAAATCACGATGTTACAACAGGATATGGTGAAGATGCAGGAACACAACAACATCCTTTCATCCAAAGTGGATGAAACTCAGAAGTAACTCAATTAGCAGCAAACCCAGAAAATTCAGGCCGATCAGTCTCGCTAGAGTGTACGCACTCCCAATAGGCAAAGGAAGGGGAAAGGCACGACGATTGCCGAACCTACCCCTTCCAAGCAATTAGTCATCCCTACTCCCAAGAACAGGCCACATCTTCCCCAGAAGGTCTATTCCAATTGTCGACATAGACTAATGGATCGACGGGAGGAAAGGGGCAAATCACCGATTAGAATTGAAGCACGACTTAATGATTCTTGAATGCGGGTATTGTTGTGAATTTTGGATACACTACTACAAAAATCGAAATAGACGACAGGAATCCACCGTCGTCTAGAAGATTTTCAAACCGTCGTGAAATCGATCACCATCTTTTGATATATAAAACAATGACGAATAATAACCGACGTCATTAAATCCTTCAACGTCACAAAATATAACCAACTGACGTCTAAACCCTATATTTATATTGTAAAAGGAAAACTTGTACAATATTAGACGACGATTTTATTAAAAATTAGACATCTAAAGAATATTATATGTCAAGAACAAAACACAAACCGCCATAAAACTAATTATCCACGTCCCTAATTGAAGGAATACGACTTGTATAACCTAGAAACCGTCGTGGTTAACGTATACTATGTTAAATAAATAAATAAACCGACGTCTAAATTATAAAAGACTACGCATACACAATAGAGTGGTCTTTTAAAGCAGATTACATGTCAATAATCACACAGGACGTAGAGATAATTATTCACATCCCTAAGTGAAGAAATACTTAGAAACTGTCGTGGTTAACTTATACTACATTGAATAAATAAACAAACCGACGTGTAACTAAAGAAAGACGACGTAAACACAAAAGAACAGACGTTTCAAGAATATTAAATGTCAATATTCACAAAGAAACCGCCGTACAGATAATTATCCACGTCGCAAATTTGAGGAATAAAGATTTGTATAAACTAGAAACCCTCGTGGTTAACATATACTACGTGAACTAAATAAACAAACCGATGTATAACTTTAAAAAAACGATGTATATACAAAAGAACAGCCGTTTAAATCATATTACATGTCATTAATCACACATGCACCGACGTAAAATGTATTAACCACGACATACAGGTAAAAAAACGTCAATTATATGATTATCCACGTCGGACTGGAGAGAAAAACGCCTTGTTAAACATATTCCACGTCCATCTCTTACGAGATTCGTCGTGTAAATTGTATAAAGAAGTCTCTTCGACAGTGTTAGACGTCGCTTTTTCTAAAAAGCAGACGTCTGAATACTTTAAAATGACACAATTTTACTTAATACCGCCGTAAAAAATGCTATCCACGACACCTTTTTTTTAATGGTTGACGTTAAAAATAATATTGAAGTCGTGGACAGGAAAAGAAATGACGTGGATTATAATTTGAACGTCGGTTTATATAAAATAAAGGCCATGGATTATATTGAAATATATACGTCATGTGTTGTTTCGTAGGCCGTTGTTGATGTTTATTAATGCCGATATGATTTATTTTAATAAACCGACATGTTTTCCTTTTCAGATGGTGGTTTTTATTTCTTTACTGTCTTTTGCATTTTCTTTCCATGACGTTTGTAAAAATACGATGTTGGTTTTATTTTAGACGTCTGTTTTTCCAGTTTTTTAACTGGACCGTCGTATTTCCCACCTTTAAGCCATTATTTTAAATTTGTGATTTGTCGTGCCCAAAACCTGCATAATGAAAATGTGATCATAATTAAAATGATATACATAGCTATTAATTAGTGTCATGCAATTAACTGCATAACTAATGTGATACATTACAACAATCAATCAATCCATATATCTTCACACCCATCTCTAATATTCTCACTCCCAAACTCACCCACTAGGTCATCAAATGTGTCAACATTTGGTATCTCTCTAGTAAATGGCTCACACTCAATTCTAATATCACCTAGCACATCATCACCAAAAACATCATTATATTCTCTATTAGGCATTGATAACACTACTGACCAACCACGATGCATTGGGTTGTCAACGTAAAATACTTGTTTGACTTGAGAAGCCATAACAAATTGGTCATTCCTATGTCCAATTTTACTCAGATCTACAAGGGTAAATCCAAGACGGCCGTCTCAGGAATATAAGCCGTCGTAGTAATTCAACTTAGACGTCTTCATGCAAAAACCGACGTTCTATTGTCTTTTAAACGGCATTAAATAGAAACCGTTGTGGTTTTTATGTTATAACGACGGTTTTTAAACATGCGACGTATATACGAAAAAAAAAACACTATGTTTTTCAAAGTTAGAACAGAGTTAGTGAGACTTACGATTAATTTTGCCTTCTCTGCAACCTTTGGATCAGGGTTGTTTCCCATTTTATCTTCTCTTGCCTTCTTCCATAGCAGAGATCGATCGATTTCTTCACCAGGCATGGTTTCGTCCAATTGGTCCTCCAAACAAACATACCGTTTTCTAGACAACCTATGGTTGTACTCCAATTTTTTCCTTCTTTCTTTCTGCCCAGAATGCACAGCCTCAAAATCTGGGGATAACCTTGAAGCTACAAAGGCATCCCATTGCGATTTCTCTATAAACTTATAAAGCTCAGGGGGTTCTTTTAACTTCTCCTTGTCATTTGTGAATGGAAGGATATACTACCTAGTTACGTTATACTTGAAATCCTTCCATCTTTTAACTTCCCCAACAACAAAAGCCATTTGAACAGCTTCCCAAATTTGCTCCTTCAAGTCCTTGGGCAATTGAGTCCATTTCTTGTCCACAAGAGGGACTCTGGTGCGTGCCAAAACACCAATGTAAGACTGCATCTCAACAGCATCCTTGCCATGTGGTCTGCCCCTTTTATTGAACTCAACCACAGGCTTAATCTTTTGAATTTTCCTTTTCACAACACGGCTCATTGTGTTGATACCGCAAGTCGATTTTGGCTCCTCAATAAATGTGGCTGAGCTCGGGTCTTTATTAGAGGTTGAAGAAAATCTCATCCTCTTCGCGGGTTTGCTTTGAACTGATTTGGCTTCATCCCTGCTAGGACCTTTTGACACTTGGGCCTCCTTGCTTTGAGATTTCGAAACCATTTTTAAATAACCTGTAAGAGAAACAACGACGGTTAATTAAAACGATCGACGTAAAATTAAATAAAAGACGTCGAAAAAAGACAACCGTGATATTGAATTTAGGACGACGGTTTCAAAACAAAACCGACGTCGTACAAAAAATACCACGACGTTATATAAAACAACCGATGTCTTATTAACATTTCTCACCAAAAATGGTATGACAATAGGACAACGGTTTCATGTTGTTCATGTCGTACTAATTGTTACACCACGTCGGTTATTAAGACTAAAAACCGACGTGGATTACACATTAACACGTCCAAAACAAAAGACAACCGTCGTCTCACTGAGAGGTGATACAGGAAAAAGGTAGAGTTCTTTCTCCCAAGAGACGACGGTTTTATTTTGATTCCGACGTATTAATTGCCACACCATGACGATTATTAACCACCGTCGTGCAGTTTGCATTAGGTAGGATTTAACAACCATCGTGGTGTGTCGATTCTAACGTCGCAAGCAAGACAGAACTGTCGTCTTCAGGCTTCGTGAGGTTAATGGACGAATGAATTTAATCAAACCAGTGAAAGATTTCATCATTTTGACGGAGTCTTGTTTCCAGACCCGTTCTTTCCAAACCCTCATCAAATGAAATTGAAAAAAATGAAAAGAGATTGAGAAAAAACCTTTGGCGTGCAAAGAAAGTTTCCTTCCGACGTTAACTTTGGTGATTTGCGGACAAAGATGAAGATGATGACGAGATTCAGACGATGATGATTACGAAGCTACTTTTGGGAACTGAGAGGGAAACTGAGATATTTTATCGGTGAGAGAGAACGTAAATCTTTAGGTTAGGTGACAAAAAAGTTTATATATTTTCCCAGAGTTCAATAACACGACGGTTTTATTAAAAACTGCCCTAGTATGTAGTTATAACGCACTACTACAAAAAGGGCAAAAGACGACCAGAAAACAATGACGGTAGATCAAAATATCGTCGTCGTTTTTTAAAAGACGACAGTAATAGAAACCCGTCGTAGAAACATAACTTAAACACCTTAAAAACCAGTATACGCATAGATATTTTTAAACCACGACACACCAAATTAAAAAAGCGTCGTCTTATTACAAAGGTCTTGTTCCGAGTTAAAATCTGAACCTAAAAACAACGACTGTAGCTATGAAATCACCACCGTAGAAAGTAAAGACGACGATTTAAAAATAAGACGCCGTGTTAACTCATAAATAAAACGACCCAATTTTCTTAGTCAATGACGCATAAATTCAAAGAAATCTACGATGGTTAATTACAAAAAAATTCGCCGATTTAAATTAAGTTACCACGACTGTAAATATAAATTTATCGACTTTTTAATTACATTACAGTATACAACGAAGGTATCCATAACTCTACTATCCGCATAATTGTACTAACCACGACGGTTTGTTAAATTAACGACGTACAAATTTTTTACCATTATACGTCTATCATTATCTATAAACCGTCGTCTTAATTTTAATTACTTTTTAATATTTATTTATTGGATTTTTTTTCCTACGGCGGTAGATAAACAATATGACAAGATTTATGATAACCCACGACGGTTTATATAGGAAACCGTCGTCACCATCAAATTAAAGTGAAGTCTTACCAGAATGAACTCTGTTCCTCATCATAATCGAACCAACACATAAAGGCAATATTTTAGGAATTGATGATGTGTGTGTCTTTGTGTCTTTGAGATACACAAAGGCACACACACATCCACATCCAAAGTATTTGCTTTCAGAAAAATAACGACCGCAGCAGAAAGACAATTTTTTAGATGATGTGTGCGTGTTTGTGTCTTTCAGATACATAAACGCGCACACACATCAACATCCAAACTGAAAAATGAAAGCGAGGTGAGACAGAGAGGTGATGTGCCTCCAAAGATGTGAGATAGAGCCAAGGGCAAGAAGAAGTTGAAACCCTAATTGAAAAATGAAGACGAAAGAAAGATAGAAAAACCCTTATTTATAAACTAATCTTTTATACCACGTCGGTTATATTAAATTATCGACGTTTATATGAAAACATAAACGTCATTTAAAACTAAAATAAGGTCGTATAAATTAATTAACAACGACGGTATACAAAAAAACGACGTTGTCATTTTTTGGAAAACTAATTTATTGTGTAATTAAAAAAGTTACACGTTGGTATGCGTAATTAAAACGACGTGCTATATATTTTTCATGTCGTTATTATTGAGTATAAGGTCGTTGGGTAAATTTGAAAATGACGGGATACATCTTTTAGAAGAAAAATGCGTCGTGTAATTGGAAATAAAAATGGCGTTTTCTTAAAACTATTTGTCATGGAAACTAATGTAATAGGGCGGTATAAACCTATAGCGCCGTATAATGTCGCATACTAGGGCGCATTCTATTAATCACGTCGTTTTATGAAACGGTATGTTAATATTTTAAACTTTCGTCTACCTGACCTACACTTACATTGTTTCCAAACCCGAGAAAAACTTTCAGGCTTCTCTCATTTTTCATTCTCAAAGCGCTATTTCTGTATCTCCGAGAGAAAACTTTTCGTCTTCCTCTCCTCTTCGTCTTCGTCTTTGAACTGAAACACCAAACTCCAGGAGAAAACTTTCATTGCACGCAAAGGGTAAGCATTTCTCACTATTTTTGTTCCTGTTTTGCATGCGCATATCATTTTCGTTTTTTAAATCTTTTTATATTTTTTCTTGCTAAAATCATTTTTCTTTCCAAGTTTGATAAAATTTGCAGACAAAGAAGGAAAGTTTCCAAGTTTGAACACTACTCTGTTTCTTTTACTTCAACTAAATAAGACGACGGTGGCTTCTTATTTACGTGGTTTGATTTATGGACCACGACGGTTCGTCAGTCATCCTAGCTTCGTGTGAAAGTGTTCTTCGTTGTTTTTTAAAATGATCGCCTTTTTTTGTATTTGATTTTTTAGGATATATTCATCGCACACTACTACAAAAAACGAAATAGACGACGGTAATCCACCGTCGTGTATCATGGTTTACAACCGACGAGAAATCGACCGCCGTCTTTTCATACATGAAATAACGACGGTAAATAACCGACGTGGTTAATATAGTACACGTCAGTAAAATACTAAAACCGACGTAGATTTCATACATAAAAGCTTAAAAAGAGACCTTTCGACTATAATAGACGACGGTTTTAGTAAAACACAGACATTTAAATAATGTTAAATGTCAAAAAGAACTACAAAACCGACGTAAATATGCTTATCAACGTCTCTAAATAAAACAAAACCGACATGTAAAACTTAGAAACCGTCGTGGTGAATAAATACTACGTTCACTAAATGAAAAAACTGATGTCTAAAAAACATATAACATGGCATATATCTACTTGAACTGACGTAAAAACAACAATAACCACGACCCTTTATATCACCACAGACGTTGAAAATGATTTTGACGGCTTGAACACAAAACAAACGACGTGGTTAATATATTGCACGTCATAAAAAAACTAAAACCGACGTCGATTTGGTACATAAAGCATAAAAAGAGACCTTTCGACTATAATAGACGACAGTTTTAGTAAAACACAGACGTTTAAATAATTTTAAATGTCAAAAACAACTGTAAAACTGACGTAAATAGTTTTATCAACGTCACTAAATCAAACAAAACCGACGTGTCAAACTTAGAAACCGCCGTGGTTAATAAATACTACGTTCACTAAACAAAAAAACGGACGTCTAAAACATATAACATGGCATATATTTACTTCAACTGACGTAAAAACAATAATAACCACGGCCCTTTATATCACCACAGACGTTGAAAATGATTTTGACGGCTTGAACACAAAAAAAAACGACGTGGTTAGTATATTACACGTCATAAAAAACTAAAACCGACGTCGATTTGATAAATAAAAGCATAAAAAGAGACCTTTCGACTATAATAGGCGACGGTTTTAGTAAAAAACAGACGTTTAAATAATTTTAAATGTCAAAAACAACTATAAAACCGACGTAAATAGTTTTATCAACGTCTCTAAATCAAACAAAACCGACGTGTCAAACTTAGAAACCGCCGTGGTTAATAAATACTACGTTCACTAAATAACATGGCGGTTTTTACTTGAACTGACGTAAAAACAACAATATTAACCGTTTTGAAATGAATTATAATTAACCGACGTGTTTTCTTTTTCAAATGGCGGTTTTTATTTCAATTTTGCGTTGTCATTCCACGTCGGTTGTGAAAACCCGACGTTGGTTGTTTTTAAGACGTCTCGTTTTGCGATTTTTGTAACTTGACCGTCGTATTTTCAGCTTTAACCGATTATTTTTTAATTTTTGATTTGTTGTGCCCAAAGCTTGCAGAATGAAAATGATATACAGAGCTATGAATTAATGTCATACAATTAACTGCATAACTAATGTCATACATTACAACAATCAATCAATCCATATATCTTCACACCCATCTCTAATATTCTCACTCCCAAACTCACCCACTAGGTCATCAAATGTGTCAACATTTGGTATCCCTCTAGAAAATGGCTCACACTCAATTCTAATATCACCTAGCACATCATCACCAATAACATCATTATATTCTCTATTAGGCATTGATAACACTACCGACCAACCACGATGCATTGGGTCGTCAACATAAAATACTTCTTTGACTTGAGAAGCCATAACAAATTGGTCATTCCTATGTCCAATTTTACTCAGATCTACAAGGGTAAATCCAAGTTCGTCGACTACAAGGCCCGAAGTGTTATCTATCCAATCACACCTCAAGACTGGGATTCTAAACTTTTGGTAGTCAAGATCCCAAATTTCTTGAATAACCCCATAAAAACCCATATTGGAGACAATAGGGTTTTTATCCTTGGCACTAGCAACTTGCATAGCATGTGCAAGTAAATAAACTCCACTATTTTGGACAGTTCGCACATCATCTTGTGCCTTGGTGCTAAATTTGACACCATTAATAAGATAGCTCCTATATGATGGCACTACCATGCTTGGACCAGCTGCTAACCACCTCAAATTTTCTGATATGCCATTATAATCTTCCCCATTAAATTCACTTTGAACCTACAAATTAAACATATATATTAATTCAATCTAACATATATATAAAAAGAAAGAAAATTAAAATAAGTTGAATATGTCATTCAATAACATATATACCTTAACACGTAGCCATTGAATGAAAGTGCTATTGTGCTTATCTTGTAGCCACTTTGTTCTCTTTCTAAATTTCGGATAACTGGTCTTGATGTGGATCATATGTTCCCTACAATTGACACGAAAAAAACACGCATTACGGTCCCTTATATATAAGATAAATATAAGGAGTAATAATATTTAAAATGGCTACATATATATGAAAAATTAAACTCATACGTACTCGATATAAGGTAGGACTTCCTCCATATTCTCCAAGACATATAGATGTGCCTGGTTCAACAAGTCCATATCAATTAAGCTCACTGTGCAACCTGATAATGGCTTTGAAACTCCCATCACTACTACAAAAAGTGAAAAAGACGACCAGAAAAAGACGACGGTAGAAGAAAAAACCGTCGTCGTGTTTAAAAAGACGACGGTAACAAAAAAACCGTCGTGGATAAGTGACTTAAACAACTAAAAAACGGAGGTACTATTGAATATTTTTTTATAACGACGCAGACAAATAAAAAAGCGTCGTCTTATTAAAAAGGTTTTCTTCAGAGTTCAAATCAGACAAAAAAACAACGACAGCAGGTATGACAAGCGTCGTCTTATTAAAAAGGTTTTCTTCAGAGTTCAAATCAGACAAAAAAACAACGACAGCAGGTATGTTCTTCGTCTCCCTGATTTCAGATTTTCTGTCTCTCTTGATTTGTCTGGTTTGTTTACATTTTTTTTTTTTTATGGTTTCTTTTTAGATTTTCTGATTTGGTTCTCAGGAGATGAGGAGGAAGCTTGCAGATTTATAACTTTTTCTTTTGCAGGTTTTCTATGCGAGTCATATGTTTTTTTGTTGTTCAAAATTTGTTACCTTCTCTTTTCACCATCATTTTCTTTATATATTTTTCCTTTTGCAGGTTCTCGATGGTCTCTTTTATGCTCATTTTACAAGTTTTCTATGGAAATATGGTCCAATGGTAAAATTTCTCTTCCACCTAATTTTATATGTTTATAATCTTAGCTTTTTTTCTCTCTTTGTCATTTTGATTTATTTACAGGGATGATGGAGGAGACTTCAGTTGTGCATCATTTGTCTGTTTGGATGACGAAGGCTTGGATTAGGAGTACGTAGGTCTTGTTAGGAAAAGATTGTACTACTTAATTGGTAGGACTTGTGTTTGAATCTTCAAGTTTTATGAAAGAAACTATTTTTGAGTGTATATATTCATTAATAAAGCATTATGGTTGGTTTTCCAGTTAAAATTGTTGTATAGCATCATATGAAATCAAAAAGAACTAAAATGTAGCAGTTTGGGAACTTATTAGACGACGGTTTTCATAATAAATCATGGTCTTTACAGATAATTAACGACGGTTTTTATAAAAAGGGTCGTCTATTATATGTAAAGATGACGGTTTTTTTAAAAAAATGGTCGTCTATTGTGAAGTAAATATTACGGTTTTTAAAAAAAAGGGTCGTCTATTATATGTAAAGATGACGGTTTTCATAAAAAACCGTCATCTTAACCTACAATACACGACGGTTTTCATAAAAAACCGTCATCTTAACCTACAATACACGACGGTTTTATTAAAAACCGTCGTCTTTCCTCCTATAATTAACGATCTTTACCTCCAAACAACGATGATTTTCTTTAAAAACCGTCGTCTTTACAGATAAACAACGACGGTGAAAAGCCGTCGTAATTTGACACCCAAAAAGACGGCGATCGATTTAACGACGGTTTTCAAAGCATGACAACGACGGTGGATCCCCGTCGTCTATTTCATTTTTTGTAGTAGTGCATATTCTGGCTTGAAGGCACTCCAACTGTACTAACATCAGATAAATGCTCGGTACAAAACTCTACAGCTTCTTCAGCGATATACCGCTCAGCAATGCAACCTTCGAGACGAGTACGATTCTGAACATACCCCTTTAGCACTTTCATATATCTTTCAAACGGATACATCCATCTAAAATATACTGGCCCACATAGACGAACTTCTCTGACAAGATGTACTACTAGATGAACCATGATATCAAAGAATGAAGGGGGAAAGTACTTCTCAAGCAAACATAAAGTAACTACTACATCTTCTTCCAACTTATCTAGCTTGGAAACATCTACCGTCTTTGCACATATAGCATTGAAGAAGAAGCACAATCGAGTTATTGCATACCGTGCAGGCTTCTCCAAAACAGAACGAATTGCCACAGGGAGCAATTGTTGCATCAAGGTATGACAATCATGAGATTTAAGGCCAAGAAGTCTTGAATCTTTTAAAGATACAAGATTTTTTATATTTGAAGAATAACCTTCAGGAACCTTCATACCATAAAAAGAATTGCAAACCGCTCTCTTCTTTGCTCTTGACAAATTCCAAGGCCCTAGAGGCAAGCGAGTACGTCTTTCTCCATACTCGGGTTGCAAATCAATTTTTACCCCCATGTTCAATAAGTCTAACCGAGCAGCAATCCCATCTTTATTTTTTCCAGGGATCTCTAGCAATGTACCAATGATACTATCGCAAACATTCTTCTCAATGTGCATAACATCTAAGGCATGCCTCACAGGGAGGTATTTCCAATACTCGAGATCAAAGAATTTTGATTTCTTCTTCCAACAAACTCTGTCACCATCATTCTCACCAACACTTCCCCCATTTTTCGAGCCCCATATGTAATTAATATCTTCAACCATATGCAGCACTTCTTCTCCTGTTAATGGCTCGGGGGGCATGCCATATTCAGGTTTCCCATTAAAAGCTGCACGTTGCCTCCTATATGGATGATTGATTGGTAACCACTTTCTATGCCCAATGTAACAAATTTTGTGGCCATTTTTCAACCTGTGACTAGGTGTATCATCGCCGCATATTGGACAAGCTTTATATCCTTTAACAACACAACCAGATAAGTTTCCATAAGCGGGAAAATCATTAATTGTCCACAGTAATGCAGCTCTGAGTGTAAAGTATTCTCCTATGTGGGCATCATACACTCCTCTAATCCCATCCCACAGAGATTTCAAATCATCAATCAAAGGCTCTAAGTAGACGTCTATATCATTTTCGGGCTGTTTAGGATCGGAAATCAGTATAGTCAACATCATGAACTTCCGCTTCATGCATAGCCATGGTGGGAGATTATATGTAACTAACATAACTGGCCAACAACTGTATCTGCTACTTAAAGAACTGTGGGGATTGAATCCATCAGATGAGAGAGCCAATCTCAAGTTTCTTGGCTCATTACCAAAGTCGGGCCATTTTTCATCAACAAGTTTCCAAGACGGGGAATCCGCTGGATGAGACATATAACCGTCAACTGATTTTCTTGCAGCATGCCAAGTCAAACTCTTAGCTGTCTTATGTGATTGAAACATCCTTTTAAACCTTGGAATTGGAGGAAAATACCACACCACCTTCGCTGCCACACCCTCTTTCAAGAACCCATCCTTGGTTTCCTTCCACCTTGAGATACCACAAGTAGGACAATTAGTTGCATTCTCATACTCCTTCCGATACAAAATGCAGTCATTGGAACATGCGTGGATTTTCTCATAACTCATCCCTAAAGCAGACAAAGTCTTTTTTGCCTCGTACATAGAGGAAGGTAGTGTATTTCCTTCTGGAAGAAATTCTCCTTGAAGTATCAATAATTCTGTAAAGCAAAGATCACTTATCCCATGTTTTGCTTTCAAATTATATAACTTCACCAAAGCCGACAACTTCGTGTACTTACTGCAACCAGGGTACAAGGGTTCATCGCCATCCCCAATCACATTGGCAAACTCATAAGGATCAGATCCAATATTGGCAAAATCATTATCATCCATCCCTAATTCTTCAGAAACATAACTGAACCTACTTTGCTCATCTTCTTCCACATTTCTACTAGCATTGGTAGTCCATTCCCAAGGTTCTCCGTGCCATCTCCAAATCTTATAGCTTTGGTCAATTCCATTAAAGTATAAGTGTTCCCTTATAATTCCAACCCCAAACAATCGAATATTCCCACATTTAACACATGGACAACGAATCTCAGTTGTATTTCCAAGATTTTCTAACGCAAAATTCAAAAATCCTTCCACCCCTAACTCATATGCCTTCGATCTTCTATCCGCATGCATCCATGACTTATCCATCTCACACTCTATCAAATTCATATAAATATATATATATTAAAGTGGAAAGACCAGCAATGAAACACTACCTCATTCAAATAGCAGAGAACAAAATGAAAATTAAATATAAAACATGGAAAAGACGACGGTTTATAAAAATAATCGTCGTTTAATATACATTCCGACGACGGCATCTATAGTCACCGTCGTCATTAAGATATCCAAACCCAGAAATTTGATCGGTGTTCTGGTAGCCTAAAGACGACGTTTAATGGAGAAACAATCGTCTTTAGGCTACCAGTTGCGGCTTAAAACGCAGACGACAGGAGTAAATGAACAACCGACGTATAATAAACATTTGGACGACGGTTTGATCCTTCAACCGTCGTCGTAGTTAAAAAAAAAAACAGCTTAAATCTCCCATCCCCATTCCTTTTCCAAGAACCCATGGCCAAACAAACATAAAAGAACCCAAACAGAGAGCAATTATTACAAGATTGCAAACACCAAAACCCTAATATAGCTACCAATGAAAACATTTATGGATTTAAGAAGAGATTAAGGTTGTACTTACATGGATATTGAGAGAGAGCTGCGAGAATATAACAACTGCTTCAGAGAGAGCTTGGAGAATCTACGTACCCAATGCTTTGAGAGAGAGCTTGGAGAATCTACGTATCCAATGAGAGATCTTGGAGAATCTACGTACCAAATGCTTTGAGAGAGATCTTGGAGAATCTACGTACCCAATGCTTTGAGAGAGAGCTGAGAGAATATAACAAAAGCTTGAGAGAGAGCTGAGAGAATTAGGATTAAAGGGACTAAAGTTGTACTTACATGGATATTGAGAGAGAGCTGGGAGAACGAAAACTTTCAGACAAATTTATGTTGAAGAGAGAGAATGAACTATTTGAGGGTTAAAGGGAAATTCTGAAAATTTTAGGTCGCGGTCAAAAAAATTTAAGTACCGCGTTTTTCAACCACGACGGTCAACACTTACACTGACGTCTAATAATTACTTACAACAGTGGTTGTTATAAAATCCCGACGTTGTAAACACTAAGGACGTCGCTATTTTATAACCGACGTCATCAACCGAATTCAATTAGTCTTTGTTAATGTAGTTGACCAAAAACAGCGGGAGAAAACCGGCGTCGTTTCAAAAAACCCTAAACCCTAAACCCTAAATTTTAAAATAATTTTAAGAAAATACACAAGTACGAGAAAAATGAACCGAAAATTGCTATGGATTCCTTACAACATTGCCTTCTACAATAGTAGGCTAAAATATGGATTTCATAATTTTGAATTTATGGGCACCAATGGATCACATAAACCTTAGGGTTATGTTATGTAAAGTATAAGGAGTACCATGCTTTGTCTCTAAATTTGGTTGAATTTTGTTATCATTTGAACTTCGAAAACTAAAATTACATTTTTCAGGCCTTAACGGGCAAGATATTGTCTCAATCAGTGAATAGAATTTGCTGGTATATTTTTCGGATTTTGTTTTGAATATATTATTAATATTAGTAATTACATACAATAAAAAAATATTTCCAAAATTATATTTTTTAAAGCTTTAGGATAGAGACAATATTCCAATGTTTGGTAGTTTTCAGTATAATTATTTAAAAGAAAAATATTACCAAAATAAAGCTTTAGGCATACGAGGGTAAGAAAGATATTACCAAAATAAAAGAAAAATTAATTAATTTTAAAAAGCTATAAAAATAAGACGGCGGTTTACAGAGAAGGCAAACGTATAAACTAAACAAATACGACGGTAATTTGAACTGCAAGTGAAAATATTTCAGTGAAAGTAAGAAAAAACCATGGTTACAGACAAATCAAACCTGCAAGTGAAAATATTTCAGTGAAATTAAGAAAAAACACGACGGTTATTTATAAAAACCAACGTATTATAATATTTCAAATGACGTAAGAACATAACAATCGACGTAATAATACATTTTCACGACGGTACTTAACCACCGACGTGATTAAATATTACAACCGACATCTTATGATATAATTACAAAAAACAAAGGGTTGATACCAAATTCACACCTTTAGGGGAAAATATTTTGGATTTTCATTTACTAAAACGACGTTTTTAAAAACATTCGACGTGGTATTGCAATTAAAACGACGTAAATAATAATATACCATCGTCTCTACAACAGAAAAACAAATTTGGAAAAACGTAAAATATTTTCAACTGAAAAATAATTAAAATGATTTTCAACAAAAAAATAATTAAAATGATTTTCAAAACAAAAAACATTGTTCAGAGAAATCAAACCTGCCACTACTACAAAAATGGAAAAAGACGACCAGAAAAAAGACGACGGTATAAGATAAAACCGTCGTTGTATGTAAACAGACGACGGTATTAAAAAAACCCGTCGTGGATAAGTTCCTTACTGTTGAATATTTTTAAAAGACGGCGCATACAAATAAAAAAGCGTCGTTTTTAAAAAAGAATTTCTTCAGAGATAAAATCTGACCAAAAAACAACGACAGCAGGTATGAATCCACCGACGTAGAAAATAAAGACGACAGTTCACCAAAAAACCTGCCGTGTTAACTCCTACCTAAACACGACCAACTGTTCTTAATCCGCGTCGTATAATATAATGGAATCCACGTCTATATACTACGACGGTGCATTCTCTGTAAACCGCCAACTTATTTTTTTGGAGTATACTACGACAGTACCTACAACACTACTGTCGTTTTTATTTACCACGTCCTAAGTTCAAATTACCGTCGTATTTGTTTAGTTTATACGTCTGCCTTCTCTGTAAACCGCCGTCTTATTTTTATAGCTTTTTAAAATTAATTAATTTTTCTTTTATTTTGGTAATATCTTTCTTAACACAAAACAAAATTTAATTCTCAATCCTCAACAACATTTTCATCTTAAAAGGCAAAATCTCTTCATGTTAAATATTGATCAATATTTACACAGTATATGTACACAAATTTGGCAAATACATCGTGGTTTCTTTTCTGCCTTCACCCTCAGCTTGTTCAACTGTTTCTTCCTCTCATATGCAAGCTGGGCCCTCTCCTTCCTCTTGTTCTCAAGCTCCTGTACAGCCACAGATGAATATCTAATAATTTCAGAAAATCAAAATCAACAAAGTATGAAAAGCTCACTCCTCGATTCCCATTTTCATCAAAATCAACTGTTTCTTCAAAACTCCTGTGTAGCAAGGGTGGAACCAGACTTAGAACCTGTTGTGGGTTGTGCCCTCGTATGCCTTCAAACGGGCAAGTGCGGCTGCAAACCCATGCAGGTTCTAAGGTTAGTTCCACCCTTGCTACACAGGAGGATGTAGCAAACCCATGGGAAGTGAGGAATCATTCTGCAAACCCATTTGCTTTCAGAAAGACAATTTCTTGTGAGGGTTAAAAAACGCGTGAAAAAATGCTATTTAAACAAAATAACCGTAAATATCCACGTCGGTTATAATATAAATACCGACGTCATATTTGAATAATCAACATCATAACTACATCGGAAATCCAAAAGTCATTTGGCGCGTATTAAAAAGATAACTACATCGGAAATCCAAAAGTCATTTGGCGAGTATTAAAAAGAGAACGACGTCGTTTTCAGAACCCAAAGTAACCACGTCGGTTTATTAAAATACACAGTCGTTGAATTTATAAGTACAACGTCAGTTTAGAGAAAAAAAGCGCCGTCATAACCACGTCGGAAATCCAAAAGTCATTTGGCGCTATTTGTGCCTAATAAATCACGGCCATAAATTGGCCGGGGGAACTTCTCTTCTCGGCCTCAAACTG
This sequence comes from Prunus kanzakura, assembly GCA_020521455.1. NCBI lineage: Eukaryota > Viridiplantae > Streptophyta > Magnoliopsida > Rosales > Rosaceae > Prunus > Prunus kanzakura. Next base: position 443,500 of record BPUM01000803.1, on the reverse strand, counting down.
AAACGCAGCGTTTTGTTAGGGTGTTTGGCTTTCCAGAGAAACAAGAAAAATCACTAAGGCATGGTTATCTCGGCCAATGTTATAGGCCGAGGCCGAGACCGAACAAGGTCACGGCCAAAGGCATTAAAGTCAGATCATCACGTGACAGCAGGGTCCCACGCTCCATTTAATGAAGCAAGGTCTCTGTTTATTGCAGCAAACCCACTGGCCAAGAATGAGCATTTAATGCGCGAGGGAAGGTGGGAAGTGATTGGAGTCAGGATTTGGTGGCAGAGATCAGAGTGATTAGACGCCAACATTCTCACAAAGCTCTTTGCAGCTTGAGAGATTAGGTAATTGACTATCAGAGCAATAAATGCGTCTCCAAGGCCAGAAGCGCAGAACCCACGATCAGGGCGGCGGCCGAGATTCACCGGGATTCATGGAATCACACCACCATACTTCACGATCCCAAATGCCGATTAGACTACCCACTTGGCATAATCAGGCTTCACCATGCAGATTTTCAGCCTCGATTACCCCTCCAGGAGCTCCACCTATAAATACAAGACTCAGGACTACTTTCAAAGGGTTCAAACACCAAACAAAAGCCTCCCACAGAGCAACTTATATTTTCCTATAATGCACTTTCAATATCTTTACTTGCTTTTCTAGGAGTAGTGTTAGTTTGTAAGGAAAATCCATTCATCAATATATCAAACGACCCTTGATTTTCAAGGCACCGGAGCACCACCCTTGTTGTTCGCTCACTCACCCCATATATCATACGACCGCCGCTCATTGAGTAGCGCGCCGGAGCACCACCCTAAAACCCACCAAACACCACCACTCAACGGCCTTGTAGTTCAGGCCGTGAACCTTACAGCCGAGACTAGTTCCTCTCTCGGCTACAATCGTTTGATTAGAAGATGAGTCCAGACAGGCGCACCATCTAAACACTTTCACCCGCTTCAAACATCTCGACGCACAGTAGACCGTGCTGGCACGCCCGCGCACAAACGCACCCCGTCCAAAAGCAGGAAACCGCGTGTTAACGCAAATCCCCTCGGCCCGGAACTCCAGGCCGTGAGATTTGCGCGGCAGACAGGCGCGTATTAAAAAGAGAACGACGTCGTTTTCAGAACCGCAAAGTAACCACGTCGGTTTATTAAAATACACAGTCGTTGAAATTACAAGTACAACGTCAGTTTAGAGAAAAAAAGCGGCGCCATAACCACATCGGAATTCCAAAAGTCTTTCGGCAGTTGTGATAACCACGTCATTTATGAATTATCTACCGTCGTTATACCTAAATAATACGGCGGTTTTTTAATAACAACGTTGTTGTATTGAACTCTGGGAAAATATATAAACTTTTCGTCACCTGACCTAATATTTTACGGTTTTCTCTTCCCGATAAAGTATCGTAGTTTCCCTCTCATTTCCCAAATCACCATTTTCGTCACCTGACCTAGCATCATCGTCTGAATCATCGTCTTCATCTCCAAATCACCATTTTGGTCTTCGTCTTCGTCGGAAGGAAACATTTCTTTGCACGCCGGTGTTATTCAAGGTTTTTTCTCACTCTCTTCCCTTTTTTTACTTTTCATTTGCATGCCGTAGTTGTCTGGAAACAAGATTCTGTCAAATTGAAGAAATCTTTCACTGGTTTTGATTAAATACATAAGTAGATACACTCACGACGCCAAAAGACGACAGTTCTGTCTTGTTTTCAACGATAGAATGGACACACCACGACAGCCGTAATGCAAACTGCACGACGGTGGCTAAAAACCGTCATGGTGTGACAATTAATACGTCGGAAACAAGATAAAACCGTCGTCTAGTGAGAGAAGAACACTCGTTTTGTAATTTTAAACCACGTCGGTTATTTTAATAACCGACGTAGTTTATGAACATTTACGTCATGAAATATATAAAACCGTCGTCTTATTTTCATGATCTACGAGACTGTTTAATAGGACGTCACTTTTTTAGTGTTACCGTCGTTGTTTTGTATTATTACGTCGTTTCTTTTTAATAACCGACGTTGTTTTCCTGGCAGATTAATCAAAAATGGTTTAGGAATCTCAAAACAAGGAAGCTGAAGCGTCAAAGGCCAAAGCAGGTTCAATGGCACAAGGGGATGAACCCAAAACAGGTTCAGTGGAAGTTGAAAAATCAACTCAAAGCAAACCCTCAAAGAGGATGAGATTTTCCTCAACCTCAGAGAAAGACTCGAGCACAGCCACATTTGTTGAGGAGCCAAAATCTGGCCGCGGTATCAGCACAATGAGCCGTGTTGTGAAGAGGAAAATTAAGAAGGTTAAGCCTGTGGTTGAGTTCAATAAAGATGGCAAACCACATGGCAAGGCTGCTGTTGAGATGCAGTCTTTCATTGGTGTTTTGGCACGCACCAGAGTCCCTCTTGTGGACAAGAAATGGAAACAATTACCCAAGGACGTGAAGGAGCAGATTTGGGAAGCTGTTCAAATGTCCTATGTTATTGGGGATAGTTACAAGAACTTGGTCTTGCAGTCTGCCGCCAAAAAATGGAAGGATTTCAAGTATAATGTAACTAGGCAGTATATCCTTCCTTACGCACATGACAGGGAGAGGTTAAGAGAAACCCCTGCGCTTTATAAGTTCATAGAGAAATCGCAATGGGATGCCTTCGTAGCTTCAAGGTTAACCCCAGATTTTGAGGCTAAGCATGCTGAGCAGAAGGAGAGGAAGGAGAAATTGGAGTACAACCATAGGTTGTCTAGAAAAGGGTATGTTGGTTTGACGGACCAATTGGTAGAAACCATGCCCGAAGGTCAAGAAATCGATCGAGCTGTTCTGTGGAAGAAAGCAAGAGAAGATAAAACAGGAAACATCCCTGATCCAAAGGCTGCAGAGAAGGCAAAACTAATCGTAAGTCTCACTAACTATGTTCTAAATTTGAAAAACAGAGTGTTTTATTTTGGTATAGACGTCATTTATCTTTAAATAAGCGACGTTATAAAATGAACACCACGACGGGCTTAATTTACGGACGTTTAAAAATGAATAGGACGTCGATTTTTGAATAAAGTAGACGTCTAGATAGAATTAATACGACGGATTAAATTATTCTATGAACTGCATTTTTGTTTTAAGTTTACTCACGCACACACTCTCCCTCTCTCTGTCTATTTCATTGAAATTTGTGGTGCACAATTTCTGGAAAAGAATGCATATTTCAATCGAGTTTTTTCACTTCTTCATTAAAACTTACGACGGTTTTATCTTATCTAGATGTTAGAATGCTTATACAACGACGGTAATTTTGTGCAGCCGTATGGAATTGGACATCTACGTCTGTTTGTTTAATAATCCATCGTCTTACTTTGAATACTACGACGGTCTTTGATTTATGTCTTAATCTGTTTTATTTTGAATATACGACGTATTTTTATATACCGACGTTGTAAAGTATAAACAACGACGGTATTTATATACAGACGTTTTAAATTAATACCACGTCAGTCATTTAAGAAAAACCGTCGTTGTTTATAATTTACAACGTCGGTATATGTATCTGTCATACACCCTGCTCAGGTTCTAACAATCTCTCTTTCTCTCTTTTAGGATGATTTGCAAAAGCAAGTCTCCGAAGGCACTCTGACTGTCTCCGGGAGCAATGATATCTTGACTCTGGCTTTGGGAACCCCCGAGCATGGTGGGAGAGTCAGAGGAGCTGGTGCTAGCGTTACCCCAACTCAGTTCTTCAATTTGCCGAAACAGCAGAGAGTGAAATTTGGTGACAAATTGAAGGAAAGTGTGAGGGAGGCAGTCAGAGAAGAGACCTTGAGGATTGAGGCGAAGTCAAGGGAAACTATAATGGAAGCAGTCAGAGCAGAGAGGGAGGCTATGTTGGCATATATCCGTCAACTAGTTCCTAATTTTGATCCCAGTCAGATGCTCCAAACCCCAATTTCTCCAAGGACTCCAATTCCTCCAATTATTTTACCCCCTCAAGATCAAAGCCCAAAAAATCCAATGTCTGATAAGGCAAGCTGCTCTGGGGCCACTAATATCAGACCCCTAGCTTTGGAATTAGAAGATCCGAAGCCTGAAGCTGATATTGCTGCAAAAGAGAAAGAGGACACGGTAAAATCTCTGCTATTTTCTATTTCTGCTTTTTAAATTTTAAAAAGACGTCGCTCCTTTTAATAGCCGACGTTAAAAGTTAAAATAACGACGGTATATACATCTGTTTCTTACAAGACACGTCGTGTTTCGTTAAATACCACGACGCTTTTATAAACCGTCGTCTATTTCATGATTTCATTAACTGTATTTATATTAGACGACCTTTCTATAGTATAGCGACGTTATAAATTCAATACAACGACGGTTATCTATTTACTGACGTGTATAACCTTTCCACCGTCAGTATTAACTAGAAACCGTCGTTTATATTATATACCACGTCTGTTTTTTGTGTTTAGTTAGAGTCGTTTATTTTAGTTCACACACAAACTAACTTATATTTCTTTATTAATTTCTTTAAACAGGATCTCTCAAAGCTAGACATGCCACCTCCTCTTTTAGCCTTATGCCAACATTTCCGGACCAAGTTGTTGCCTGGTAACGAGGCTCTAACAATTCACATGCCCAAGGAAGTGTTTGGCTTTGAGCATGATACCTTCCTCTTCACTGAAGATGTTTTGCAGTTTGGTTCCATGGTTGAGATAGGAACCACAGTGATATCAGTATACATGAGGTAATTCTCCCTAATCCCATTTTGTTTTACATTTTCCTTTCTTTTAAATTAAAATCTCATTTAATTGACTTTCATATATTTAGGTTCCTATTTGACTATTTAAAAATGGCAAATATGGTAAACCTTGTTCGCCTCGTGGACCCTGGGCAAGTGAGCTCTGGAGCTGGATCAATATCAGACCGAATAAAAAACCTGTCAAACCACCTGAATACAGCAGATGGGAATCAATTTTTCTTGGTCCCTTATAATCCAGGGTTAGTACCATTTAAAGTATTTTCCTGAGCTTCTAATATTTTTCTTTCTAATATGAATCATTATGTGCAGGGGTCATTGGGTGATGGTAATTGTGAGACCATTAACGGAGACTGCCTATTACATGAATTCACTGCCAAAACGCATGGTTGACGACGACATGAGAAATATAGTGAATACGTAAGTTGATTTCTTCTGATTTAAGATTTTTCCTATAAAGTATTTAAATAAACGACGGTTTTTAATAATACCGACGTTATTATAAAATATAACGATGGTAAGATATTACCGACGTTTTAATTTAACTACCACGTCAAGTATTTTCTTAAAAACGTCGTTTTAATTTAACTACCACGTCGTTTGCGTTTTATTTAAGAACGTTTTAATTTTTTCTGCTCAATTTTTTTTCATACGACGTTTTTTACTCTTACCGACGTTATAACGTTACACAACGACGGTTAGGTTTTACCGCCGTTTTAAACAAAATATAACGTCTTGGTTTAAAAAACTCCGTCGTTTTGACTGATTTACCACGACGGTTACTATTTGTATTTAAATTTTTTGTTTTGTCATTAACACCCTTTGTTTTCTTGTAACAGGTCAATTAAAATGTTTAACATTCATATAAATAAAAATTCACGTAAACAGCAGGCCATTTGGAAAAATCTACACGGCACTCCTGAACAACCAACAAGTGTAGAGTGTGGCTATTACGTGATGCGATTCATGAGAGATATAATTCATGATCCAGACCTAAATTTCGAGAAGAAGGTAAAACGCAACATTTTAGATATAATTTCTTTATTTTACTACGTCATATTTTTGTTTAAAACCGTCGTTTGAATCCTTATAACACGTTGGTTTTTTGGTTTATTTTGCAGTTTGACAAGAAAAAAGATAAACTTCAGTATAAACAAGAGGATATTGACGAAGTTAGGCATGAATGGGCAGAATTCGTGAACAAGCAATTACCGAAGGATAATTGATGTAGATATATATTTATGAACAATGTTCAGGTTTAATTTAGTTTATTTAAAATGTACATAAATATTTTGTTGTAATCAAGCGAACAAAAATCAAAAAAATTAAATTTTGTTTTAAAACTTGTTTAGTTCCAAAACACCGACGTCTGATTCTAATTTACACGTCTCATACGTGTACACAATGGTCGTCTTGCAGTAAATGGAAATATAACATCGATGGTAATTCTTAAAAACGACGTGTAATAGTCATAACAACGACAGTTTATAATTAATTCATCATGTATAAATGAATTTGTATTCATATACTACGTCCGTTAGTATAACCTTATCGACGTCTAAATATTATACAAAGGCGGATATTCCTAAATATCCGCCTTTGTATATTTAAACAACGTCAGTTATATATACCAAAATGACGTGTAATAGACATAACAACGACGGTTTATAATTAATTCATCCTGTATAAAAGAATATGAATTCATATACTACGTCGGTTAGTATAACCTTATCGACGTCGTAATACTATACAAAGGCGGATATTCTTAAATATTTGCCTTTATATATATAAACAACGTCAGTTATATACACTAAAATGACGTGTAATAGTAATAACAACGACGGTTTATAATTAATTCATCCTGTATAAATGAATTTGTATTCATATACTACGTCGGTTAGTATAACCTTATCGACGTTGTAATACTATACAAAGGCGGATATTTAAGAATATCCGCCTTTGTATAGTATTACAACGTCGATAAGGTTATATATTTAAACAACGTCCGTTATATACACTAAAATGACGTGTAATAGTCATAGCAACGACGGTTTATAATTAATTCATCATGTGTATATTCTTAAATATAGTTTCAACGTCGGATTTATTATGTTTAAAGTCGTTGTAAAGGGATACAACGTCGGCTAGGTCATTTTTAATTTAATTTTTATTGACTTTTATATTTTATTTAAATCCATATTAAATTCATAACTAAATAATTATACTGAAAACTACCAAGCATTGGAATATTGTCTCTATCCTAAAGCTTTAAAAAATATAATTTTGGAAATATTTTTTTATTGTATTTAATTACTAATATTAATAATATATTCAAAACAAAATCCGAAAAATATACCGGCAAATTCTATGCACTGATTGAGACAATATCTTGCCCGTTAAGGCCTGAAAAATGTAATTTTAGTTTTCGAAGTTCAAATGATAACAAAATTCAACCAAATTTAGAGACAAAGCATGGTACTCCTTATACTTTACATAACATAACCCTAAGGTTTATGTGATCCATTGGTGCCCATAAATTCAAAATTATGAAATCCATATTTTAGCCTACTATTGTAGAAGGCAATGTTGTAAGGAATCCATAGCAATTTTCGGTTCATTTTTCTCGTACTTGTGTATTTTTTTAAAATTATTTTAAAATTTAGGGTTTAGGGTTTAGGGTTTAGGGTTTTTTGAAACGACGCCGGTTTTCTCCCGCTGTTTTTGGTCAACTACATTAACAAAGACTAATTGAATTCGGTTGACGACGTCGGTTATAAAATAGCGACGTCCTTAGTGTTTACAACGTCGGGATTTTATAACAACCGCCGTTGTAAGTAATTATTAGACGTCAGTGTAAGTGTTGACCGTCATGGTTGAAAAACGCGGTACTTAAAAATTTTTGACCGCGACCTAAAGTTTTCAGAATTTCCCTTTAACCCTCAAATAGTTCATTCTCTCTCTTCAACATAAATTTGTCTGAAAGTTTTCGTTCTCCCAGCTCTCTCTCAATATCCATGTAAGTACAACTCTAGTCCCTTTAATCCTAATTCTCTCAGCTCTCTCTCAAGCTTTTGTTATATTCTCTCAGCTCTCTCTCAAAGCATTGGGTACGTAGATTCTCCAAGATCTCTCTCAAAGCATTTGGTACGTAGATTCTCCAAGATCTCTCATTGGGTACGTAGATTCTCCAAGCTCTCTCTCAAAGCATTGGGTACGTAGATTTTCCAAGCTCTCTCTGAAGCAGTTGTTATATTCTCGCAGCTCTCTCTCAATATCCATGTAAGTACAACCCTAATCTCTTCTTAAATCCATAAATGTTTTCGTTGGTAGCTATATTAGGGTTTTGGTGTTTGCAATCTTGTAATAATTGCTCTCTGTTTGGGTTCTTTTATGTTTGTTTGGCCATGGGTTCTTGGAAAAGGAATGGGGATGGGAGATTTAAGCTGTTTTTTTTTTAACTACGACGACGGTTGAAGGATCAAACTGTCGTCCAAATGTTTATTATACGTCGGTTGTTCATTTACTCCCGTCGTCTGCGTTTTAAGCCGCAACTGGTAGCCTAAAGACGACTGTTTCTCCATTAAACGTCGTCTTTAGGCTACCAGAACACCGTTCAAATTTCTGGGTTTGGATATCTTAATGACGACGGTGACTATAGATGCCGTCGTCGGAATGTATATTAAACGACGATTATTTTTATAAACCGTCGTCTTTTCCATGTTTTATATTTAATTTTCATTTTGTTCTCTGCTATTTGAATGAGGTAGTGTTTCATTGCTGGTCTTTCCACTTTAATATATATATATTTATATGAATTTGATAGAGTGTGAGATGGATAAGTCATGGATGCATGCGGATAGAAGATCGAAGGCATATGAGTTAGGGGTGGAAGGATTTTTGAATTTTGCGTTAGAAAATCTTGGAAATACAACTGAGATTCGATGTCCATGTGTTAAATGTGGGAATATTCGATTGTTTGGGGTTGGAATTATAAGGGAACACTTATACTTTAATGGAATTGACCAAAGCTATAAGATTTGGAGATGGCACGGAGAACCTTGGGAATGGACTACCAATGCTAGTAGAAATTGTTTGTGCCTAATAAACCACGGCCGTGAATTGGCCGAGGGAATAACTCTTCTCGGCCTCAAGCTGAAACACAGCGTTTTGTCAGGGTGTTTGGCTTTCCAGAGAAACATGAGGAAAATCGCCAAGGCATGGTTATCTCGGCCAAGGTTATAGGCCGAGGCCGAGATCGAGCGAGGTCATGGCCAAAGGCATTAATGTCAGATCATCACGTGACAGTAGGGTCCCACGCTCCATTTAATGAAGCAAGGTCTCTGTTTATTGCAGCAAACCCACTGGCCAAGAATGAGCATTCAATGCGCGAGGGAAGGTGGGATGTGATTGGAGTCAGGATTTGGTGACAGAAATCAGAATGATTAGACGCCAACATTCTCACAAAGTTTTTTGCAGCTTGAGAGATTAGGTAATTAGCTATCAGAGCAATAAATGCGTCTCCACGGCCAGAAGCGCAGAACCCACGATCAAGGCGGCGGCCGAGATTCACCGGGATTCATGGAGTCACACCACCATACTTCACGATCCCAAATGTCGATTGGACTACCCACTTGGTATAATCAGGCTCCACCATGCAGATTTTCAGCCTCGATTATCCCTCCAGGAGCTCTACCTATAAATACAAGACTCAAGACCACTTTAAAAAGGTTCAAACACCAAACAAAAGCCTCCCACGGAGCAACTTATATTTTCCTGTAATGCACTTTCAATATCTTTACTTGCTTTTCTAGGAGTAGTGTTAGTTTGTAAGGAAAATCCATTCATCAATATATCAAACGACCCTTGATTTTCAAGGCGCCGGAGCACCACCCTTGTTGTTCGCTCACTCACCCCATATATCATACGACCGCCGCTCATCAAGTGGTACGCCGGAGCACCGCCCCAAAACCCACCAAACACCACCACTCAACGGCCTTGTAGTTCAGGCCGTGAACCTTACAGCCGAGACTAGTTCCTCTCTCGGCTACAATCGTTTGATTAGAAGACGAGTTCAGACAGGCGCACCATCTAAACACTATCAACACCTCAAACATCTCGACGCACGGTAGACCGTGCTGGCACGCCCGCGCACAAACGCACCCCGTCCAAAAGCAGGAAACCGCGTGTTTCACGCAGATCCCGTCGGCCCGGAACCCCAGGCCGTGAGATTTGCGCGGCAGACAGAAATGTGGAAGAAGATGAGCAAAGTAGGTTCAGTTATGTTTCTGAAGAATTAGGGATGGATGATAATGATTTTGCCAATATTGGATTTGATCCTTATGAGTTTGCCAATGTGATTGGGAATGGCGATGAACCCTTGTACCCTGGTTGCAGTAAGTACACGAAGTTGTCGGCTTTGGTGAAGTTATATAATTTGAAAGCAAAACATGGGATGAGTGATCTTTGCTTTACAGAATTATTGATACTTCAAGGAGAATTTCTTCCAGAAGGAAATACACTACCTTCCTCTATGTACGAGGCAAAAAAGACTTTGTCTGCTTTAGGGATGAGTTATGAGAAAATCCACGCATGTTCCAATGACTGCATTTTGTATCGAAAGGAGTATGAGAATGCAACTAATTGTCCTACTTGTGGTATCTCAAGGTGGAAGGAAACCAAGGATGGGTTCTTGAAAGAGGGTGTGGCAGCGAAGGTGGTGTGGTATTTTCCTCCAATTCCAAGGTTTAAAAGGATGTTTCAATCACATAAGATAGCTAAGAGTTTGACTTGGCATGCTGCAAGAAAATCAGTTGACGGTTATATGTCTCATCCAGCGGATTCCCCGTCTTGGAAACTTGTTGATGAAAAATGGCCCGACTTTGGTAATGAGCCAAGAAACTTGAGATTGGCTCTCTCATCTGATGGAGTCAATCCCCACAGTTCTTTAAGTAGCAGATACAGTTGTTGGCCAGTTATGTTAGTTACATATAATCTCCCACCATGGCTATGCATGAAGCGGAAGTTCATGATGTTGACTATACTGATTTCCGGTCCTAAACAGCCCGGAAATGATATAGACGTCTACTTAGAGCCTTTGATTGATGATTTGAAATCTCTGTGGGATGGGATTAGAGGAGTGTATGATGCCCACATAGGAGAATACTTTACACTCAGAGCTGCATTACTGTGGACAATTAATGATTTTCCCGCTTATGGAAACTTATCTGGTTGTGTTGTTAAAGGATATAAAGCTTGTCCAATATGCGGCGATGATACACCTAGTCACAGGTTGAAAAATGGCCACAAAATTTGTTACATTGGGCATAGAAAGTGGTTACCAATCAATCATCCATATAGGAGGCAACGTGCAGCTTTTAATGGGAAACCTGAATATGGCATGCCCCCCGAGCCATTAACAGGAGAAGAAGTGCTGCATATGGTTGAAGATATTAATTACATATGGGGCTCGAAAAATGGGGGAAGTGTTGGTGAGAATGATGGTGACAGAGTTTGTTGGAAGAAGAAATCAAAATTCTTTGATCTCGAGTATTGGAAATACCTCCCTGTGAGGCATGCCTTAGATGTTATGCACATTGAGAAGAATGTTTGCGATAGTATCATTGGTACATTGCTAGAGATCCCTGGAAAAAATAAAGATGGGATTGCTGCTCGGTTAGACTTATTGAACATGGGGGTAAAAATTGATTTGCAACCCGAGTATGGAGAAAGACGTACTCGCTTGCCTCCAGGGCCTTGGAATTTGTCAAGAGCAGAGAAGAGAGCGGTTTGCAATTCTTTTTATGGTATGAAGGTTCCTGAAGGTTATTCTTCAAATATAAAAAATCTTGTATCTTTAAAAGATTCAAGACTTCTTGGCCTTAAATCTCATGATTGTCATACCTTGATGCAACAATTGCTCCCTGTGGCAATTCATTCTGTTTTGGAGAAGCCTGCAAGGTATGCAATAACTCGATTGTGCTTCTTCTTCAATGCTATATGTGCAAAGACGGTAGATGTTTCCAAGCTAGATAAGTTGGAAGAAGATGTAGTAGTTACTTTATGTTTGCTTGAGAAGTACTTTCCCCCTTCATTCTTTGATATCATGGTTCATCTAGTAGTACATCTTGTCAGAGAAGTTCATCTATGTGGGCCAGTATATTTTAGATGGATGTTTCTGTTTGAAAGATATATGAAAGTGCTAAAGGGGTATGTTCAGAATCGTACTCGTCTCGAAGGTTGCATTGCTGAGCGGTATATAGCTGAAGAAGCTGTAGAGTTTTGTACCGAGCATTTATCTGATGTTAGTACAGTTGGAGTGCCTTCAAGCCAGAATATGGGAGTTTCAAAGCCATTATCAGGTTGCACAGTGAGCTTAGTTGATATGGACTTGTTGAACCAGGCACATCTATATGTCTTGGAGAATATGGAGGAAGTCCTACCTTATATCGAGTACGTATGAGTTTAATTTTTCATATATATGTAGCCATTTTAAATATTATTACTCCTTATATTTATCTTATATATAAGGGACCGTAATGCGTGTTTTTTTCGTGTCAATTGTAGGGAACATATGATCCACATCAAGACCACTTATCCGAAATTTAGAAAGAGAACAAAGTGGCTACAAGATAAGCACAATAGCACTTTCATTCAATGGCTACGTGTTAAGGTATATATGTTATTGAATGACATATTCAACTTATTTTAATTTTCTTTCTTTTTATATATATGTTAGATTGAATTAATATATATGTTTAATTTGTAGGTTCAAAGTGAATTTAATGGGGAAGATTATAATGGCATATCAGAAAATTTGAGGTGGTTAGCAGCTGGTCCAAGCATGGCAGTGCCATCATATAGGAGCTATCTTATTGATGGTGTCAAATTTAGCACCAAGGCACAAGATGATGTGCGAACTGTCCAAAATAGTGGAGTTTATTTACTTGCACATGCTATGCAAGTTGCTAGTGCCAAGGATAAAAACCCTATTGTCTCCAATATGGGTTTTTAGGGGGTTATTCAAGAAATTTGGGATCTTGACTACCAAAAGTTTAGAATCCCAGTCTTGAGGTGTGATTGGATAGATAACACTTCGGGCCTTGTAGTCGACGAACTTGGATTTACCCTTGTAGATCTGAGTAAAATTGGACATAGGAATGACCAATTTGTTATGGCTTCTCAAGTCAAACAAGTATTTTATGTTGACGACCCAATGCATCGTGGTTGGTCGGTAGTGTTATCAATGCCTAATAGAGAATATAATGATGTTATTGGTGATGATGTGCTAGGTGATATTAGAATTGAGTGTGAGCCATTTTCTAGAGGGATACCAAATGTTGACACATTTGATGACCTAGTGGGTGAGTTTGGGAGTGAGAATATTAGAGATGGGTGTGAAGATATATGGATTGATTGATTGTTGTAATGTATGACATTAGTTATGCAGTTAATTGTATGACATTAATTCATAGCTCTGTATATCATTTTCATTTTGCAAGCTTTGGGCACAACAAATCAAAAATTAAAAAATAATCGGTTAAAGCTGAAAATACGACGGTCAAGTTACAAAAATCGCAAAACGAGACGTCTTAAAAACAACCAACGTCGGGTTTTTACAACCGACGTGGAATGACAACGCAAAAATGAAATAAAAACCGCCATTTGAAAAAGAAAACACGTCGGTTAATTATAATTCATTTCAAAACGGTTAATATTGTTGTTTTTACGTCAGTTCAAGTAAATATATGCCATGTTATATGTTTTAGACGTCCGTTTTTTTATTTAGTGAACGTAGTATTTATTAACCACGGCGGTTTCTAAGTTTGACACGTCGGTTTTGTTTGATTTAGAGACGTTGATAAAACTATTTACGTCGGTTTTATAGTTGTTTTTGACATTTAAAATTATTTAAACGTCTGTTTTTTACTAAAACCGTCGCCTATTATAGTCGAAAGGTCTCTTTTTATGCTTTTATTTATCAAATCGACGTCGGTTTTAGTTTTTTATGTCATGTAATATATTAACCACGTCGTTTTTTTTGTGTTCAAGCCGTCAAAATCATTTTCAACGTCTGTGGTGATATAAAGGGCCGTGGTTATTATTGTTTTTACGTCAGTTGAAGTAAATATATGTCATGTTATATGTTTTAGACGTCCGTTTTTTTGTTTAGTGAACGTAGTATTTATTAACCACGGCGGTTTCTAAGTTTGACACGTCGGTTTTGTTTGATTTAGTGACGTTGATAAAACTATTTACGTCGGTTTTATAGTTGTTTTTGACATTTAAAATTATTTAAACGTCTGTGTTTTACTAAAACCGTCGTCTATTATAGTCGAAAGGTCTCTTTTTATGCTTTATGTACCAAATCGACGTCGGTTTTAGTTTTTTTATGACGTGTAATATATTAACCACGTCGTTTGTTTTGTGTTCAAGCCATCAAAATCATTTTCAACGTCTGTGGTGATATAAAGGGTCGTGGTTATTGTTGTTTTTACGTCAGTTCAAGTAGATATATGCCATGTTATATGTTTTTTAGACGTTAGTTTTTTCATTTAGTGAACGTAGTATTTATTCACCACGACGGTTTCTAAGTTTTACACGTCGGTTTTGTTTTATTTAGAGACGTTGATAAGCATATTTACGTCGGTTTTGTAGTTCTTTTTGACATTTAACATTATTTAAACGTCTGTGTTTTACTAAAACCGTCGTCTATTATAGTCGAAAGGTCTCTTTTTAAGCTTTTATGTATGAAATCTATGTTGGTTTTAGTATTTTACTGACGTGTACTATATTAACCACGTCGGTTATTTACCGTCGTTATTTCATGTATGAAAAGACGGCAGTCGATTTCTCGTCGGTTGTAAACCATGATACACGACGGTGGATTACCGTCGTCTATTTCATTTTTTGTAGTAGTGTGTATCAGGAAGTAATGATGTGTTGACATTGGCTTTGGGTCCCGAGCATCCAGGAAGAGGGGTAGGGGCTGGGATTTCCCCTAAGCAATACTTCAATTTATCTAGACAACAGAAGGTAAGGTTTGCCGATCAATTGAAGGAAAGTGTAAGACTTGTCCTTCAAGAAGAGACTTTAAAAATGGAGGCTAGATCAAGAGAAGAGACTTTAAAGATGGAGGCTAGAACCAAGCAATTGGTAGAAGCTGAGAGGGAAAATTTGTTGAGTCAGCTTTCCAAACTCTTCCCCAATTTTGATCCAAGCATGCTGAATCTGAATACTAACCCCTGTCAAATCCAAGGTCAAGAGCAAAGTCCCGAAAATCCAATGTCGGACAAAGCAAGCTGCTCTGGGGCTCTTGATGTCAAAGCCCTACAGTTTGAGGATGATACTGCCAAGAATGGGGAAAAGCAGGAAGAAATGGTAACATCTCTGAACTTTGAATTCTCTGTTTTTCAAAAAGCCATTAGACGTCGTTATTGTGAATTACAGTCGTTAAAATTACAACACAACGACGGTTTACATTTACCGCCGTTTTAAAAGTTATACCACGACGCATTTGTTAATAAACCGTCGTTTGTGTTTCATACCTCGGCGGTGGAAAGGATTGAGTTATTGTAGTATTTAGTTTACTTGTTTTACAAGCTATCTTCACTGACACAATCCCACTCTCTGTATCTGTTTGTGTCTAATAAATCACGGCCATGAATTGGCCGAGGGAACCCCTCTTCTCGGCCCCGTCTCTCTCTCGAGAAGCTAAAGCGCAGCGTTTTGCAAGGATGCTTGGCATTCCAGAGAAGTAAGAGAAAAATTGCTAAGGCACGATCATCTCGGCCTCGACTATAGACCGAGGCCGAGATCGAGCAAAATCACGGCCAAAAGCATTAAAGTCAGATCATCACGTGACAGCAAGGTCCCATGCTCCATTTAATGAAGAAAGGCCTCTGTTTATTGCAGCAAACCCACTGGCCAAGAATAAGCATTTAATGCACGAGGGAAGATGGGAAGTGATTGGAGTCAGGGTTTGGTGACAGGGATCAGAGTGATTAGATGCCAACATTCTCACAAAGCTCTGTGTGGTTTGAGAGATTAGGTGACCAGCCACTAGAGCAATAAATGTGTCTCCACGGCCAGAAGCGCAGAACCCACGATCAGGGCGGCGGCCGAGATTCACCGGGATTCATGGGGTCACACCACCATACTTCACGATCCCAAATGTCGATTTGACTACCCACTTGCGCTAATGAAGCTCCACCATGCAGATTTTCAGCCTCGATTACCCCTCCAGGAACTCTGCCTATAAATACAAGACTCAGGACCACTTTCAAGGGGTTCAAACACCAAACAAAAGCCTCCCACGGAGCAACTTATATTTTCCTGTAATGCACTTTCAATATCTTTACTTGCTTTTCTAGGAGTAGTGTTAGTCTGTAAGGAAAATCCATTCATCAATATATCATACGACCCTTGGTTTTCAAGGCGCCGGAGCACCACCTCTGTTATTCGCTCACTCACCCCATATATCATACGACTGCCGCTCATTGAGCAGAGCGCCGGAGCACCGCCCTAAAACCCACCGACACCACCACTCAACGGCCTTGTAGTTCAGGCCGTGAACCTAACAGCCGAGACTAGTTCCTCTCTCGGCTACAATCGTTTGAATAGAAGATGAGTTCAAACAGGCGCACCATCTAAACACTTTCACCCACTTCAAACATCTCGACGCACGGTAGACCGTGCTGGCACACCCGCGCACAACCGCACCGCACCCAAAAGCAGGAAACCGCGTGTCAACGCATCTCCCCTCGGCCCGGAACTCCAGGCCACTTCACCAATCATCGAGGCCGAACATTCGGTCGGGATCTCGGCCAGCATTCCAATAGCGACGGATCGCTCGGCTGAGTCCATATAGGAACAAGCAGTAGTGGAGGAACTGATGTCCAAGCAGGCCTACAGAATAGAGACATCCTTTATGGCCGCAATGGACAGATTCTCCTCGGAGCTGCGAACGCTTTTTCAGGAGAGAATGCCGGTAACCTCGCCCACGACGTCTCCTATAGCCGGACGGAGAAGCCAAGAGCGCGAAAGGGTCGAGCCTTATGGCGAAAACAGTGGCTTCGGCATCTCTGGCCGCGCCCAAGAGTCAGGTTACGGCCAGCATTCTTTGCCGCCAACAGACAGCTGGGGGCAGCCCCAGCCCACGAGGGCGAGTCCCGGACCAATCCGTTCGGTAAGACCGGCACGCGGCCCGCTCAAGGCGTTAGCCAAAGCATTATGGCGGAATAGCCATGCAGTGTCTACGGTCCAGCATCTTGGCCCAACCCATACGTTGGCCGACCAAGTGCAGTTCGGCCAGAGCAACGCGACCAAAGCGTCACCACAACAAAACGATCAAAAAGTGTCTGCCGCGCAAATCTCACGGCCTGGAGTTCCGGGCCGAGGTGATTTGCGTTAACACGCGGTTTCCTGCTTTTGGACGGGGTGCGTTTGTGCGCGGGCGTGCCAGCACGGTCTACCGTGCGTCGAGATGTTTGAAGCGGGTGAAAGTGTTTAGATGGTGCGCCTGTCTGGACTCATCTTCTAATCAAACGATTGTAGCTGAGAGAGGAACTAGTCTCGGCTGTAAGGTTCGTGGGAGGTATTGAAAGTGCATTACAGGAAAATATAAGTTGCTCCGTGGGAGGCTTTTGTTTGGTGTTTGAACCCTTTGAAAGTAGTCCTGAGTCTTGTATTTATAGGTGGAGCTCCTGGAGGGGTAATCGAGGCTGAAAATCTGCATGGTGGAGCCTGATTATGCCAAGTGTGTAGTCTAATCGGCATTTGGGATCGTGAAGTATGGTGGTGTGACTCCATGAATCCCGGTGAATCTCGGCCGCCGCCCTGATCGTGGGTTCTGCGCTTCTGGCCGTGGAGACGCATTTATTGCTCTGATAGTCAATTACCTAATCTCTCAAGCTGCAAAGAGCTTTGTGAGAATGTTGGCGTCTAATCACTCTAATCTCTGCCACCAAATCCTGACTCCAATCACTTCCCACCTTCCCTCGCGCATTAAATGCTCATTCTTGGCCAGTGGGTTTGCTGCAATAAACAGAGACCTTGCTTCATTAAATGGAGCGTGGGACCCTGCTGTCACGTGATGATCTGACTTTAATGCCTTTGGCCGTGACCTTGTTCGGTCTCGGCCTCGGCCTATAACATTGGCCGAGATAACCATGCCTTAGTGATTTTTCTTGTTTCTCTGGAAAGCCAAACACCTTGACAAAACGCTGCGTTTCAGTTTGAGGCCGAGAAGAGAAGTTCCCTCGGCCAATTTAGGGCCGTGATTTATTAGGCACAAACAAAAAGGGGCGACTGTTGCATCACCAGTACAAATACACGATCCAGCCATTCTGGTGATAATGCAGACGCACTTGGAGTCCCATCATGCTCCAACCCAACAAAACCAGGTGGCCATACCTCGATGGCCGGCGGACCGAGTGTACCCCGGTCAAACCCATGGCATTCCTCTAAAACTTCTCGGCTCGGTCGAAGAGGCAGAGCCCTGTGCTCAAACAGTCCAGCAAGAATGGCCACGAAACGTTGCGCAGCAAAATAGGCCGATTCTAGGGTTACAGTTCGAAGACATCCGGCCTATCTTGAAAGACGGTTTCACACAGGGGGAGCTGGGGACACCAAGTTACACAAAGCCGTGCCTGCCAAGGAAACCCAGAGTTTGGCTCCATTTATTTCCTAAGGCCTTTTGGGCCCATCGCGCCTCAAAAAGCTCGGTCGTGGGTGCATCCCCTTGTGGTTTGACCAACGGCCATGACACTAATAAACTATTTAAGCTGAGGGTCCAACTTCTTCAGGATATCAAGCAGTATGACCTAAAGAAGGACTACTCGCAGATAATGCTCAAAAGTTCAGGGAATTCGAAACCGTCGAAACTCGACGCCCACAACTCGGCGCAAGTTCAAAGGAAGATGGCGCCAAGAACCTACGACAAAAAAGTCAAAAAGAAGAAAAGAGGAAGGTAGGCTAGCAGGACAAGCAAACGGCGCGGACAATATAAAGCACCAATATACAGCTAGTTTTTCAGAAAAGAAAGGCCCTGGTTTTTAGGTGAAAAGGGCATCTACTAACAAAAGAGAACGGCTAGTCATGGTCGAAGTCACGTATAATTATATCTGTCTGGACATAGAACAAAAAAGGAAGTATGTGTAGATAAATTTAAATGTTTGTGGTTATTTATTACATCCTAAGAGAAAAAAAAAAAAAAAGTAGTTAAAACGGCTGCTCTTCACCTGCCTAGGCCCCCTCACTGAACATTCCCCAGATCAGGCAGGTGATCCTTCTCCAAGCGATGTCCCCGCCGTCAACATCTGCTTGCCATCTCGCCCGGATCAGCTTCCGCTCGGCTAGGGCCTTTTTCGTCTCGGTCGCGGCTTTGAGGATCTGTTTGGCCGAGGATTTCAGTTCATGACCGGTCACGACCGCACCATCTCGGCACTGGAGTATGAGAGCTCGACGGGCCTGGAGCTCGGCAATCTGGGCCTCAACTTGTGCAAGCTCTTCATTCTCTCGTTGAATAGTGAGGTCATTTTCTTTCAATCGGGCCATTACAGGTTGGATTTTTTCTTTGATCTCCACCAGGTCTTGTTCGAGCGAGCTTCCCTCGGCCATCCTCGTCACGGCTTCAGCGTACCGGCCTATCACCTCCTCGACTTCGGCCATACGGGCTTGCAATTCATCCAGCTGAGCCGAGTCCAGCAGACCGATCGCCATAGCCGTATCCAGGCAGGACCTGAACTCCATGAGCGCCCCAGTAGCGGTCATCTGTTGGACTCCGAGAAGAAGGAACTCCCGGAGCCGTTCAATGACAGTCTTGGAATCCTCGTCCAGGGGAGCCGAGGCCGAACTACCTCCTTCCTCATGAAGACTGGCGTACAACTCATCAAGATCATCAGAGGAGGTGGCCTCCTGAGTATGAGGAAGAGTTTAGGTGAGAAACAATTAGCTAGGGCATAAAGAAATAAGAAGGAGGGATTGAATACTCACGGCGAGCGAGAGATCGTTTCTAACCGCCGAAGTAGTCCGCAAGAGGCTCGGCACACTCACGACCGTGGCCCCAGTTGCCACCGGCTCGGCCACGACGATCGAATCTTGAGACGGCGGCGCAGGGGGCATGGTCGTGGCGACCGTGGAGGGTGGCAACGACGACTGGGGAGGCTGGAAGCAAAAAATTCAGTCAAAGGTATCATGCGAAATTCCATGAAGAGAGCAATAAAGCTAAAGTATAGAAAAGGCGAACTCTTACCGAGCGAAAGGAAATACCGCTTGGACGACGAGGAGCGGACCGCGACGGCTATTATAGCCTCCTCGGCAGCCTCTTCGGTGGCCTCCTCGGTAGCCCCCTCGGCGCCCTCGTTGACGACCTCCTCTGCCACCTCCTCATCAGCGGCCGCCTCTTCAATCACCGTTTCGGCCGCGATCGCCTCTTCAACCACCATCTCGGTAGTTGTTATTTCCTCGACCGGCCCCTCGGCCGTAGCTTCCTCTTCAACCACCGTCTCTGCGGCTCCCACCTCCTCGACCACCATCTGGGCGGTGGCCGTTTCCTCTACATGCGGCACCTCAGTCGCGACCTCCTCTTCGACAATTACCACGTCCTGAGGAGAGAACCAGATTATCCAAAAGGCATAACAAGGGAGGGGGGGTGACCGAAAGAACGAACAAAGGAAAAAGGAGGCAAAGGAGAAATACTTACGGCCACAGGGGGAGCTTCCCTTACAATCACCGGAGGGACTCCCTCCTCATTTCCGCCCTCTGAAGAAGTGAAGAGGGTCCTCTTTCTCAGTCGCTCCACCGCCGCCGTCTCTACCATGGCGACTCTGGCCGACGCAACCTCCACCGTTGCGGCTTCAGTACTTGGCGCTTCTCGGCTCCTCTTACGGCCCGGGGCTGTGTACAAAAAGAGAAGGAGAGAAATGAGATAACGAAGGACCAAGTAGCTTTGAGAGGCCGGCAAAGTAATATTAATAGAAAAATAAATTGTGCAAAGCTTACCAGCGGCGGCGGTCGGTCGAGCCGACGGGGAGGACGGCATGGTCCTATGTGCCAGCGTCTTTCGCACCCCAACCACAGGCGCCGCCTTGGGAGCCGGGGCCGCAGACAAGGTTGAAGCCGTAGTCGAAGCCGCGACCGTTGCTCCAGCCGACGGAAGGACCGTTACTCTAGGAGCGGCCACGGCCGTGGTACTTGGCCGAGGAGGTCGGGATAATACCTTCTTCACTTTGGTGCCCTTGGGGGTAAGAGGGTCCCAATCAGCATTTTTTAGGGCCACCCTCGCGGCCTCTTCAACGGGCCGGATAAATCTGGCCGAGATACACTCCTCGTACAGACCCTTCCATCTTCGTCATACGCATTACGGCGCGACCAAGGCGTCAGATTCAGGAACGTCATTCCTTGTTGAAGCTGGAAGGTTATGCCAGCCACGCCATGTTGCTGAGAGACATCGGCCCTCCAGGATGAGAGCCGGTTGGTTGATAGAGGAGGGAGTGGGGCTGTCTGGATCAGGCCGAACTGTCGCGCCACGAAGTTTGGCAGGTAAACCTCGGCCCCGGCCTTGGACATGCCGCAGTGAAGATCGCGCGAAACCAGGAAGGAGCCCCAGATCTCCTTCAGATCGTTCTCCGTTTCAACATCAGGGATGATGGAGAGATCATGAGTCAGGAATAGTGGGAACGGCCGAGCAATGCAGACTCGGAACTGCGTACCAGTTCTCTCGGCCAAGCCATAGAAGAATTTGTAACAAAGGGCCGAGGTGTTATGCTTCTTAGGGGCGCGGGCAAATGCATTTGCCAGCGGGTCGGCGTTGCTGATACTGGTCGACGCCCTCAGCTCTGGGAAGTAGGCCTGCAGCCAGAACTGGAAAGCCCACAGCGGACCGCCGTGCTTCGGCTTCATTCCATCAGTAACGATGTCATGAAGCGTGCGGTAGAGATGGCCGAGAAGGAAGGGGCTGAGCGCTAGCCTGCCGCCCTGTGCAAGATAATCGGCCACGTCAGCAAACTCCAAGGTGACCTTGTTCGCCTGGGTGCAGAAGACAAACTTGCACAGCCAGTACAGCAGAAATGCGGCGTGCTCAACTTCGCCGGGGGGAGCAATGGCGTCGTTTTCAGCACTATCCTCTACGCCAAAATTGCTGTAGAAGCTGGAGTAGTTGAGCATATTCTTCGCCTTGTTCCCGCCGACCCTCGTAAAAGTGGGCCACATGGTTTTAAAGCTCCCTTCCACCTTAGGAGCAACAAGGGCGGCGTTTACTTCCACGCCGAGAGGAGAAAGGCCGAACAGGGCGGCCATGTCTAGCACGGTCGGCGTCATCATGCCGAACCGAAAGTTCATGGTATTTGTGGCCGACAACCAGAAGCACAAGGCCGCGGCCAAGAGCGACCGATCCATAACGAGCGGCTGCTCAAACAGTTTGATCAAGTGGTAGATGCCTTGATCCTTCCACTGTTGGCCGAAGAAGTGCTCCATCCTCGGCAGCCATTTCTCCCAATCTGGAGTCATGGTGGGCCATTGTTGTTGCGGCCTGATAACGTTCCAATCTTGGAAATCCCCCCCGTCAAAGGCCGAGTGGTCTACTAGGTTGTTCTTCAGGTGGGCCACAAGCCTCTCTGGCATTCCGCCCTCAATGGAGGGGCCAAGGACACAGGTATCAGTAGGGGCACCATCATCATTGGCCCAGGGCGTAAGGATGTTGGGAAGGATCAAGCCCTGGATGTCTCGGCAAATGGCCTCGAACTCAGTTTGAAAGGCTTGGGACCGGACTCCGACAGATGTGGAGGTACTGGAGGCCATCAGAACAGGTTTAAGGTGAGTGTTTAGGGGAGAAAGGCAGAAAAGGCAAGGAGCGAAAAGAGCACTGAAAGAAAATCCAGAAAGGGGTGAAGGTTTGCAGGTTTTTAAAAGACCAGGAAACTCAGGAGTGAGAGAGAATCGTGATTTTTTAGACAAGATCTTCTGGTAAGTTTTTGACAAAGCTTGGGCGTTTGAGAAATCTAAAAGCGTGAGGAGAAAGCAAGAGGGTTTGGGTTTTTATATTGGCGCTAGAATTCGAAACGAAAGGATATGTCTCTCTCGAGAGACGTAACGTTCTGTCAGCACACTCAACAGGCGCGATGATGTGTCGAAAGCCCAAAGGCCGTCGTTTCCTCTGACAAAAACGAAGCGACACCCTGGGCAATAATGACCTGCACGACGTGTTTGAGGAATTAAATGCGCCGATTGGCCTGCGCATTATCTATGAATTTTGCATTTGAATTAGACGTCGGTTTTTTTTTATACGACGTAATAAATTGTTCATTACGACGGTATTTTTTTTACCGTCGTGTAAATTATTTTCAAATGACGTTTTTATTTATTTAAACCGTCGTATTTATTGATTTACCACGTCACTTTATGTTGCTTTATTTCTTAAAACAGAATACTGAAGTACCAGATGATTCAAAGATGGAGTTGCCATCTTCTTTACAATCCCTTTGTCGTTATGTGGAAACGACACTAAAGCCTGAGTCAAAGATTATGACCTTTACAATTGAGAAGGAGGTGTTTGGTGAAGATCGTAATACCTTCGTCTTGCATGAAGATATTACACAGTTTGCTGGCATGGAAGAAATTGGGGCTACTATGGTTGCAATATATATGAGGTTTGTCCTTATCAAATATTCATTTCACACTCTCCTTTTTGTTGGAAAAAAAAAAAACAGTCATGGTTTCATTTCATATATTTAGGTGCCTATTTGATAATTTGGAAGCTGCAAATATGGTGAACATGGTTGGCCTTATCGACCGTGCTCAAGTTAGTGCCAACGTTGGTTCATTAACTGAAAGATCACGTTTCGTAGCCAATCGACTTCAAAAGACAGATGATGAATAGATTCTCCTGATGCCTTACAATCCAGGATTAGTCTCCTTAACATGATTTTGTTTGTATGTTGCACTGCATATAAAATTGTTTAACCTCTATATTTATTTTGTGCAGCCGTCATTGGGTCTTGATCATTGTGAGAGCAAAGAAGGAAGCAACCCAGCAGTGTAGAGTGTGGCTATTATGTCATGCGCTTTATGAGAGACATCATCATGGATCCTTCCCTGGAGTTTGAGAAGATGGTAAGAAGAAAATTTTCAGAATTAGTTTATGTGGTTTTTTGTATTATCAACGACGGTAAATTAAAAATACGGTCGTTGAATATATATATATATATTACGTCGGTAAATGAAAAATAGCGTCATCTGTGGATATATATTAAATTTCTGTGTATTTATAAAGCCTAAATAATCATTGTTTATGGATTGCAGTTTGCGAAGGGAAAAGATCAAGCGCCATACCCCCAAGAAGCCATTGAAGAAGTGAGGAAAGAATGGGCAGAGTTTGTTTCCCTTCATATGGAGTAGAGGATTTTTAGAACACTTAAACATTTTTATAAAATGTACAAATTTTGTTAGAATTAGACAAGTTTTTGTACAAATTTTATGTATAATGTATATTCTTTTTTTTCCCTATGAATTTAAAATTGGTTTTCATTATTTAAAAAAAAAGAAATTAAGTGACCGATGTGTAATAAACCTTCCAACGACATAATTATATCAAACACCATCATCTTATGGAGTACAAACGTGGTTAATAAATAAAATAAAGGAATAAAAACACGACTGTACATTTACAACCGACGTAAAAGGAATTTAGACGACGCTAAATTAATTGTTTGAGTTGTGATATATAGTATGTACGTCGCTGATAGCCATTAAACGACGGTTGTTTTTACAAGTAAGTCGTTTATAAGTTTTACAACGTCGTTCTTTTCTTAGCGCCGACGTGGTTTGTTTGTCTTTATATCTATTTAATTCAAAATATTCATAATAAATTTAAAATAAATCCAAAAAATGCACCGTCAACCTTCCTGTAAATTTGTTGAGGTTTTCATGTTGTGAAAAACCCAAGTTCATGCTTAATCAAATTTGTTGAGGTTTTCATGTTGTGAAAAACCTAAGATCATGCTAAACCAAATTTGTTAAGGTTTTCATGTTGTGAAAAACCCAAGGGCACCTTCTAAACCGTCGTTTCTTTAAAATGACGTTGTACACAAATAACAACGTCATAGTTTTTTGAGGGATAATATTTTCACAAGGTTTGGTACTCCAAGGGCTGTCATTAGTGATGGAGGCACCCATTTCTGTAACAAGCCATTCGAAGCACTCATGAAGAAGTACAACATCACCCATCGAGTCTCTACACCATATCATCCTCAAACTTCTGGTCAAGTGGAAATAAGCAATAGAGAAATTAAACACATCCTAGAGAAGGTTGTGAACAGTACAAGGAAGGATTGGGCTGCCAAGCTCAATGATGCATTATGGGCTTACAGGACTGCATATAAGACTCCCATCGGAATGAGCCCTTATCGTCTTGTGTTTGGGAAAGCCTGCCACCTGCCAATGGAGCTTGAACACAATGCCTTTTGGGCCATCAAGAAATTGAATTTTGATTTGGACAAAGCCGGCCATGTTAGAAAGTTTTAGCTCAATGAATTGGAAGAAATTAGACATGAGTCTTATGAGAATGCAAAGCTTTATAAAGAACGAACCAAGAGTTACCATGACAGAAACATTCAACGGAAAGAGTTCTCCAAAGGTATGTCAGTTCTCCAAAGGTATGCAAAAACGAGCAGATTCTGAAACAACCACATATATAGGGTTTTAATAGCAAGTAATATAGTATACAGACGATGGTTTTTAAACAACAACAGACGTGTTGGACATATATAGACGACGGGTTTTCAAAAAATGTCGTCTAATGCCAGCAAAAAACAGAGGCCAGCGAAATTGAACCACGGCGGTAGTTAAAAAAAAACCGTCATGTATAAAAATACAGACGACGATTAGTTAAAAAACCGTCGTCTTATGCCTAAACAAGCATTCTAAATATCGAAATCCCAGATTATTTCCAATAACCCAAAATATATTAAGAACACAACATATACATTTATTTTTATGTTGGGTACTAAGAACTCGTATACATGAAACCAACATATACTAAGCATGAAAACATTAAATCCATTCCCGATTCATAATAACAAAGAGTTATTATGAACCCATACCTCCTACAACATTAAAAGATCGCAAAAGATATATCTAAAACCCATAAGGATAGGATCCAACGAAATTATTCTAATGATTTCAGAAGCAGGTCAGATTATGAACCCTTTAACATAGAACTCACAGATTATGAATTATTCTAATATCATTCAATGAATTTACAAGCATGAGATTAGGGTTTGTACTAACAGGTAGGCAGAGCTCACGGATCATGGCCAACTTGGATTCGACGGAGCCTGGAGAGCCCAACTTTGAATTAGTGTTGAAGTGAGAGAGCGAAATGTTTTAGGTTACAGATTATGGCCAACTTGGTTCAGGGTAACAAGTATAAGAGTTAGAGCGAAATCTGAAAATTTTAGGTTGCGGGGAAATTTTTAGAAAGCGCGCTCTTTAAAAAACATCGACGGAAAACAAAACAACCGTCGTTAAAATTTCAACATAAACATGACGTTTATTACATTAAAGACGTCGTGGTAAATATCCTTACGACGCAAAAACAAACTACCATCGTTAAAATGTCAACAGAAATATGACGCTTATTAAAATAATTGCGTCGTGGTAGCTCCTTATGACGCAAAAAAAAAAAAAAAAAAACTAACGTATTAGAAACTAAGTATATATGTGGTGTTTGGTTTTGCTGGGATTCGAACTTGTGTGGGAACAGGTTCAGGGTTTAGGGTGGAATGAACAGAAAATTAAATAGACAAATATACCCTAAACCCTAATAAATAAAACCTAAATTATATATATTTTTTTAAAATAATAATTTTAGAAAAGGGATTAGGGTTTTAGGCCCTAAAATATCTCGTCCATAAAACCCTAAACCCTAATCCCTTTTCTAAAATTATTTAAACCCTAAACCATTAAAGTATAAGTGATGTTGTGACTCATCAAAACATTTTTCTTTTTGGTGATCATTTTAAATTTGTATAACTCAAACTGCATTTTTTAAAGCTTAAGGGGGAAGAAAATATCTCAATGACTTCATAGGAGTTGACGTTGCATTTTTTGGATTTATTTTAAATTTATTTTGAATATTTTGAATTAAATAGAATAAAATATTATTACAAAAACCCACAAACCACGTCGGCGTTAAAAAAGTAAAGACGTTGTAAATCGTAATAAACGACTTACTTGTAAAAAAGACATCGTTTAAAGGCAAAACCATAGCCATTTTTACACAAAAAACGACATACAAACAGTATTCCACGACTTAAACTCTTAACTTCTCACTGTCTAATTTCAATTAACCGACGTCGTCTATAGAACCAAGAGCGTCGTTTGAATAACCTTTTATGTCTCTTTTTAAAAAACTATGACATTGTTATTTGTGTACAACGTCATTCTAAAGAAACGACGGTTTAGAAAGCACTCTTCGTAAATCATTGATGGAAAACAAACAAACTGTCATTAAAAATATAAATAAACATGATGCTTATTACATTAATACCCTAAACCCTAAACCCTAAACCATAAAAAATAAACCCTAAATTATATATATTTTTTAAAATAATTTTAGAAAAGGGTTTATGGTTTTACGGCCTAATATATATTAACCATAATCCCTAAACCCCAAAAATAAACCTTTATCCCCCTAAACCCTAAACCCTAAACCATCAAACTATAAGTGATGTTGTGACGCATCCAAACTTTTTTTTTTTTGGTGGTCATTTTAAATTTGTATAACTCAAACTGCATTTTTTTAAGCTTAAGGGGGAAGAAAATATCTTAATGACTTCATAGGAGTTGACGTTGCATTTTTTGGATTTATTTTAAATTTATTATGAATATTTTGAATTAAATAGAATAAAATATTATTACAAAAACCCACAAACCACGTCGGCGTTAAGAAAGTAAAGATGTTGTAAATCGTAATAAATGACTTACTTGTAAAAAAGACGTTGTTTAAAGGTAAAACCATGGCCATTTTTACACAGAAAACGACATACAAACAGTATTCCACGACTTAAACTCTTAACTTATCGCCATCTAATTTCAATTGAATGACGTCGTCTATAGAACTAAGAGCGTCGTTTGAATAACCTTTTATGTCTCGTTTTTAAGCACCACCTTATGATCATTGGTTTTGGTGGCTATGACTTCCACCCATTTAGACACATAATCAACAGCAACAAGTATGTAAGTACAACCAAAAGAAGATGGGAATGGTCCCATGAAATCAATACCCCACACATCAAAGAGCTCCACAACGAGTATGTTATTCAATGGCATTTCGTTCCTGCGACTTATGTTCCCCATCCTTTGACACCTATCACACTTAACACAAAAATTAAACGCATCTTTGAATAGAGTGGGCCAAAAGAAACTAGATTGCAGAATTTTAAGTGTTGTTTTCTTAGCTCCAAAGTGACCTCCACAAGCCAATTCATGGCTATGCCTAAGTAAGCTTTCTTGCTCTTCTTCTGGAACACATCTTCTGATGAGTTGATCTGGGCAATGCTTGAATAAGAAAGGTTCATCCCAGACATAATGTTTCACCATGGAAAAGAACTTCTTCTTGTCCTGAGAAGTTAGATCATTTCTAAGAACACCACAAGCAAGATAATTAACAAAATCAGCATACCATGGCTCTTTGACTTGGGTAGCATATAGTTGTTCATCAGGGAAAGTCTCATTCAAGGGTAGCACAGCTTCTCCTTGTTCTTCAACCACAATTCTGCTCAAATGATCAGCTACCACATTCTCACACCCCTTCTTGTCTCGAATCTCCAAATCAAACTCTTGCAGCAAGAGAATCCATCTAATCAAGCGTGGTTTGGCGTCCTTCTTAGTGAGCAAGTATCTAAGAGCTGCATGGTCAGAATAAACAATTACTTTAGAACCAACAAGGTAAGAACGAAATTTTTCTAAAGCAAAAACCACAGCAAGCAACTCCTTCTCTGTTGTGGAGTAGTTGATTTGAGCATCATTCAAGGTCCGGCTAGCATAATAAATCACATGGGGGAGCTTATTCTTCTTTTGACCTAAAACTGCACCAATAGCAAAGTCAGAGGCATCACACATTATTTCAAATGGTAAAGACCAATCTGGAGCTATGATAATAGGGGCTGAAGTTAGCTCCCTTTTCAAGGTAGTTAAAGCTTCCATGAAACTCAAAAACAGTATCCTTAGTAAGGAGATTACACAATGGCCTTGTAATGCTTGAGAAATTTTTGATGAACCTTCTATGGAATCCAGCATGACCTAGAAAGCTTCTAACTCCTTTAACAGAAGTAGGGGGTGGCAGATTTGAGATGAGATCGATCTTGGCTTTATCCACTTCAATTCCCTTGCTTGAAATCACATGGCCTAGCACAATGCCTTGTCTCACCATGAAATGACACTTCTCCCAATTCAAAATCAGATTTGTTTCCTGGCATCTTTTAAGCACTAGAGACAAGTGGTGAAGACAATCATCAAAAGAGGAACCAAAAACTGAAAAATCATCCATAAATACCTCAATGAATCGTTCCACCATATCTGAAAAGATTGCCATCATGCATCTTTGGAAGGTTGCTGGAGCATTGCATAAACCAAATGGCATCCTTCTATAAGCAAACGTACCGAATGGGCATGTGAATGTGGTTTTCTCTTGGTCTTCCGGAGCAATGGGAATTTGATTATAACCTGAGAAACCATCAAGAAAACAATAGTAAGCATGGTCAGATAAACGTTCAAGCATTTGATCAATAAAAGGCAAGGGGAAATGATCTTTTCTTGTGAATGTATTCAACTTCCTGTAATCAATACAAACTCTCCAACCAGTGATAGTTCGTGTAGGAACTAGCTCATTCTTCTCATTCTTCACAACGGTGATTCCGGACTTCTTTGGAACAACTTGCACAGGGCTCACCCACTTAGAATCTAAAATTGGGTAGATGATTCCTACATCGAGTAGCTTTAAAACTTCAGCTCTAACCACCTCTTTCATGTTGGGGTTTAACCTCCTTTGGGCATCACGGGATGGTTTGTTGTCTTCTTCCATTAAAATTCGGTGCATGCACACGCTTGGACTAATTCCTTTGATGTCTGCTATGGTCCACCCAATGGTTGTTTTATTCTCTTTTAGAACCTTAATTAAGCTCTCTTCTTCATGTGAGGTGAGACCTACAGCAATTATAACAGGGAGAGTTTTGTTAGCACCCAAATATGTATATTTAAGATGATTGGGCAGAGGTTTAAGTTCTAGCTTTGGTGGGATGATAATGGATGGCTCCAATTTCATGGATGATGGTCCAAGAGGCTCGAGTGGTGGCCTAAAGGATGGTGGGTATGGCTGAAACACTTCTAAGGCAGCCATCACTTCTTGGAACTCCGGTTCACTAAGATCTTCCTCATCTTGTGTTAGGACAGCTTCTAGAGCATCATTAGACTTTTTCTGCAAAGTTTTGGAGGAAACCTCATGATCCACAACATCAATTGAAAAGCAAGTATCAAGAGAGATAGAAGGTTGAGATAGAGCATCAAACACTTTAAATTCAACAGTTTCACCCAAAACAGTCATGGAAAGGGTGCCATCTTTCACTTTGATGATTGTATCTGCAGTGGCCATGAATGGCCTGCCTAGGAGAATGGGATCAACACGATCTCCATTTGGATTGTCCTCCATGTCCCTCACTACAAAATCATCACGGAGAATTAGTGTATTAACTTGAACTAAAATATCTTCCACAATACCTTTTGGATATTTTATAGAATGATCAGCTAGTTCAAGTCGCACTGAAGTCTTCTTCATCCCTTCTAAGCCAAGTTTTTGATACACTGAATATGGCATTAGATTGATGCTTGCTCCCAAGTCCAACATGGCTCTTCCAACCTTCTTGTCTCCAATGTTAATGGGAATGTCAAAGCTGCCAGAATCTTCTAGTTTTGGTGGAAGCTTCCTTTGCAACACAGCACTTACATTCTTGTTGAGCTTTACTTCTTCATTGTAGCAAAATTATGCTTGTGAGTTTTCAAGTTCTTGATGAACTTTCCATATGTAGGAATCTGTTCAATAACATCAAGCAAAGGCAAATTGATATTAACTTTACTCAAAATATCATAAATCTCTTTAAAAGCCTTATCTTGCTTTGCTTTCTGAAGACGGCCTGGAAATGGAATAGGTTGAACATATGGAGCGGGTGGCACGTATCTATCTTCTTGAAGATGTGGTGGCACAAATTTATCACCTCTTTTATGCAATTGGAATTTGTTGGGTTCCTAAGAATCTGATTTGGCATTAAGGGCAGATTGAGAAGTTTTGAGCTGTTCTCCTTCCCTAGCTGTGGTCTCCTCCTCTTCATCTTCATTTTCTACAACCACAGCATCATTTGAAAGATTAGAATCAACTATATTATCAACAATCTTACTTGATCTGAGCACATGAATGGCCTTGGCTTCGTGGTTCTTTGGATTGATGATGGTTTAGCTTGGCCATTTTCCAGGTTCTCTTTGCGTTATTTCAGCAGCTATTTGGCCTAATTGGACTTCCAATTTGGAGATGGCAGCTTGTGTAGTTTGCTGAAAATTGGATTGATTGATTGCCATTTGCTTTACTATATCCTCCAATGATGATGATGATTGTTGTGGCCTTTGGAATGAAGGGGGATTGGCTTGATTCTAAGTATTCCTCCATGAAAAGTTTGGATGATTCCTCCAACCTGGATTATAACTTTGAGAGTATGGATCATTTCTTGGACCTTGGTTGTAGGAATTTACCACATTAGCTTGCTCTTGCACAAATTCTGGATATGCAGCCCCAAGTGGACAAGATATGGTAGCATGGTCATGAGTTTTTGTTCTAATTTTGAAATCTGCACACTAGAAGCATCATTAGAACCACTAACAACACGCTTACCTCTTGTATCCGTATGTTGGGTCTCCATTGCCATCCCCTCAAAGAGTTCATATGTTTCTTCCGGAGTCTTGGTTTTATAAGAACCACCTGCAAAATTCATGACAATATTATGACTCGAAGGGGTTAGTCCTTTATAAAACATACGCATTTGAAGTTTCAAAGGAATCCCATGATGAGGACATTGATTGAGCAGCCCATTGAATCTCTCCCACGCTTCACAAAACGACTCATCATCTTGCTGTGCAAATAACAAGATCTTGTCCCTAAGCATGTCGGTTTTTTGTGTGGAAAAGTATTTATCTAAGAACTTCCTTTGAATGGCAGCCCATGTAGTGAGTGAACCAGGCTTCAAAGAATTCAACCAATATTTTGCCTTATCCTTCAAAGTGTATGGAAACACTCTCATTCGAAGTTGATCTTCCGTCACACCTGTCAAGGGAAAAGAACTCACAACATTAAAAATATCCTTTATATGAGTCAATGGATCTTCATTAGGTAAACCATAAAAGGAAGGTAACATGTTGAGATGAGAAGATTTAAGCTCATAGTTTCGAGCTACAGTGGGTAGTAAAATGCTTGAAGGGGATGTTGGAATTGTTGGGATATCAAGGTCTCCCATGAACTCATTGGCAGCCATCATTTCTTCTTCTTGGTCTGAACTTGCTTCTGAATTTGAAAGTGAAGAACCAGGAAGTTCAGTGTGGAGAGCAAGACTTGTAAATGTGGCTAGAGCTTGCTCTTTTTTAGATGACAACTCTCTTTCTAGACGATTCTGAATTTCAGAGATCACTCGATTGGGTTGCAACGATGGTCTTGCGTTCAAAGATCTGGAACGTAGAAATGAAGACCTCACTTGTTCAAGGAATGGCCTTTTAGACATAAACTATCTGAAACAGAAAATTAGATTAATTAGAAACACTAAAAAGAATAGGGTAACCTTGGGCACATAACCAGGGAAGAACTTTCGCACAGTCCCCGGCAACGGTGCCAAAATTTGTTGTTAATATTATGTTAACTCGCAATTGTACGGGGCAATTAGTAGTATAGCAAGACAAGTACAAGGTCGTACCCACGAAGACTGAGAAGTTAAAACTAGTTATGTACTTAGATTACTAAATTCAAGAAAGTAGGAGGTTATGTCTAAAATAGAATTTAAAGCAAGAGTGGTTGTGATTGTTGAACAAAAGAAGCAAAATGAAATTGCAAACAAAAACAATTAAACAAATGTAACAAAGAGTGGTTTTAAGAGATGGAAAACAGATTTGGAGACTAGGGCATTCGAATCACCATAACAATTCAATTATGGGTTATAAGGAGTCAAGTAACAAGTCTAATTCATATTCAAAGATTGATTCTAGCTAAAGTATGATTAGACCATGGTGTCTGGTTCTAACCTTGTGTTCCTAATTCCCTAATTTGATCATTTGTTGTCTAACCTAAAATTAAGCATTAGGAACCCATTAAGCATAAAAGAACATTTTAAACAACCAAGCATGTATCTAATCCCTGTTGTCGAATGTCCATACATACTCTTCCTATTCACAGTTCAATTCGAATTAAAGCATGGTGTCTACTCTTAATTCAAACCAAGATAGCTAACATACAAGTTCTAATGGTGATCAATCATTCAAACTAACATATTAACTGATAAGCATAATGAATAAGAACATGAATCATGAATCCAACTTGAAACTCCAAACTTGAAACTTATAAATCCAGAATATTCATGTTAGGTTACATCGAAGCCCTAGTTATGAAATTAGGTGCTCATAATGGAAAAGAAACTTAGATAGAAATGAGAAAACATAAGGAATGCAATAAGAGTAGAAAAACCCCTTTTCTGAAGTTCTTGTGGTGTCCAAGACTTCTTCAAGTGCTTCTCCACGTCTAATGCTTCTCCAAGAGCTTCCCCACGTCTAGAATGATGTATGACAGCTAGTGGGTGATTTGGGATGCGTTTGGGTGAGTGGTGATGGTTGAGACAGAGGAAATTCGTAGGTAAATGGAAGGGAGGTTTTCTGGAGCTGTTTTGGTGATTTTGGGCAGTTTAGAGTATTGGGTTGATTGCTGGAGTGTTTGGGGTTGTGAGAATGTATGAGGATGATTTCTGGATGTGTTGATGGAATGATGGAAGTGTGGAGGATGGCTGAAGTGAATTTTGTACCCTGAAGACTTCTCTATTTATAGGGCTAAGAGAGAGGAACATCATGATGAAATCCAACACCACCATTCCTCTTTTAATACAACCCATAACTCCCACTTTATCTTGTCTATGTTAGTGTGGTTGGAATCAATCCCATCCCATACTTCTTTTGCTGCACCTCAAGCTTTCTTCACATGGGTGTTCAAAGGTGTTCAATTGTGGCTGCCTTTTGCTGCCAACCCATGTGGGTTTTCTTTTGGTTGCTGGAAATAAAAGATTCTTCTGAACCAGTCTTGGTGTAGGAAGGCCTGAGGTTTCAATATGTATCCAATGGGGCTCAAATTTGGATATG
This sequence comes from Prunus kanzakura, assembly GCA_020521455.1. Classification (NCBI taxonomy): domain Eukaryota; kingdom Viridiplantae; phylum Streptophyta; class Magnoliopsida; order Rosales; family Rosaceae; genus Prunus; species Prunus kanzakura. The sequence goes on along the minus strand of BPUM01000803.1, from coordinate 409,332 downwards.
TCATAATATACACCCATTGGAACAACTTGTATGAAGAATGCATTCCCATCTGAGCAGTACAAGTGTACGTTTTAGGCCTTGCAAGTTGACTGCCGAAAATAGACTGGAATGTAAGGTGTGCATTTTGATGGGCCCACGGATTGGGCTTGGCTTCATCAATTGATACGTTTTAGCAGTCCATCTTGCAGTTCAGAATCTCTTCTTTCCAACCACATATAAATTGGGCCAATACAAGTTGGGAGGAGGAAGATAAGGCCGAAACAAATTGCTAACTTAGTCTGCTCGTTTTTGCACCATTTTGCATCTTTTCCTATCCAAAGCCACAATTGCTACCTAAGGCCCAATGAACTGAATGATAAACAGAAAAGGGATTAAAAGCACAAGTTTAACTCAATAACATAACCAAATCATAAGCTAGAGGGATACAAACTGATATACAATTATGAATTGATCAATTGGGCATAGAAAATAGTTACCAATCAATCATCCATATAGGAGGCAACGTGCAGCTTTTAATGGGAAACATGAATATGGCACGCCTCTCGAGCCATTAACTGGAGAAGAAGTGTTGCATATGGTTGAAGATATTAATTACATATGGGGCTCGAAAAAAGGGGGAGGTGGAGGTGAAAATGATGGTGACAGAGTTTGTTGGAAGAAGAAGTCAAAATTCTTTGATCTCGAGTATTGGAAATACCTTCCAGTGAGGCATGTCCTAGATGTTATGCACATCTTGAAGAATGTTTGTGATAGTATCATTGGTACATTGCTGGAGGTCCCTAGAAAAAATAAAGATGGGATTGCTGCTCGGTTAGATTTATTGAACATGAGGGTCAAAACTGATTTGCAACCCGAGTATGGAGAAAGACGTACTCGTTTGTCTCCAGAGCCTTGGAATTTGTCAAGAGCAGAGGAGAGAGCGGTTTGCAATTCTTTCTATGGTATGAAGGTCCCTGAAGGTTATTCTTCAAATATAAAAAATCTTGTATCTTTACAAGATTCAAGACTTCTTGGCCTTAAATCACATGATTGTCATACCTTAATGCAACAATTGCTCCCTGTGGCAATTCGTTCTGTTTTGGAGAAGCCTACAAGGTATGCAATAACTTGTTTGTGCTTCTTCTTCAATGCTATATGTGCAAAGACGGTTGATGTTTCCAAGCTAGATAAGTTGGAAGAAGATGTAGTAGTTACTTTGTGTTTGCTTGAAAAATACTTTCCACCTAGTAGTACATCTTGTCAGAGAAGTTCGTCTATGTGGGCCAGTATATTTTAGATGGATGTATCCGTTCGAAAGATATATGAAAGTTCTAAAGGGGTATGTTCAGAACCGTACTCATCCCGAAAGTTGCATTACTGAGCGTTATATAGCTGCAGAAGTTGTAGAATTTTGCACCGAACATTTATCTGATACTAGTACAATTCGAGTGCCATCAAGTCAGAAGATAGGAGTTTCAAAGCCATTATCAGGTTGCACAGTGAGCTTAGTTGATCGGGACCTGTTGAACCAAACACATCTATATGTCTTGGAGAATACGGAGGAAGTCCTACCTTATATCAAGTATGAGTTTTATTCTTTAAGTTTCCATTTTAAATTATTCCTTATGTTTATCTTATATGTTTGGGACCGTAATGTTTGTGCCTAATAAATCACGGCCATGAACTGACCGAAGGAGCCCCTTTTCCTCGACCCTGGCACTCGCTTGAAGGACTAAAATGCAGTGTTTTGCCAAGATGCTTGGCCTTCCTGAGAGCAAAAGAAAAATTGCTAAGGCATGACCATCTCGGCCTAGATAGTAGGCCGAGGCCGAGGCCGAACAAAATCACAGCCAGAGGTATTAAAGGTCAAATCATCACGTGATGGCAGGGTCCCATGCTTCATTTAATGAAGCAATGCCTCTGTTTATTGCAGCAAACCCACTGGCCACAAATAAGCATTTAATGCACGAGGGAAGGTGGGAAGTGATTGAAGTCAGGATTTGGCGACAGAAAACAGAGTGATTAGCCGCAGACATTCTCACAAGAATTCTTACAGCTTGAGAGATTGGGTGACTAACTATCAGAGCAATAAATGCGTCTCCACGGCCAGAAGCGCAGAACCCACGATCAGGGCGGCGGCCGAGATTCACCAGGACTTATGGGGTCACACCACCATGCTTCACGATCCCAAATGTCGATTGGACTACCCACTTGCGCTAATCAGGCTCTACTATGCAGATTTTCAGCCTCGATTACTCCTCCAGGAACTCTTCCTATAAATACAAGGCTCAAGACTACGTTCAAAGGGTTCAAACACCAAACCAAAGCCTCCCACGGAGCAACTTATATTTTCCTGTAATGCACTTTCAATATCTTTACTTGCTTTCCTAGGAGTAGTGTTAGACTGTAAGGAAAATCCATTCATCAATATATCATACGACCCTTGATTTTCTAGGCGCCGGAGCACCATCTTTGTTATTCGCTCATTCACCCCATATATCATACGACCGCCGCTCACTGAGCAGCGCGCTGGAGCACCGCCCTAAACCCACCATCAACACCACCACTAAACGGCCTTGTAGCTCAGGCCATGAACCTGACAGCCGAGATTAGTTCCTCTCTCGGCTACAATCGTTTGATCAGAAGACAAGTTCAAACAGGCGTACCACTTGACCACTTCCATTCACATCAACAATCTCGACGCACGGTAGACCGTGCTGGCACGCCCGCGCACAACCGCACCGCACCCAAAAGCAGGAAGCCGCGTGTCAACGCATATCCCCTCGGCCCGGAACTCCAGGCCGTGAGATTTGTGCGGTAGACACGTAATGCTTGAATTTTTCGTGTCATGTAGGGAACATATGATCCACATGAAGACCGCTTATCCAAAATTTAGAAAGAGAACAAAGTGGCTGTTGATCCAAGGGCCAAGGACAAATTTTCCAAATGGAAGTCTTCACAATCAAGCAAAGACCAATTCTCCCCAACCAAATTTACAGTTAGTCTGGCTAAACTATTCCACTAAAACAAAGGAAAAGGAATTTTCCGAACGCCTCCAACATTACGTGAACCATCAGAGAAACGAGACCAAAGCAAGACTTGTGCACACCATGGCCACACTACCAACGACTGCTGGAATCTTAGATATCAAGTTGAAGCAATGCTAAAAAAGGGGATGCTTTCGCAATATCGGGCCCAACCAGAAGATAAGCCGAAGGAGGAGCGCGGGACTAAACTAGTGACCAACAACATCGCCACTGAAGAGGGATTGTTGGAAATCAATGCTATCCATGGCCGACCTCAACCGCCAAAGGATCAGCTAGCTCGAGCCCGAACTGAGAAAAGACAAGCTGAAAAGATAAGACGCGTTTGTGGAATCGCTTCAGCACCACAATTGGCCCAATCATTGGAGAAGGTTGGGATCATCTCATTCACCCAACGAGACCTTGAAGGAATCCAATTTCCCCACAACGACGCATTGGTCATAACTCTTCAAATTGGGAACTTGAAAGTCAAGAGGGTTATGATCGACGATGGAAGTAGCGCATAGGTAATGTTTTTGAACACTTTTAAGAGAATGAAACAAGGCACAAGCAATAGGAGACGTGACACTACTCGTCATAGCTGCTGGAAAAACCCTTTAAGTGACTTTCGTGGTGGTAGACGCTCTGAGCGCTTACAATGTGATCATGGGGAGAGATTGGATCCATAGAATGGATGAGGAGGCATCAACCAGGTGCCAAGTCATGAGATGTTTAATTGACGATGGTGTTGGTACTATCGATATCAAAAGGGATCAACTCAAAGCCAAAAAGTGTTACAACATAGCGACCGACCTCAAAAATGCAGTCGGGGCGCAGCTACAACCGAACCAACAATTATAGCAATTAATAGAGGACCCACCAGCTGAGCAGGAAGACGATCCAAAGCCCCCCACAATTGCACCACTAAGAGAGGAAATATTGGATCCTTCTGATCCCAATAGAAAAGTATTGGTGGGCTCCCTCCTATCCAACTCCGAAAGGGAGCATCTCATCGAGTTCTTAAGGAATAATAAGGATCTGTTCGCATGGCCACATGTGGATATGTCTGGAATTGATCCTAGTGTCGCATGTCACCACCCACCACACCAGCAGAGGCAAAGGAGGTTCGTGCCAGAGAGAAATCAAATCATTAGCGACGAAGTGGATAGACTTCTGGAAGTTGGGTTCATCCGCGATGTGTGGTGCCCGACATGGATCTCTAATGTGGTGGTTGTGGCTAAGAAGAAAGGAAAATGGCGAGTTTGTGTCGATTACATCAATCTAAACAAAGCTTGCCTGAAAGACTATTACCCTCTGCCTAAAATTGATCAGATGGTGGACGCCATAGCCGGGTATGAACTTCTAACTTTTCTTGACGCTTACTCAGGGTACAACCAAATTCCAATGAACTTCTTGATGCTCACCGAGCTTGGCTTGTATTTTTATACGGTGATGCCATTTGGTTTGAAGAATGCAGGCTCAACGTATCAACAGTTGGTGAATCATATGTTCAAAGATCAAGTTGGAAAGATAATGGAAGTTTATATAGATGACATGGTTGTCAAAAGTGCGGTGAAAACCCAGCACATAAGTCATCTTCAGGAAACCTTCGATATGCTGAGGCGATATCGGATGAGGCTGAACCCAACCAAATGTGCTTTTGGTGTCTCATCAGGTCAATTTTTGGGACACAATTTGAATAGGCAGGGCATTGAGCCAAATCCAGAGAAGGTGGAGGCATTACGAGGCATGCCAAGCCCGAGGACTCCAAGAGAAGTACATGTGCTGACAGGGCGGATAGCGGCACTGAGCCGGTTCATCTTACGTCTGTCTGAAGAGGAAAAATGAGGTTTGGGGGCCAAAGTAGGTGGAAGCTTTTGATCAACTGAAACGATACTTGACAAGTCCCCCGATCCTAACTATACCGAAGCCTGGAGAGATGTTGTATATGTACCTTGCCGTAACCGAAGTGGCAATAAGCGTGGCATTGTTCTGAGAAGAGAACTTCTTCCAACAACCTATTTTCTATGTTAGCAAGAGCCTGATTGATGCTGAAAAGAGATACACTCCTGCAGAGAAACTTGTCTTGGCATTGGTAGTAGCCAAGAGGAAGCTTTGACAATATTTCGAAGCTCATACCATTACAGTGCTCACGAACTAGCCTATTAAAGCAATCTTGTCCAAGCCAATTTGCCGGGAAGAGTCACAAAATGGACGATCGAGTTAGGAGCATTTGACATCAGATACCAACCAAGGACATCTAAAAAAGGACAGTTAATTGCCGATTTTCTCGTTGAATGTTAACCCATAGAAGGAACACATGAGAAACAGAGCGGTACGGCAAAAGCAGGTTGTAATGAGGAAACACCGTGGGAGTTATATGCAGACATCTCATCCAATCGGGCAGGGGCCGGGGTTGGGATTGTCCTTTCTTCCCCAGAAGGAATAGAGCTTGAATACTCTATCAGACTGGATTTCCCCGCCACTACAAGAAAAATAGGCTAATGTGACAAAAACAATTCCTCACATTAGGCAAATTTTCCTCGCGGTTACGTTAAAGTGACCATATTCTGGCCTCACAAGGGTCGTCACATTAGGCCCCTCACCCGATGTCAAATGTGACGACTTTAACTCAGTGTCACATATAGTACACTGTGACGATGTATGAATTTGTCACTATTTACAATATGTGACTTCTCGTGTTTTGTTACATTGTTTCTTTTGTGACATTTAACAATAGGTCACCTAATTCATTTTTTGATGACTGGCAAGTGGTCACATGGTATCTATTATGACGACAGACAAGTTGTCACAACGTTCAATTTGTGATGCTTTATAAATTGTCACTTTGTTTAAAATATGACATATAACAAATCGTCATATTGTATAATTTGTTATGCCAAAAAAACTCATCACAATTGATAATACATGTGAATGATTTCATGACAATGATCATAATAAATGTAATACTCTGGATCAAGAATACAGAAGCTTCATATCATAGATGAATAATATCCAAAATAGCGTATCCAAGTTAATCATATATCCAAGGTTCTAAACATGCTTAATATCCAAAATAACATAATGTAAAATGTAAATCTCATCCTAGGTTGTTGCCGACGGCATCAAAGCTGCACGCAACATTGACATCAACTGTGCATTATCCAGCCCACCATTGTTGGATGCCTCCAAAGCTGCCACCAAATTAGCCCTTAAATTTGAATAATCTTCCTGCACACTTTGCATATTTGTGGCAAGCATCTGTACTGTATCTTGTAACTTGCTAAGCTCAGAATTAGAAGCTCCAGAAAAACCAGTAGTTGAGATATTGGCTTCCATTCAAGGAAACGCACCAAGACCACGAACTTTCCTACCTTTCACTCCAAGTACATCACCCATAATCTTGAACTCAGCCTCAATTGGAACTTCTATTGAATCAGCCTCAATATCCTCATCAGCCTCCTCAATCATCTTGGACCTCAGTTCATCTCGCATTTGTTTCATTTTTTCCTATAGACAAACCAACAAATTAAACTTGCATATGAAAAGCAGTATTACATAGTACATAGTGTTTTCTAAATATGTAAGAGGATCCACAATTTCAATCAATTTGGGTGCAATAATATTTACTAATATAAATCATTATTGACTTACATGTTTTTCTTGGGCATCCTCACTAATCCAATTATGCTCTTTGTCTTTATGTAGCCTTTCCCAATTTTCAATGAATGATAAAGGCTTTCCCTCCTATAAATCATAAATAAAAAAACTGATTAAAATCAATTGGAAAATATTTAAAGTAGCTTTGTAACTTTATATTACTTTAACTGCCTGTTGAGCATGCTAGACAAATGAGCATGCACCATCCCTGTGTTTTGTTTTGTTCTTTTTACGGTTATCAGAATTTTTCTTCGACTTCTCCTGTAATAAAAAATACATGAATTAACTATTACAATAACAAATACACTGTTACTCAAAAAAATAAAAAATAAAACAGTAAAACAATTATAGAATACATACCACAAAAGTGGGTTCAGTGTACATTTTATCACAAAGCCAATGCCAATGCTCCACAGGTTGCTTATTCCATAGACTATCTGGAGGCAAGGTGGCCCTTCCCCGTGCTGGAGTAGTGGCAACCTTCTTGTAGTGATCATGCAGCCTATTCTTAAAAACAATGTATGCTCTAGCCATCTTAGCTTCCACAAATTCACTAACCAACGATTGGGTCAGGTCCACATCAAATAATGCCTAACATACACACATACAAAATATTAGGATAGTGCTACAATGCGATAACAAAAGTCAAATTTGTACCAATATTAAACTAACCAGTAAATTGACAATTTGTTTCTTCTTATCGTCATTTGGGACTTTTTCCCACAGCTTATGGCATACGGGTGCATGAGTTCTAATGCTAGTTCCAATCTCATTCGTAAGCAATGTATGAACTACCTTGTTGATAGGGACCTTCAACTTCAGGTCAAAGGCAACAGTTAGTGGTTTCCCAACTGTTTGTGCCTAATAAATCTCGGCCGAGGAAACTGGCCGAAGACTAACCGAAGGAACTTTCTCTCGGCCCTAACACCTACCCTCGGCCGAAAGTTATGAGTCGTTGCTCGTTCGCTTTTGGAAACAAAAGTATATTGGCTCGACAAGGTCATCACGGCCTCGGTAATACTGGCCGAGGACAGACTCCTCAGATGTACGGTCAAAATAGGAGAGTCAAGTGACGTCGCCACATGGCATTGAGGTCCCACGCTTCATTTAATGAAGCAAATGCCTCTGATCACAGCAGAAAGCCCATGACCCACGTAGGAGCATTTAATGAGCCAAGAAAGAGGGGACGTGATTGGGGACGTGATTGAAGTTAGATATGGCGAGTAAAACAAGGATTAGGTGCGAAAATCCTATGATTTTGTAAGGCTAAGCCACCAACCATCAGACCAGGGCATTAAATGCTCCTCCAAGGCCCGAGATGCAGAGCCCACCACCAGGGTGGCGGTCGGGGTTTGTGGGTGTCACACCACCATGCTTCACATTCCCAAATGCCGACTCAACTGCCCACTAGCTCTGATCAACCTCACCATGCAGATTTTCAGCTTCATTGTCTCCTCAAAACCTTCCCTACAAATAACAAGCTCCAACTACATTTGAAGGGTTCAACACCAAACACAAGCCTCCCATGGAGCAGATTATATTTTCCTGTCATTTACTTCTTGTCATTTATCTTCTTGTAATGCATTTCCAATACTTTTACTTGCTTTCTTAGGAGTAATGGCAGTTGGTAGGAAAATCCATTCATCAATATATCATACGACTGTCGCCATCTAGCGACACGCCGGAGCACCACCCCAAAACCACCATCAGCACCACCATTAACGGCCTTGTAGCTCAGGCCGTGAACCTAACGGCAGAGATCAGTTCCTCTCTCGGCCACAATCGCTTTGATTAGAAGTCAGATTTAAACAGGCGCAACTCATCTAATCACTCAACCAGCTTACCAACTCAAACGCACGGTAAACCGTGTTGGCACGCCTGCGCACAAACCACACGGTGCCAGAAGAAGGACGACCTGTGTTGACGCATATCCCCTTGGCTCGGATCACCAGGCTGCGAGTATTCGCGAAGCCAACACTTTTTGGCACACCCGGTGGGATCTCTTGTAATATTAGGATCCTTATGGTGGAAACTAGGTCACAAGCAAAGCTCAAGAACAAGAGAACCGAGATGACTTCGGAAATTCCAGAGTCAACCTCGCCAATGTCGACCGAGACCGAACAAACGGCAAGCGTCTTGGTCAGCATTTTGATAGTGACGGCCCGTACGGCCGAAGCCATGCAAGAGCACTCACAGATGGGAGAGTTGATGGCTAGGCAGACCTACAGGATAGAGACCTCCTTTATGGCCGCGATGGATAGAATTTCATCAGACTTGTGAACCCTCTTCCAAGAAAGGGCACCGATTGCTTCACCTTTGACTCCCCCTAGAGCCGGATAGAGAAGCTAGGAGTGCGATAGGGCCAAGCCTTATGGTGAAGGCAGCAGCCTCGGCGTTGCTAGCTGCACACCGACGTCAAGCTGTGGTCAGCATTCTCAGCTGCCGATGAATAGTTGGGGGCAGTCCCAGTCAGCTGTGGTGTTAGGACAGAGTAGCCCCACGCACTCCACGCATGGCCACAACCAAGGTATAATAAGCCGTACCCACCAGAGATCGACCGAACTCTCCTTCCTTGAAACTACCGACTGCCAGAATTCATGTTGTTCTCCGGGGACGGACATACCTCCTCCATCGAGCACATAGGCCGTTTTACGGCCCAATGTGGAGAGGCTGACTCGGACGCCTAGAAACTCCGATTGTTCGTTCATTCCCTAACCGGCGCGGCGTTTTCTTGGTTTATAAACCTTCTACCGAATTCGGTAAGGGACTGGGCTGACATGGAAAGGATCTTTCATGAACACTTTTACCAGGCTAATCAAGAGATAACTGTAGCCGAGCTGGCATGGATGAGTCAGGCCTCAGACGAGACACCCCATGATTACTTGCAGCGGTTTAAGACGTGCAGGAATTGGTGCTGAACGAACCTACCAGAAAGGGAGTTCGTCAAAATGGCCGAAGAAGGGCTAGAATTCGAGTATCGGAAAAAGTTCCAGGGGATCGAATTTCGGGACATGCATGACCTGATCAACAAGGTGGACAGATACGCATCCTTACTGAAGGAGGAAATGCATAAGAAAACGGTCTCAAAAGGGACGTATTACAAGAACCCCATCGTCAGCTACAACGAGGCAGACGGCCCAGTCGAAGTCAGCATAGACAAACCATTCATCTGCAAGGAGCTTGTCAAGGCCGACAATAGCCGAACCAAGATTCCCAACGCCAAGGCTATCTTCGATCTATTATTGACAGAAAAGAAGGTTAAATTATCTTTCGGTAATAAAATTCCAAAGGCCGAGGAGCTCAAAGGGAAGACGTTCTGCAAATACCACAGCTCTTGGTCTCATGGCACTAACAACTGTATCGTCCTACGGGATGTTATTCAGAAGCTGATATACGAGAAGAAACTCCAGTTCTCAGAGAAGGCCGCCATGAAGGTTGACGCCGAGCCGTTCCCTCCGCCGGTCATCAACATGGTGAACGCCCAGTTTCGGGCCGAATATAGGGAAGTTCATCGGCCTATCAACGCCACAGTCGGAAGCTCGACCTCAACATTAAAACCGACGAGGGAAAAGGGAACGTTGCCCGAACCAAAGTTGGTGAACTGCGACCGATGCAAGAGTGAGATCGGTCAATCCAGGCCGCAAGAGAATAAGAGGAAGGCCGCAGAGCCCTCTCGATCGGCCGCAAGGAAGTTCGCCGACCAGCACGATCACCGATCGGTCAGTAGGGCCTTATTCGATCGATTAGGGGCACGTGCTCCCAATACCTTGTACGGCCAAGAAGACAAGGCCACTCCGAGGCGAATCAAGACTTTCAGACCTCAGGCCGTACAGGATGATCGCTGGTACCACGCACGGCCTGGGGGCAGGACCGAGCAGTTGACAAAGACCCAACTAAGAAGGATGCAAAGGCAGGCTCAGCAGTCTAGAACACAGTCAGCTCAGGTCGAGGGCCCTAAACGCCTGAAGAAGACGACGACTGCCACTGACCTATACGGCATGGTCCCAGAAAACCCAAAAATCTGACTCCTCATCACCAAAGAATCTGACTCGGCCATTAAGGCCATATACCAAGCAAGCTGGGAGGCTAGAGCGAAAGGGATGTCGGGCTACCAACCTAACTTGGAAGGACTGGAGGCCAATATTTTACCATAATCTCAGTCGACTCTATCTTCGGCCTGACGGTAGAGGAAAAGGTTCGGGTCAGCCGATTGGACGAATACCTAACGTCTAGAGACGCGTTAACTAAGGCGAGACGCGTTAACTAAGGCTAGACGAGTCCTCAAGGGGAAGTCTAGGGTTTCAGCCTTCTCTACAGCTAAAACTTCCACGAGCAACACCCCCGAGACCGCAAGTCCTGCGAACGACGGCCTCGATGATCGCTTCCTTGGAAATAAGGCTGGAGACGACCTTGCGTTAGGGGTCTCCGATGAGGAATACGACGGGATTCTCGAGATGGTCAAGGAAAGAGCCCTCACCAAGGACGGCCGTGTGGCCGGAGAGGGAGCTGATAAAGGAAACCTGCACGGGCTGAAAGAAATAAACATAAACATGGTGTTGGTTTTACCTGCCGAGTTCACGGCCCCAGGGGGACAGAGCACCGGCCTAGATAATGACGTGGTCGAGGAGCAGCTCGACCAGAGACCAAAGACAAAGGAGGAGTTGTTGGCTGTAGCCTTTAACGAGGTGATACCCAGAGGCGAGCCAAACAAATACCGACACCTAAAGCTGTTATACATCTTGGCTCATGTGGAGGGGATACCCGTGTCTAAGGTCTTTGTTGATTGTGGAGCCATGGTCAATATTCTCCCTTATTCTCTAATGAGGAAGTTAGACAAATCAAAAGAAGACCTCATCCCCAGTGACGTGGTCATGAGCAGCTTTGTCGGTCAAACATAAAAAACCATTACGGTATTACCGTTGAAAATTACTGTGACCGATCAGAAGAGAGTCGCGGCCTTCTACGTGGTCGAGTCTAGTGTAGACTATAACATTTTGCTTGGCTGCGATTGGATTCATCAATCCGGGTGCATACCGTCTTCCCTTTTTGAGCTATTGTTCTTCTGGGTTGTCCTCACTGGCCACGACGCAAGCGGCCAATCAACCAAGACGAAGGATCAGAAAGTCCTGGAGAGGTACCGAGAATGTTCGACAGGATTCGGCGCATGAAGTATTGATCAACCTCTAGCCTCTAAATGACAGACAAAGCCACCAAGGAAGAAGGAGCAACGGCCGTGACCGACTTGCTAGAAAGACTGCTGGAGCATTGGGCGAAAGAATCCTCTCAGCCAAACTCACCAATCAACTTGATCGAGTTCCTCCACGAATCAGACGACGAGGACGTCTTGACCATCGACGACTTGGAAACGGTGCCTGCCGAAATGGAGGATGACTACCCTGAGGTTCAGGATCCCTTATTAGAAATAAACATAGGGACAGAGGCCGAACCACGGCCTCTTTTTGTAAGTCAACTTTTAAATCCGGAGTTAAAGGCCGAGATTATTGGCCTGCTCCATGAATATAAAGACTGCTTTGCTTGGGATTATCATGAAATGCCTGGATTACCGAGAAGTTTGGTCAAGCATGAGTTAAAAATTAAGGAAGGTTTTAAACCGTTCCAACAGCCGCCGAGGCGATTCTCAACCGACGTACAGTTAAAAGTCAAGGATGAAATTGAACGGCTCCTTAAAGCCGGTTTCATCCGTATGGCTCGGTATGTCGAGTGGTTGGCTAACATCGTGCCAGTTTTGAAAAAGACTGGGGCTTTGGGGGTTTGCACCGATTACAGAAATCTGAACCTCGCAACTCCCAAAGACGAATACCCCATGCCTATGTCCGATCTTTTGGTTGATGGGGCCGTGAAGCACGAGCTCCTTTCCTTTATGGACGGCCATGCTGGCTACAACCAGATCTTTATTGCTGAGGATGACGTCCACAAGACGGTGTTCAGATGTCCAGGGGCTATCGGAACCTACGAGTGGGTAGTCATGCCGTTCGGCCTAAAGAACGCCGGTGCAACATACCAATCGGCTATGAACCTCATTTTTCATGATCTTATTGGTCGAACCGTCGAAGTCTATATCGACGACGTGGTCATCAAGTCTCTATCCAAGGCTGACCACGTGGGACATCTTCGTCAGGCATTTGACCGGATGCGAGTGCACGGCCTTAAGATGAACCCCAAGAAGTACGCCTTCGGTGTCACGGCCGGGAACTTCCTCGATTTTTTTGTCCGTCAACGAGGGATCGAGGTGGATAAAAACAAGGCCAAGGCTATTGTGGCTGCACCTCCACCAAAAACTAAAAAGGAGCTTGTTTGTGCCTAATAAATCATGGTCATAAACCGACCGAAGGGGCTTCCTCTCGGCCCTAGCACCTATTCTTGAGCTGGAGCGTGGCGTTTCGTCAGGTGTTTTGCCTTACTAAAAACAAAGGAGAAGCGGCGAAGGCATAATCATCTCGGCCTCGACCGCGGCATTGAGGGCCGAGGCCGAAGGATGAAAGAGACACGGCCGAAGATATTAGAGTCAAATCGCCATGTGGCAGCAGGGTCCCACACTTCATTTAATGAAGTAACGCCTTTGACTAGCAAACCCACTAGCCGCAAAAGGGCATTTAATGCACGAGGGAAGAAGGGAAGTGACTAAAGTCAGGATTTGGTGATAAAAATCATAGTGGTTAGGCGCAAACATTCTTACAAATATTCTTACAACTAAAGGTCAGATCACCAACCACCAGACCAGGGAATTAAATGCGTCCCCACGGCCAGAAGCACAGAACCCACGATCAGGGCGGCGACCGAGATTTACCAGGATTTATGGGGTCACACCACCATGCTTCATGATCCCAAATGTCGATTGGACTATCCACTTGCTTTGATCAGGCTCCACCAGGCAGATTTTCAGCCTCGATTACTCCTCCAAGAGCTCTTCCTATAAATACTAAGCTCAAGCTACATTCAAAGGGTTCAAACACCAAACCAAAAGCCTCCCACGGAGGAAATTATATTTTCCTGTAATGCACTTTCAATACTTTTACTTGCTTTCCTAGGAGTAGTGTTAGATTGTAAGGAAAATCCATTCATCAATATATCATACGACCCTTGATTTTCAAGGCGCCGGAGCACCATCTCTGTTACTCTCTCATTCACCCCATATATCACACGACCGTTGCTCTCTGAGCAACGCACCGAAGCACCGCCCAAAACCCACCATCAACACCACCACTAAACGGCCTTGTAGCTCAGGCCGTGAACCTGACGGCCGAGATCAGTTCCTCTCTCGGCCACAATCGTTTGATTAGGAGTCGAACTCAAAACAGGCGCACCACTTAACCATCTTATCCAAACCACATCATGTTTGTGCCTAGTAGAACACGGCCATAAACTGACCGAAGGAACCCCTTTTTCTCGGCCCTAGTGCTTGCTCGAGAAACTAAAACGCGGCGTTTCGCCAAGATGTTTGGCTTTCCTGGAGACAAGAAAAGAGTTACTAAGGCATGATCTTCTCGGCCTCGATTATAGGCCGAGGACGAGGCCGAACAAAATCACAGCCAAAGATATTAAAAGTCAGATCATCAAGTGGCAGCAGGGTCCCACGCTTCATTTAATGAAGTAGTGCCTCTGTTTATTGCAGCAAACCCACTGGCCACGAGTAAGCATTTAATGCACGAGAGAAGGTGGGAAGTGACTGAAGTCAGGGTTTGGCGACAGGAAACAGAGTGATTAGACGCAGACATTCTCACAATAATTATTGCAGCTTGAGAGATTAGGTGACCAGCTATCAGAGCAATAAATGCGTCCCCACGGCCAGAAGCGCATAACCCACGATCAGGGCGGCGGCCGAGATTCACCAGGATTTATGGGGTCACACCACCATACTTCATAATCCCAAATGTCGATTGGACTACCCACTTGCTCTAATTAGGCTCCACCACGTAGATTTTTAGCCTCGATTACTCCTCCAAGAACTCTTCCTATAAATACAAGACTCAAGCTACATTCAAAGGGTTCAAACAACAAACAAAAGCCTCCCACGGAGCAACTTATATTTTCCTGTAATGCACTTTCAATATTTTACTTGCTTTCCTAGGAGTAGTGTTAGTTTGTAAGGAAAATCCGTTCATCAATATATCATACGACCCTTGATTTTCAAGGCGCCGGAGCACCATCCCTTTTGTTCGCTCATTCACCCCATATATCATACGACCGTCGCTCACTGAGCAATGCGCCGGAGCATCGCCCAAAACCCACCACCAACACCACCACTAAACGTCCTTGTAGCTCAGGCCGTGAACCTAACGGCCGAGATCAGTTCCTCTCTCTGCCACAATCGTTTGATCAGAAGTCAAGTCCAAACAGGTGCACCACTTAACCATTTCCATCCAAACCAACATCTCGACGCACGGTAGATCGTGCTGGCACGCTCGCGCACAACCGCACCGCATCCAAAAGTAGGAAGCCACGTGTTAACGCACATCCCCTCGGCCCGGAACTCCAGGCCATGAGATTTACGCAGCCAACACTTTTGGAATGCCCAGTGGGACATTTGTCAAAAAAAACTTATGGTGGAAACTAGGGCACAGGCAAAGCTCAAAAACCAAACAGTCGAAATGACTTCTGAGATTCCTGAGTCCACTTCACCAATCACTATCACCGAGACCGAACAAACGGTCAGAACCTCGGCCAGCGTCCCGGTAACGACGGATCGCACGGCCGAGTCCATGCAAGAACAGGCAGTGGTGGAGGATCTGATGTCCAAGCAGGCTTACAGGATAGAGACGTCCTTTATGGCCGAAATGGACAGATTCTCCTCAGAACTGCGAACGCTTTTTCAGGAGAGAATGCCGGTAAACTCGCCCGCAACACCTCCTAGAGCTGGATAGAGGAGGCAAGAGCGCGAAAGAATCGAGCCTTACGGTGAAGGCAGCAGCCTCAGCACCTCTGGCCGCACCCAAGCCTCAGCATTCTCTGCCGCTGACAAATAGCTGGGGGCAGTCCACGCTCTGGCAGTATCACTAGGGCTGGGCAACCTCGCGCATCCCACGATCCAGCCACTCGGCCCAGTTCACACTGCGGCCGTCCAGACCCATCCTGGCCCGAGCAACACGACCGCTGTTTTATCACAGTAGTACGGTCAGAGCAATCCGACCGTTTCGCCACCATTGCAGGCGTCGTTGTTCCCGCCAAGCTCTCAGCTTCATTACAGTTCGGCCGTTCCAACAGCAACGCACACACACCTTGGCTACACCCATGGCGCTCATCTGGCGCCAAGCAGCTCGGTCCTACCAGCCGAGCCCCCTGTTCAGGCAGGGCCCCAGATAAAACCACAGAACGATGTGTAACATGTCCCGCGGCCGTGTGCGGCCCATCAAGAAGCGCCACCTCAAGGGTTCCGATTCGAAGACGTCCGGCGATTGATCGAAGACAGCCTGTCCCAGAAGCGCCAAGATATACAAGGCCATACCCGCCAGAAATCGACCGAACCCCTCTTCCTCGGAACTATCGACTGGCAGAATTCATACTATTCTCCGGGGATGGGCAGACTTCTTCCATTGAACACATAGGCCGTTTCACGGCCCAGTGTGGAGCGGTTGATTCGGACGCCCAAAAGCTCTGTTTATTTGTTCACTCTCTGACCGGCACGGCGTTCTCATGGTTCATAAACCTTCCTTCGAATTTAATAAGGGATTGGTCTGATATGGAAAGGATATTCCATGAACATTTTTATCAGACCAACCGAGAAATAACAGTCGCCGAGCTAGCGACGATGAGCCAGGCGCCAGATGAATCACCTTGCGACTACCTACAGCGGTTCAAAACATATAGGAACTGGTGCCGAACAAACCTACCAGAGAGGGAATTTGTCAAGATGGCCGAAGAAGGGTTGGAATTCGAGTACCGGAAGAAGGTGGACAATATGCATCCTTGTTAAAGGAAGAGATGCAGAAGAAGATGGCTTCAAAAGGGACTTACTACAGAAATCCCATTGTCAGCTATGCCGAAGCAGACGGCCCCACGGAGGCCGAGAGCAATGAAGTAGAGATGAGTTCGGCCGAAGTCAGCATAGACAAACCCTTCGTCTGCAAAGGACTGGTTAAAGCCAACAATAGCTGTACAAAGGCCTATACTTTTGACTTAACGAGGGCCGAGGCTATCTTTGACCTGCTACTGGCCGAGAAAAAACTCAAATTGTCTTTCGGCCATAAAATTCTGAAACCCGACGAGCTCAAGGGAAAGACATTTTACAAATACCACAGTTCTTGGTCTCACAACACCAACAACTGCGTAGTCTTGCCCAACTCCGAGCAGAATATAGGGAAATTCGTCGGCCGGCGAAGGGAAAGGAGCCATTGGCCGAATTAGAGCCGTTGCTTTGCGAGCGATGCAAGTATGAGATCGGTCAGCCCAGGCCGCAGGAGAACAAGAGGAAGGCCGCCGAGCCATCCCAACCAACCATGAAGAAATTTAGCGGTCAGTACGACCGTCGGCCTGCCAGCAGGGCGGTTTTCGACCGACTGGGGGCACAAACCCCCGGTAACTCGATGGGCCCCAAGGACGAGGCCGCCCCTAGGCCAGTAAAAACTTTCAAACCACCGGTCATACGGGATGACCGTTGGTACCATGCGCGACCTGGGGGCAGGGCCGAACCGCTGACAAAAACCCAGTTGAGGAGAATGCAGAGACAAGTTCAGCAGGCCAGAATACAAACAACCGAGGCCGAAGGTTCCAAGCGCCAAAAGAAAATGGCGGCTGCAGACGGGCCACCATCCACTCCAATTGTCCCCTCGGCGGCAAAAGCGGCCAGCACCAAGCCTCCAAGGACGTGGCGCCCTAGGCAGGACGAGAGTCCCCATGGAACGACGACCATTTCGGTTCAGCCGAAGGTCGCGGTCCTGGAAAGAACAAACAAGGGTATCATCGACATCTACCGCGGAAGGGACCCCGCTTTTTCGGCCAACGGTCTGTCCTTTCTCATGGAATTCCATAAAGACCATTCGGCCACAGACCTATACGGCATGACCCCTGAGAACCGTGAAATCGTGGCGTTGGCCCTCAAAAACACAAAGGCGGAGGGGCTCCTCATTACCAGCAGATCCGACTCGGCCATTAAGGCCGTATACTAGGCAAACAGGGAAGCTAGAGCGAGAGGGATGCCAGGTTATCAGCCCGACCTCGGAGGATCGGAGGCTAAAGTCCCCTTCAGCAAGGGCGATTTAGAATATCTTCGCCAATATTTTACTGTGACCCCGGCGGATACTATCTTTGGCCTGACATCCGAGGAAAAGGCCCGGGTAAGCCGTTTAGATGACTATTTAGCGGCTAGGGACACATTGGCAAAGGCTAGACGGGCCCTCAAGGAGGAGGTCGAGGCCTCGTACCCCCTTGATATCAAAGCATCCACATGCGATACCCCGGGGACCGCAAGGCCTATGATCGAGGGCCTCGGTGATCCCTTCTTTGGGCATGAGGCCGAAGACGACCCCACTTTAGGAATCTCCGACGAAGAATATGAGAGGGTCCTCGGGATGGTCGAGGAAAAGGTCCTCACCAAAGACGGCTGCGTGGCCGAAGAGGAAGCTGGTAGGGGAAACCCGCAGGAGCCGAAGGAGGTCGGCATAAACATGGTCCTGGTACTGCCATCCGAGTTTTCAGCCCCGGGAGGGCAGACCAACGGCCTGGATGATGAAGTGGCCGAGGAACAGCTTGATCGGAGGCCAAAAACAAAGGAAGAGTTGTTGGCCGTGGCGTTTAATGAGGTAATAGCTAGAGACGAGCCGAATAAATACCGACACCTCAAGCCGTTATACATCTCGGCTCATATAGAGGGTGTGCCCGTGTCAAAGGTTTTCGTCGACTGTGGGGCAACGGTCAACATCCTTCCTTATTCCCTAATGAGGAAGCTGGACAAGTCAAAGGAGGACCTCATCCCCAGCGACGTGGTCATGAGCAGCTTCGTCGGCGATAAATCTAAGACCATCGGCGTGTTGCCCTTGAAGATTACCGTGGCCGACCAAACAAGAGTCGCGGCCTTCTACGTAGTCGAATCCAGTGTGGACTATAATATATTGCTTGGCCGTGATTGGATCCACCAATTCGGGAGCATATCATCTTCCCTCTTCCAACTGTTATTCTTTTGGGATGGCCAGAAGGTGTCTATACACCCGGCCGACGAAAAACCTTTCGAGGCCAACGCCGTACAAGCACGGAGTTAGGCGCTGAGAATGTCCGACAGGATTCGGCGCGCGAAGTGTTGATCGACCTCACCAGCCTTTAGATGACAGACAAGGCCACTAGAGAAGAAGGAGCAGTGGCCGTGACTGACTTGCTAGAGAGACTGCTGGAACATTGGGCGGAGGAATCCTTACGACCAAACTCACCAATCAACCTAATCGAATTCCTCCACGAATCAGATGAGACGGGCGCTTTGACTTTTGATGACCTAGAAACGGCGCCCGCCGAGATGGAGGATGACTATCCTGAAGTCCAGGACCCTTTATTAGAAATAAATGTAGGTTCGGAGGCCGAACCACGGCCTCTTTTTGTAAGTCAGCTTTTGGACCTTGAATTGGCGGCCGAGGTTATCGGCCTGCTCCATGAATATAAAGATTGTTTTGCTTGGGATTATCATGAGATGCCTGGATTGCCAAGAAGTTTGGTCGAGCACGAATTAAAAATCAAGGAGGGGTTCAGGCCTTTCCAACAGCCGCCGAGGCGGTTCTCGACTGAAGTACAGCTTAAAGTCAAGGAGGAAATTGAACGGATTCTTAAAGCCGACTTCATCCGAACGGCCCGGTACGTTGAGTGGTTGGCTAACATCGTGCTAGTTTTAAAGAGGACTGGGGCTTTGAGGGTCTGCATCGATTACAGAAATCTGAATCTCGCAACCCCCAAGGACGAGTACCCCATGCCTATGTCAGACCTCTTGGTAGACGGCGCCGCAAAGCACGAGCTCCTGTCTTTCATGGACGGCCATGCTGGTTACAACCAAATTTTCATAGCCGAGGAAGATGTCCACAAAACAGCGTTCCGTTGCCCAGGCGCAATCGGAACCTATGATTGGGTGGTCATGCCATTCGGCCTAAAAAATGCCGATGCAACATATCAACCTTATTTTTCATGACCTTATCGGCCGGACCGTTGAAGTTTACATCGACGACGTGGTCGTGAAATCCCCATCCAGAGCCAACCACATTGGCCATTATGGCGGCCCCTCCGCCAGTCCTTCCTCGGCAAGGTCAACTTTTTAAGGCGGTTCATATCCAATTTGGCAGGGAAAATCCGGCCGTTCACTCTGCTCAAACTAAAAGACACGGAACGGTTCGTATGGGGAGCAGAACATCAAGCGGCCATCGACGACATCAAGAAATATTTGTCTCAACCACTGGTCCTTATGCCGCCGAAAAGAGGGAAACCTTTGAGGCTTTACATTTCAGCTTCAGAGGGCTCTATCGGCTGCCTGCTGGCTCAAAACAACGAATTTGAACGAGAGCAAGCGGTGCACTACCTGAGCCGCACCCTTAACGTTGCCGAGCTAAACTATTCGCCGATTGAGAAATTGTGCTTGGCACTTTATTTCACGGCCACTAAGTTGCGCCACTACATGCTTCCTCATACGCGGCCACTCATCAAGTATATGCTCACTCAGCCAATCATACGCGGCCGAATTTAGAAGTGGACGATGGCCTTGTCTGAATTCACCTTCCAATATGTGGCTCAGAGGTTGGTCAAAGGTCAGGCATTGGCCGATTTCCTTGCTCATCACCCGGCCTAGGGGCAAGAAGAGGAGTTGTAGGTTGAGAAGAACTACTAGACCATGTACTTCGACGGCTCCAGTACAGAGGCTAGGTCCGGAGCCGGAGTCGTGATCGAGTCCCCTCAAGGACAAAGGTGGCAATTTGCGTTCCAGTTTGATTTCAAATGCACCAATAATCAGGCCGAATATGAAGCACTCATCATCGGCCTCGAAATTCTGAAAGAAATGAAGGCGACCCGTGTCTTGGTCTACGACGATTCTCAGCTGATAATTAACCAACTGACCGGGGAATACCAGTGCACAAGCGAGAATTTAACTATGTATTACGTAACGGCCCTCAATACGGCCGACGAATTCTCCAAGATTTCCTTTGTTCACGTACCGCGCACCGAAAACCATGAGGCCAATGAGATGGCCCAGGTAGCGTCAGGCATGAACATCCCGGACAACGACCACGATCGCGTAATAAGGATCGAGAGGCGTACCCTCCCAGCTTTGGCCGAACATGGAATGGCAACGCAAGTGTCTTCGGCCGAGATTACCGACGAGGTCAACACGGCCGAAGCCGACTGGCGCTACTCCATAGTGAAGTATTTGCGTGACCCCTCCGGCAGCCATGAGAGGACTACACGTTTACGGGCTCGGTGTTATTTGATTTATCAGAACGAGCTGTATTGAAAGGGATCAGATGGCTTACTGCTCCTATGCCCCAGCGCCGAAGACATCAAGGTCATCATGACCGAATCTCACGAAGGGATTTGCGGCGCTCACCAGTCTGGTGTGAAGATGAGATGGCTGGTTCGGAGGCACGGCTATTATTGGCCGACCATTTTAAAAGACTGCATAGAATATGCGAGGGGAAGTATCAAGTGTCAAATCTACGGCCCCATACAAAGGGTACTGGCCGAAGCCCTCCACCCGGTTACTAAACCTTGGCCGTTCAGAGGGTGGGCCGTGGATATCATCGGCAAAGTCCATCCGGCCGTGTCTAACCAACATGCATGGATTTTGGTGGCAACCGACTATTTTACTAAATGGGTCGAGGCAGAGTCCTATCGGTCAATTTCTAGCGCGCAGGTGGTCAAATTCTTTGAGAATCACATCGTCCACAGGTTTGGTATCCCAGAAACTATCACGGCCGATAACGGCCCAGTCTTCGCATCGGCCGAGACCCGGGAGTACGCTGAAAGGATGGGGATCAAATTGGTCCACTCAACACCTTACTACCCCCAATCTAACGGACAGGCCGAGGCAAGTAACAAGGTAATCAAGGGCATCCTTGAGAAAATGATCGAGGAAAAACCTAGGGCTTACTCCCCGAAGCCCTTTGGACTTACCGAATCTCAAAGCGATCGGCCACGGGCACATCTCCTTACGCTTTAACCTACGGTCACGACGCCATCGTTCCAATGGAGTTAAAGGTTCGGTCTCTCTGTCTGGCCAAACAGCCTGGACAAGAAAGGAGGGATTATGCGCAAGCCATGGCTCAGGAGTTGGAAGATTTGGAGCAGTCCAGACTCGATGCTTATAACCTAATGCAGGCACAGAAGCAAATTGCGGCGAGGGCCTACAACAGAAAGGTCAAGCAAAAAACTTTTGCCGAGGGCGACTTAGTATGGCGAGCCGTGCTTCCTGTCGGGATGAAGGACCCTCGGTTTGGCAAGTTCTCACCTAACTGGGAGGGGCCGTTTATTATCGAACAGATCTTAGGCCGAGGTGCATTCTAGTTAGAGGATAGGGAGGGATGAAGTAAACAAATGAAGTAAACAAATGTTTGTGCCTGATAAATCACGGCCATGAATTGGCCGGGGAAACTTCTCTTCTCGGCCTCAAGCTGAAACGCAGCGTTTTGTCAAGGTGTTTAGCTTCCCAGAGAAACAAGAAAAATCACCAAGGCATGGTTCTCTCGGCCAAGGTTACAGGCCGAGGCCGAGACCGAGCAAGGTCACGGCCAAGGGCATTAAAGTCAGATCATCACGTGACAGCAGGGTCCCACGCTCCATTTAATGAAGCAAGGTCTCTGTTTATTGCAGCAAACCCACTGGCCAAGAATGAGCATTTAATGCACGAGGGAAGGTGGGAAGTGATTGGAGTCAGGATTTGGTGACAGCGATCAGAGTGATTAGACGCCAAAATTCTCACAAAGCTCTTTGCAGCTTGAGAGATTAGGTAATTGGCTATCAGAGCAATAAATGCGTCTCCACGGCCAGAAGCGCAGAACCCACGATCAGGGCGGCGGCCGAGATTCACCGGGATTCATGGAGTCACACCACCATACTTCACGATCCCAAATGTCGATTAGACTACCCACTTGGCGTAATCAGGCTCCACCATGCAGATTTTCAGCCTCGATTACCCCTCCAGGAGCTCTGCCTATAAATACAAGACTCAGGACTACTTTCAAAGGGTTCAAACACCAAACAAAAGCCTCCCACGGAGCAACTTATATTTTCCTGTAATGCACTTTCAATATCTTTACTTGCTTTCCTAGGAGTAGTGTTAGTTTGTAAGGAAAATCCATTCATCAATATATCAAACGACCCTTGATTTTCAAGGCGCCGGAGCACCACCCTTGTTGTTCGCTCATTCACCCCATATATCATACGACCGTCGCTCATCGAGCAGCGCGCCGGAGCACCACCCTAAAACCCACCCATATATCATACGACCGTCACATCCTAGATCTACGTACGGCAGCTTCATAGTCTTCTTGCTGGGCAGTCGAACCTATTTTTCTCCCAAGGCCATGTCCCCGCCATTCCTGCCGACGATTAGTCTCGGCCAGAAACCTCAGCCAGCCTAAAAAAGCCGGCCGTGGGAAGAAAAAGGGTGCACGCCGCATGAAGGAGGCTAAGAGGAAGGGCCGTCACTTCAATCACGGCCGGGGCCGCCATCCAGGCCAAGAGGAGCGGCCACCACCCCGGACGTGGTAAGCAGTCGCCATCCTGGTAGTGGCGATGGCCATCCTTTAGGCCGTGGTAGCAATTGTCACTCTGGACATGGTAAGCAGTCGTTATCCTGGCCATGGTGGGAACCATCACCCCAACTTTGGTAAGGGCCGTCACTTCGGCCACGGGCGTCACCAAGGTACTCAGCCCATTGGACTCGGCCATGGTGGGATCATCGTACCAGGCCCTCCCGTCCTCATCAAATTGACAAGTCATCTGAAAAAGGCCAAACTATTGAGACGGAGGACTCAGTAGATATGGCTCTCTGGTTCTGGAAGGATTGCAAGGAGGGCCATTAAAGCAGGTTGAAATGTGGAAGGACGAAGCCCAGAAATCAAAGGAGGGCGCCAAAATATCCAAAGGAAGGGAAAAGACTGTTGGGTGATGGAAGGGTCTCAAACCTTTGGAGGTTGAGGAAGTTGGAAAAATCCAATATGAGCTTTCAAAAAAGCATTAAACTCAGAAAGATCTGGGGGTGTGAAGAAAATGCGAAGGAGTAGGGTTTTTATACTCATACTGGGAATCAAGGTGGCATGGTTCTCGTGAAACGAAACGGCCAGACAGCACATCTAGAGCACGCGAAATTATGACAGAAACCTGGAGGCCGGCGTTTGGAATTACGGAGCAGAATAATGGCTTGTGCGAATTAAGGGCAAGGTGACACGTTGATAGTTCAGAGGATCGTCGTTTTACTTGACAAGACAGGGTGACGCCTCGCGTGAACTTAAGCAATAATGATTTGCACGACGTGCCTGAAGCAGTAAGTGCGCCGACTGGACTGCGCATTTAATGCCCCAGTTGTCAGTCACCTCGGAAGGCTAAGGGTCCATCCCTTGGAATCCATTCGGCCCCCACTCATGCCGAGGCCGAAGAATCCAGGGATGTGGGGGCAATGTTTGTGCCTGATAAATCACGGCCATGAATTGGCCGGGGAAACTTCTCTTCTTGGCCTCAAGCTGAAACGCAGCGTTTTGTCAAGGTGTTTAGTTTCCCAGAGAAACAAGAA
This sequence comes from Prunus kanzakura, assembly GCA_020521455.1. NCBI lineage: Eukaryota > Viridiplantae > Streptophyta > Magnoliopsida > Rosales > Rosaceae > Prunus > Prunus kanzakura. The sequence goes on along the minus strand of BPUM01000803.1, from coordinate 384,963 downwards.
AAATCACCAAGGCAAGGTTATCTCGGCCAAGGTTACAGGCCGAGGCCGAGATCGAACAAGGTCACGGCCAAAGGCATTAAAGTCAGATCATCACGTGACAGCAGGGTCCCACGCTCCATTTAATGAAGCAAGGTCTCTGTTTATTGCAGCAAACCCACTGGCCAAGAATGAGCATTTAATGCACGAGGGAAGGTGGGAAGTGATTGGAGTCAGGATTTGGTGACAGCGATCAGAGTGATTAGACGCCAACATTCTCACAAAGCTCTTTGCAGCTTGAGCGATTAGGTAATTAGCTAACAGAGCAATAAATGCGTCTCCACGGCCAGAAGCGCAGAACCCACGATCAGGGCGGCGGCCGAGATTCACCGGGATTCATGGAGTCACACCACCATACTTCACGATCCACTTGGCATAATCAGGCTCCACCATGCAGATTTTCAGCCTCGATTACCCCTCCAGGAGATCTGCCTATAAATACAAGACTCAGGACTACTTTCAAAGGGTTCAAACACCAAACAAAAGCCTCCCACGGAGCAACTTATATTTTCCTGTAATGCACTTTCAATATCTTTACTTGCTTTCCTAGGAGTAGTGTTAGTTTGTAAGGAAAATCCATTCATCAATATATCAAACGACCCTTGATTTTCAAGGCGCCGGAGCACCATCCTTGTTGTTCGCTCACTCACCCCATATATCATACGACCGCCACTCATCGAGCAGCGCGCCGGAGCATCGCCCTAAAACCCACCAAACACCACCACTCAACGGCCTTGTAGTTCAGGCCGTGAACCTTACAGCCGAGACTAGTTCCTCTCTCGGCTACAATCGTTTGATTAGAAGACGAGTCCAGACACTTGCACCCACTTCAGACATCTCGACGCACGGTAGACCGTGCTGGCACGCCCGCGCACAAACGCACCCCGTCCAAAAGCAGGAAACCGCGTGTTAACGCGAATCCCCTCAGCCCGGAACCCCAGGCCGTGAGATTCGCGCGACAGACGGATCAAATGAAAGGCGCGGCCAACAAATAAAGCAGACCAAACACACGTAGTTATGGCCAAAATAACATATATTTATGTCTGTAAGTCGTAAACTAAAGGGAAATATGTGTAAATAAAAATAAAATGTATATGGTTACTTATTACACCCCAAAAGAAAGAAAAGAAAAAGAGAGTTAAAAACGGCTGCTCTCCGCCTGCCTAGGCCCCCTCGCTGAACATTCCCCAGACCAGGCAGGTGATCCTCCTCCAAGCGATGACCCCGCCGTCAATGTCCGTTTGCCACCTCGCCCGGATCAGCTTACGTTCGGCCAGGGCTTTCTTCGTCTCGGTCGTGGCTTTGAGGATTTGCTTGGCCGAGGACTTCAGTTCACGTCCGGTCGCGACCGCACCGTCTCGGCGCTGAAGAATAAGAGTTCGACGGGCCTGGAGCTCGGCAATCTGGGCCTCAACCTGCGCAAGCTCTTCATTCTCTCGTTGAACAACGAGGTCATTTTCTTTCAATCGGGCCATTGCAAGTTCGACCTTTTCTTTGATCTCCACCAGGTCTTGTTAGAGCGAGCCTCCCTCGGCCATCCTCGTCACGGCTTCAGCGTACCGACCAATCATCTCCTCGCCTTCGGCCAGACGGGCTTGCAATTCGTCCAGCTGGGCCGAGTCCAGCAGACCGATCGCCATAGCCGTGTCCAGGCAGGACCGGAACTCCATGAGCGCCCCGATAGCGGTCATCTCTCTAACTCCGAGAAGAAGGAACTCCCGGAGCCGCTCAATTACGGTCGTGGAATCCTCGTCCAAAGGAGCTGAGCCCGAACTACCTCCTTCCTCATGAAGCCTGGCGTACAACTCGTCAAGATCATCAGAGGAGGTGGCCTCCTGCGTATGAGGAAGAGTTTAGGTGAGAAATGATGAGATAGGACATAAGGAATAAGGAGGAAGGATTGAATACTCACGGCGAGCAAGAGATCATTTCTGGCCGCCGAAGTAGTCCGCAGGAGGCTCGGCACACTCACGACCGTGGCTCCAGTTACCAACAGCTCTGCCACAACGATCGAGTCTTGACAGGCGCACCATCTAAACACTTGCACCCACTTCAGACATCTCGACGCACGGTAGACCGTGCTGGCACGCCCGCGCACAAACGCACCCCGTCCAAAAGCAGGAAACCGTGTGTTAACGCGAATCCCCTCGGCCCGGAACCCCAGGCCGTGAGATTCGCGCGGCAGACAATTTCCTGGCTCACCACCGGGCTAAGGGGAAGGAAGAAGAGTTAGAGGTCGAGATTGGCATGGCCCGCATGGAGAAGAACTACTGGACCATGTACTTCGATGGCTCCAGTACTGAGGCCAGGTCTGGGGCCGGAGTCGTGATCGAGTCCCCTCAAGGACAAAGGTGGCAATTTGCGTTCCAGCTTGATTTCAAATGCACCAATAATCAGGCTGAATATGAAGCGCTCATCATCGGTCTCGAAATTCTGAAAGAAATGAAGGCGACCCATGTCTTGGTCTATGGTGATTCTCAGCTGGTAATTAACCAACTGACCGGGGAATACCATTGCACGAGCGAGAATTTAACTATGTATTATGTAACGGCCCTCAATACGGCCGATGAGTTTTCTAGGATTTCCTTTGTTCACGTACCGCGCGCCGAAAACCATGAGGCCAATGAGATGGCCCAGGTAGTGTCAGGCGTGAGTATTCCGGACAGTGACCACGATCGTGTGATAAGAATCGAGAGGCGTACCTTGCCGGCTTTGGCCGAACAGGGAATGACAATGCAAGTGTCATCGACCGAGATCACCGACGAAGTCAACACGGCCGAAGCCGACTGGCGCTACCGCATAGTGAAGTATTTGCGCGACCCCTCCGGCAACCATGAGAGGACTACGCGTTTCCGGGCTTGGTGTTATTTGATTTATCAGAACGAGCTGTATCGAAAGGGATCAAACTACTTATTGCTCCTATGTCCCAGCGCCGACTACATCAAGGTTATCATGACCGAATCTCACGAGGGGATTTGCGGCGCTCACCAATCTGGCGTCAAGATGAGATGGTTGGTTCGGAGGCACGACTATTATTGGCTGACCATTTTAAAGGACTGCATAGAATATGCGAAGGGGTGTATCAAGTGTCAAATCTACGGCCCCATACAAAGGGTACCGGTCGAAGCCCTCCACCCGGTTACTAAACCATGGCCGTTCAGAGGGTGGGCCGTGGATATCATCGGAAAAATCTATCCGGCCGCGTCCAACCAACATGCAACCAACTATTTTACTAAATGGGTCGAAGAGGAGTCCTATCGGTCAATTTCTAGCGCACAGGTGGTTAGATTCTTCAAAAATCACATCGTCCACAAATTCGGTATACCTGAAACTATCACGACTGATAACGGCCCAGTTTTCGCATCGGCTGAGACTCGGGAGTACACCGAAAGAATGGGGATCAAATTGGTTCACTCAACGCCTTACTACCCCCAGTCTAATGGGCAGGCCGACGCGAGCAACAAGGTAATCAAGGGCATCCTTGAGAAAATGATTGAGGAAAAACCTAGGGCATGGCACAATTTACTCCCTGAGGCCCTTTGGGCTTACCGAGTCTCGAAACGATCGGCTACTGGCACATCCCCTTATGCCTTAACTACGGTCATGACGCCATCGTTCCGATGGAGTTAAAGGTTCGGTCTCTCCGTGTGACCAAACGGCCTGGGCAAGAAAGGGAGGACTACGCGCAAGCCATGGCTCAGGAGTTAGAAGATTTGGAGCAGTCCAGACTCGATGCTTATAACCTAATGTAGGCACAAAAGCAGATTGCGGCGAGGGCCTACAACAGAAAAGTCAAGCAGAAGACTTTCGCCGAAGGCGACTTGGTATGGCGAGCCGTGCTTCCTATCGGGACTAAGGACCCTCGTTTCGGCAAATTCTCACCCAATTGGGAAGGGCCATTTATTATCGAACGAATTCTTGGCCGAGGTGCATTTCAGTTGAGAGATAGGGATGGAGAATGGCACAACTTGCCAATAAACGGCCAGTATTTAAAGAAATATACCCCATCATTATGGGAGACGGCCGAGAAAGAGTTATGGGGTTTACAATCAACAAATGAATGAAGTAAACAACACGACGGAGATAAAAGGAAGAGCATGCATTCAGTCAGAAGGAAAAAGAAGTTATACTTCATTTAGATTAAAAGAAAGGGGTCGCGTTTACAAAGGAACGGCTAGTCATGGCCGATTAAAACATATAAACGTACATATGTGAAAAATAGATTACATCCCAAGTCTATGAACAAAGGCTCCTTGATCCCCTCGCTGAACAGACAGATGACTCTTCTCGAAGCAATGTCTCCGCCGCCCATATCTTCACTAGTCGCGGCCCCACCACGGCCTTTACTCTGGGAATTGGGGTCATAGCATGGCCGAGGCCGTCACTTAGGCCATGGCCAGTGCCGTCACTCAGGACATGGATGCAGCCAGGTGAAGCCAGGGCCGTCACTCAGGACATGGGTGCAGCCAGGTGAAGTCAGGGCCGTCATTCCGGCCATGGGCAAGGTCGTCACTTTGGGCACGGGTGCAGCCAGGTTGAAGCCAAGGCCGTCACTCAGACCATGGCCAAGGCCGTCATTCTGGGCACGAGCGTAGCTGGGTGAAGCCAGGGCCGTCACTCCGGTCATGGGTGCAACCGGGGTGCTCAGCCAAATGAACATGGCCAAGTTGGAATCATCATACCAGGCCCTCCCATCTTCATCAATCGCATTGCAGTTTCTCCTCGGCCTCATAGGGAGGACGGTCATCCTCCTCCAGGGCTGGGAAGGAATCTTGGCCACGTCTTGGCCTTGGCTCATGTCGACTTTCCAAGACGAAAGACAGTTGGTGGTCAGTAGGAGAAGAAAAGCCATCTGGATCATGCCAAATTGCCACGACGCGAGGTTCAGCTGATATGGCTCGACCCCGGTTTTGGAGGGGCTACAATGGGGGCCATTAAAGCAGGATAAAATGGAGGAGAAAGGGCTAGAAGAAGAATGAGGTCCAGGAATCAACGAAAGGCTCAAGAATTTTGAAAACAAGTAAAGAGGTCACTAAGCAAGGGAAGGGTTTCCAGAGTCAGGAAGAGAAGGCTGAGAAAACTAGAAAGTTCAGAGGGAACTTTCGAGGAGCATGGACTTTAGAATTTTGAAAGCGTAAAGAAAAAATGAAGAAGTGTGGGTTTTTATATTAGCGCTAGAATTCGAAGCGAAAGGGCATGGCTCTCTCGAGAGACGTAACGGTCTGACAGCGTGCTCAAAAGCGCGATGACGTGTCGGAAGCCCAGAGGCTATCATTTCATTTGACGAGACGAAGCGACGCCTCGCGTAAGTCTGGGCAATGATGGCCTGCACGACGTGCTTGCGCATTAAATACGCCAACTGACCTACGCATTTAATACACCAGCTGTCAATCACTTCAGAAGGAATGCAAAGGGTCCATCCCCTGGAATCCATTCGGCCCCTACCCATGCCGCGACCGAAGAATCCGGGGATGTGGGGGCAATGTTTGTGCCTAATAAATCATGGTTGTAAACAGACCGAATGGGCTTCCTATCGGCCCTAGCACCTATTCATGAGCTGGAGCGTGGCGTTTCATCAGGTGTTTTGCCTTCCTAAAAGCAAAGGAAAAGCGGCGAAGGCATAATCATCTCGGCCTCGACTGCGGTATTGTTGGCCGAGGCCGAAGGAGGAAAGAGACACGACCGAAGATATTAGAGTCAAATCGCCATGTGGCAGCAGGGTCCCACACTTCATTTAATGAAGTAACGCCTCTGACTAGCAAACCCACTGGCCGCAATAAGGCATTTAATGCACGAGGGAAGAAGGGAAGTGACTAAAGTCAGGATTTGGTGATAAAAATCAGAGTGGTTAGGCGCAAATATTCTTACAAATATTCTTACAACTAAAGGTCAGATCACCAACCACCAGACCAGGGCATTAAATGCGTCCCCACGGCCAGAAGCGCAGAACCCACGATCAGGGCGGCGGCCGAGATTTACCAGGATTTATAGGGTCACACCACCATGCTTAACGATCCCAAATGTCGATTGGACTATCCACTTGCTCTGATCAAGCTCCACCAGGCAGATTTTCAGCCTCGATTACTCCTCCAAGAGCTCTTCCTATAAATACCAAGCTCAAGCTACATTCAAAGGGTTCAAACACCAAACCAAAAGCCTCCCACGGAGCAAATTATATTTTCCTGTAATGCACTTTCAATACTTTTACTTGCTTTCCTAGGAGTAGTGTTAGATTGTAAGGAAAATCCATTCATCAATATATCATACGACCCTTGATTTTCAAGGCGCCGAAGCACCATCTCTGTTACTCTCTTATTCACCCCATATATCATACGACCGTCGCTCTCTGAGCAACGCGCCGGAGCACCGCCCAAAACCCACCATCAACACCACCACTACCACTAAACGGCCTTGTAGCTCAGGCCGTGAACCTGACGGCCGAGATCAGTTCCTCTCTCGGCCACAATCGTTTGATTAAGAGTCAAACTCAAAACAAGCGCACGGTAGACCGTGCTGGCACGCCCGCGCACAACCGCACCGCATCCAAAAGAAGGACGTCACGTGTTAACGCATATCCCCTCGGCCTGGAGCACCAAGCCGTGAGATTTGCGCAGCCAACACGGTCCAATCCAACATTATCGTTCCTTGGTTCGAGGACGGTGCCACCACCGAGTCTTGCCTCCACGATCATGCCAAGCTCTAGGTTTTTCCTTGATCATTTTTTTAAGGATGCCCTTGATCACCTTATTGATTGCCTCGGCCTGACCATTGGACTAAGGGTCATAAGGTGTCGAATGAACCAATTTGATCCCCATCCTCTCAGTATACTCCTGGGTTTTGGCCGAAGTGAACACTGAGCTGTTATCAGTCGTGACAATCTCAGGAATACCGAACCTGTGGACAATGCGGCTCTCAAAGAACTTAACCACCTTCGAACCAACCACCTCATCTTGATGCCGAACTGATGAGTGGGCAAATCCCTGCATGAGACTCGGCCATGATCACTTGAGTGTCCATGGCACTGGGACATAGGAGTAATAGGTCGTCGAATCCCTTTCGGTACAGTTCATTTTGGTAAATTAGATACCACCGAGCCCAAAAGCGTGTAGTCTTTTCATGGTTGCCGGAAGGGTCGTGCAGATACCTGACTATAGGGTATCGCCAGTCTGCTTCGGTCGTTTCAACTTCGTTGGTGATTTCGGCCGAAGACAATCACACCGGCATTACCTGTTCGGCCAAAGCCGGCAAGGTACGCCTCTCAATTTTTATCACGCGGTTGCGGTCGCCATTAAGAATGTTCACACTCGACGCCACCTGGGCTATCTCATTAACCTCATAGTTTTGGCACACGACACATAGACAAAGGAAATTCTAGAAAACTCGTCGGCCACGTTGAGGGCCGTTACATAATACATAATCAAATTCTCGCTCGTGCATTGATATTTCCCAATCAGCTAGTTGATCACCAATTGAGAATCGCCGTAGACTAAAACCCGAGCGGCCTTCATTTATTTCAATATTTCGAGGCCGATGATGAGTGCCTCACACTCAGCCTGATTATTGGTGCAGTAGTTCTTTTCCCTTGAGGGGACTCAACCATGACTCTGGCTCCAGATACGGTCTCGGTGCTTGAGCCGTCGAAGTACATGGTCCAGTAGTTCTTGATTGAATTTTGAGCCACATATTGGAAAGTGAATTCCGACAATCGTCCATTTTCCAATTCGGCCTAATGAGCATGATGAGATCGGTCTTAGAGATGATCTGAACGATCGAAGGAAGCATGTAATGACGCAATTTGATAGCTGCGAAAAATAGAGCGCTAGGCACACCTTTTCGACAGGTGAATAGTTGAGGCCTCAGAGGCTCGGACTCGTTATTTTGCATAAGTAGACAAACGATAGAGGGCTCAGAGGCCAAAATGTAGAGCCTTAGGGGTTTCCCCATCCTTAGTGGCATAAGGACCGACGGTTGGGATAAGTATCTTTTGACTTCGTTAAGGCTCTCTGATGCTCGGCCCCCCAAAGGAATTGCTCCACGTCTTTTAATTTGAGCAGGGGAGACAATGGCCGGATTTTACCTGCCAAGTTGGATATGAAACGCCTCAAAAAGTTGACTTTGCCGAGGAAGGACTGGAGCTCCTTCTTAGTTCTTGGTGGAGGCGCTGCCATGACGGCCTTGGCTTTATTCTTATTTGTCTCGATTCCTCGTTGATGGACCAAGAAACCGAGGAAGTTCCCTGCCGTGACACCGAAAGCACACTTCCTAAGGTTCATCTTCAAGCCGTGCACTCTCATTCGGTCGAACGCCTGACAAAGATGTCCTATATGGTCAGCCTTGGAAGGGGATTTGACGACCACGTCGTCGATGTAGACTTCAACGGTTTGGCCGATAAGGTCATGGAAGATAAGGTTCATAGCCCGTTGGTATGTTGAGCCGGCATTCTTCAGGCCGAATGACTACCCATTCCTAGGTTCTGACAGCTCCCGGACATCTGAACGCCGTCTTGTGGATATCACTCTCGGCGATGAAGATCTAGTTGTAACCAGCATGGCCGTCCATAAAGGAAAGGATCTCGTGCTTTGCAGCCCCGTCAACCAAACGATCGGCCATAGGCATGGGATACTCGTTGTTGGGGGTTGCAAGGTTTATATTTCTATAATCGATGCAAACCCTCAAAGCCCTAGTCTTTTTCAAAACTGGTACGATGTTAGCCAGCCATTCAACGTACCGAGCCATTCGGATAAAGTCGGCTTTAAGTAGCCGTTCAATTTCTTCCTTGAACTTTAGTTGTACGTCGGTCGAGAATCGCCTTGGTGGTTGTTGGAAAGGTTTAAACCCCTCCTTAATTCTTAGCTCATGCTCGACCAAACTCCTTGGCAATCCAGGCATCTCATGATAATCCCAGGAAAAACAATCCTTATATTCATGGAGCAGGACGATAATTTCGGCCTTTAACTCTGAACTTAAAAATTGGCTTACAAAAAGAGGCCGTGGTTCGGCGTCCGTGCTTACATTTATTTCTAACAGGGGGTCCTAGACCTTAGGGTTATCGTCTTCCATTTCAGCAGGCACCGTCTCCAAGTCATTGATGGTCAAAACGTTTACGTCATCTAATTCGTGTAAGAACTCGATTAGGTTGATTGGTGAGTTTGGCCGTAAAGATTCTCCTGCCCAGTGCTCTAGTAGCCTTTCCAGCAAGTCAGTCACGTCCGCTGCCCCCTCTTCTTTGGTTGCTTTGTCTGACATTTAATATAGGCTGGTAAGGTCGATCAAAACTTCGTGCGCCAAGTACTGTAGGACATTTTCGGCGCCTAACTCCAGGACTTTCTGGGCCGTCATCCTGGTTGGTTGGCCGCTTGCTTCGTGGTTGGTGAGGACGACCCATCCGACATCGTCATCGTAAATCTGTGCTTGTACGTCGTTGGCCTCGAACAGCCTTTCGTCCGGCGGGTGTATGGGTACTTTCTGGCCATCCCAGAAGAACAACAATTGGAAAAGGGAGGACGGTATGCCCCCAGACTGATGAATCCAATCACGCCCAAGCAGTATATTGTAGTCTACACTGGATTCGACTACTTTGAAGGCCACGGTTATTCTTAGCGGCAATACCCCAATTGTTTTAGAATTATCGCCAACGAAGCTGCTCATGACCACATCACTAGGGATGCAATCCTACGTTGATTTATCCAGCTTCCTCATCAAGGAATAGGGGAGAATATTGACCATTACACTACAGTCAACGAGGACTTTAGACACGGGTATCCCCTCTACATGAGCCGAGATGTGTAATGGCTTCTGGAGCCGGTACATGTTTGGCTCACCCCTGGGTATGACCTCGTTAAAGGCTACGACCAGTAACTCCTCCTTCGTCTTCGGTCTTTGATCAAGCTACTCTTCAAGCACGTCATTGTCAAGGCCACTGCTCTGACCATCTGGGGCTGAAAACTCGGTAGGTAAAACCAAGACCATGTTTATGTTCATTTCACTTGGTCCACGCAGGTTTCCTTTGCCAGCTTCCTCTTCAGCCGTGCAGTCATCCATGGCCAAACCCCTCTCTTCGACCACCCCGAAAATCCCCCCATATTCTGCATTCGACAATCCCAACGTGGGTTCTTTTTCGGCCTCATTCTCAAGGAAGGGATCATTGAAGTCGTCGATTACAGGCTCCGTGGGCTCATGGGCCTCATCCGTGGAGGCTTTGATTACAGAGGTGCTCAGAACCTTAGACTTTCCTTCACGGACCCGTCTGTCTCTGGTCAACGCATCTCTGGCCGTGAGGTATTCATCTAATCGGGGTTACGGTAAAGTACTGTCGAAGGTAATCCAAATCGTCCTTGTTGAAAGGGGCCTTGGTCTCCAATCTTTTCAAGTCAGGTTGGTAGGCCACCATCCCTTTTGCCCTGGCCTCACGGTTTGCTTGGTACACAGCTTTAATGGCCGAGTCGGAGACCTTGGTAATGAGGAGCCCTTCTGCCTTGGCGTTCTTAAGAGCCAACTCTACAATTTCCTGGTTCTGAAGCACCATGCCGTATAGGTCAGTGGCAGAGTAATCTTTGTGGAACTCCAGGAGGAAGGATAAACCGTTGGTCGAAAATGGGGGGTCCCTTCCGTGGTAAACATCGATGATACCCTCGTTAGACTTCTCTGGGGTCACAGCCTTTGGCTCTTTGGAAGTAATCATTGCTTCACGGGGGTCTCCATCTTGCCGGATACACCACACCCTTGGGCCCTTAGTGCCAAGCTCTTTGGTCGTGGAGGTGTTGGCTGGAACAGATGGCCGCACGCCTGCAGCTATCATTTTCTTCTGGCGCTTAGAGCCTTTGACCTGGGCCGACTGTGCCTTGGCCTGCTAAGCTTGCCTCTGCATTCTTCTCAGCTGGGTCTTCGTCAATGGCTCGGCCAAGCCCCCAAGTTGGGCGTGGTACCAGCGATCATCTGGCACCGCAGGAGGTCTGAAAGTTTTGATCTGCCTTGGGATGACCTTCTCCTCTCGCCTGAACGAGAAACTTGGAGTCCATGCCCCCAACCGATCAAAAACGGCCCTGTTAACCGGACGGTGACCGTACTAGTCGGCAGACTTATTCATGGTCGGTCGAGAGGGCTCGACGGCGTTCCTCTTATTCTCCTGTGGCCTTGGTTGGCCGATCTCATTCTTGCACCGGTCGCAGATCACCAATTCTGGTTCAAGCAACAGTCCCTGAACTTCCCTATATTCGGCCCGAAACTGGGCATTAACCATGTTGATGATGGGTGGAGGGAATGGCTCGGTGTCAAACTGGAGTTTCTTCTCGTCTATCAGCTTCTGAATAACGTCCCGTATGACAATATAGTTGTTGGTGCTGTGAGACCAAGAGTTGTGGTATTTACAAAAAGTCTTCCCTTCGAGCTCCTCGGCTTTTGGAATCTTATGACTAAAAGACAATTTGACCTTCTTCTCGCCCAATAATAGATTAAAAATCCCTTCGGCCCTTGTCAAATCAAAGGTGTAGGCCTTCGTTTCTCGGGCCGCAAACTTGGAGTCGGGAATCTTTGTTCGGCTGTTGTCGGCCCTAACAAGTTCTTTGCAGACAAAAGGCTTGTCAATGCTGACTTCGGCCGAGCTAACCTCAACTTCAGCATTCTCGGTCTCGGTGGGGCTGTCCGCCTCAGCATAACCGACGACAAGATTCTTGTAATATGTCCCTTTTGTGGCCGTTTTCTTCTGCATTTCTTCTTTCCATAAGGAGGCGTACCTATCCACTTTGTTGGTCAGGTCGTGCATGCCCCGGAATTCGATCCCCTGGAACTTCTTCCGGTATTCGAATTCTAGCCCTTCTTCAGCCATTTTGACGAACTCCCTCTCTGGTAGGTTAGTTTGGCACCAATTCCTACACGTCTTAAATCGCTGCAGGTAATCGCGGGGCATCTCGCCTGATGCCTGGCTCATCCTTGCTAGCTCGGCGACAGTTATCTCTCAATTGGTCTGGTTGAAGTGTTCATGGAATATCCTCTCCATGTCAGACCAGTCCCTTACCGAATTCGGTAAAAGGTTTATGAACCAAGAGAACGCCACACCGGTCAGGGAGTGAACAAACAATCGGAGCTTCTGGGCGTCCTAGTCAGCCTCCCCACACTGGGCCGTGAAACGGCCTATGTGTTCGATAGAGGAGGTGTGCCCATCTCTAGAAAATAGAATGAATTTCACGGCCTATGTGTTCAATAGAGGAGGTGTGCCCATCTCCGAAAAATAGCATGAATTCTGGCAGTAGATAGTTCCAGGGGAGGGGAGTACGGTCAATCTCTGGTGGGTAAGGGTTTGTATACCTCGGTGCCTCCGGCCGTCTTTGAGAGCTCAAATGTTGTGGGCTTGGTCCGACTGCCGTAGTGGTATGGCCATCTGACTCTACCGGACTGGGCCGCTCTGAAATTGAGAGCTCAAATGTGTCTGGGCCACTATTGGGACGATCGGGCCGCTCTGAAACTTGGAGTCAAAATGAATAATCGGCGCCTGCAACGGTTGTGTGACGGCCAGACTATTTTGACCATACTGTTGTGATGGTATTGCGGCCATGTTGCTTGGGCCAACCTGCTTTTGTACGGCCTGTTTGTGCCTAATAAATCACAGCCATGAATTGGCCGGGGGAACTTCTCTTCTCGGCCTCAAGCTGAAATGCAGCGTTTTGTCAAGGTGTTTGGCTTTCCAGAGAAACAAGAAAAATCACCAAGGCATGGTTATCTCGGCCAAGGTTACAGGCCGAGGCCGAGACCGAGCAAGGTCACGGCCAAAGGCATTAAAGTCAGATCATCACGTGACAGCAGGGTCCCACGCTCCATTTAATGAAGCAAGGTCTCTGTTTATTGCAGCAAACCCACTGGCCAAGAATGAGCATTTAATGCACGAGGGAAGGTGGGAAGTGATTGGAGTCAGGATTTGGTGACAGAGATCAGAGTGATTAGACGTCAACATTCTCACAAAGCTCTTTGCAGCTTGAGAGATTAGGTAATTGGCTATTAGAGCAATAAATGCGTCTCCACGGCCAGAAGCGCAGAACCCACGATCAGGGCGGCGGTCGAGATTCACCGGGATTCATGGAGTCACACCACCATACTTCACGATCCCAAATGTCGATTAGACTACCCACTTGGCGTAATCAGGCTCCACCATGCAGATTTTCAGCCTCGATTACCCCTCCAGGAGCTCTGCCTATAAATACAAGACTCAGGACTACTTTCAAAGGGTTCAAACACCAAACAAAAGCCTCCCTCGGAGCAACTTATATTTTCCTGTAATGCACTTTCAATATCTTTACTTGCTTTCCTAGGAGTAGTGTTAGTCTGTAAGGAAAATCCATTCATCAATATATCAAACGACCCTTGATTTTCAAGGCGCCGGAGCACCACCCTTGTTGTTCGCTCACTCACCCCATATATCATACGACCGCCGCTCATCGAGTAGCATGCCGGAGCATCGCCCTAAAACCCACCAAATACCACCACTCAACGGCCTTATAGTTCAGGCCGTGAACCTTACAGCCGAGACTAGTTCCTCTCTCGGCTACAATCGTTTGATTAGAAGACGAGTCCAGACAGGCGCACCATCTAAACACTTACACCCGCTTCAAACATCTCGACGCACGGTAGACCGTGCTGGCACGCCCGCGCACAAACGCACCCCGTCCAAAAGCAGGAAACCGCGTGTTAACGCGAATCCCCTCGGCCCGGAAACCCAGGCCGTGAGATTTGCGCGGCAGACACGGCCAGAGTATGGATAAGGCTGAGTTGCTAGGCAGTGGAATATGTGGGGCTATTTACCCTAGTAGTATAGCTGTCTCAAGCTGGCCGCGTAGCTCCTTCGCCGGATAGGTCGGACCGAGATTTGCCCATGTTTGCTGGGACTACCCCCAGTTCTTCATCGGCGGCTGAGAATACTAACCATAGCTTGACGTCAGTGCGTAGCTAGCAGTACCGAGACTGCTAGACCCTCTTGGAGTATTGCCCGCTTTGTCCGGCTCTCGGGGGCGTCGAAGGTGAGGTAATCAGCATTCTCTCTTGAAAGAACGCTCGCAAATTTGACAAAATTTTATCCATCGCGGGCATAAAGGATGTTTCTATCCTGTAGAACTGCCTAGCCAATAGATCTTCCATTTGGGATTGCGCTTGTACAGATTCGGCCACACAGGCCGTCGTTATTGGCACGCTGGTCGAAGTGTTGACCGTTTGCTCGGTCTCGGCGGCCATTATTGGTGAAGTTGTCTCAGGAGTCTCGGAAGTTATTTCAATTCTCTTGTTCTTGAGCTTTGCCTGTGACCTAGTTTCCACCATAAGGTTTTGACAACATGTCCCACTGGGCATGCCAAAAATGTTTATCGCTGCAAATCTCACGGCCTAGTGCTCCGGGCCGAGGGGATCCGTGTCAACACAAGTCATCCTTCTTTGGTGTGGTGCAGTTGTCCTTCTTCGTTCAAGCTCACCGTGGCCGTGATGATTTCGCTTTCATAGATCTCCCTTATTCAACGACGAAAAGCGAATGACAACCTCATGCGTTTGGCTTTTGGGCAGGCGCCTTGGCCAAGAGGTTGTTCCTTCGATCAGCCTTATAGGCCGAGATTTTTAGGCACAAACACATCCACAAAACATTAAGGAACTGATAGATTTGAGTGATTGTGACATTGCGCTCCAAAAGGCTCACCACTTAATCTCGATATGCTTTGTCTTTGCATTTCTCATTTTCTCAGTTGAGTTTTGTCTCACTTAACCAATTTGTACAAATGTCTTGCAAATGGCTGAACTTCGCTTGGTTGAACTATCTAGGGCTCAAGGGCGCAAGGACGAGTTAGACAACTTGAGCAAGTCCCCCGAATACTTAGGACAACGACTTAAGGCAAGTGAGGCTGCATCGGCAAAAGAAAAGGGTGAGATTTCCCATCTTTCCGACAAAATCGACGCCCTCAACCTTGAGCGCAAGGACGCTCTACTGGAAATGGAGCAGCTGAGGAATGATATGGGACGTGTTGAAAAGGAGAAAAAAGATCAGTACGATGCATGTTGCTCTCAGATTTTCAAGTAATCTGCCAAACACTTTCGGTTCGGCTGGGTGCAGGGGCAATAGCCTGCCCACCAAAAGGTCGTGGCTGATCCTGACGCCTATGACGTAGAGATGGAGTTGGTATTGCAGACTACGAGTTCATATTTGGGATGATCCCCACAGACATTCCTCCTCCTAGATCTGCAGAGCATCATGTGCCTCTCGACTTTAGTGATACCGTGCCTTCAACCGTGAGCCACGACATTTCTGTTTGCGACTACGAGATCGGGGAGTAGGCTTCTGGGTCGATGTAGCAAATTTTGGTGTGTGACACCTACTCTATTTAGTATTTACTTTATGTGGCATGTATCTTGTTTTGAGGTTGAACTTGTGTATTGAACCTTATGTGGACGTACTGGACTAAACTTGACTTGCTTCCTCTTGACATCCAAGCTTGGGTTTATTCTTATTATGTGTTTAATTCACTTCTCCTATTTAGGTGAGTATGAAAAAAGGAGCACACTACTACAAAAACTGAAAAAGACGACCAAACAAAGATGGCGGTAGAACAAAAAACCGTCGTTGGGTTTAAAAAGACAACGGTAACAAAAAACCGTCGTGGATAAGTGACTTAAACAACTAAAAAATGGAGGTACTGTTGAATATTTTTTTATAATGACGCACACAAATAAAAAAGCGTCGTCTTATTAAAAAGGTTTTCTTCAGACTTAAAATCTGACCAAAAAACAACGACAGCAGGTATGAATCCACTAACGTAGAAAATAAAGATGACAGTTCACCAAAAAACCTGCCATGTTAACTCCTAACTAAACACGACCAACTGTTCTTATTCCGCGTCGTATAATATAGTGGAATCCACGTCAGTATATTACAAAACAACGACGTGTTAAATAAATGAAAACTGAAACTGAAAGAAAGCATCAAATTTATACAATAAATCTTTAAAACCCATAGCGGTCCTTCTACACATACCGCCGTCTAATTGTACAAAACCACGTCGGTTATTCTTTAATGTAATCCACATTGTATAATTTAATGGAATCTACGTCGTATAATATAATGGAATCCACGTCGGTATATTACAAAACAACGACGTGTTAAATCAATCTACCATGACGCGAGAGATTAATTTATCGACTTATTATTTTGAAGTGTACTACGATGATACCTACAACACTACTGTCGTATTTATTTACCACGTCCTAAGTTCAAATTACCGTCATATTTTTTCTATTTATACGTCCGCCTTCTTTGTAAACCGCCGTCTTATTTTTATTTCTTTTTAAAATTAATTATTTTTATTTTTATTTTGGTAATATCTTTCTTAATATCTATCAGAATGAACTACTGCCAAAATACTTAAAACCATCACAAGGAACAACCAAGTATCTTAACACAAAACAAAATTTAATTCTGAAGCCAATCCTCAACAACATTTTCGTCTTAAAAGGCAAATCTCTACTGATAAGATGAAAGCTCACTTGAGAGCATCAGGAATGACCATCCTCTTTATCTTATCATAAGGAGGTGGAACACTTTTGCTTCTGAAATGTGAAATGTATGGACACTTTGGATTAACATTTGTCTTTTAGATACCCTAATTGAAAATTGAGAGTTTAAAAACTCGTGAAAAAAATCATATTTAAACAAATTATCGTAAATATCCACGTCGGTTCTATTACAAATAGCGACGTCATATTTAACTAATCGACGTCGTTTTTTAACAATTGAAGACGTATAAATATAATTAACCACGTCATCCGGTAAACTAAGGCCAACGACTTTTAAAATCAACAATGTCGGTTATGCATAAGGGGTAACATGTAAATCCACTTCTGCAAAGTAAACTTTTGTCGTGTATTAACATGAGAACGACGTCGTTTTTGGAACCCCAAAGTAACCACGTCAGTTTCTTAAACAAGCGCCGTCATAACCATGTTGGAATTCCAAAAGCCGTTTGGCTGTAGTGATAACCACATCGGTTCCTACTTATTCTCCGTCGTTATAACTAAATACTGGGGCGGTTTTTAATAAAACCGTCGTTGTATTTAACTCTGGGAAAGTATATAAACTTTTCGTCACCTGACCTAATGTTCTCACTGATAAAATATCTCAGTTTCCCTCTCATTTCCCGAAAGCAGCTTCGTAAGCATCATCGTCTTAATCTCGTCATCGTGTTCGTCTTCGTCTCCAAATCACCATTTTCTTACGTCGGAAGGAAACTTTCTTTGCACGCCAAAGGTTTTTTCTCAATCTCTTCCCTTTTTTTACATTTCATTTGAAAGAACGAGTCTGGAAACAAGATTCTGTCAAATTGGGGAAATCTTTCACTGGTTTTGATTAAATTCATTAGTCCATCACTCTCACGACGTCAAAAGACGACAGTTCTATCTTGTTTGCGATGATAGAATCGACACACCACAACGGTCATTAAATCCGACCTAATGCAAACTGCACGATGGTGGTTAATAACCGTCATGGTGTGACTCGGAAACAAGATAAAACCGTCGTCTCATGGGAAAAAGAACTGTCATTTTTCCTGTATCACATCTCAGTAAGACGACGGTTGTATTTTGTGTTTGACGTTGTAATTTTTAAACCATGTCAGTTCTTAGGCTGAATAACCGACGTGGTGTATACACATTTATGTCATGAACGAGTAAAACCGTCGTCTTATTTCCATACATGGTCTGAGAGACTGTTTAATAGGACAGGACATTGTTGTTTTCGTGTTACCGTCGTGGTGTTGTATTTACAACGACGGTGTTGTTTTACAACCGTCGTCCTAAATTAAATATCACGGCTGTATTGTTTCGGATGTCGTTTCTTTATTATTACGTCGTTCTTTTTAAATAACCGACGTTATTTCTCTTGCAGATTAATTAAAAATGGTTTCGAAATCTGACACCCTCGTCAGATTTCTCTGGGGTCATAGCCTCTGGCTCTGTAGAAACGGCCGCTGCTTCATGAGGGTTTCTATCTTGCCGAGGACGCCACGCCTTTGGAGCCTTGGTGTCTGCCCCTTTTGTCGTAGAGAGGTCGGCTGGTACGGATGGTCGCTCGTCTGTAGCCGTCATTTTCTTCTGGGGTTTAGAGCCTTCAACTTGGGCTAACTACACTTTGGCCTGCTAAACTTGCCTCTGCATTCTCCTCAGCTGGGTTTTTGTCAACGGCTCGGCCCTGCCCCCAGGCCGTGTGTGGTACCAACGATTGTCTTGCACCATAGGTGGCCTGAAGGTTTTGATTTGCCCTGGGACGACCTTCTCCTCTCGGTTGTACGAGACATTGGGAATCCGTGCCCCCAACCAATTAAAAATGGCTCCGCAACCCGACCGATGACTGTATTGGTTGGCAAACTTTTCCACGGTCGATCTGAAGGGCTCGACGGCCTTCCTCTTGTTCTCCTATAGCCTAGGTTGGCCGATCTCATTTTTGCATTGGTCGCAAAACATCAGCTCTGGTTTGGGCAACAGCACCTTTCCTCTCACCGGCTTTGGTGTTGACGCCGAGCTTCCTACCGTGGCCTTAGTAGGCCGAAGAACTTCCCAATAGTCGGCCCGAAACTGGGCGTTGACCATGTTGATGACAGGTGGAGGGAACGGCTCGGTGTCAACCTTCATGGCAGTCTTCTCTGAGAACTAGAGTTTCTTCTCGTCTATCAGCTTCTAAATAACGTCCCTTAAGACGATACAATTATTGGTGTTGTGATACCAAGAGCTGTGGTATTTGCAAAAAGTCTTCCCTTTGAGCTCCTCGACCTTTGGAATTTTATGACCTAAAGACAATTTGACCTTCTTTTCGGCCAATAATAGATCGAAAATAGCCTCGGCCCTTGTTAAATTGAAGGTGTAGGCCTTCGCTTCTCGGGCTGCAAACTTGGCATCGGGAATCTTTGCTTGGCAAGTAAAGATACTGAAAGGAAAGTGCATTACAGGAATATAAATGAAAGAAGGTAAATGATTGGAAAATATAATCTGCTCCGTTGGAGGCTTGTGTTTGGTGTTTGAACCCTTTAAACGTAGTTGGAGCCCGGTATTTATAGGAGAGGTCTTGAGAGGACAGTAAGGCTGAAAATCTGCATGATGAGGTTGATCCGAGATAGTGGGTAGTCGAGCTGACGTTTTGGGGACGTGAAGTATGGTGGTGTGACCCCCATAAATCTTTGCCGCCGCCTTGATCGTGGGTTCTGCGTCTTAGGGATTGGAGGAGCATTTAATGCTCTGGTCTGGTGGTTGGTGACTCAATCTTACAAGTCGTAAGATTTTCGCACCTAATCACCCCAATTTTACTCGCCATATCCTGACTTCAATCATTTCCCTTCTTCTCTTGTGCATTAAATGCTCTCACGTGGACCGTGGGTCCTCTGCTGTAGTCAGGGGCGTTGCTTCATTAAATGAAGTGTGGGGCCTCAATGCCACTTGATCTTTCTACTTTGGTCTTGTATTTGAGAGTTTATCAATTTCTTCGTTTATGCTCACCGTGGCCGTGGCCGTGATGGTTTCGCCTTCACGGCTCATCCTTATCCTACGAGAGAAACGAACAACAACTTGACGCTTTCGGCCCCTTTTTCTTTTTGGTGGGTGCCTTGGCCGAGGGGTCGCTCCTTCGGTCGGCCTCATAGGCAGAGATTTCTAGGCACAAACAATATCGTTGGAAAGATACGGATGTTAGCTTTTTGTATAATTTTATGGTTTGTGATTCGGACGTGTGTGGAGAGAGTAGTGGCCGTTTTAGTACACACAGTTCGGGCAGAATGTGTTCTGCAGGTTTTGGAAAATAATCCTTTTGAAGTTCAATCCTTGATGTTTAATTTGTGTCAATTACATTTGGGAAGCGTCTACAAGGATGTGGAGTTATTTTCTAAGGTATGATCCTATATTTAGTAGGATTTTGGATGCCAACTCATCAAAGACAATTGAAGCCAAACTAGGAAAGCATAATTACCAAGTCAAAAGAGAATTTGTTCCTTATTTAAAGAAGACCAGAAAATAGGGTTCTCTCATGCTAGAGTTGGAAGGAGAGTCAAAGAGTCGCTGCCATCGTCAAGTTCTTGAGCATCATCACAACCCATAAGTTTTATTTTATGTTTTCTAGTTTTTCAATTATGTTTTCTTTGAACATGAGTAACTAAATTATTCTCTAGGGCAAGGATGACGCCCGAGCATGGATAGTTATGATTTCTAATGTTATTTAATGGATTCTAAGTTTCTTTTAGATTAATGTTTAATCACTATTTTAATCGTTGCTATTTGTTTAAGTTCTTTGACTGATCACCTTAGGGCTTCGCACCTAGTAAATTGGAAGATGAATTTGAGGCAGAACTCGCAATATAATTCAATTAGCTTCTTGTGATTAAGTGTGGTGAATTACATTATTGCTTGATGAAGAATAATGGTTTGCTTGGTTCTCTCGTTTTCTAGAATGTAATGAATCCAACTTGTTAAATTTATGCCTTAACTAGGATAGATTGTAGGATTGGGTATATGATCTTTGTCTGAACTAGAAAAGAATCTTACACTTAAGGAAAACTATGGTCTGAGTGCCTAAAAAGGACTTAGATACGGGAATTATCATCTAAAGAATCGAAAGAATCTGTTGAATGCATTGAAATCTAACTTGGATGGCTTGTGGTTGATTCCGAAACCCTAGGCCTTCATCATTGTTTTTCAACCTTAAAATTCAGCCTTTTATTCTCAATTGTTTTTATCAATTTCTTTGTTTCATAAACTTTCATAACAACAATCTCTACAAATTCACTTGCGTATCAGTTAGACTTAAATTAGGTATTCGAATATTAGATTAATTTGGAATCCTCGTGGGAATGATACTTGGACTTGTCAAACGCTATACTACATCATTCTTGTGCACTTACAAGGACAGACCATGTAGTCAACAACTCAGTCAATGGATACTTGTCTTCATCCCCCCTCAATCTCAGCTGGGGAAGGTCTCAATCTGAGATTGGAACAATGATTGTGAAAGAGAGGACTGTGCAAGCCTTTTGTGAAAATGTCAGAAACTTGTTCATTAGTTGGCACATACTGAATGACTAGATCTTTGCTTTGAACTTTCTCTCCAATAAAATAATAATCTATCTCCAGATGTTTGATACGGGAATGGAAAATTGGGTTGGCACTGAGTGCTAAGGCAGAGAGATTATCACTATGTACAAGTGGACCTTCTAGAATAGAGATATGCAGATCACGCAAAAATTGTCCGATCCAAAAAAATGTCAGCTGCATAGTGAGCTAAAGCTTTGTATTCTACTTTGGTAGAACTACGAGAAACTGAGGCTTGTTTCTTGGAAGACCAAGATATAGGATAGGATTCTGCAAAAGAAATACAACATAGCCTGTGGTAGATCTTCGAGTGTTGGGATCACTGGCCTAATCTGCATCACCAAAACCTATAACCACCATTGAACCCTGGGAATAGGTAATACCATGATGAAGTTTGCCTTTGAGATATCTAAGGATACGTTTAACATGGCACATATGAAGATCAGTAGGTTGAGTTATGAATTGGCACACAGTGTTGACAACATAGGCAATATCTGGCCTTGTAAAAGTCAAGTACTATAGAGTACCAACCAAGCTCCTATACAATGTAGGATCGGATAAAGTGATCTTATGAGGCTTACAAGGTGTAGAACAAGGTTTGCAAGTGTCCATCCTAGCTCTCTTGATTAGATCTTGAGCAGATTGAGATTGATTCACAAACAGGTTCCCATTGTCTTGGTGTTATACTTGTAGGCCAAGAAAGTAAGTGAGCTTACCAATATCTTTCATATCGAAGACATCAGCAAGAAAATCAATAACAGTCTGAATTAATGTAGCATTAGAGCCTATGATGATAATATCATCCACATACAACAACAAAATAACCAAATCAATTGCTTTTTTCTTGATGAAAAGACTAGGGTCCGAGTGAGAAGCATGAAAACCAAGAGATGGCAAATAACTTGTAAACTTGGCATTCCAAACTCGAGGAGCTTTCTTCAAGCCATAGAGAGACTTCTGAAGTTTACAAACAAACTCTGGACGTGTGGAGTCTTTAAACCCTTGAGGTTGTTGCATATAAACCTCCTCTTGTAGCTCACCTTCTAGAAATGCATTTTTCACGTCAAGTTGTCCTAATTCCCACTTAAAAGCGGCAACCAAACTAAGAATAACTCGTACAGTGGTGTAACACGTCGTCCCAAAAATCACTGTTCAATTGGTTATTTATTGTGAAACTACATTTTTGCCCTTGGGTGTAGGGGAACTTTACTCACTATTTGTTCGGAAAGGAAATTAGGGGAATTGAGCAGAACCGTTTTGTAAAGCTCACCGATACGAGTTCGTAGACAGGCGTCAAGTTCAATTCAGAGTTAAAACGAAGAAGTTATTATCTACAAAAGTGCAGTGGCAGAATCATAATTTGTGCAAAATCAAAATTTTAAAAGCTCGCAGCTCTCTCAGTCTCTCTTTCCCCTACATTCTCTCTCCCCTCTGTTTCTCTCCCACCGTGACACCCTCGCTTTCGATGACGGTTACAGCACTGTCAGGCCACGCCAGGCCACGGGACTGGTTGGAAAAGAACTGGGAAGAGCCGAAAATCACGCCTGAGCTGAAGCCCAGCCACCTCAGGCCATCACACTACAGTGATGAGCTCAGACAGTTCTGGGATTTTCGAGCTTTTAGTTGTCGCTTCCAGTGATTTTGACGACCAATTTCGTCGATCCATGTATGGATCTTCATCCTCTCCACATGCTCTAGCTGTCTATGATGTTATCTTGGATCGATTTTGAGGGTTTATAGATCGTTCATTCTACCCATTTTTATTCAACGGTTTTGGTTTTGAACCGACTAGTTCCGGTCAATTTTTGGCCGTGGTCCAAGAACAAAAAGTGTTCCCCTAGTTGTGCTTGATCTGTTAGTATAGGTATTGTGGGGGTGTTTCGAGAAATTTTTGGAGTCAGTCCATTATGGCAGCCCATTGTGTTTTAAAACCCTTCCCACATCGTCCTAAGTATGACAGTATGCTCGAATTTGGAATTGGTTATCGTTTGACTATCGAACGAATTTTGCACCTATTATGCGATATCCAGGTTCAATAGGTTCGGACCGTTTGATCGGTTCCAATCTCAAATATGGTGTTCTTGGTACCTCTAGAATCGTGTAGGAACTTGTGGATTGAAAATCAGAGTCTCGGATACAACGAATCAATGATTCTAAGTTTAGGAGAAACGATGATAGTTCGATCGTGCGATTTACTTCGATACGACCTCTCGATCTAGACCAAACCTTCGAGACTTGTTTAGTAGACTTCGTTGGACCTATAGGAACTTTCAAATTAGAAATAGGAGGTCGTGGGCTGCGCAAGCCTAATTGACCTAGATGGTGGGCCTTGCAGGCCTGAACCGGACCAATTGGTTGGGAGGTGTTTGTGGTTTGGTTGCTTGATTTCAAGGTACTTTCTAACCATGATATATCCATGTTTATTTTTATATACGTGCTAAATGGATTAATGATTGGATTGTGTTGCCTTCAGAAATATGGTTGCCTTTAGAGATATTGATGTCTTCTAACATCCTAGTTGCCTTCGGAAATACTGATGTCTTCGAACATCTTGGATGACTTCGGAAATATTGATGTCATCGGACATGCAGTAGCCTTCGGAATGTGTTCAGACATATAGTTGTCTTCGGATTGTCTTCAAACACCTGAGTTCCCTTCGAATTTATCTACGCACGTATGACATTGCCCCATGAGTATCGAGGATGCTTGAACCTTGTGGTGCCAGGATTATTTGCGTTCTCAGGTTGAGTATATCTCCTTGAGTCCTGCGAGGGGAATTGACGAATTATTTGCGTTCTCAGGTTGAGTATATCTCCCTGAGTCTTGCGAGGGGAATTGACGGATTACTTTGCGTTCTCAAGTTGAGTATATCTCCTTGAGTCTTGCGAGGGGAATTGACGGATTATTTGCGTTCTCAGGTTGAGTATATCTCCCTAAGTCGTACAGGGGGAATTGACGGATTATTTTGCGTCCTCAGGTTGAGTATATCTCCCTGAGTGACAGATTATTTTGCGTTCTCAGGTTGAGTACATCTCACTGAGTCCTGCGAGGGGAATTGACGGATTATTTTGCATTCTCAGGTTGAGTATATCTGACGGATTATTTGCGTTGTCATGTTGAGTATATCTTATTTTGCGTTCTGAGGTTGAGTATATCTCCCTGAGTCCTGCGAGGGGAATTGACGGATTATTTTGTGTTCTCAGGTTGAGTATATCTGACGGATTATTTGCGTTCTCAGGTTGAGTATATCTCCCTGAGTGACATATTATTTTGCTTTCTCAGGTTGAGTATATCTCCCTGAGTCCTGCGAGGGGAATTGATGGATTTTTTGCATTCTCAGGTTGAGTATATCTCCCCAACTTCTGCGAGCGGAGTTGATAGATTATTTGCATTCTCAGGTTGAGTATATCTTCCCGAGTCCTGCGAGGGGAATTGACGGATTATTTGCATTCTCAGGTTGAGTATATCTTCCTGAGTCATGCAAGGGGAATTGACGGATTATGTTTGGATGTACAAAGATACCCAGCATGAACAGTTAGGTACATAATTTCATGGCTTGACATTCAATTATATAACTTGTTGAAATCAAGGTAAAGAATGATTCTAAATTTCATCGTTGGTGTCACTTTCAATATTTATGTACTATCTTAAGACTGGCTAAAGAGTCTGGGATAGCTCAAGACTTGGTAGTGATATAAAGTGACAGTCAAAGTGTTATATGCTTAGTCTAATTGGCCTCCTCAGTTTTTTTGGCTTATTAGCCATCACACTTGCTTAGATTAGTTTGTGCTATTTGGCCCTTACACTTTGATTGGTGAGCTTATTGGCTCCTCAACATAGCTTAATTTGGGTAGCTCTTGGCTCCCTAATGGTTTGGGAGTTCTCTTGTTAGACTCCACATTTCATTGTGGTTGCATGCCTATTTATAGGCATTCTTTGCCTACATCACCAAGTATGTAGCTTTTACTAGAAACCTTCTATATTTTACAATATTTATTTTTGTGGCTATTGTTTAGCCATCATGCAACATGAGTGTTCTTGGTTTTTTTGGAACATTCTTCCATCTTTAATTGTGTTAGCCAACATATCCTTCAAGCTTATAGCACTTTCTTCAAGCTTCTATATTTTTCTATATTTTTTTACATACAAATGTGGGGGCACTACTACAAAAATGGAAAAAGACGACCAGAAATAGACGACGGTATAAGATAAAACCGTCGTTGTATTTAAACAGACAACGGTATAAAAAAAACCCGTCGTGGATAAGTTCCTTACTGTTGAATATTTTTAAAAGACGACGCATACAAATAAAAAGCGTCGTTTTTAAAAAATGATTTCTTCAGAGATAAAATCTGACCAAAAAACAACGACAGCAGGTATGAATCCACCGACGTAGAAAATAAAGACGACAGTTCACCAAAAAACCTGCCGTGTTAACTCCTAACTAAACACGACCAACTGTTCTTAATCCACGTCGTATAATATAATGGAATCCACGTCTGTATACTACGACGGTGCATTCTCTGTAAACCGCCGACTTATTATTTTGGAGTATACTATGACGGTACCTACAACACTACTGTCGTTTTTATTTACCACGTCCTAAGTTCAAATTACCGTCGTATTTGTTTAGTTTATACGTCTGCCTTCTCTGTAAAACGCCGTCTTATTTTTATAGCTTTTTAAAATTAATTAATTTTTCTTTTATTTTGGTAATATCTTTCTTAACACAAAACAAAATTTAATTCTCAATCCTCAACAACATTTTCATCTTAAAAGGCAAAATCTCTTCGTGTTAAATATTGATCAATATTTACACAATATATGTACACAAATTTGGCAAATACATCGTGGTTTCCTTTCTGCCTTCACCCTCAGCTTGTTCAACTGTTTCTTCCTCTCATATGCAAGCTGGGCCCTCTCCTTCCTCTTATTCTCAAGCTCCTGCACAGCCACAGATGAATATCTAATAATTTCAGAAAATCAAAATCAACAAAGTGTGAAAAGCTCACTCCTCGATTCCTGGTTACATTGTAGTCCCCTTTTCCACAGTGATCAACTTCAAAACTCCTGTGTAGCAGGGGGAACCAGCCTTAGAACCTGTTGTGGGTTGTGCGGCTGCAAACCCATGCAGGTTCTAAAGCTGGTTTCACCCTTGCTACACAGGAGGATGTAGCAAACCCATGCTTGGTCTTGTGAGGAATCATTCTGCAAACCCATTTGCTTTCAGAAAGACAATTTCTTGTGAGGAATCATTCTGCAACCCTAATTGAAAATTGAGAGTTAAAAAATGCGTAAAAAAATCCTATTTAAACAAAATCGAGTAAATATCCACGTCGGTTCTAATATACATAGTGACGTCATATTTGACTAATCAACGTCAGTTTAGATATAACTACATCGGAAATCCAAAAGTCATTTCGCGCGTATTAAAAAGATAACTACATCGGAAATCCAAAAGTCATTTGGCGAGTATTAAAAAGGGAACAGAACCAAAGTAACCACGTCGGTTTATTAAAATACACAGTCGTTGAATTTATAAGTACAACGTCAGTTTAGAGAAACAAAGCGCCGTCATAACCACGTCGGAAATCCAAAAGTCATTTGGCGCGTATTAAAAAGAAAACGACGTCGTTTTCAGAACCGCAAAGTAACCACGTCGGTTTATTAAAATACACAGTCGTTGAAATTACAAGTACAACGTCAGTTTAGAGGAAAAAAGCGCCGTCATAACCACATCGGAATTCCAAAAGTCTTTCGGCAGTTGTGATAACCACGTCATTTATGAATTATCTACCGTCGTTATAAATAAATAATACGGCGGTTTTTAAATAACAACGTCGTTGTATTGAACTCTGGGAAAATATATAAACTTTTCGTCACCTGACCTAATATTTTACGGTTTTCACTTCCCGATAAAGTATCGTAGTTTCCCTCTCATTTCCCAAATCACCATTTTCGTCACCTGACCTAGCATCATCGTCTGAATCATCGTCTTCATCGTCCAAATCACCATTTTGGTCTTCGTCTTCGTCGGAAGGAAACATTTCTTTGCACGCCGGTGTTATTCAAGGTTTTTTCTCACTCTCTTCCCTTTTTTTACTTTTCATTTGCATGCCGTAGTTGTCTGGAAACAAGATTCTGTCAAATTGAATAAATCTTTCACTGGTTTTGATTAAATACATAAGTAGATACTCTCACGACGCCAAAAGATGACAGTTCTGTCTTGTTTTCGACGATGGAATGGACACACCACGACGGCCGTAATGCAAACTGCACGACGGTGGCTAAAAACCGTCATGGTGTGACAATTAATACGTCGGAAACAAGATAAAACCGTCTTCTAGTGAGAGAAGAACACTCGTTTTGTAATTTTAAACCACGTCGGTTATTGTTAATAACCGACGTAGTTTATGCACATTTACGTCATGAAATATATAAAACCGTCGTCTTATTTGCATTCATGATCTAAGAGATCGTTTAATAGGACGTCACTTTTTTAGTGTTACCGTCGTTGTTTTGTATTATTACGTCGTTTATTTTTAATAACCGACGTTGTTTTTCTGGCAGATTAATCAAAAATGGTTTCGAAATCTCAAAACAAGGAAGCTGAAGCGTCAAAGGCCACAGCAGGTTCAATGGCACAAGGGGATGAACCCAAAACAGGTTCAGTGAAACTTGAAAAATCAACTCAAAGCAAACCCTCGAAGAGGATGAGATATTCCTCAACCTCAGAGAAAGACTCGAGCACAGCCTCATTTATTGAGGAGCCAAAATCTAGCCGCGGTATCAGCACAATGAGCCGTGTTGTGAAGAGGAAAATTGAGAAGGTTAAGCCTGTGGTTTAGTTCAATAAAGATGGCAAACCACATGGCAAGGCTGCTGTTGAGATGCAGTCTTACATTGGTGTTTTGGACCGCACCAGAGTCCCTCTTGTGGACAAGAAATGGAAACAATTACCCAAGGACGTGAAGGAGCAGATTTTGCCAATATTGGATCTGATCCTTATGAGTTTGCCAATGTGATTGGGGATGGCGATGAACCCTTGTACCCTGGTTGCAGTAAGTACACGAAGTTGTCGGCTTTGGTGAAGTTATATAATTTGAAAGCAAAACATGGGATGAGTGATGTTTGCTTTACAGAATTATTGATACTTCAAGGAGAATTTCTTCCAGAAGGAAATACACTACCTTCCTCTATGTACGAGGCAAAAAAGACTTTATCTGCTTTAGGGATGAGTTATGAGAAAATCCACGCATGTTCCAATGACTGCATTTTGTATCGGAAGGAGTATGAGAATGCAACTAATTGTCCTACTTGTGGTATCTCAAGGTGGAAGGAAACCAAGGATGGGTTCTTGAAAGAGGGTGTGGCAGCGAAGGTGGTGTGGTATTTTCCTCCAATTCCAAGGTTTAAAAGGATGTTTCAATCACATAAGACAGCTAAGAGTTTGACTTGGCATGCTGCAAGAAAATCAGTTGACGGTTATATGTCTCATCCAGCGGATTCCCCGTCTTGGAAACTTGTTGATGAAAAATGGCCCGACTTTGGTAATGAGCCAAGAAACTTGAGATTGGCTCTCTCATCTGATGGATTCAATCCCCACAGTTCTTTAAGTAGCAGATACAGTTGTTGGCCAGTTATATTAGTTACATATAATCTCCCACCATGGCTATGCATGAAGCGGAAGTTCATGATGTTGACTATACTGATTTCCGGTCCTAAACAGCCCGGAAATGATATAGACGTCTACTTAGAGCCTTTGATTGATGATTTGAAATCTCTGTGGGATGGGATTAGAGGAGTGTATGATGCCCACATAGGAGAATACTTTACACTCAGAGCTGCATTACTGTGGACAATTAATGATTTTCCCGCTTATGGAAACTTATCTGGTTGTGTTGTTAAAGGATATAAAGCTTGTCCAATATGCGGCGATGATACACCTAGTCACAGGTTGAAAAATGGCCACAAAATTTGTTACATTGGGCATAGAAAGTGGTTACCAATCAATCATCCATATAGGAGGCAACGTGCAGCTTTTAATGGGAAACCTGAATATGGCATGCCCCCTGAGCCATTAACAGGAGAAAAAGTGCTGCATATGGTTGAAGATATTAATTACATATGGGGCTCAAAAAATGGGGGAAGTGTTGGTGAGAATGATGGTGACAGAGTTTGTTGGAAGAAGAAATCAAAATTCTTTGATCTCGAGTATTGGAAATACCTCCCTGTGAGGCATGCCTTAGATGTTATGCACATTGAGAAGAATGTTTGCGATAGTATCATTGGTACATTGCTAGAGATCCCTGGAAAAAATAAAGATGGGATTGCTGCTCGGTTAGACTTATTGAACATGGGGGTAAAAATTGATTTGCAACCCGAGTATGGAGAAAGACGTACTCGCTTGCCTCCAGGGCCTTGGAATTTGTCAAGAGCAGAGAAGAGAGCGGTTTGTAATTCTTTTTATGGTATGAAGGTTCCTGAAGGTTATTCTTCAAATATAAAAAATCTTGTATCTTTAAAAGATTCAAGACTTCTTGGCCTTAAATATCATGATTGTCATACCTTGATGCAACAATTGCTCCCTGTGGCAATTCGTTCTATTTTGGAGAAGCCTGCAAGGTATGCAATAACTCGATTGTGCTTCTTCTTCAATGCTATATGTGCAAAGACGGTAGATGTTTCCAAGCTAGATAAGTTGGAAGAAGATGTAGTAGTTACTTTATGTTTGCTTGAGAAGTACTTTCCCCCTTCATTCTTTGATATCATGGTTCATCTAGTAGTACATCTTGTCAGAGAAGTTCGTCTATGTGGGCCAGTATATTTTAGATGGATGTATCCGTTTGAAAGATATATGCTAAAGGGGTATGTTCAGAATCGTACTCGTCCCGAAGGTTGCATTGCTGAGTGGTATATAGCTGAAGAAGCTGTAGAGTTTTGTACCGAGCATTTATCTGATGTTAGTACAGTTGGAGTGCCTTCAAGCCAGAATATGGGAGTTTCAAAGCCATTATCAGGTTGCACAGTGAGCTTAGTTGATATGGACTTGTTGAACCAGGCACATCTATATGTCTTGGAGAATACGGAGGAAGTCCTACCTTATATCAAGTACGTATGAGTTTAATTTTTCATATATATGTAGCCATGTTAAATATTATTACTCCTTATATTTATCTTATATATAAGGGATTGTAATGCGTGTTTTTTTCGTGTCAATTGTAGGGAACATATGATCCACATCAAGACCACTTATCCGAAATTTAGAAAGAGAACAAAGTGGCTACAAGATAAGCACAATAGCACTTTCATTCAATGGCTACGTGTTAAGGTATATATGTTATTGAATGACATATTCAATTTATTATTTTAATTTTCTTTCTTTCTATATATATGTTAGATTGAAAATATATGGATTGATTGATTGTTGTAATGTATGACATTAGTTATGCAGTTAATTGTATGACATTAATTCATAGCTCTGTATATCATTTTAATTCCGATCACATTTTCATTCTGCAAGCTTTGGGCACAACGAATCAAAAATTAAAAAATAATCGGTTAAAGCTGAAAATACGACGGTCAAGTTACAAAAATCGCAAAACGAGACGTCTTAAAAACAACCAACGTCGGGTTTTCACAACCGACGTGGAATGACAACGCAAAAATGAAATAAATACCGCCATTTTAAAAAGAAAACACGTCGGTTAATTATAATTCATTTCAACCGTCGTCTATTACAGTCGTCTATTATAGTCGAAAGCTCTCTTTTTATGCTTTATGTACCAAATCGACGTCGGTTTTAGTTTTTTTTCTGACGTGTACTATATTAACCACGTCGTTTTTTTTGTGTTCAAGCCGTCAAAATCATTTTCAATGTCTGTGGTGATATAAAGGGTCGTGGTTATTGTTGTTTTTACGTCAGTTCAAGTAAATATATGCCATGTTATATGTTTAAGACGTCAGTTTTTTCATTTAGTGAATGTAGTATTTATTAAACACAGCGGTTTCTAAGTTTGACACGTCGGTTTTGTTTAATTTAGAGACGTTGATAAAACTATTTACGTCGGTTTTATAGTTGTTTTTGACATTTAAAATTATTTAAACGTCTGTGTTTTAATACAACCGTCGTCTATTATAGTCGAAAGGTCTCTTTTTTATGCGTTTATGTTCCAAATCGACGTCGGTTTTAGTTTTTTTGTGACGTGTACTATATTAACCACGTCGTTTTTTTTGTGTTCAAGCCGTCAAAATCATTTTCAACGTCTGTGGTGATATAAAGGGTCGTGGTTATTGTTGTTTTTACGTCTGTTCAAGTAAATATATGCCATGTTATATGTTTAAGACGTTAGTTTTTTCATTTAGTGAACGTAGTATTTATTAACCACGGCGGTTTCTAAGTTTGACACGTCGGTTTTGTTTGATTTAGAGACGTTGATAAAACTATTTACGTCGGTTTTTTAGTTGTTTTGGACATTTAAAATTATTTAAACGTCTGTGTTTTAATACAACCGTCGTCTATTATAGTCGAAAGGTCTCGTTTTATGCTTTTATGTACCAAATCGACGTCGGTTTTAGTTTTTTTTGTGACGTGTACTATATTAACCACGTCGTTGTTTTTGTGTTCAAGCCGTCAAAATCATTTTCAACGTCTGTGGTGATATGAAGGGTCGTGGTTATTGTTGTTTTTACGTCAGTTCAAGTAAATATATGCCATGTTATATGTTTAAGATGTCAGTTTTTTCATTGAGTGAACGTAGTATTTATTAACCAAGACGGTTTCTAAGTTTTACACGTCGGTTTTGGTGTATTTAGAGACGTTGATAAGCATATTTACGTCGGTTTTGTAGTTGTTTTTGACATTTAACATTATTTCAACGTCTGTGTTTTACTAAAACCGTCGTCTATTATAGTCGAAAGGTCTCTTTTTAAGCTTTTATGTATGAAATCTACGTCGGTTTTAGTATTTTACTGACGTGTACTATATTAACTACGTCGGTTATTTGCCGTCGTTATTTCATGTATGAAAAGACGGCGGTCGATTTCTCGTCGGTTGTAAACCATGATACACGACGGTGGATTACCGTCGTCTATTTCGTTTTTTGTAGTAGTGGGGTTGGGCCCCTGAGCCTTCGGTAGGTGGAGTCCCGCATGGGCCTTTGGCAAGGAGGCTAAGATGAAATGGCTCAAGCTCCATGGGCCTTCGGCAAAGGTCCAAAAAATGAGGGAGAAGCGCTAGGGTTTGGGGGGAAGGTGTGTGAATTAAATATTCTCTCGGAAGGAGCCTAAGGTCAGGACATCCTCGTCTTCAGCAAGGTGAGTTCCTTGAGCCCCGTTGTGTTCTTTCGCTCAGCCCTTGCCGTTCGGCAAGGGGGATTTGGATATTTGGTGCGTGAGCCCACCACTATTCTGCGGCAGGTTCTAGGAGGGCATTTTGGAGGGTCTTGGATCGAAGAGGTGCGCAAGGACCTCCGTGGCTTCTGTATAGCCCTTGTCGTTCGGCAAGGGCAATCTGGGAAAAATAATTTGAGGTCTCCATCTCGTGAAGTGTGGGTCTTCTTGGATCGTCGGCAAAAGTTTTGATAGTCCCCCATTTTCCTTCAGCCATCACCATCCAAGGTCAAGAGAACCGTTTGATTTCGAGCCCACAGACTTGGCGGCACGGGTCCTGCCATTCAGGTTGGAGCCTAGCCCTTTGTTTGAATTTTGTCAAGGGGCTGGGCCGCTAGGGAGAAGCTGGGCTTCGGCAAGGGGAAGGCCTATAGCACGTACCTGCGGATCGGAGCATCTGAATTGAGTATCCAGCGCCGATCCCAAGCTTGCCAATGCATCTGCATGAGTGTTCTCTGCCCGAGAAACTTGTTGGATGTTGAAAGTAGGGAATTCTTTCAAAAGTACTTGGACTTTGTTGACGTACTAGATAATTCTTGAGTGTTTTTCCATGTACTCGGCTAAAGCTTGATTTGTGATCAGCTAGGAGTCTAAGTAGATAGCCAATTTCTTGATTGACAGTTCTTTTGCTATGAGCAATTCGGCTAGCGACGCCTCGTATTCTGCTTCGTCGTTTGAAGCTGGAAAGCCCAGTGTGATAGCTTGTTCCAACAAAGTTCCATCGGGGGTGATTATGATGACGCCTGCTCCGGCTCCCTTGTGATTTGATGCTAAGTCCATGCACAATTGCCACATGTCTTTGGGAAGGTTTGGATCGACGGAGGAGGTATCGTCTACTCTCGAATTTTCATTGTTTTTTATGAACAGCTTCTCCTCTTCGGTTGTTGGGGTAAACTCTACAACAAAATTTGCTAAAGCCTGAGCTTTTATAGCAGTCTTCAGCCGGTAGAGGAGGACGTACTGACTAAGTTCGATAGCCCAATTCATGAGTCGTTGAGAAGCGTCGGGGCTATGAAGAATCGATCTCAAAGGAAATTACCTCATGACGATTATTCGGTGAGCTTGGTAGTAGGGTCTTAACTTTCTTGCAGAAAATACAAGTGACAAAATGAGCCTCTCCATTTTTGAATAGTGAGCCTCTGCATCAAGGAAGACTTTTGACGTGTAGAATACCGGATGTTGTGCCCCTAACTTTTCTAGGATGAGAGCTGAGCTGACCGCTGAGTTGGACACCGCTAGGTAGATGAACAAATCTTTGATTGGTATTGGTTTTGGGAGTAGGGGAGGTGAAGTGAGGTAGGTCTTGAAGTTTTTTGAAAAGCAACTTCACATTCTTCGCCCCACTTGTCTCTTTGTCCTTTCTTCAAGGCTTTGAAGAATGGCCTGCACTTGTCGGTAGATCTTAAGAGGAATCGGTTGAGAGTTGCTGCTTTACCGGTAAACTTTGTATCTCCTTCGTCGTGGCAGGCGACTTCATGTTGAGGATAGCCTTGATTTGATCGGGATGTGCTTCGATGCCTCTTTGGGTGACTAACTATCCCAAAAATGGGCCAGATGAGACTCCAAATGTGCACTTGCTCGGATTTAACTTCATGTGGTATTTTCTAAGTAAGCCAAAGGCTTCGGAAAGGTTCGTGATGTGGTCCGCTCGTTGGTGAGCTTTTACTAGCATGTCATCTACGTAAACCTCCATAGTTTTGCCTATCTGCTCTTTGAAAATCTTGTTCATGAGCCTTTGGTAGGTTGCTCCAGCGTTCTTCAACCCAATAGGCATGACTTTGTAGCAGTATGTGCCTCTTTCAATTATGATCTGATTGTAGCTGGAGTAGGCATCCATGAAGCTGAGGAGTTGATTACCAGAAGTTGAATCTACAAGTTGATCAATTCTTGGCAGTTGAAAGTTGTCTTTTAGGCATTCCTTATTGAGGTCGGTGTAGTAGAAGCAAACTCTCCATTGACCCTTGTCTTTCTTTGCTACCAGAACAACATTAGCCAGCTACTTTGTTTATGAGACTTCTTCAATGAAACAAGCAACTAGGAGCTTGTCGATCTTGGCTTAAATGATGGCAACTCACCCGGGAGTGAAGTTACGTCTCTGCTGCGCCACTGGCTTACTGGCTAGGTTGACATGCAGCCGGTGACTGATGATTTGTCAGATGGTGACCATGCGAACACATCATTCTTATTATGGAGGAAGGTAGTCAGTTCCACCTTCTCTTCTGGGCTTAGGCGCGAGCCGATCCGCGCTTTTCCTTCTAACTTATCAGGATCAAGGGGTACTAGCTCAACGTCATATTCGGGCTTCCATCCTTCTTCAAGATAGACCTCCGGACGGATTCCCTCGACTTGGTCCTGACTCTTTGATTGCTATTGGGGAGTAGTTATTCCTTTTCCTTTGTGGTCTGCTTGACTGTCAGGAACGGGATTTGCTTCCTTCTCTGCCTATTCTATCCGACTTTCAAGTATGAACTATGCTTGCTTACTCTTCTTCAGGCCTTGGGTGAAGCATCTCCTCGCCATTCCCTGGTCACTGTTGATCTGCCCGATGCCCTCTCCAGGGATGGGGTAACGGATTTTCTGATGAGTGGAAGAGGTGACAGCGTTGATCTTGCTAATCCATTATCTACCCAGGATGTCATTGTAGGGGGAGACTTCATCAATAATCATGAAGGTTTGCGAGCTAAATACCGGTGGGGAGTAGACGTCGAGGTTTATCATGCCTATGATAACCGAAGTCGTGCCATTGAAGTAGGTCAGTGACTTGGCTGACTTGTTGATCTTTGTCTCCATGCCCATCTGTTGGATGGTCAACAATTGTAGGATGTTAGCTGCGCTGCCCTCATCTGTGTGGATTCGGTCGATCATGGCTTGAGCAATTTGGATGCTGATGGCGAGGGCGTCGTTGTGCAGCAGATCTGCTATTGCAGAACTGGAGAGCAACTACAGTAAACAAATCTGCAATTGCAGCTGCTACGTCCTTTTCTGAAATATATACAAGGAATTAATGAATTTAAGAGCGCAATTGAGAAGGCTTGGGTGGAGGAAGTGGAAGAGATAATTGATGAAGCTCATCCTGCCATTGAAAACTTCTTACGAAGACCATCCAAAGGATTTAGGTGGCTAACATTTATTAGCAGTTGGAAGGCAAGGAGAAAGCTCAAGGGGGACCTAAGGTGCATTAACGTTGGGTTCAAACAAGCTTTAGAAAGGAAGGACAGGTATGGCTTCAAATTTATAAGAAGAATTTCTAATTCATCAAAGATTGTCTATCAATCCCCAGATCAGACCTCAGATGAGAATAGTGTTTCATCTATAATAGACAGGATGCACAACTACCTAAAAGAGAAGCAAAATGTATTCTGTGAAGTATTTTTTGATGTCAAATTGCTTTGCAATGAACTGTAAATCATGCAAAAACTTGTAGGCGGTTCAGGAATGATTGGAAGGAGATATAATTCCAGAGTTGCTTGGTTGGAGCAAGTGAGGAAAATTGTTCAAATTGCAGACGAATCTGTGGTAACCTTTATGAAGATGAATTCAGGTTTAGAAGAAGACATAGATGAGAAAAGGCTTTCCCTTGAAATCAACCAGATTACTCAGACTATCAATCTTTTCTTGAGATGCATCAAAGCATTCAGCATTGAATCAAGGGAAGACTTAAGCTCAGTGGTCGGTTTGGAAGAAGACATAGATGCAATGGTGTCAAGACTGAGAACCAACAATGAACACTGCTCTTTAATTTCCATAGTGGGGATTGAGGGCATAGGCAAGACAACACTGGCAAAGAAAATTTATAACCACGAAGTCATTGTGGACCATTTTCCTTGTCATGCATGGGTTTCTCTACCTCACGACTACTCCTACAACAATAAACTGCCACTCTTGAAATACATTGCAAAGCAGGTCTTGAGCTCTCTTAAGTTAGAAAGGCACCAAGAGATTAATCCCTATGCATCCAACAGGATTGACGAGGCACATGATATTTAAAAAAAGAGTCGGCACCTTTTAGTTCTTAACAACATCTCCACGAAGGGCGGAACTACCAAGGGACTGTAATGGGCTTTAGCCTGGTGCTAAGTTCCACTTTAGACTTAAATGTATAAAGAAACGCAGTGCAATTAAATATTAGCCTACTACCTCATAGCCACACATATCACTTTTTTTTTTTCGAGCCCACAGAAAGGGACAAGACCAGGGAAGAGAGCTGAAGTGGCTTCACAAGTGGATAGCGACAACCCTCCCCACCAACTTCGACTGCTAACCAAAGAAGAGAGCTAGCAGTTGTTTAGCCAGGTGGTGCACATGCTAAAATATGAATATGGTTTGAATACTTTAGGTTAATTGTATTCTTCTTCATAAGGAGATATATATAGGAGTTTACAAGGGTGCTTTACAAGGAAATAGATATAGTAAATAATTAGGATAATATCTCCTAATTATACAAGGATGTGTCAACCATATAAAACAAGGAAGTAAATCACCTAATTAACTTTAGGAAATAAATCTCCTCTATTTAGTAGGTTAACACACGTCAACACTCCTCTTTAAGTTGGTGTATACATGTCACCAATGCCCAACTTGGTAAGTGAGTTACAAAACACTCGTCCACAGACAGTTTTTGTTAAGACATCTACTAATTGATCTTCTGATTTTACAAAGGGTAGACAGATGATCATGTTTTCAATTTTTTCTTTGATGAAATGTCTATCCATCTCAACATGTTTAGTTCGATCATGTTGAACTGGATTATGAGCAATATCAATAGCTGACTTGTTATCACAATGTAACTCCAATGGCTTCTCTAGTTTAAAACCTAATTTTGTCAAGAGTCCTCTGATCCACAATAATCCACAAACTCCTTGAGCCATTCCTCGATACTCTACTTCTGCACTAGGCCGAGCAACCACATTTTGTTTTTTACTCCTCCAAGTGACTAGGTTACCTCCAACGAATGTAAAGTAACTCGATGTAGAGCATCTATCTGTAGTGGAACCAGCCCAATCAACATCTGTATATCCAACAACTTCAAGATTTCAATTCTTTGAGAACATTAATCCCTTTCCAAGGGCTGACTTTAAGTATCTTAAGATCCGATCAACTGCATTCCTATGAGAAACACTACGTGAATGCATAAATTGACTAACCACACTCACAGCTTATGCAATATCTGGTCTTGTGCGTGCCAAATATATCAACCTTCCAACAAGGCGTTGGTATTGTTCCTTATTGGTTGGCAATCAGTCCATGTCTTCACACAACTTGTGATTCATCTCAATTGGTGTGTCAGCAGGCTTACATCCAAGCATTCATGTTTCAGTGAGTAGACATCAAATACTTCCTTTGAGACATAAATATACCAGTTTTTAATCTTGCTATTTCAATTCAGAGGAAGAATTTCAGAGCATCTAAATCCTTCATCTCAAATTCCTGAGACAAATGCTGTTGTAGCTTTTGTTGCTCTCCTGTGTTGTTCCCAATTACGACCATGTCATCCACATAAAAAATTAATGCAGTGATTTTTTCTCCATCACACTTCAACAACAAGGTGTGGTCTGAATTACTTTGAGTGTATCCAAATCTCCATGTAAAAAGGCATTTCTAACATCAAACCGATGTAATGGCCAGTATAGATTTGCTGCTAGAGACAGTAGGACTCTGATAGTGTTCATCTTGGCTACTGGGGCAAAAGTCTCCTGGTAGTCCACCCCATATCTCTGTGTGTACCCTTTTGCCATCAATCTAGCTTTATATCTTTCAATGGATCCATCTGCTTTAAGTTTCAGTTGGCGATCGCAAATCTCACGGCCTGGTGCTCCGGGCCGAGGGGATGTGCGTCGACACGTGACGTCCTTCTTTTGGATGTTGTGCGGTTGTGCATGGGCATGCCAGCACGGTCTACCGTGCGTCGAGTGAGTGATGTGTTTGGCAAAAGTGTTGGTGATCGCAAATCTCACGGCCTGGTGCTCCAGGCCGAGGGGATATGCGTCGACACGTGACGTCCTTCTTTTGGATGCGGTGCGGTTGTGTGTGGGCGTGCCAGCACGGTCTACCGTGCGTCAAGTGAGTGATGTGTTTGGATAAATGGTTAAGTGGTGCGCCTATTTGGGTTCGTATTCTAATCAAACGATTGTGGCTGAGAGAGGAACTGATCTCGGCCGTCAGGTTCACGGCCGGTGCTCCGGCGCGTTGCTCAAAGAGCGACGGTTGTATGATATATGGGGTGGATGAGAGAGTAACAAAGATGGTGCTCCGGTGCCCTGAAGATCAAGGGTCGTATGATATATTAATGAATGGATTTTCCTTACAATCTATCACTACTCCTAGGAAAGCAAGTAAAGGTATTGAAAGTGCATTACAAGAAATAAAAGACAGGAAAATATAATTTGCTCCGTGGGCCGCTTTTGGTTTGATGTTTGAACCCTTTGAATGTAGCTCGAGCTTAGTATTTAAAGGAGGAGTCCTGGAAGGACAATCGAGGCTGAAAGATCTGCGTGGTGGAGCCTATTCAGAGCAAGTGGGTAGTCAAATCGGCATTTGGGATCGTGAAGCATGGTGGTGTGACCCCATAAATCCTGGTAAATCTCGACCGCCGCCCTGATCGTGGGTTCTGCACCCCTGGCCGTGGAGACGCATTTAATGCTCTGATAGCTGGTGACCTAATCTCTCAAGTTGTAAGAATTTTCGTAAGAATGTTTGCGTCTAACCACCCTGATTTCCTTCACCAAACCCTGACTTCAATCACTTCCCTTCTTCCCTCGTGCATTAAATGCCTTTTGTGGCTAGTGGGTTTGCTGCAATAGTCAGAGGCGTTACGTCATTAAATGAAGCGTGGGACCTTGTTGCCACGTGGCGATTTAACCTTAATATCTTCGGCTGTGTCTCTTACGCCCTTCGGCCTCGGCCTATAATACCGCGGTCTCGAGGCCGAGAGGATTCCGCCTTCGCAGCTTTTCTTTTGTGTTTAGGAAGGCAAATGCCTAACGAACCACCACGTTTCAGTTCATGGGCAAGTGCTAGGGCCGAGAGGAAGTCCTTTCGGTCAGTTTACGACCGAGATTTATTAGGCACAAACAGTTTCATAATATAAATCCACCTGCATCCCACCGTCTTTTTTCCGTGAGGTAAAGGCACGAGCTCCCATGTGGCATTCTTCTAGAGAGCTCGCATTTCTTCATTCATGGCTTTTTTCCATTTTGAGTTTTCTAGTGCTTCAGTCATACTATTGGGGACAGATATATCGACCAACTGCTTCACAAAGTGTACATGTGACTCTGATAATCTACTTAGAGATATATAATTATTGATGGGGTATTTTTCTTTGGCTTTAAGATCTGCTTCGTATTGTACTTGAGGTTTACCATGGTTCTTCCTTTCTAGAAGTTGGTATATAGGGGTATCTGTATCCTTTTTGCTTACTGAAATCAAATCATCATGGTATGTTTCATTAGTGTTATCAGTTTCAGGGGGAGATGTGACTTGAATGACTTCCTCAGAAGGTGATTGATGTGGTACGAGAGTTGAAGGCGGGTCCAGAGCGGGCAAAATCTCAAATAACAGTTCATCTTTGTCCTCTTGATTTTGGCAGCATGGAGTCTACCGGTCGTTCTCCACTGGCGACCGGTCATGTGGGAGAGGCGTGTCTACCACGCAAATCTCACAGCCTGGAGTTCCGGGCCGAGGGGATATGCGTTGACACGCGGCTTCCTGCTTTTGGATGCGGTGCGGTTGTGCGCAGGCGTGCCAGCACGGTCTACCGTGCGTCGAGATGTTGATGTGGATGGAAATGGTTAAGTGGTGCGCCTGTTTGAACTCATCTTCTGATCAAACGATTGTAGCCGAGAGAGGAACTAATCTCGGCTGTCAGGTTCACGGCCTGAGCTACAAGGCCGTTTAGTGGTGGTGTTGATAGTGGGTTTCGGGCGATGCTCCGGCGAGCTACAAGGTCGTATGATATATGGAGTGAATGAGCGAATAACAAAGATGGTGCTCTGGCGCCTTGAAAATCAAGGGTCGTATGATATATTGATGAATGGATTTTCCTTACAGTCTAACACTACTCCTAGGAAAGCAAGTAAAGATATTGAAAGTGCATTACAGGAAAATATAAGTTGCTCCGTGGGAGGCTTTGGTTTGGTGTTTGAACCCTTTGAATGTAGTCTTCAGCCTTGTATTTATAGGAAGAGTTCTTGGAGGAGTAATCGAGGCTGAAAATCTGCATGGTGGAGCCTGATTAGAGCAAGTGGGTAGTCCAATCGACATTTGGGATCGTGAAGTATGGTGGTGTGGCCCCATAAATCCTGGTGAATCTCGGCCGCCACCCTGATCGTGGGTTCTGCGTTTCTGGCCATGGAGACGCATTTATTGCTCTGATAGCTAGTCACCTAATCTCTCAAGCTGCAAGAACCCTTGTGAGAATGTCTGCGTCTAATCACTCTGTTTTCTGTCGCCAAATCCTGACTTCAGTCACTTCCCACCTTCCCTCTTGCATTAAATGCTTATTCGTGGCCAGTGGGTTTGCTGCAATAAACAGAGGCATTGCTTTATTAAATGAAGCGTGGGACCCTGCTCTCACGTGATGATCTGACTTTAATACCTATAGTCGAGGCCGAGATGATCGTGCCTTAGCAACTTTTCTTCTGTTTTCGGGAAGGCCAACTGTCTTAGCGAAACGCGGCATTTTAGCTTCACGAGCGAGCGCTAGGGCCGAGAAAAGGGGCTCCTTCGGTCACTCCATGGCCGTGATTTATTAGGCACAAACAAGGCGACAGGTCTCTTTGAGGCAAAGACGCCTCCTGTGCATAGATAAAGGGAGGTGACTGGTCGCTTTGATGCTGAGTCTCTTCCGTTGTGAAGAAGTCCAGAAAAGTTGGGGTGATTAGCTCTAGAGTCTCCTCCTATGCTTCTGAAAAATGTATGTCGTGTTCCCAGAACACTACATCCATGGAGGTATATACCTTCTGTCTTGAAGGGTGATAACATCATAGCATTTCTGGCGAGGGGCATAGCCAATGAAAACACACTTTTCTGCACTGGGATCCAATTAGTTGCGTTAGTGATCATGTAAGTGTACGAATACAACACAGCCAAAAATTTGTGGTTCAAGGTTTGGGGTGGGAGGTATTTGGAGATGGTGGTGAAGTGTTTGAAGATGAGTTTGGAAATTCAAGATACTTGAGGAAATCCTATTTATAAGGTAAGCTGCAGAGAGGACGGCCTCGCCCAAAAAAAAAGGTGGCATGTTGACACCAAATAAAGATGCGCGAATGACTTCCAATAAATGTCAGTTTTTTCGCTCAGCCACCCCCATTTTGTTGGGGAGTATATGGACACGAGCATTGATGTATGATGCCAGAATCCTGTAAGAATTTTTTGAGATCATGATTAAGAAATTCTCCGCCATTGTCAGAATAGAGAATCTGGATTTGTGCATGAAATTGAGTCGCCACCATTTTATGGAACTGTTGAAACGTTAAACTGACTTCTCCTTTGGTTTTGAGAAGGGAAACCTAGC
Source organism: Prunus kanzakura (assembly GCA_020521455.1). Classification (NCBI taxonomy): domain Eukaryota; kingdom Viridiplantae; phylum Streptophyta; class Magnoliopsida; order Rosales; family Rosaceae; genus Prunus; species Prunus kanzakura. Next base: position 342,941 of record BPUM01000803.1, on the reverse strand, counting down.
TCATTCGAGTGCAGTCATCAATGAAAGTGACAAACCATCGAGCTCCAGCCAGAGTAGCGATTTGAGCATGCCCCCAAACATCATAATTAATAAGGGAGAAGGGAACCAAACTTCTATTTGTACTTAATAGGAACGGAACAAGATGGCTCTTAGCCAATTCACACGTATCACACTGGAAGCTGGAAACATCAAAACTGGAAAATAATGATGGAAACAACTTCTTTAGATAACTGAACTACACTTGCCCAAGACGTTTATGCCATAACCAAACTTAGTATCTCTGCCTCTCAGAACTAGCTCCACTTGTTGTGAAAGCTTGACCAACCTTGGTCCCACTATCTGGTGCCCAGTCCAAGTAGTAGAGTTTGCCCCGCCTAGTACCACAATCAATTGTCTTCCCCGTGAGGATGTCATGAAAAGCACAATGATTTGGCCAAAATGTTACAGTACACCCCAAAGTAGTAGTAAGTTGTGCAATAGACAACAAGTTATGGTCTAAGGATGGAGCAATCAATACAGAATCCAGATGTATGGAGTTAGAGAGAGATAGAGAGCCTTCCCAAACCACAAGGGAGGGGGTACCATTGGCATTGGCCGAGATCAAATGTCAAGTGATCCGTAGCACCCTAGTCAATAATCCATGCGGGCTTTGGAGAGGACGTATGAAAAGCAGAACCTTTGGTGGTGGCGATAGAAGCACGAGCCCAGGTAGCCGGTTCAAGAGGATTGATCGCATGCTTCTGTGAGTCTACAAGGAGGGAGAGAATCGTAGGGGGTCTTGACATCGCAGCGGAAGTAAGATTTGATATAAGTGTGTGTTTGTGGTTAAGAAGTTGATTTGAGAATTTGAGGAATTTGATTTGAGGAATTTGAGGTATGAATTTGATTTAGGAATTTGATTTGAGAGGTATGTGTTTAAGGAGTTTGATAAGAGGATTTGATTTGAGAGGTAAGGAATTCGATTTAGGGTTTGGGTTTGAATTGGAGGGTATGATTTGAGGGCTTAGAGACAACGTATGATCGATTGCTCTGATACCATGCTAAAACATGAATATGGTTTGAATACTTTAGGTTACTTGTATTCTTCTCCATAAGGAGGTATATATAGGAGTTTACAAAGGTGCTTTACAAGGAAATAGATATAGTAATTAATTAGGAGAATGTCTCCTAATTATACAAGGATGTGTCAATCATATAAAACAAGGAAGTAAATCACCTAATTAACTTAGAAAATAAGTCTCCTTGATTTAGTAAGTTAACTCACGTCAACAACACATTCCTCCGTAAGGGAAAATGCTAGCAAAAGAAATTTTGAGTAAATGTGAGGGTTTACCATTAGCCATTGTACGTCTAATGTCAGGGAAAGATGAGACTACTGCTCAGGAGTTGAAAAAAGTGATTCAATTCATCAAACAGGATGATGATACATCATTCTGTACCTACACCAAAGAGTGCGTAAATAAGTTTCCTGTTCATATTACCAATTGTCTTTCTTGATTCAAACTCTTCCCAAAGGACTATAAAATTCCGGTGAGGAGATTATTCTCTTTGTGGATTGCTAAAGAGTTGGTGGAAGTAAGTGAACACTAGACAGACAATCACGAATCCGACCCAAAGAAAAAGGCTGAAACTTACGAAGAAGCAGCCGGTGAGCATCTATCGGCGTTGATCGATTGTGACATTGTTCACGTAATTGAAAGAAAGCTTAATGGGAAAGTCAAAACATGTTGCTTGAACAAAGATTTACAAGAAGTGATCAGGTCACAAGCTATGAGGTTAGATCATAGGTGCCTTGCTAATCATGTAAACTATAATGATCCAAGTTTTGATCTTATTCATGGTGAAAGCTCCAGTTTTTCAAGCTCTTACACAGATCTCATTTCCATTCTATCTTTTGATTCCCAAGAAGGATATAAACTTGGAGAAGACATGGGCAACTTCCTACGAAGGGGTTATTTCCTTCAGCTAAAGTTTCTTGATCTTGAACGTGTGTATTCAGACCTGAATTGCCCAACACCATAGTAAAATTAAGCAATTTGAGGTATCTATGCTTGAGGTGGACTTCCCTTGAATCAATCCCAGATTCCATTGGTGAATTGGTGAACCTCCAAACCTTGAATGTGAAGCACACATATGCTCGCACTCTCACCGTTCAATATGGAAACTACTCAAACTTCGACACCTATACTTAAGTCAAAGGTATCGAAGTAAATTTATGTGTCACCAAGGTCTCAATTCTCTCAAGAATATCTGGACATTTTTGGGTGTATTTGTGGATAAACATAGTCCCTTAAAGGATGGTTTGGAGAAGTTTATAAACCTCAGAAAATTGGGATTGGCATTCAAGTTAGAGAAGGAAGTGTTAATCCTCATAGTTATATCAAATTGAACACTAACCTGAGTCCGACATGGTGCTGGCGCATATCAAATTGCGCAGAGAGGTTAGAATCTCTTCTCCTTAGAAACCGATCCTTATAGCTGTAATTCTAGATGGGGTGAATTTCTAATTAGCTTGGGGTGGATCGGTTCTAGGAGGGAGCCTTCTATTTATATGCATCTCTCTAAGTATCTTGCCCATCAAGAAACACTTAGAGATATCCTTCATGCTATAGAATTAATGTATTTCAATCCTTATAGAATTAGGAACCCTTAAGCCTTTGCAAACCACTTTAAATACTAATAGCAGGCTGTCAAACGAGATAGGATTTGAGTCCTTGATAAATAATAAGTTCTTGCAATCCTTTATTGATTAGAAGATCACTTCAATAGGTTTAAGGCAATAAACCTTCTTACATTCTCCCACTTGATCAAATAATCGATTAAGACTTATTATTCATCACTTAATGGCCATGTGGAACTCAGATCCTCTCTTGTTCCTTTTATCAAGCCGCTGTCATTTTTGAAAATTCATAAGGGACTATCGAAGTACACTAGATATATAACATCCAAGACTTATACAACCACATATATGAATCTGCAAAACACATAAGGCTTCCAACTAGATTGAAAACGAGAAACTGTTTGATTTTCTGTAAGTGTGACAAAACAAAACAGTTCTTTGCTCACCCTTCAAGACTATCAAGGTCTCTTTTCAAATAAACTTTAATGACTCAATTTATAGATTCAAACTGCAAACAATAGCTAGCATGATCACAGTTTGGCCTTCATTTTATTTGTCATTCAGTAAAACAGAATATGCAAAACTTAAATAAAACAATACCATCAATTAAGTCTGCAAAACAAGATTCGTCTAAACAAAACTGGATAACAAAATTTAAAACAAAACGATAAGGCTCTAGCTCCCACTGACTCCCACTGACTTTAGGCATCAAAACTTAACTGCAATCCCATACTAGCCACATGCCTATGAAAAACATGATTGGGTAAACCCTTATTTAAGGGATCTGCAATCATAAAATCTGTACCAATATGACTTAGAGAAGTCTCTCCATCTCGAATCTTTTCCTTTGCAGAAAAAAACTTTAAATGTACATGCCTCATTCCACTTGACCTCTTGTTCCCTTGTGCAAAATATACTGCTGCAGAATTATCATTCCATAACTGTATTGGTCTCTGTATTGAATCTACAACTCTTAACATAGACATGAAATTCTTAAGCAACATTGCCATTGAAGTGACTTCATAAACTGCCAAAAATTCTGCTTGCATCGTGGAGGTGGACACATACTTTTTTTTTAACACTTCTCCATGCCACTGCAGCTCCCTGCAAATATAAAAACCACACCTGATGTGCTTTTCTTAGTATCCAAGCATCCTGCAAAATCTGCATTTGCATATCCTTCTAGCTGCAGATTTTCAACTCTCTTATAAACCAATTTGTATTCTTTAGTTCTTTGTAAGTACCTTAGTACCTTTTTGCCTGCAATCCAATGTGCTTGGCCTGGATTAGACTGAAATCTGCCAAGAACACTAATGCAGAATGCCAAGTCTGGTCTAGTGCAGACTTGTGCATACATTAGGCTTCCTACCAATGAAGCATAAGGCTTGTCCTTCATCTCTAGTCTCTCTTGCTTACTTTTAGGAGATTTCTCACTGCTCAACTTATCACCTTTTGAGAAGGGTACATCGCATCCTGTATAATTGTCCATATTGAATCTCTTAAGCAATTTCTCAATGTAAGCTTTTTGGCACAAACATATCATCTTTCTTTCTCTATCCCTGCTGATTTCAATTCCCAAAACATAATTTGCTTCCCCTAGATCACTCATATCGAAATGATTTGATAGCATTGTTTTAGTGTCATGCAACATGGACAGATTGCTGCTAGCTAAAAGAATGTCATCCACATATAGCAACATGAAAATGAAATTCCTTCCATTGAATTTCATATAAATCCACTCATCCAATGGATTATCAATGAAACCTTGAGACTTGACAACTTCATCAAACTTGAGATACCATTGCCTTGATGCCTGTTTCAGGCCATAAATCGATTTTTGCAACCTGCATACCAAATTCTCATCCCCTTTCAAGGCAAAACCATTTGGATGTTTCATATAGATTTCTTCAATAAGATTTCCATTTAGGAAGGTTGTCTTTACATCCATATGATGAAGATGCAAATCAAAATGTGCAACCAAAGCCATAATCACCCTGAATGAATCTTTTGTAATCAATACCTTCTTCTTATGTGTAGCCTTTTGCCACTAGTCTGGCTTTGTATCTATCTATCTTGCCTTGTGCATTTCTTTTGGTTTTGTAAACCCACTTGCATCCTATAGGTTTACAACCTTGTGGTAATTCAACTAGTTTCCATACTCCATTTTTGCTCATTGATTCTAGCTCAGATTCCATAGTTGCAGACCACTGTGTACACTTGTCACTTTCCATAGCCTGTTTGAAATAGGATCCTCTTCAGTGTTGATATCAAACTCAGATTCTTGTAGGTAGACAAAATAATCGTTTGACAAAGCTGGTCTCTTAGGCCTTTGTGATCTCCTGAGTTGTAAGTGTGGATTTTATGTTGGCTGCTCTATCTGTATTTCTTCTACTGCAATTGGTTGAGTTTGTCACTGGATTCTTTTCATGATTTCTTTCCTCATGTGTTGGTGAGGCTTGGTTTCCTTCCAAGGTATCAAATGGTAAAACAGTCACTTCTCTTGTTTCATTTTCTCCTGCAATCTCTTGATTTTCCAAAACTTCATCAAAATCAAAATCTGCATTGTCTAATTCTTCTTTCTCCTCCTCAATGAAGATTGCTCTTTGTGTTTCCACAAATCTAGTGCTATGTTTAGGACAATAAAACCTGTAACCTTTTGTCCTATCTGGATATCCCATGAAATAACAACTCACAGTTTTGGAGTCAAGCTTGTTCTGCACTGGATTATATAACTTTGATTCTGCCTTACACCCCAAGTCCTTAAGTGAGTTAGGCTAGGCTTCCTTTTACACCAGATTTCGTAGGGTATTTGGTTTGTAGCTTTGGTAGGTGCTCTATTGACTAAATAGTGGGCCGTTTTTAAAGCTTCTCCCCACAGAAAAACAGGAAGTTTTGTGCAACACATTATACTCCTCACCATCTCTACCAAGGTTCTATTTCTTCTTTCTGAAACACCATTTTGTTGTGGTGTCCCAGGATTGGTATACTGAGCAACAATACCTTCTTGTTGAAGAAAACTTGCAAAAGGTCTAGGATTCCTTCCTTTTTCTGTGAACTTGCCATAGAACTCTCCTCCCCTATCTAATCTCACTACCTTTATCTTTGAATCCAACTGATTTTCAACTTCTACTTTGTAGATTTTAAACATCTCTAGTGCCTTTGATTTTTCTGTTATCAGATATACATGACCATACCTTGAAAAGTCATCAGTAAAGGTGATGAAATATCTATAATCATCATGAGTGTCGACTGGAAAAGGACCACAAATATCGATGTGTATTATTTCAAGCAATTTCTCACTCCTTATAGCTCCTTTCTTTATGAGATTTGTTAACTTTCCTTTTGCACATTCAATGCAAGTTTTATCTCTTTCATGGTGGTTAAGTGGGGGAAGTATTGATTCCTTGCTTAAGAGGTTCATTCATTCTTTTGAGATATGTCCAAGTCTCTTATGCCATAGTGTGTATGATTCTGTGTGACTTAACTGCTTTGTGCTTATCACGTTTACCATTTCAAACGAAACATTCCATCAATCAACAATCCTTTTCCAATAAAAATTTTATTTCTGAAAATGGAGAAACTAGACTCATCAAACTCAAATTGTAAGTTTGATTTTACAAGCTTGCTAACTGATAACAAATTCCTTGTCATAGAAGGAACATAAACGACATCAACTAATTCCAAAATAAAACCTAACTCCAACTCAAGACTAGCTAAACCAACAAAATCTACTTTAACTCTTTCTCCATTTCCCACAAACACCTTCAAGTCATCCTTGTTTGGCACCCTCTTTGTTTTGAACCCCTGCAATGAATTAGTCACATGAACTGTTGCACCACTGTCTAACCACCATGAATTAGATAAAACTTCAACTGTATTAGATTCAGAAACCACAGAAACTTTTTCACTCTTACCTTTAGCCTTTTGCTTGTCCAACCAACGTTTGTACCTTCTGCAATCTCTCTTCATGTGCCCAAATTTCTTGCAGAAAAAACACTTTAAACCTACTGGACCTGTTCCTTTTGCAGTCTCATCTTTCTTTTGTTCCTTGTCTGCATTTTTGTTCTTAGTCCATTCCTTAGGTTTGCTCTTAACATCCTGCACAAAATGCACTTGTTCTTTGCCTTTGTCCTTTCTTATGCTTTGTTCTTCCTGCACACATATACCTATTAGATCAACAACTTACCATATTTCTTTTTTAGCAATGTAAGTTGTTTTCAACTGTCTAAAGATGCTAGCCAGAGAGTTAATGGCGAAATGCACCATCATGGTTTCATCCGCATTGACTTTCAAAGCTTTCAGTTTGTTTCCTATCTCAACCATGATCAGAATGTGAGTCCTTATGCAGCCTTCTCCATTGTACTTCATGTCTGTGAGTTGGCTCATGAGTGTGCCTATTTCTGCTTTCTTGGATCCTTGAAAATTTTCTGCAATAGCTTCAATGAATTCCTTAGCATTCTCAGTTTCAGTGATACTTCCTCTGATTTCTTCTGAAATAGACCTTCTCATGATCAGAATTGTCATCTTGTTGGCCTTAATCCACTTTGCATATTTAGCCTTAGTCTCGGCAAATGCATCATTTGCAGGCACTGCTAAAGCTTCATCAGTGAGAGCCATCTCATAGTCCAAAAGTCCAAGGGCAATTTCCACATCCTCACGCCATTTCTTATAATTGGAGCCAGTGAGAGTTCGAATTGAACTATGATTGACTGTATAGGTTTTAGAAAACAAGAAAACACCTTATAAATAACTTTCCCCAAAAACTTTAATCAAGCATGCTTAACTCACATCTTTGGACAGTAAAATTAAGCATGTTTATTGACACTGGAATATAAACAAATATGAATTTCCTGAGCAAGAAGTCTCCCACATCTTTGGACAGAGGAAAATTTCTTTGCTAATTCATATTTATCCATATCCCATGTCGATCCATCATGATATAAATTATATTGAACTGCTTACATCTTTGGACATAAAGCCTTTCAATATATTTTATATCATGATGCAAATCTTAGATCATAACCTTTGAATACAGTGATTATGCAATAATTGAGCCGCTTTGGCTTGCTCAATTACCACACAAAAAACTGCAAGCATTAATCAATAAAACACTGTCAAGAACATGATAAAGTTCATTCTTTATACTATTATCATGTTCATGCTTTATAACTTGTAAACTGTCAGTTTTCCTTTAATTTTCCTGCACGAGATTTGTTAGGTAGAACATGATATAACTAAAGCTCTGATACCACATGTTAATCCTCATAGTTATATCAAATTGAACACTAACTTGAGTTCGACATGGTGCTGGTGCAGATCAAATTGCGCAGATAGGTTAGAAGCTCTTCTCCTTAGAAACCAATCCTTATAGCCATAATTCTAGATGTGGTGAATTTCTGATTAGCTTGGGGTGATCAGTTCTAGGAGGGAGCCTTCTATTTATATGCATCTCTCTAAGTGTCTTGCCCATCAAGAAACACTTAGAGATATCCTTCATGCTATAGAATTAATGTATTTCAATCCTTATAGAATTAGGAACCCTTAAGCCTTTGCAAACCACTTTAAATACTAATAGCAGGCTGCCAAACGAGATAGGATTTGAGTCCTTGATAAATAATAAGTTCTTGCAATCCTTTATTGATTAAAAGATCACTTCAGTAGGTTTAAGGCAATAAACCTTCTTACAGGAAGAGCAAAAAGTATTAGTAGAAAGGATCGTAAAGCTGAAGTACTCAAGTCCTTAAGAATGAGATCAATTGATGAAATGGGTGAACCCTGTCCTCTGGTGTTGGAGTCTTTGTCAGGCCTTGAGCTCCAGCTTAAATTTTTTTGGGATGCTAATGCTAGAAAATCCTTCCATCATAGCTGGATTTCCTAAAAACCTCATTGATCTTACTTTGTCAACCTCTTCATTTTCAGAAGATCCAATGCCCAATTTAGAGAAGCTTTCCAACCTTCAATCACTATGTTTCTACTCCAACTCATATACCGTCACGAAGATGGTTTGCTCCACCTGGGGTTTCCAAAAGCTTGTAGTGTTAAAGTTGTGGAAGTTAGAATGGCTAGAAGATTGGGATGTGGAGGAAAAGAAATGCAAAACATCAGGGAGTTGGAGATCAAATCCTGCAATAACCTGAAGGTCCCAACTGGCTTAAGGCACTTGAAGACTCTCATTGAATTGAACTAGCTAATTAATATGCCAGAAGAATTTTCTGCAACCATTGAAAAAACTAATGTGGACATTTGGTTGGGGTGACATTGCCCACTCCCCAACAATCATTACTGATAGCTGGTAGTCCCCTGCAGAATTAATCACTCATGCAATGGTATGACTTTCTTTTTTAGAAATTTGGTGGTTTTGGAAATAAGGTTTTAAGTTTGTGTTAGTGCATTTCATCCCCATGCATATATACATTATGTATAAGAATTTTGAAACCAGGCTTGTTTTCTTACCAGAAGCATGTTCTGGTTCAAGTAATATTAATTTATTAGTGGTTTATTGTGATTTCAGGTAACATTGATGCACAGAGACCCTGACAATTTGTTGAGTAGCAACGCAGTAGGGTGACGGGGGATTATTGAATAGAGATATTTAGTCATATACCCAATCTTAACACTAATAATATAGATAAGTCCTACACCATTGAATTTCTATAAACAAACCCAAAAAAAACCCAAAAAATGACTGCTGGCCCTGTTGAATTTAAGTTTGATTATTGAATTACTTTGATACCCTATTGAGTATTTTGAGTTTTTTTTATGAGGTTTTGGGGTTAGGCTTGTTTTAAGAAATTGATGGCAGTTTTGTAATTTATAAGAAGTTAAAAGCCTCTTTATTATGTTGTAAATGGGTTTTGAGTGTGTTTCTAAAGTCCATTTCATATAGGGTATTGTTATAATTTGGCCCTCTATTTTGGGTATAATAGTAAATCTCTCTTAAGAATATCTTCATTCAAATTTCCTTCAAAGTAAAATTGGGTTTGTGATTGAGATTTGCTTTAGCACTTGATTGTTGAGTTTGCTAGGTTTTGTAAGGTTATTTACGATTAGGGTTTGATCATGTAAGGATTTTAGTTCAGATTTTGAATTGAATAAGAATGGATTTTCATATGACAACTTGGTCTTCTAAAAGACTCGAGGATAAGGAACGTTCAGTGGTTGGGCCTGATTAAAGTGCACCCATTCCCAGATTTTAGTTTTTTCCTAAAAAAAAAAAAGAAAGGGGAGTATTTTTGTTTTCTTTGAATATACACGATAGTTTAAATTAGAAGGAGAGGGGTTTCTCACATACACACTATCATGGTGTGGAAATGGTGTTATGAGGTTCGAATATGAAATCACTAGTCTGCAAATTTCACCCTTTTTAACTAGCGAGAGCCCATTGTACCAAGACAAAATGGTCCAATCCCTCAAAAATTAGACAAACCGGTCCATTCACTGTCCGACAGTGATATAAAATAACTCTTATGTCATTATAAAATAGTTACATTGAACAACTCTCAGGTCACAGACTACTCACTTCAGCCCGCAGGCCAAATGATGATCCCTAGTTGCCAAATGGTGACTTCATATTCCAATAAAAAAGGACTAGGTATTTTGCTTTATATGGGGAACGCAACAGCCAATATGGATGGGCTAATGACTACTTTCGAATTTGGGCTGGCTACCTATATTAATTTTTTTTTGTTATTTATGAAGACCACATGCTATTAAAAATATATTAAAAGATTTGGTACGGGATGTAGCCCATATAGCCCGTTATGTAGATCCGTGCTTGACACAAATTTATTTTATTTTATTTAGGAGTTTAGTAAAATACGGAACAGGAAAAGTTTGTGAAAAGTACAAATGAAAAGTTCGGCCATTATATAATATTTTTATTATTTTTATTCAATAATATATGAAAAATAAGTGTATAATACGTGAATTTTGTATGTATTATTAAAAATTTTATAAAAAAATATATGTATTAAAGTGCATAATACATACATATGTGTATTATACATTTTTTTTTATAAAACATATATTTTATCGAGTCTTTCAGACGTATATAAAAAACGGAAGTATTTTATAAAAATACGTATGTATATTTTATGGAAAAATGCTAACTAGGGTATGTATTTATATTTTATTATTTCTTGTTTAGGATCAAATTGCATTATTATGATCTTTAGGAATTCCAATTCTCTGTATTTAACTAGGTGCATCGTGATAGTTTTGTTGTTCACATTGCCTGAAGTTACTCTTCATGGTGCTGATATAAAAGGAACACACGAACTACTAATCTCACATGAAAACAGATATCTCTCTTTTTAAAGATTTCAAAGGCGGAAACTATAGCAGGACGTGTGTCTTGTGCTTGTTAAAGTTTCAAGCACGGCGGCAGTGATAACGGAGAGTCAGATGAAGCTTTCTCAAAATAAATGAACTCGTAGTCTGCTTGCTAGGTGCTCACCCAAAATCGGGTTATAATGCATTGGGAAAAATCTTGTAAAAATGCAGTGGAAAAGAACAAAAGTGTATTAATGCAGTGGAGTTGTAGCCTGTAGGGCTGAATCTTTTCCTCGTGTCTATGTCAAAGGGCAGCAAATTAATGGCGAAAACAACACTACTCAAATATCTTTTCCTCGTGTCTATGTCAAATAGCAACAAATTAATGGCGAAAACAACACTACTCAAATTGGTAGGTATGGTAGGTTGGTTGTAGGGCTGAATCTTTTCCTTGTGTCTTTGTCAAAGAGCAACAAAGTAATGGCGAAAAGAACACTACTCAAATTGGTAGGTATGGTAGGTTGTAATGGGACTGTGAATATTCAATATACACATGGGGAGTCAGTCAACGATAAAAATTTGTCAAGTTTTTTATCTGAGACTTATATTCTTTAACACACCTCTTTATGTGGGATTTTGACAAGTTTCCGATCGTGTGACTTATATTCTCAACACGTCACCTCACGTGTGGCCCACTAAGCTCAACACATTAACATCATGTATTGGGTAAGGGTAAACATTCAAGCCCAACATGTGAACACCACATATTGGGTAAGTGTAAAGGCACAATTCAAGCCCAGACAATCAGCCTGCTCTGATACCATATTAAATTTCAGAGAGACAAGCCAACAACTAACTACTAGCAACACCGATATTGTCTCAACTTAACCACCTACAAAGTCCAGTAGGTGTTGAATTTTATCACAAAAGGTCTCAGTGATATTAGTAGTATTCATTATAGATTATATTTATTTAGTCGAGTTTCCAATGTGGGACTTATATTCTTCAACAATTACAAACCCGATTCCTTCTGCAGTTAATGGTAACGTAATCAAGCTGTACATACGAAATACATAATGTATGCGTACATATACATATACAATATATATGCCATGCTTTTAACCTGACCCAAAGATGACATGAATGGACAATCCACAACCAAAACTCACCAACCAGAGTCATCTTTAAACCAAGAGCTAGGGACAAGATGAATGGGGACCCCAAGAAAAGTCACCATTGTAAAGATTATATATGAAAATAAACAAGAAACAAGAAACAAGAAAAAGTGTGCAGAAGAAATGAACTGATCTCATATGGATTCCACCATATCTGATTTTACTTTTTCAGAGGCCTAGAGCATGTATGAACATGTACTTGTTCTTCAACTTCAATTTAATGCTCAATGTTGAACCTACTATAAATTAGGGAACTTGTTTGATGTAGAACACATGGCTGAGTTGATCGAGGAATATCTGGGCAGGCGCGCACGTCGTTGCGGCAGCAAAGTCCAATTTGTGCAAGTATGGGCCCTGAGCTTAGAATCACGCCCATGACTTATCGTTTCAAAGAAAACAGCTTGACAAGTGCAACTCACTGCTATGCTGTGACATATCGGATATTTTGGCCAAATTCTATCGTTTACTTTGACTTTTCAGCGTTTAAAGTTTTTAGAATATTTTGGGAAACTTTATTATTTTCCAATTAGCTTTCCTAGCAAGTCTAAGGTTTCTCATTAGATTTCCAAGCAAGTCTAGGGTTTCTCTTGTATAAAAGGAATGTGTTGGAGCATCCTAAATTTTTCATCTTATTTTCAATCAATATATTTGAGGTTTACTCAATTTCCCTGGTGGATTCCAGCGTGTTACTTGTAAGGTTATCATTCGATCTCCTTATTCCCCTTTATCTCTCTGCGTCAGTTGGTATCAGAGCATGCCTTGCCTGACTCGAAGTGCCTCCAATGGTGCATCCAGATGGAGAAGATAGGACTCGTGAAGACGGGGAACCAATCACTCGTAATGAATTCAATATAGCCATTAAGGGTCTACTTCAAACGATCTTGCACTTGGGAAACTAGTGTTGTATTTGTAACTGGCACAAATAAATGTGCAAACAACCAATTAAAAATACCCGCAAGTGCACGAATCTATTGAGGTATAGATTATGTAAGTACGGGGTCGATCCCACGAAGAACTGTTGGCTTCCTACAAGTTCTAATTTGAGTATGTAAAGAACACTTATTTGACACACCACACATGCACAAAACAAATTGGAAACTAAAAATGAGTAAATAAAGGTAACAGAAAAGAAACAAAACAAGAAACCAAAGAAAAACACAAACAGCACTTTCTATCACCCTTTTATCACCACTATATCACCTATGAACAGAATGTGAAAAGTGGCTAGTGACCGGTCGTGAACAGTGACAACCGGTCGTTTTCTGGCAGATTGGCTAGCAACCGATCGCCTGAACAGTAACGACCGGTCGTTTTTTGGCAGATCCGTTTTCTCTGTTTTTCAGTTTCGACCTCTGTCCAGTTTTTAACCTATAACTTTCCAACCGTTTGTCCAAATTCCAAGTTCTTTATACGGTTGGATTTAGCTCAGAAAACGAAGAACACAATGCAGACCAAAAGTCAAAAATAGTTACGGAAATAAACAGAATTCAATGAAGAAAACACACACACACAACACACTTGGGGGGGGGGGGTGTAGGGGTCTTTTTCTTCCGGTAGCAAGTGGGCTGGGCTGATGAAGTTGTCCCCTTGGTCTGAGTTCGAAAATTAAGCCCCAAAATGCTTCGAAAGGGCAGCAAGGCCTTAGGAAGTATTTTGGTTTTCTTCACCAACCAAAACAACAACTTACAGATAATTTCTTCGTGCTTACAGATAAACTTTTGGGCTTGGCATGAGAGGCATGTGGCATGGGAGCAAAATTATTATGGGTTTAGCACTTTATGAGAGGGAGAGAGTTGTGGGTTCCTATGAAGGACAGAGGTTCTAATGGAAGAGAAGAGGGGTTCTAAGGAGGATTGGTGGAAAGTTTTGGGTGATTTTCGTAGCTTCCAGCAGCTTGACAGTGACTCTGTCAAAGCTTCTGTCAATCTGCCATAACAGGGGAAATAAGGGAGAATGGGCAAGGATAGCACGAAAATTGCTGGGTTTGCAAGTGAGAGAGAAAGCTTGCTCTCTGAAGGTTGTGGGTTGTCCTGTGTTGGGTAGAAGAGGCCCTATTTATAGTTGCTGGGGTTTGTTCTTCCCCAAGAAACCCTAATGGTTTCTTCCCAATCTAGCTAAGCTTTCCTCTTCCTTTCCTCTTCCTTTCTTCTCCTCTTTCTTGACTTACTTCATGGTGACAAAGTCAGCTCTGCCCAATCCCATAAAATCAGAGATTTTTGGGAGCTCCAGGCTTCTTTCGGCGGCTGCTTCAGAGGGGAGCTTCCATTTTCACCCATCCTCCTTCTCTTCTTTCCTCCTCTTTTCATGGCCAAATCTGATGAAGGAAAGGAAATGGGAGCGCCTGCTGGTTTAAGAGATAGCATCCTCTTTTATGTGCCAATACCCCCTGGTTTCTTTGGATGCTTGCACTTGGGATTCGTTCCCCCAGCAGCCCCTCACATGTGAATCCTTGGCCTCTTCATGGCCTCTTATTTCAGCCAAGTGCTGAAGGCTTTGCCTCCTCTTTTATGTGCCAATACCCCCTGGTTTCTTTGGATGCTTGCACTTGGGATTCGTTCCCCCAGCAGCCCCTCACATGTGAATCCTTGGCCTCTTCATGGCCTCTTATTTCAGCCAAGTACTGAAGGCTTTGCCTTCTCTTTATTCAAATGGTTGGGCTTTTTAATATAGAAAACCAAGCCATTTAATAAGTGGGCTAATTCACCAAATATTTGGGCTTTTATGGGCTATCTAAAGTAATGAATTATTTTGGTTGGGCTACCCTAGTTGAGGTAATTGGCTATTTCCTCTCTTGTGCTTACCCACATTTAGGCCTAAGAAATGGGCTTCAGTCCCGAGGCCCCCAAGCGACCCGAGACTTCCATTTCTTGACTCATCAATGGGCCCCATGACAATTTGTTACCATCCATACCACAATCCCACTCAAGCAAGCACCTGGCATTCGAGTGGCTTGGGCCCACTTAAGCTTGTTGTGGGATAATAATTTCCCGCTTGGCATGGCATGTCGCTTGGCGTACTTTTTTAAGTATGATGCTTGATAGGATAATTGGCACGAATTTGCAGTGCTAAGTGCATCCTTATAATTTTAATCTCAGCTTCTATCATGATAGATTTCTATTTTGGCGCGGCATGTAGGATATGGCTCGTGTATGGCAGACTTCTGTGCACTTCAAATTGAGTCTTTTTCCAATAATATATCGTCTTGGGCAGGAATTTATTCGGGCCTAACCATGGATTTTTTGGGCCTCAACAGGGGGCAGAGATGAAAATGAAAGTGTGAAAATAAAATAAAACAAACACTAGGGTTTCGGAATCCACCCTAAACAATTCTACCAAAGTTCATGGATACTCAAGTAATGAACTCTAAACATATTGATGAAAATGTTCGCAATCAAGACCGGGATTAGTGGCTCAGGACGCATTGATTCTCTCTAATATACGTAAAGTGCAGGGTTAGTGCTACAATACTTGTGCCTTCCCTATAACCGAACCTAGGTGTGTTTAGTACTTCGATTCAATTACAAGGAAAACCCATTAAGTTCAAAGAGATTATGAACATCACAAGAATCCTAATAGCATGGTGTTTACATTAGGCATTCAAGAAACCAATTCACATGGATGATTCTTACTTCATCCATTTATTGCTTAGGAAAACATGAAGATACACATAATCTCCCAACAACCTCAAGAAGCATGCTTTCAAAGATGGCCAACCAAGGAAAAACACACATCAAGGATAGATTATTTTAGTGAAGAGGAATTCATCAATTGTTGTCAAGAAATCAATTCACATGATGCTCACTTAAAAAAGGTTCAATCATTTGTTGCTAATAAGAAATTATGTTCTTGGGTATCTTACACAACTTCTCAACTTTAACTACATGCATACAACCTAAGGTGATCAATCAAAGGAAGCAAACACATAACATATGATTCAATTAGTGAAAGGAATCCATCAACAACATCTAAAATTTCATAAACTCAAAGCATTAAAACAATGGAGTATTCATGTTTAGGGCTTCAACCAAAGCCCTATAAATATAAGAAGTTACATTGAAACTAAGAAAATACAAGAAATAATTCAAATGAAAGAAACTAAAAACAAAGAGGAGAAAGAGAATTGCATCTTCAACCCCTAGGATCATTGCCTCAAGGCTCCCCAAGGTTCTCTCCAATTGTTATGCCATTCTCCCCTCCCCTTGGTTGCTCCTTGCTCTCCTCCTTCTAGCTCTCTCTAGTTCTCTGCAAAAAATGGAATTGTAGAATGATAGAATGAATTGCATATTGCACATTCATTCTCCTTTGCCCATCATTTCCAGCTCACTTTTAATATATAAAACTCCACCTTTTGTTAAAGCTTCAAACTTTGTCTCCTTGCCATGATGGGGTTCTTTTGTTATTGTCTTCTCAAATATGCTCTTTGTTTCAGATAATATCTCTCAACCAAAGTAATTTCTTGTTACCAAGTGTTATGGTAACAAAAAGAATCAAGATGACACTTATGGAGGTAAAAGCCGGAGCAAGACAATTCTCTAGAGCTGCTGTAACATGTAGGATCAGTTGGATAGGCTATACTTGTCCAATGGAACTCAAATTTGGATATGTTGTAGTTAACATCCATTGAAACAAGTTTCATGAAGATCTTCACCTCATCCGAGCACCAAAGCATGCTGATCCAAAGCCAAGAAGTTGACCTACGAAAATGAACAAAATCAGAATTTATAACCAATAATGCACTTTTAGCTCATTTTCATTCTAACCAAGGTAAAACCTATGAAAACACAAAAAGGAAGTAAAAAGCTATAAAATGTCAAGAACTAACTCAAAATATTAGGTGAATAACATGATAAATCATGTGTAAAAATGAACCGAACAACTAGCACGGCCAAATGAAGGCAGAGGAGAAGACCGGCGTAACGAATGGCGGCCCCCACAGAGCCCTCATGGGGAAGATAGTGACACAGAGTCGAAGTAAGAAATTCCTGATGATCACCCCCAACCCAATAATCAACGCCAAGAAGACTATCGCATGAAGATTGAAATCCCATATTTCAATGGGTACCTACAAGTTAAAGATTTCTTGGATTAGCTTGTTGAAGTGGAGAGGTTTTTTGAATTTATGGAAGTCCCTAAGGTGAAGATGGTGAAGCTAACAACCTTTCGACTCAAAGGAAGCCCTGCGGTGTGATGGGATCAATTACAAAAGACGCGCCAAAGGCAAGGCAAAGCTGTTGTGTAGACCTGATGACAGATGAAGCAATTAAGGATGGAAAGATTCCTCCGCAGACTTTGAGCAATATTTGTACCGCTTTTACCACAATCGTATCCAAGGCCAAAGGACGGTGGTAGAGTATACAGCTGAATTTTTGCGCCTCACCGAACGTAATAGCCTGAATGAAACCGATAGTCAACAAGTGGCAAGGTACATAAATGGGTTGCACACTTTCTAGATCGTGCAAGAGGCCAATAGCATGGCACTCAAGGCGGAGCTTATGGAAAATGAGAGATGATCGAGTTCTGGCAATTTTTAGACGAAATCTGCCAATTCACATGTCCGTACAAAAGAAAATGGTAAAGAAGTTGCACAGGTTCCTAGGAATAATAATACTAAAAAATGGTAAGGCACAAAGGGAGCAGCAGAAGGCAGTAGCCGCACCTGGGATAAAGTTCATTTTCAGAGGTCGAATCCTTATGCAAAACCTTATAGAGATCACTGTTATCGTTGCCGCAAACCGAGCCACAAATCCAACGATTGTCCAAATCGTCAACAAGTTAACTTGGCTGAAGCGGATACGGATGACAATGAGGATCATGGTGCTGATGAAGAGTCTGATGGAGCTGATTTTGCCTATGAGGAAGGCGACGAAGTAATTAGCCTAATCTTGCAACGGGCATTACTCGCACCAAGACAAGAGGAAGGGCAATGGCATAAGATCTTTCGATCTTTTTGTATCGTCAACAACAAGGTGTGCAGTTTAATTATCGATGGTCGTAACTGCGATAATCTCATATCCAAGAAAGTCGTGGACTATTTAAAGTTGCCAACAGAGAAGCATGAATCACTTTATTCCTTGAGATGGGTGAAGATAGGCCCTTCAGTTCAGGTGACAGAAGTTTGCAAGGTACTGATGTCCATTGGTAAGCATTACAAATCCTAGGTTCTTTGTGATATTATTGATATGCATGCTAGTCACATTTTGTTTGGAAGACCTTGGCAGTTTGATACAAATGCTACTCATAAGGCACGTGATAACGTGGATGTTTTCAATTGGGGCTCTCACAAAATGGTTATGACTCCCGTGAAAAACTCTGGCAAACCTAAGAAACGAGTCGTGAATTCCAGTTTTCTCACCATAGCTAGCAATGAACGTGATTGTTTAGAAGCTGTTCAAGATGCAAAAACAATTTATCTCGTGGTGATGAAATGGTTGTTAGCTGTCATACCTGAGAAAGTTGAAATCCTAAACGAAGTGCAGAAAATCTTGTAGGGGTTGAAGGAGTTGATGGCTGACGACCTACCCAACCAGCTACCTCCCATAAGGGATATCCAACATCAAATTGATTTGGTGCTTGGAGCAAGTCTCCTCAATCTGCCTAATTACCGCATGAGTCCCAAGGAGAATGACATTCTACATGAAAAAATAGAAGAGTTAGTGCAAAAAGGGTTTATTCGTGAGAGCATGAGTCCTTATGCAGTCCCAGTATTATTGGTGCCTAAGAAAGACAAAACATGGTTTATGTGTGTTGATAGTAGGGCGATCAACAAAATTACTATCAAATATGGATTTCCAATACCACGGATGGAAGATATGCTGGATGTGTTTGAGGGTGCTAAGATGTTTTCAGAGATAGACCTTCGAAGTGGCTACCATCAGATTCACATCAAGCCGGATGATGAGTGGAAAGCTGCATTCAAAAGCATGGATGACTTGTACGAGTGGATGATGATGTCTTTTGGCTTATCAAATGCACCAAGCACTTTTATGCGCCTTATGAACCAGGTTCTTCATCCTTTTATTGGTTCTTTTGTTGTGGTGTGTTTTGATGATACTTTGATTTACAGTCGAACCAATGAAGAACATTTGGAGCATTTGAAACAGGTTCTTCAAGTTTTGGTGGAAAACCAACTTTTCATCAACTTGAAGAAGTGTAATTTTTGCACCAATAAATTACTCTTCCTGGGTTATGTTGTTGGCAAGGATGGCATTCAGGTGGATGACGAGAAGGTGCGAGCTATTAGTGATTGGCCTACCCCGAGAACAGTAAGCGAGTTACGGAGCTTTCATGGGCTGGCTACCTGTTATCGAAGGTTTGTTCGTGATTTTAGCACCATTACCGCACCCATCACTGAGTGTTTGAAGCAGGAAAAGTTTCAGCAAGGTGGTGAGGAAGAGAAGAGTTTTGCTCTCATTAAGAATAAGCTGTGCACCACCCGGTCCTAGCCCTTCCTAACTTTGACAAGATATTCCAGGTTAGATGTGATGTAAGTAGGGTTGGAGTAGGTTCTGTTTTGTCCCAAGAGAAGAAACCAGTGACCCTTTTTTAGTGAGAAACTTAGTGAAGCTTGCCAAAAATGGAATACTTATGAGCAGGAATTTTATGCAGTGGTTCATGCTTTGAAAGAGTGGGAGCACTACTTGGTGCAACGTGAATTTTTTCTATATACATATCACCAGGCCCTCAAGTTCCTCAATAGTCAGAAATCCGTGAGCAAGATGCCTATAAGGTGGAGTACCTTCCTGCAGAAATTCCCTATTGTGATCAAACATAAATCAGGTACCCTTAATCGCGTGGTGGATGCCTTGAGTCGAAGAGCAAACATGCTAGTTACCATGGCTCAGGAGGTTGAGGGATTTGAGTTCTTGAAAGAGCTGTATGAAGCCGATGAAGACTTTAAGGAGATTTAGTCCAAGTGTGTCCGCAACCAACCTGTTATAGATTTTCACCTCACTGATGGTTATTTGTTTAAGGGCAACAAACCCTGTATTCCTAAGACATCCTTGAGGGAGAAGCTAATTTGAGACTTACATGGAGGCTGTGGGAACCGAATTAAATCATAACCCTAGGTCAAATAATTCCTTCCATTTGGGGATTATTTGACCTAATTGGGAATTACTCAACCTAATTGGGGGTTACTCAATTAAATTGAGAGTTACCTAATTAAGTCGGAAATTGATTTGATACCTACAACAATTAGGGATTTGATTATTTTCCTAATAAATCAAATCCCTAATTAATCAAATCAATCCCAAATTGGGGAGGAATAATTCCTTTCCATCTATGGAATTATTCCTCTAAAACCCTAGCTCCAGAGAACTCTATAAAAGGATGGCCACACATAAGGGTTGAGGTACGTCAGAATTACTACTAAAACTCTACATAAATTTTCCTCTCAAAAACCCTAGCTGCCTCCTCTCTCCCCCTCTCTTACAAAAGGCTCCGGCCACCCGGTTTACACCATAAACACATATATCTCCGTACCCTAATTAGCTAGTGTTTTTCTCATAAACTCTTGAACTAATTTAGGCATCGGAGGGCCTTTGGCCAACACCCCTCCGGGTGTGGTCCTCATTTGTTCTATTTTGCAGGGAGAAAGAGGCGGCGAAGAAGAAAGAGGAATCTTCCCAATCGAATATTCTTGTAGGGAAATTTGCTCCCACAGAGGCGGCCTGAGTGGACACTTGGGATGAGACAAAATGATTGCTAGCATAGAGGAGCGATATTATTGGCCACAATTGAAAAAGCACGTGGGAAAGATCGTGCAAAAGTGTCTAAGGGTCAGTCTCAAAACACTTGTCTTTACACGCCTTTGCCTGTGCCTAATGATATTTGGCAGGACATTTCCATGGACTTTGTGTTGGGACTCCCCTGTACACAAAAGGAAGTAGATTCTGTTTTTGTTATTGTTGACAGGTTCTCCAAGATGGTGCACTTCTTCGCATGCAAAAAGACGAATGATGCTGCTAGCATAGCCAAACTATTTTTCAGGGAAGTTGTTCGTTTGCATGGCGTGCCCAAATCCATCCCCTCTGATCGTGACACCAAGTTCCTTAGTCACTTCTGGGTTACTTTGTGGAAGATTTTTGGAACCGCCCTTAATCTTAGCAGTACTTCACATCCCCAAATTGATGGCCATACTAAAGTTACCAACAATACTTTGGGCAACATGATCTGTAGCATCTGTGGAGACAAACCCAAACAGTGGGAAAACGCACTGCCTCAAGTGAAGTTTGCTTATAACAGCGATGTTCACAGTGTCGCAGGAAAATCACCTTTCGCTTTGGTTTACACTTTGGTTCCTAACAATGTGATTGATTTAGTGAAGCTGCCCAAGGCCCATGGAGTAAGTACTGCAGCTGAGCATATGGCAGAAAACGTCCAGGCCGTGAAGAATGAGGTGAAGGAGAGGTTGGAGAAAACCAATGCTAAATACAAAGCCGCCGCAGACAAACGTAGGCGAGTCAAGGTGTTCAATGAAGGCGACTCCATCATGGTCTATCTGAAGAAGGAGAGGTTTACAGTGGGTACTTATCGCAAGTTGCAGCCCTGCAAATATGGTCCCTACAATATTCTAAAGAAGATCAACGACAATGCTTATGTTGTGGACTTGCCCCATTCCATGGAGATTTCAAGCACTTTCAATGTTGCTGACCTATATGCATTCCATGAAGATGATCCACTCTATCCTGAAGATAACTCGGGGTCAAGTTCTTCCAATGTGGAAGGGACTGATGTAGAACACATGGCCGAGTTGATCGAGGAATAGTTGGACATGCGCACACGTCATCACGGCAGCAAAGCCCAATTTGTGCAAGTATGGGCCCCGAACTCATAAACAGGCCCATGACCTATCGTTTTAAAGAGAACGGCGTGACAAGTGCAACTCACTGCTTTGCTGTGACGTATGGTATGGACTATTTTAGCCAAATTCTATCGTTTACTTTGACTTTTCAGCGTTTAAAGTTTTTAGAATATTTTGGGAAACTTTTATTATTTTCCTTCTTTTTTTTTCCTAATTAGCTTTCCTAGCAAGTCTAAGGTTTCTCATTAGCTTTCCAAGCAAGTCTAGGGTTTCTCTTATATAAAAGGAATGCGTTGGAGCATCCTGAATTTTTAGTCTTGTTTTTAATCAATATATTTGAGGTTTACTTAATTTCCCTGGTGGATTCCGACATGTTACTTGTAGGGTTATCGTTCGATCTCCCTATTCCCTTATATCTCAATGTGTAATTGTTTCTGATACACAAAGCTGCTCAGCCATGGAAACTAACTCAACTGACTTCAAGATGTGTGAATGCAAACTCAACTGACTTCAATTCTTACCTAACTTGGACCTTTCAAAATATGTTTCTCTTCTCTTTTCTTCTCTTCTAAAAAAAAAAGTTTTTTTCATTGTGCAAATTGCAATGCTATATATACTTGAAAATCCAAAATAAAAACGAAATTACAATTTTTTCAATCAAATAATTTTACTTCAGTAAAAAAGAAACTGTTCATCATTGTCAATAAATTCACATAAATTAATTGCCTTGCCACTGACTTGAAAAGATCGGACAGCTATGCACTAAGTTGTTATGCAACTTCACTTTGTGACTGGCTATATCCTCTTTGGGTTCTACTAAACTAAACTAGTTCATTGGAACTTGGTTTCCAAAATTTAGTTGAACTGTTAAAGCCACTCATTCCCCTTTGTTCCATCAAGCTTCTTGCTATAGATCAGCATCTACAATAATTTTTTTTTTTTTGCATCTATATTTTGATAATTATTCCAAAACAGGAGAGCAGTACCCCATGGACGCACTTATCACCTGTTGCTTCCTGTTGCTTTTTAACATCCTTTACGTCGGTGCAAGTGTATATGCTTACAAATACTCGAAGGACAAGTACAAGCATATTAGAAGAGAGTGGAGGTTACTGGATGGTCTTTTACAAGATTTTGATGAAGTTTGGACGTCAGCGAATCAAATAATGCAGAAAGCCAGTCAACTGATGGAGTATTCGGAACTCATCCAATTAACTGTTCTACTGAATCCGAAGGAGAAAACCTGGATATCAAAAGCAAGAAAAGTGGTTACAGAGGGAACCTTGTGCTTTCAAAGATTTCAGGAATTGAGAGAGAAAAGAAACTCTTCCAAATGGTTTGTTTCATTCTTAACCGATATGGCACCGATGGTTGCTGTTGCCCGTGGGATGCACCGGATTGAGAAAAGGATAAAAAAACACCTTGGGAGGAACCTGATCGGGGATACTACTGACATGAAGGAGGAGAAGGTATGTGCCAGTGACATCTATGGATCATTGGAGAATTCAAGGTCCAAAGTTAGAAGCGTGCAGGAAAGATCTGTTGTTGATGAGAGGGAACATCAATCTTTAAACTCCAGGCTACCACCTATTGGCAACAGAACTGATGAGCTGATTTCCTCTCTAACAAAGCTGATTTCCTCTCTAACAAAGCTGATCAATGTTCACCCAGATTTGAGGCATGGAGTGGAAGAGAAAATAAGATTACACCTAATGCATTTAGAGCTACTGCAGGCTTTCACCAAAGATTTACAGAGTGTCAACCTGGAAAGCAAATTGGAAATTTCCTGGGAAATTGAAGCAAGCGAGACCATTGACGAAGCAAAGGATGCAATTGATGCCATACATAGAAAAGCAAATCGGAGAAGGTGGATTGCAGATTTCAGACAATGGACGGATAGGTGGAAGCTTAAGGATGAGCTAATGGATGTTGGTACCTGGATCTCTGGCCTCATGGAAATTAAGGAAAGGTATGGTTTTATATTTATCAGAAGAGACCGATCTCGACAGCAAACCCTTCAGTACCAGACTACAGATGATACAGATTTGTCGTCTGCTGTAAATACAATTTGTAAGTGCCTCACTCAACTGATAAAAGTAGAAGGCATCCACATCCACTCACTGCGTAAGGAGTTGGAAGACATGCACCAATATTTGAAAGAGACAAAGGCGACCGAGTATGCTAGTAATTTTAGAAATGCGTGCTTGGTGAAACTGAAAGAGATAGCTGCTAACATAGAGTGTTACTCAAAAATTGTCATGAGAGATTCAAAGTCAAAGCTTCCCTCAGAAGTTAACCAAATCAAGGAAGTTGTCAAGCTTCTCCACAGATCCATAAAGGTATATTCCATTGAGGTAAGGGCGGATTCATGCTCAGTAGTTGGTTTGGAAGAAGACATACACCAACTGGTCTTGCAACTGACTGATAACAGTAAACATCGTTCTATCATTTCCATTGTGGGAATGAAGGGCATAGGTAAGACAACCCTGGCAAAAAAAGTTTTTTACAACCGCCGCATCACAAACCATTTTGACGTCCAGGGTTGGGTGTCTATACCTCATGAGGCTGATGGAGATGTGCTGTTCACAAGTATTAGAAACCCGTTGACCAAGAAGGAATGGGAGGAACGGGAGGAACGGGAGGAACGGGAGGAACCGATTAGAAGAGACTGTTGGATCAAGAAAGTGATTGATTTTTTGAATACCGAGAAGAAGGGATACCTTCTAGTTCTGGACAATGTCTCGTCAATGAAAGAATGGGATGGTCTTAGAGCAGCATTACGAGATCTGAAAGGGAGCAGGGTTGTGGTCACCACAACGAGTAGGGCAGTTGCTTCACATGTTTCCCAAAAAAAACAGTCCCCACCAACTTCGGCTACGAACCAAAGAAGAGAGCTGGGAGATTTTCACCCAGAGGGTTCTTTACCGTCCTGGTAAAATGGAATCTCATGCAAAGGAAGTTGTGGGAAGAGGTGGAGGCCTACCACTTGCCATCATAGACGTTGGGAATCGACTGTCCGGGAGGGAAGAGAAATCTAAGGAATTTTTCATGGAGCTTGAGCGTATCACTCAGAGTAAGAACCAAACACCATGGTCGGATACCGTGGCAGAGAATAAAAAAGAGTTGGAGTCGAGCTCAAGTGCGCATTTGAGTAAATGTTTTTCTTACTTCCAACTCTTCAGCAGGGATTTTGAAATCCCTGTGAGGAGGATAGTCTCTTCATGGATTGCACAAGAGTTTGTACAAGTTAAAGGAAATCAAAATCTCGAAGAAGTTGCATACGAGTGTCTATCAGAGTTGATTGGACGTAATATGATTCAAGTAGTTCAAAGAAAGCCTGATGGGACGGTCAAGACATGTTGCTTGCCTACTACTGTGCGAGATCTCTTGTTGCAAGACCAAGGCAATAGCAGAGAGACTCACTCCCCATTCCCAACTACAAGTATGGAAGGGAAACTTGCGTTCCACTTGGATGGTGATAATGATGCTTGTTTTAGTCAAATTCTTGGTCTCAACACAAATGCTTCAACTGTTGCACGGAAGACTAAAAATAATCCCCACTGCATTCTCTTCTTTGATACTCGAGAAGGAAATAAACCCGGTGAAGATATAGGTGAATTTATTCTCAGAGGCATTGATGATGGTTCCTTCCAAAAGCTACAAGTTCTTGACCTGGAACGTGTTTTCAGACCTCAATTGCCGACGAACATAGGAAAACTAAAGCAGCTGGCATATCTGGGCCTGAGGTTGACTTACCTCGAGACAATCCCAGATTCTGTAGGTGACTTGGTGAACCTCCAGACCCTAGATTTGAAGCATACTTATGTTCAAACTCTGCCTGGTTCAGTATGGAAGCTGAAGAAACTTCGGCATCTCTACTTGAACCAGAGTTGTCAATTCACTCAACCAACTGGCTTTTCCATAAGGAATTTTCAATTGCCTCAACCAAGTGGCATTTCCATGAAGAATCTGCAGATATTATCAGGTGTATTTGTGGATAAGGGTAGTCCCTTGAAGGATGGGCTCTCCAAATTGATCAACCTTCGAAAGTTGGGGTTGGCATTCCAGCTCAAAGAGCAAGAGGTATTGGAAACATGGATCGCCAAGCTGAGCCAATTAAAATCTTTGAGGTTGAGATCAATTAATGAGAAGAGGGAAGCCCAACCTCTGAAATTAAAGAGTATCCCAGACCTCAAGAAACTGTCCAGCCTATATTTGTTTGGAACGATTGAAAAGCCATCCATCATAATAAATGATGAACTCCCAAAAAGCCTGACCAGCCTGACCCATCTTACCCTATCAGCCTCTGGAATTAAAGAAGATCCAATGCCAAAGTTAGGGAAGCTTCCAAATCTCAGATCACTTTCGTTGTACTCTGGTTCTTATGAAGGAGCAGCCCTGGCTTGCACCAAGGATAGTTTTCCCCAGCTTCTAGTTCTGAAGCTTTGGAAACTAGATACCCTGGAGAATTTGGATGTGCAAGAAGGAGCAGTGCAAAAGCTTAGGGAGTTAGATATAAGATCCTGCAAGAAGTTGACAATCAGTATTGTATTGACTCATTTAAAGACCCTCCAGGAATTTAAAGTTAGTTAGTAAGCCAAAGAACCGGACACATTTGGTTGCAGCAGCTGTGGTATCATTCTGGGGGAAAATTATGCAGCATCCTGCAATTGAAATAGACAATTGGTCGACTAGAACTGTGCTTTGATAAACATTTTTAGGTTTGTCTTTTTTGTTTTTTTCTTTGTTCTTTGATTTTTGTTTTCCTTGGAGCAAATAATAAGACTTGTGCACCACAAGTCGGCTCACTTGTGATCAATAATTTGACTCTTCCTGTGCATAAACTTCTTGTTTTATGTTGGTTTTGTATGTGATGCATCCATTATTTCATACCGACTCCATGCCGAAAGAAAGACGAGACTAATCATTGGGATTCGATTGGATTGTACTGGATTACATATTTGGTGCTCCACAAGATGTGGTTGGATTTTGCTAAATATATTATTTTGATTTTGATTTTTAATATAAATAAATAAATTAGGTACATGTTAAGGTTTTTTATATTAAAAACAAAATTTTTGTAATAAAATAAAAATATATATAATTTTTCAATAAAATATATATAAAAAGTCATCTTCCTTTATTTTTTTTGGTCGAAAATAAAAAGTCATCTAATAAATTCCAAATCCACAAAACTATGAATCCCAAATATAAACTATAAAATACTCATAACATATTTTTATATCCATTAGAATGATTTTACGAATGATTTTATGAAAATAGTGAAACATGGCTCGTACTAATATCTGAAAATACAATGAAAAAAGAAACAGTCATATTATAATTGAGATTTATTTCCTATTTTATTTAGGGTTGTACTTTCTTATAGGGGCAAGGGGGGGTCAATTGACCCCCGCAAGCCCAGAATCCACCATAGGAGGCCAAGAACTTGAACCCTGCAAATGCCCATGGTGTTTGATGAAATGCCCCAAAGAGGGAGCAACCACAGCCAGGAGCAAGCAAGAAGCTTGTTGTGCGCGCTTCAATTTTTTTTTTCCTGACGTCAAAACGACGTCGTTCCACTTAAGTTTTTTTTTTCTTTTTTTTAAAACCTGGCCAAAGCGAAAAAAAAAAAAAAAACCACATACAACAGCTGATGCTCGATAAAACAGAATGGGGGATGGGTTTTTAACTCAATCCTCTCATTCAAACCCTAAATCCCCAACCTCAACCCCTAATTCTACCCAACCTTCACTCAATCCGATGGCCTCCCCACATGAATCATCCTCCATCGCCGGCGACCTCCTCATCCAGTGGCGGCAGCAAACTCCAAATTCAATTTGGTTTGAAATTTGCTCTCAAAATTGAAGTATGTTATCCTATTTCCTAATCTTTTTATGCTTTGATAAGATTGATTAATATGTTGATTAGTTCAAATGAATTAGAGTTTTTAATTAATTAAAATATGTTAGTTTGTATGATTTAATTAGTTTGTATGTTTTAGGGCTTGTCCAATATAGATCCCTACATTTTCTATTTCCTAGACATATACCCATCACTCTATAAATCTATGTGTAAAACCCAATTTCAAATTTAAATGACCAGTAGGATATAAGAGGTCATAGTATTCCTACGTTTTTACATCGTTGCCACCAGACATCATATTTTATTTATAATTTATTTCAAGCATTTCATTAACTGCCACTATTGTAATTAATATTCCCTATTAATAGCATATCAATCACCCCATTTCTTTTGGTTGTCATTCCCTCTCACTCGCCCCCTAAAATTGCAAACCAAAAAAAAATATCTGTACATTACGTATCCAATAATGTACCTATGAAAAATATAAATATAAATATATACGTATAAAAATATAAATATGTTATTTAAATACAATATAGGTACATTATTTTTAAAAAAATTAAGTCAGTTACTTTGTAATTGAAATTTCCGTAGATTTTTCATAAATTAAAAATAGGTACACAATAATTTATAGAAAATATAGGTACATTATTTACCCATAAGTAAATTATTTTACAATATACCAATAAATGTGTATAGGTACATTATTGGAGAGGAAAAATAGGTTCATTTAAAAAAATACGTACATTGTTTTACTAGGTACATTATTAGAGAAAAAAAAAATAGGTACATTATTTGGAGAGAGAAAATAGGTTCATTTAAAAAAATTGTTTTTCATGAAATAATAGGTACTTTATTCAGAGAAAAAAGGGTACATTATTAAGAGAAAAAAAATAGGTTCATTTTAAAAAAATGTTTTTCATAAAACAAACAATACATAGATTATCAAAAATATTTTTCAACATAATTAGAATGTACACTATTATTCATAAAACTATAATAAAATAGATTACTAGTAGTATAATTTATAAAAGGAAAACAACCAAAAAAAATATTAAATAAACCAAAACGTTAATCACATGTAGATTACTAATACGTTAATGTTGAATTTAATATTTAATTTCAAATAAGTTTCTAAATTAATTCCTACATCCATTACAACCATTTGAAGATCTTTCCAAATTCAACGTGTGTCATTAGTTACACCCCCACATAACACGTTAACTTGTAAATAGGGGTAGTTTAGGAATCTGAAAAATAGAATAAATCATATTTTAAGCTAGATTAGGTAACTTGCTTAGTTGGATCCTAGTCATTGGGTTTTATTTGAAAAAATTGGATATTTTAAATAGAAAAATAAAGGAAAGGGTTGTAGGTGATTAAAAATGATGGATTTTATCCCTCAAATTGAAATTATGTTATTCTAATTTCTAATCTCTTTATTATGCTTTAGTTGATTAATAAAGATTCTTGTACATTTTTGTTTTCGTTGTTGATTGTATTTGTTAGAAGTTTTTGATTATTTTGGTTAGTTAGATTAAATCTTGGCAATTTGGATTATTAATTAGTTTGTATGTTTTTTGAATACAAAGTTATGGAACGATACTTTAAGAGAAAGTTCTCATCAACTACTTCTAGTTCGGATAATGTGGGTAGTTCGAACTCAAGAGATGTGGGTATTTCAAGAGATGTGGGTAGTTCGAAAGAAAGTGAGTTGCAAAATCTTATGAATAATCTTCTTGCAGACCCTGGACTTCGACCTCAAATGTTGGATTATGATCCTAACATTCGAACAAAGTTCGAAGAGCATATCTACAAAAGGGTCCTTGTCAACTTAAGAATCACACATTTCCACATATCGATCTTTCAGGGTATGATCGACGTTTTAATGTCAAGTGGTTTGATGAGTTTGACTTATTGGAGTACAGTATAAGTAAAGATGCTGCATTTTGCTTTTATTGTTATCTCTTCAAATCCAATTTGAAAATTGGTCAAGGGTGTAGCGATGCCTTCACAGAGATGGGTTTCAGAAATTGGAAGAACAATTTAAAACTCTTCGATGGTTATAAATGAAAAATCACAATTTAACGGTTATTTTAACTCCAATTTTGATGATTTTTTAGAGCTACACTCCTTGACCCTATATGAATACAATGACTGAATTTGATCTACAACTTCAAATATTTACACTAGTGGATACCAAAAAATCTTATGTTATATTTAATGAAAGTGTAAATAAACTCTTAATTGTTAGTGAATATATTGTTTTGATGGCATACGTATTCTACGAAACTAGTTTCAACGATCCAACCATCAAACTTGTTTGTTTATACTTCCAGATCATATATGCCAAAAATCGGAAAAAACAAACATCCAGAGATCTAGTAACGGGACAAAACCTTTCGACGGTCATAAACGAAAAATCACGATTTAACGGTTATTTTAACTCCGATTTTGATGATTTTTTAGAGCTACACTCCTTGACCCTATATGAATACAATGACTAAATTTGATCTTCAATTTAAAATATTTACACTAGTGGATACCACAAAATCTTATGTTATATTTAACGAAAGTATAAATAAACTCTTAATTGTTAGTGAATATATTGTTTTGATGGCATACGCATTCTATGAAACTAGTTTCAACGATCCAACCGTCAATCTTGTTTGTTTATACTTCCAGATCATATAAGCTAAAAATCGGAAAAATAAACATTCAGAGATCAAGTACTGGGACAAAACTTTTTGACGGTTATAAACAAAAAATCACGATTTAACGGTTATTTCAATTTCGATTTTGATGAGTTTTTACAGCTACACTCCTTGACCCTATATGAACACAATGAACTAATTCGATCGTCAATTTAAAATATATATTTTCTAACAAAAACCCAATCCAAACTACAATAATATATTTTTCTAACAAAAATCCAATCCGAACTAAAATAATAAATTTAAAGCTACTTAATAAATATATATACCGTTTAATTTCTGAAGTGTTATGCATACAAAATAAAAAAATAAAAATAAATTGGTTTAGGCTACGGAATATTTAGATTACGTCATGCAAAGATTTTAAAAAATAATTTTTTTATTTTATTTATTTTTGTAAAGACTTTGAACGACAATTATATAAATTAATTCCTCGTTAAAAAGCTTCTATTGCGATGATTATATTTTGTTTGTCGCTATAGATTAGGAGGGAAATGTCAAAAATTCCCGCTAACACTTTCAGTGAGGAAAAAACTATTTCCTCCTTAATAAATTCTGAAAATAATGTGGGAGACATATTGTGAGGTAATTAATTCCTCGCTAAAAGGCTTCTATTGCGATGATTATATATTGTTGGTCGCTATAGATTTGGAGGGAATTGTAAAAAATTCTCGCTACACTTTCAGGGAGAATAAAACTATTTCCTCGTTAATAAATGGTGAAAAAATTTGGAAGATGTACTACGAGGAAATTAATTCCTCGTTAAAAGGGTTCTATTGTGAGCATTATATATTGTTTGTCTCTATAGGTTTGAAGCGAATCGTCAAAAAGTCTCGCTACCCTTTTCACGAGGAAAACACTATTTCCTCGTTAATAAATGGTGAAAATAATTTGGGATACATACTGCGAGGAAATTAATTCCTCGTTAAAAGGCTTCTATTGCGAGGATTTTATAATGTTTGTCGCTATAGGTTGGAGGGAATTGTAAAAAATTCCCGCTACACTTTCTGCGAGGAAAACAATAGTTCGTCGCTGTGAAAATCTACAGCATCCACATTGTTTGTCGCTGCATCCAGCATGTCGTCGCTATAGCTTGGTCCAATTTGAAAACCAAATTCAAGTCACATTTTGTGAGAATTTAACATTTTCCTCGTTGAAAGGATGCTTCTACGAGGAAATATAATTCCTCGTTGACAAAATCGTCGCTAAAGCAACATTTTGTTGTAGTGAAAGAATTAGGAATCATATTGGAGGTGCTGTGACAGGACCCGACCCAAATTCCACTTTGGAATCCGAGTCGAACCCTGTGCGTGTCCGACACTTGGCGGGTGCTGGGCTCAAATGACTAAATTGCCCTTCTAACAATACTCCAAACTAATCTCAAGTTTGACTTATGCCGAAAATTCGGCAGAGTCTCCCCTGTAACTTGAATGTTTCCCAAAAATTTTACCTGTCAAATAAGCATATAAATGTATAACACAACTGCCAGCATGTAATAAATTATATCCAAAAAAATCAAGCATCATAACATTCTGGCCTCATGCCTCAATAAAACGAATGAATCATTCTGCTAACAACATTCGATTCAAATTCTTAGAACATCATCAAAACAATTTTTAGATCTCGAAAGACTTAGTTGGACTACCTATTAATCACCTAACCTCGCGGTTGCACCCAGAATTCTAGGTTGCCTACGTACCCTTAACCAGGGATCAAGCCACACGTAGTTCTTTCACTTTTTATACTGTTCTTGTTATACTTGTACATAAATCGAATATGTTCATTTATATATATATATATATATATATATATATATATATATATATATATATCCATCCATACGTTTGCATATGTCTTCACACCAGTTTAAAACATTGTAAAACAAACATTCATCTTTCACCTGGGTGTGTCTATCATTATTTGTCATTTCCTCGTGTCTCAGTTCGTGACACGTCCTCGCAGGTCTCAGTAACACAAGGTCTCCCGAGCCGCAACCCTTGCAGGATTCAGGGGACGTTTAGTCGACCTGATCCGCATTTCCTCTAAATAGTTCGTATTCAAACATATGTAAGTCACTTATTGCATTTCCTCTAGTTCATACACCAATATATATAATTTATATGTTATTGGCTTAAATTATATATAAATATATACACATAATAAATAAAGATGAAGACAAAGATAGATTAAGGTAAACGTAAAGATAAAAATAAAATAAAAATAATAAAATCAACATGCTTCGAAGACCCTATTTATCCTTGCTTCGAAACTTACTTAAGGCCCATATATATATATATATATATATATATATATATATTTCCATCTTCATTTGTAGAACAATTTATCGCTTACGAAATTAATGGTACTGTATAAACTCCTCCATTTTAGTTTAAAAGCAATCTCAAAACTTAAATTCTCTCCACCTAGGCGTACCCTCATTCCTGATCCGTCAATTCCAATTATTCCGTCAATTCCATCCTCGCAGACCTCGGAAACACAAAGTTAATCGAGCCGCGTTCCTCGTAGGCCTTGGAGACACCAAGTCAATCCGAGCTGCGCTCCTCGCAGGTCTTAGGGGACCATATAAGTCAGCCTAAGCCGCGTTCCTCGCAGGCCTCGGAGACACCAAGTCAATCCGAGCTGCGCTCCTCGCAGGTCTCAGGGGACCATAAGTTAGCCTGAGCCGCATTCCTCGCAGGCCTCAGAGACACCAAGTCAATCCGAGCTGCGCTTCTCACAGGTCTCAGGGGACCATAAGTTAGCCTGAGCCGCATTCCTCGCACTACACGGTCCAGGCATCCCCGAACTCATGGGGCATTATTTATGAATGACAACTGGTTCAAGGCAACTGGGGGGGTACTACTACGGTGGGTTTGAAAACAACATCATATCTGAAACTTATCTTGAAATTCCTTCTTATTTCACAAACTACTTAGATATTTAGCTAATTTATTAATTATGGCAAAATCCCATTAACGAATCATTCCGAAATTAAAATAATAATTTTTAAGAGTAATGGATAACTCAATGAGTAAATAAATTAAATAAATAACTAAATACATAATTCATTACCCACTGCCCTTAGAGATCTCATCCTTTCCTATAATGCATAGTTTTCAAATCTCAGATATAACATTTAGAAGCACCGTTAAACATTATAATAAAACCTCGAAGTCAAACTAATGAAAATACATACCATTAGCGATCTAAAACACATGATTATATAAATATCAATTATCCGAAATTATATATATTATGTATATCCCTTCCCTAATCACATAAATCCATGAAATGATCCAATGGTTCAAACATATCGAACCCGGAAATCGCATAATAGGCGAGATCCGTTCGGGGTTCAAACGTTGTCCAAATTGAGACCTGCAAGTTCTTACGCGCTCGTGAGGACATGAGGATCATTGTAGGACCAAGAGTGGTCTCCGACATATGGCCCACGTGCCTCCCACGCGCTGCCAGCGCGTGGGTGTACATAGCAAATTCCGGCGGCAGGATTTTCTCCAAACCGCCGGCCCAAACTCCTACCCTAGGTCAAAAACCTCATTTGGAGTCACTTTTGTTCTTGGACCATGGCCAAAAACTAACCGGAACTAGTCGTAACAAAGCCGAAACCGTCGGCCAAAATGGGTATTTTGAACTATCTGAAAAACCTTAAAATCGATCTAAAATACCTACATAAATAGATATAGCATGATGAGAGGATGAATTTCCATACCTCACTCGATGGAATTGGCCGTCGGAATCGCCGGAAAATGCAAGAACATTGCCGGAAAACCTAACCCTTTTCCAAGCTTCGAATCGAGCTCATCGTCAGCGGATCGGATCGGGTCTTGGGTGGGTTTTGTAGAGGAGGATGAGGGGAAGACATTTCGTGAAGCTTGCGATGGCAACCGGGATGAGATGGAGCCTCAAAAATGTGATGGAAGTGGAAGGAATGAATCGGGAAAATAACCAGAAAATCTGGTTATATCGCAAGGAGGAAGAAGACCCGGCACTGTAGCGTCGAGCTAAAAAATGTACTGTAGCTACAGAAACATTTTTAAAAAATAAAATTCCCACTATGTCCTTCCCGTTTTTAGACATTTCCTTCTTCGTTACAACTCGGAAATAGGCGTGCCGCATGTCTACGAACTCGTATCGTCGAGCTCTATGCAACGGTACCACCCAAATCTCCAAATTCTTTTCTAAATAAAAAGTCAACTTTAACCTCATTAAAATATCCTCGGGGTAAAATTGTCTTTTACTTGAATATTTTATTATTTAACTATTAATTTATGACCGGGTTATTACATGTTAGAAGTGTTCATAATCAATCTAGACAATATTGTGTAGATCTTATGAATTAGAAACAACACATCCAAACAGTTTTGGGCAAGCAATCAAACTAAGCTCGTATTGATTATCGTATTTTCTTGATAGCTTCTCTTGATTGCGTGAGATTTTTGTTGAAGCAATGTCTTCCTTTTCGTGGCCATGATGAAAGTGACACTTCAAACAACAGGGGAAATTATTTGGAGCTCTTACAATTTCTTGCTTACCATGATGAGAAAGTTAAGGTCGTTGTGTTAGAAAATGCTCTAGGGAATTTCAAGCTAATAGCTCCAACAATTTAAAAAGATATGGTGAATGCTTGTGCCACTGAAACTATTACGAAAATAATTAAGGATATGGATGGTGCATTCTTTTCTTCATTAGTTGATGAATCGCGTGATGTGTCAATAATAGAACAGATGGCAGTGGTGTTTTGTTATGTGGACAAAAATGGGGATGTAATTGAAAAGTTTGTGGGCATTCAATATGTTAGCGACACTACATCAAACTCACTAAAGGAGGCTATTGACACATTGTTTTCAAGAGTGGAATTGAACATTTCTATGCTAAGAGGACAAGGATATGATGGAGCTAGTAATAAAAAGGGTGAGTTCAAAGGTCTTAAAACACATATTTTGAGAAAAAATCTCTGTGCCTATTATATTCATTTTTTTGCACATCAACTTCAATTAGCTCATGTGGCCGTGACAAAGGGAAATGTTGATATTGCCACTTTCTTCACATCTTGCAATAGCTTAGTTAATATTGTTGAGGCATCGTGTAAGCGTCGTGATATGTTTAGAGATCAACTACAAAAGGATATTATGGAAGCTCTTCAAAAATATACTCTTCCAACAGGGCAAGGCTTAAATCAAGAAACTTGTCTCAAGCGTCCCGCTAATACATATTCGAACTCACATTATGGTACATTACTTAGTATCATTTTCATGTTCAAATATGTGGTGAAAGTGCTTAAATTGATTATTAAGGATGGCTCCACTGATAATATAGGTGGAGCAAATATGTCATTGAGAGATATACAATCTTTTCAGCTTATATTTCACCTATTTTTCATGAGATCTATATTGGGAGCCACAAATGATTTGTCATAAGCATTACAAAGGAAAGACCAAGATATTGGGAATGCAATGACTTTAGTCAAAGATTGCAAGGACCAACTACAACACATGAGAGAAAATGCATTTAAAGCCTTGCTTTATCAAGAATCTTCCTTTTGTGGCAAACATGATACTGAGGTTCCAAACATAGATGATGCATATGTAGCTCAATGGAGATCACATCGGAGAGCTCCTAGAATAACACACCTCCATCATTATCGTGTGGATATCTTTATTCAAATCATTGAGTGGCAACTTGCGGAATTAAATCATCGCTTCAGTGAGGTAAATACTAAGTTACTTCTTTGTTTGGCATGTTTGAGTCCGAATAATTCATTCATAGCTTTTGACAAACAAAAGCTACTTCGTTTTGTTGAATTTTATCCTCAAGATTTTACTCCCCGAGACCTCTTGGCAGTTGAAGATCTACTTGGGATTTATATTCATCATATGCGTACAAGGAGCGATTTTTCTTAATTGAAAGGGATTGGTAGCCTTGCAAGAAAAATGGTGGAGAAAGGATTGCATGGAACATTTAATTATGTTTATTTGTTTCTCATATTAGCCTTAACTTTACCCGTTGCAACAGCTTCTGTGGAGAGAGCATTTTCTGCTATGAATATTGCAAAAGGTCCACTTCGCAATCGAATGGGAGATCAATAGTTGAGTGATAGCTTACTTGTTTATATTGAGAAAGATGTGTTTGTGTTTGTGCCTAATAAATCACGGCCGTGAATTGGCCGGGGGAAATTCTCTTCTCGGCCTCAAACTGAAACGCAGCGTTTTGTCAGGGTGTTTGGCTTTCCAGAGAAACAAGAAAAATCACCAAGGCATGTCTATCTCGGCCAAGGTTATAGGCCGAGGCCGAGATTGAATAAGGTAACGGCCAAAGGCATTAAAGTCAGATCATCACGTGACAGCAGGGTCCCACGCTTCATTTAATGAAGCAAGGTCTCTGTTTATTACAGCAAACCCACTGGCCAAGAATGAGCATTTAATGCGCGAGGGAAGGTGGGAAGTGATTGGAGTCAGGATTTGGTGACAGAGATCAGAGTGATTAGACACCAACATTCTCACAAAGCTCTTTGCAGCTTGAGAGATTAGGTAATTGGCTATCAGAGCAATAAATGCGTCTCCATGGCCAGAAGCGCAGAACCCACGATCAGGGCGGCGGCCGAGATTCACCGGGATTCATGGAGTCACACCACCATACTTCACGATCCCAAATGTCGATTAGACTACCCACTTGGCATAATCAGGCTCCACCATGCAGATTTTCAGCCTCGATTACCCCTCCAGGAGCTCTACCTATAAATACAAGACTCAGGACTACTTTCAAAGGGTTCAAACACCAAACAAAAGTCTCCCACGGAGCAACTTATATTTTCCTGTCATGCACTTTCAATATCTTTACTTGCTTTCCTAGGAGTAGTGTTAGTTTGTAAGGAAAATCCATTCATCAATATATCAAACGACCCTTGATTTTCAAGGCGCCGGAGCACCACCCTTGTTGTTCGCTCACTCACCCCATATATCATACGACCGCCGCTCATTGAGTAGCGCGCCGGAGCACCGCCCTAAAACCCACCAAACACCACCACTCAACGGCCTTGTAGTTCAGGCCGTGAACCTTACAGCCGAGACTAGTTCCTCTCTCAGCTACAATCGTTTGATTAGAAGACGAGTCCAGACAGGCGCACCATCTAAACACTTTCACCCGCTTCAAACATCTCGACGCACGGTAGACCGTGCTGGCACGCCCGCGCACAAACGCACCCCGTCCAAAAGCAGGAAACCGCGTGTTAACGCACATCCCCTCGGCCCGGAACCCCAGGCCGTGAGATTTGCGCGGCAGACAGTTTGTTTGTATTGATAATGACTCTATAATGCAATGTTTTCATAATATAAAACTCGTCGTGGACAATTGTAATGTGGTTTTTTCTATTAATTAAGAATTATAATATTATCGTTTCATTTTTTTTGGTCCTATTTTGTATAGAATTTTTTTACCTTTTAGACGTTGACCCCTACAAGGAAAATTCTTGGATTCGCCACTGCTTAGCTTATAAATATATTTGTATTGAAGAAGAATATATGTCTTAATATTTGCCCTACTTTGTTTGACATTGGGAGCAATGTAATGTCTATTTTGGTTTGGGACTTTTGTTGAAATGTCACCCGAACTTATACATCAGTTTCAATTTGTCATCTTAAAGAAAAATTTAAGAGAAATGTCATCTTAATTTTTCAAAATCCATGATTTGTCATCTGACTTTAACATCATCCCTTTCCCACCCCAACACCACCCGCCCCCAAAACACATCGCAAATTACCCCTATCTCCCCTCTTCTCTCTCTGTCTCTGAGCATGTCTACATTTTTTTATGGTGTTCATTGAGCATGTATGAAATTTTACGATACCTAATTTAAAAATACTTAAGCTTCCCACCCAAAATCCAACCCCTTTCTTGTCTTCATAGTTTCATTAACTTACGCCACTGTGTTTCTGTTGAAGGATCTAAAGTTTGCTTGATCACCATCTATTACGTATGCTATCGAATTGTTATTTTGGTAGTTGTCCTTCCACAAATTTTCAATATGCAAATGGAAACATACCAAAAAGAAAAAAGAAGAAGAAAAATGTGGACTCGGTTTGATTGGGTTAAGGGAATTTGTATGTGGAGGGTAGGTGTTCCATGGTAGAGAGGGGAGGAAGGGGAAGAGGGAATGTGGAATGAAGGAAGAGGTTGTGAAGAGGGAAGGGGGAATGGATTTCAAGGTGGGCGGGGTTGGTTGGAATTGCTGATGGCGCATAGGGGATGGGGGAAGGTGATATTTTTTTTAGAATTAACTACAGTAAACCCCCAAAACTACGGGGGTTATTACAAATTCATACCCCCAACGTTTATTGACCGGTTTGATTAGTACACAAATTTTACGGAACCTTTCAAAATACACCATCCGTTACTAATTCCGTCGAAAGAGAAGTTAAACCATGACGTGACAAATGTAATCCCATTTTTTTTGCTGATGTGGCATAAAAAATTATGGCTTATTTAGCTACATGCCCCCTGTGCTTTCAAACTTATCTCAGATTACCACCTGTGTTTGCAAACATCTCAAAGTACCCCCCAACCTTTTAAAAACCGTCTCACGTTACCCGTTCCGTCAGTTTTTTTTATGTTCCGTTTTCTTCTCCTTCTCCCCCCCCCCCCCCCCCAAAAAAAATTCCAGAACAGCAGCCCCTCCCCTTTGTCACTGTTCATCCGACCAGTTTTTGGGCCGCCATCTTCTCCTCCAACCACCCCAAGCGACGGCATGGGTATCAAAAGAACCAGCACGTTGTCCTCTACCAGCCTCACATCTCAGCCGCTGCCAACTGCCGTCTAGATCGCTGGAAAAAGCAAGAAATTGGCCAGTTTTTACCCAAAATCTCCATCGCTCGTTCGGGCGATTCCGAGCACCATTTGCTTCGATCCAGGTATGGTTTTTCAACCCCTCAAGCTGTTCTTGCTGCTAGTTGTGTTGGTTAGGAGAAATTTATGAGTTTTGGAGGGTAAATAAGCGATGAATAGTAACAAAAGGGAGGGGTTGCTGTTCTGGAATTGGGAGGGGGGAAGGAGGAGAAAAAAAAGAAGAAAAAACGAAGTGGGGCCCAACGTTCGTAACGGAACGTCAAAAAAACTGACGGAATGGGTAACGTGAGATGGTTTTTAAAAGGTTGGGGGGTACTTTGAGACATTTGCAAACACAGATGGTAATCTGACATAAGTTTGAAAGCACATGGGGCATGTAGCTAAATAAGCCAAAAATTAATAAAAACTTTAAAAAATGAATTTCCTTTTAAAAAGAATTTAAAATTGCTTATTATTTAAATAATAAAATAAAATAAAAAACCTAATCCAGAACCCACCCACCGCGAGCCGATTCCACCAACCTATCCCCAGCCTCAATTCTCCATCCCCACCGTACCTCCCAAGCCCACCCTCATCTCCCAGCCAACCCAACCTCCCCAACCACATGCCCACCCACAAACTTACCCCCATCGCAACCTTCCCTCACCCCATCTCAACTCCCCCAGCCCAAACCTCCCCCACCCCTCATCAACTCCTGGAGAAGAACACATTCATCCATACCAATCATACCCAAACATTAAACTAAAATTAAAAAAATAAAAATCTAAAAGAAAGTGGTGCCTGTATCGAACACCATTTCTCTCTCCACCATTTACACCTGTTTGGATGTGGTCTCCAAATCCAAGCTAAGTCAAGTGGTCTCCAAATCCATACTTCAGAAAAATGAAGGCAGCGGACACTACAATGGTTGGGTGATCTTCAATTTTGGATATGTTATAAGCAACACAATTTCGAGCAAATTTCGTGAAGCAATTACAATCATCCGAGAATCATATATTAAAATCAAATGCAGAAACCGAATCTGCAGAAACTCACCAGCCGCGGGTGAACACAAAAGCTGAAAACCCGTTTTGAGGCATCAGGAAAATTCAGAAAAATTTACAAATTTCCCAGACTTTAGTCCTCAGGTAGACGAACAACTTTCATGAAGGAAGTTTTCTGATTGGAGCTTCCAAAATATGACTTCTGGGTTTCTGAACAGTACCCTCGGTTTTCAGTCTTGAAGAAGAGGGAGGAAGAAGAAAATGAGGAAAAGAAATGCAGCCAGCACCAACTATATATATATATATTAGTGTAAACCAAAAAGGGAGGTTTTGAACTTGGCTGAAGGAATGTGTTTTTTTTTTTATGTTGGCTGTGAGGATGGCCAAATAGTTGGCTGTGAAGATGGCCAAATAGTTGGCTGTGAAGATGGCCAAATAGTTGGCTGGAACCAAGTCAAGGTCTTGGCTTCTCATGTCAGTGAACTGGCTGGAAAATGGAGGGCTTGGCTGAAGAGATGGTTTGGACATGAGAAGACCTACGTGGGTTTACTTTGGCTTTCCCAAACTTGATCGGCTGGAGTATTTGATCACTTTGCAAATTAGGTTGCAAGTTTTTGGGTTGGAATCCAATTGTCTTGTTATTCATATGAATGAATGCAAAGTTGCAGCCGAAAGTGGTGTTTTGTTAACTAACAATTGGAGAAAGGAAGCAGCAAATCACGTGGGAAAGCTTGGAATGTTGGTGTGGAATAGCAAGTGGAGCTTTGGATTGTTGCAAATGTGCAGCTAGGAGGCTCCCACGTTTAAGCCCTCCATATCATGTTTCATGATAATATATATATATATATATATGAATGAATGGATGCATGCAAGTTACGGCCAAACTTGGAGCTTTTGAATTGATTGGGCCGAGAGTTTTATCCTATTATATATATATAATAGGTGGATGAATGAGAAAAGTTGGCTGAAGGAGAGTTGGCCAAAAAGTGGGCTGAAGAAAAGTTGGCTGAAGGAGAGTTGGCTGAAGAAGAGTTGGCAAGAGAGATAGCGGCTGGAGGCATTGGAGGTCTGCAAAAAAGAAATGAAGGCGAGTGTGCGGTCGAAGTTTTGGTGATATGCAAAATGTGGGCTGAAAGTTCTTTGTCTTGTTAAATATCTATGTCTTAATATATACATATATATATATATATATATAATAGGGAGATGAATGCAAATTGCAAAGGTGCGGCTGGAGCGGGCTGAAAAGTTTGTTATTAAATTAACAGATTGCAAGTGGTGGAATTCAAAGATGGGAAGACTTGTAGCCAATACCAAGACTTATTGCATCTCAAATCAAGGGGAGAGTTTTCACAATCCCAATGATATTTTGGGCAGTTCATGCCTAGAGCTCCGGAAGACATTATTGTTGGAAGGATTTTCAAGACAGAATTAGTTGTAGACATTTAATGGCCAACTTCTGTGAGCTGAAGGGAGCTCTATAAATAGGTTGTCAAAAGAAGAGAAAGGGACCTCCGACAGAACACACAAAACCTATCTTTTTATCCTGTACTTTTCAATTCATAGTCTAGGATTTTATCTTTCAAGCTCTTCAGATTATCCAAGTTCTTCGTTTTCCTAGTGTAAGCTTACTTTCTTGCAATTTAATTTCAATTGTCTTTACATTCAAGTTTAATTCAAGTCGTTGTCGCTTCAATCTATTTTATCGCATTTACATTTCTGTCATTTCGTTTACTGCATTTAAATTCATTGCACTTATCACAAAAATCCTAAAAATAGTCATACAAAGCTCAATCACCCTTGACCTCAAGGAAGAAAAAGAACCTAGGCCAAGAGGAGGTTCCTTGCTTGGCCGATCAATCGTTTGATTAAAAGTCAGAAGTGCAAACACACTCACATGATCTTTCCATCCAAGCCATCAAGTGGCTTGGTGGTGGCACGCCTACGCATCTCAAGAGAAGAAGGACCAACAACTCCTTCCATCGCCCTACCCGGCCGAAAAGAGGGAAACAACACCCCACCACCATCTCTTCTCTTTCTTCACCATCTAACCACAGCCACCTCCTTTTTCTATCTTTTTAATTTTTAATTTTTGGGTCTGATAGCTTCCAAACAGGTCGAGTCTCTACAACCAGATACTACAATTATGGAAAACCACGACCCGTAATAGACGACCGTATAACTAAAAAACGTCGTGTTTTGAAAAACTATGAAAATCTACGACGGTTCCAAAAGGAACCGTCTTGCTTTAAAAGGCGCAAATACAAATTACGACCATTCATTTCTAATACCGTCGTGTTTTAAAACGCGCTGGACAAAAATTTCATTTAAGTTCTAACTTTTCACGTACAGCTCTCTCTCTCTCAAACACTCACTCTCACGACCCTTTCAGAAAACCCTCTCTCCCTCTCTCAAACACCATCTCCATTGCGCCATCTTGGTTACGAGCTCGCCATCCGGGTCATAGATCGAGCCATCCAAGTCACAGATCTCGCCGTCCAAGTCACTGAGGTCGCCATCTTGGTTTCAATATCGTGCTAACTCTCTAGCTATCTTCACTCTGGCTCTCTCGACGGCCCTCTTTCGATGGCTCTCTCTTGCCAACGCTCTCTTTCTTGTTGTCTCTCTCTCTCTAGCTCACAGATCCACAAGACGGAGAGGGAGGTTCTAGATCTGAGAATCAAGAGATGTTTGGATGCGGTGAAGATCTCGACCTTCACTTTCTTCAAAGAAGATCTCGCTCTCAGGCACTCAACTCGCTCATCAAACTCAGCGACTCGATCCAGAAAGACTTATGGAAATCGGTCTTTATATATATATATATATATGTTTGTTCATGTATTGTGCTAATTTCGTGGGATTTAAGTGAGTTTCACATTTGGGTTTTTTATAAATATGCACAGCCGTCCCACAAGGCCTTCGTAATCAAGAAGAAGCTGACGAAGAAGATGAGGCAAAATAGACCCATCCCTCACTAGATCCGTTTGAGGACCGACAACATCATTAGGTCCAAAATACTTTTTGTTTTTGTTGTTTGCTTTAATTATTTTGGAATTTCATTGTTAATTTTCTGAATCTCTGATTTTTCGTTTGTTAATTTTTAAGCTTAAAATGGTTGTGGCTATGGCTTCTTGCATATCAGCTTGCCATTAGTATGAGCTTTGCAGTCAATATTAACTCATTTTTATTGTGACTGATCATTTCATTTAACTTGACAGAGCTCCTCTGGTAAGAAATCTTGGATCTCTGGCTGTTTGGTTTTCATCTTCATGCTGCCTTTTTCTTTAGTCTTATTGGTGAGCTTATGCTTTCTGACTTTTTGATTCTTGCACTGATTATTGCAATTTTTTTATCTACTGCTTTGTGTGGTATTTGTAGCCATATTTTGTTTGTTTAATATATTAAGCCATTTAATTCGCATGCCTATATTTATCCCTTTACTATTTTGAGTCAAATTCCAAAGTGGAATTGAAAGGGTAAAAATTTATTGAAGCTGGACTTTTATATTTGATGTATTTTCATCTAGCAGTGGACTTTTGATAATTTAGCTGCAGGTGACTTATTATTTTTATTATGTTTTTCCTGTCAGCTTGGTGAAATCATTTAAATGTACATCTGATTACTGGCCAAACGGTATCTTTGTCAATCTCTATTTATCCTCATGTAAGTAAATTTTAATCCTATTAACAGAGTAGAGTAAAAAAAAAAAATCCAATTGTGCTCTTGTACCGTTTTCACATAAACTTTCATATGACTTCTCTTGTTATAGGAAACTTGTATTTCATTTTTGGTTATTAATTTAAGATTGCTGACTTTGTACATTGCTATTTTGTGGTAACAACATTGGTTTCTCTACTCATGGCCTGACTAAACTTAAAATCTTGTCTTATATTCATTTTAAGCAGTGATGAGTATTAATTTAAAGGATCTACCAGTGGGGAATACTTAAAGGATCGGGATACTAAGATAAATTTGACTCTTCTTGCTAGTTTGGCTCGGCAGGGAAGAATGTTTCTTAACCTTCCACTCTCTGAGCCAGAAATTCATGGAG
Organism: Prunus kanzakura; assembly: GCA_020521455.1. Lineage (NCBI taxonomy): Eukaryota > Viridiplantae > Streptophyta > Magnoliopsida > Rosales > Rosaceae > Prunus > Prunus kanzakura. The sequence continues at coordinate 298,604 of BPUM01000803.1, read as the reverse complement.
AGGTATGAATCTCTTTGGTTTGTTTCATTATTTCACATTTCACTATTTTGGTTTGATCTACGTCAATATCTTGCTACCTTCTATTCCATAGTATCTCATAGATGTTGATTTTACACCTTATATGTGTGCTTTATCTATGTTGGACAGAGCTTCTAATTTATTTTCTTGCTAATGATATCAGTTTCTTTATTTTAATAGTGGAAATACTGGTTTTGATTGTAATTAATGCATTTTCGTGATACTTTTAGTCACTTTGCCAAATGGAGCATGAAAATGCCAAATTCCTTAATGCTAAAAGAGAGCTCAGTGATGAAAATGTCTCTTCATATGAGAAACAGCGGAAATCTTATGAACAATTGCACCACAATGTCTCATTGTAAGTTGCTTTACATTTTTGCTGCCATTTCTTTTCATTTTTTAATTCATGACTTCGTGGTGCAGGTCAGATGAATCACATAGTTTGGTAAACAGTTGGTAAAAGAGTTGAAGTTGCAACTAGATGGATGATATGCCTGCTTTTGAAGGTTCCACTAGAAGAGCAGAAGCTTGCAGTCATTCAACTGTGGTGAATCTTATTTTTATGTTTTTGGATCAATTGACCTATCTAGGGTGGGTTGTAGAGTCATCTATGTTTGTTTTTGAGAGAGATGTATGTCTAGACTTGGATTTGAATTTGTTCAAATTTGGATAGCTTGTGAATTTGGTGGAAGAATGTTGATATTTTTTTAATGCAATGAATTATTTTATTGTGACTGATATTTTTAATGTTGAGCTCCGTTATTTCCAATTAAAGATGGTAAAACGATGGTTTTATTGGACAAATCGTCATCTGTATATATTATCAATGACCTCTTTTAACACCATAACGTCTTTTTTATATACAATCAACGACGCTTTTTAACAAATACCGACGTCTTTGGATATAATAAAACATAGTTCTTTAAAAAAAACCGTCGCCTTTACATCAAATAGACGACGGTTTTTTTTTAAAAGCGTCGTCTTTACAAATAATAGATGACGGGGATTTACCGTCGTGGTTTTATGCATCAAAAGATGTCGATCAATTTCACGACGGTTGAAAAACCAAATACACGACGGTGGATTACCGTCGTCTATTTCAATTTTTGTAGTAGTATCAGCTTCAAACATGAACGATTTTACGGTAAAAATAGTAAAACACCGCCCAATCCAATCCACAAATTCAGCCTAAAACCAATCTCAGATCCATCCCTTCTAGCAAATTTATGAAACATTCCTCGGATTGGAGCTCGCAGCTATGGCGTCGTCGGAAATCGATCGTCTTCTTCGATAATCTTCGTCCTCCGCAGCGAAGGACATGTCAGAGGATATGGACGTGAAGCCCTTTATCTCTAGGCTTTTGGTGGGGCTAGGTTTGTGGCTAGGCATGGGGGTGGGGGAGGTTGGGAGGTACAGTGCGGTGGCCGGGATGAGGGTGCACTACTACAAAAAAGTTAATAGACAACGGTTTTTAGCCGTTGTAGAAAGTCATGTAAAACCGTTGACTTTAGCAGTGTCGTCTTTTCTACGTATTTATGACAACGGTCAGGAACCGTTGTAATATGTCACTTTCAACAACGGTTTTTAAGAAAAACCGTTGTCAATTCTCATATATAAAACATGTATACAAGAGTGACCGTTGTAATATGACCCTTTCAACAACGGTTTTCAATGATAACCGTTGTAATATTACCCTTTCAACAACGGTTATTCTATAAAACCGTTGTAATTTAGCACATTCAACAATGGTTGTCAATGGTAACCGTTGTTGTTTATCACCTTCCACAACGGTTCTTACTTAAAACCGTTGTGGTTTATCACCTTCCACAACGGTTGTTATCTAAAACCACTGTTGAAAATAGCATTAGATAATGACGTTTTGGAAAACCCACAAAATTACCAAAATTCCAAAGGAATCATTCACTATGAAAATTGACGGAAATTCACACTAATAATTTATACCACAATATCAATTTACAATTAGAATTCAATGCATGTACACTACAACAATTTTCACACTAAAAAAATTGTATTTATCTTGTTCCACAACTTCATCGCTCTACATAATGGTCACAAAACTTGCTCACTCATGCCTGACTTCATCCATCTGCTTGTGTGTTGACAAACCTGCTCCCAACAAGCCTTAAAGAATTGCAGCACTCAAGCTACTTGAGAATAGATAGGCTGTAGCAGAATAAAAACAAAAAGCACTCAGTTCAAACTTTAGCAAATAAAAACAAAAAACCATATCCAGAGAATCAGAAAGGCATGACTTACTTCCTGAGCCTGAGCTGGAGATGCAACTTTGCCAGTTCCAATGGCCCACACGGGCTCATAGGCCAATACAACATTGGTCCAATCTGACACCATTGCTGCAGTAAAAAAACATCTTTTAAATAAGTACATAAAGAAATTGATCCAGTTACACAACACTCAACAAACATTCTTTCACACTAACAGTAAGCAAGAACTTGGAATTTTAAAATGCACCTGCAATGGCCTTGGTTTGTGCAGCCACAACCTCCACAGTTTTTCCAGCTGGGAAGAAGATTGAGAAATTCCGAAAGATGATAACGTCTGGTCTTGAAGGGTAGCTAAAGGTTACTTCCTTGAATTCTATATTGCCATTAACATCAGACAAGCACTTTCCATCCAAGGGGTCTTGAATTATGGTGGGCTTTTGCTTAATAATCTCCATCAATTTGTATCCAGCTGATTTACCTTTGCTAAAGGCCCCAAGATTTGAAAATGACTGACCCAAGCTCCTGTAACATTCAAGTGTATTATTAAATATCAAGAAGGCTTATTCATCTGAAAACGAGAATAGAAGAAAACGAAAGTTCTCAGATTAAAATCTTACATGCCACCAACAATGGCTGAAAAAATGGCTGTGAATGCTTTCCCACCATTAGTCTGCCCATTTCGGATAAACACGCCGGCATACCAGAAAACAAGTGCCCATGACATGCAAGCTATGCCATAGGTACACCCTAGGTCCAGACCTTTGGCCATTCCAGCCTTGTAACCAAGCTGCAGGGTGTTCTGTATGGCATCCGAATAGGAATTGAGGGCCTTGCTTTCACCAACATATGAATAAACTGTCCTAACTTGTGCAATGGCCTATGGAGCACACAGAGAAACAACTTTAGAGCCACACACAACACTATCATACTCATGAGTTATAACACAGACCATTTAGAACTAATATCATACTATAAATTACTCTAAACTCTAAGTTACGTTGTTTTAAAGGAAACTTTGAAAGAAAAATAAAAAAGCAAACAACTTTCTGTTGCACATATAAAACCATGAAATCACACTGGGTTTTAGCAAGGAAACAAAAAATGACACAAACTTGGGCTACAAAAAACTCACCTGCTCAGCCATAATCCCTGCATTTGCATATGACTCGCGGCTCTTGGAGGTGAGGCCGGTGAGTGTATAGGCATATAAGCCCCCGGCAAAAGCAATCCCTGGAATCACAGCCACACTCAGCAGCGCCAGCCTCCATGCTGATATAAAACCAACCACCAGCCCCGCCAGAAATGTTGAAAGATAGTGTATGAAATTGCCCACCTAAAAAATAAAAAATCAACAACAAAAAAAAAAATCACAGAATTATTATTTAAAACTAGATGTCGACATCTTGACGCAATGAAACATACTTCTAAATCATAAACATACACACCTAACTTCACCAGTGAAGGCACCACCCTTCTTGACCCAGCAGTTTTGAGCCGCAACATGAAAGTCAGGCCACAACGAACTCTTCACCACTGGAAGAAACACATATGGTGGGCTCACCACAACCTCTAAAATAAGAACAACCCAAAAAACAAATTAACAGTTTGATAACTCATATAGATCACTACCAATTATAGAAGAAGTACAAATATGTCAATCTCATAAGTTCAGGAATATTGGCATTAATTTAGACTTGAAGGCAGAGTCTCATAAAGATAAACAAGAGCACTGAAGCAGAAAAAAATTTGCAAATCAAATCCAAATCAGAAGAAGAACAGACTCACCCACAACATCTTGTGATGGCACCTGTCCCTCATTGAGTATTTTCACAATCTTCTTCACCTCATCGAAGGTTCCATTCTACACGCAGATTCAGATTTAAGTAAATCAGCACTTCGTTCAATTAAACTTAAAGCACAAAATGGAAATGCCAAGCCAACAAAAATTGTAGACACAGCCCTACATCTATTAGTTGGAGAAACAAAGGAAAACGCCAGAAAACAGAATCAAAATACTTTATAAATTACCATAAAGAACTTTGTTTTTTGGGCAGATACGATAAAGAACTTAAGTAGACCAAATACATGATTTACACCAAGTCAACTTCAGCTAGCTGATAATTTCATTGAACCCAACAAAATTAATTCACAAATAAATCAAAAATCCCAAACCAAAATGAGAGAGAGAGATTCATACCATTCACATCAAACCCATCAAATCTAAATGCTTTCTTCATTGGTGCTTTGGAGAAACAACATATGTAATCAAAGAAATTCCATTAGGATCCAAAAATTAGAGATAGTAAACCCTAAACCCTTATCAGATCCATAACTTCTCTCTTTAAGTCTCCATTTCTCCTAAAAATTTATCATCTGTGTAGAGCAACAGCCGTAGAGGGCAAGAGAGATGGAAAAGCTAAGCACCTGCAAAGGAAACAAAGAGAGATGGTTAACACCCAAATCACAGTGTCGAAATCAATTGAAACCCTAAATATTTGTTTTCTTTACCTTTGTTGATCGAGGGAGAGCGACCACAAGCCAACACCCAAATGGTTAGATTAAAACCCAAATCAGTAACCCCAAATCAGTAACCCTAAAATTAAAACCCAAATCTCTCTGAACTAGAAGGAGGGAAGAGAGAGAAAGAGACGAGAGAGAGAGAGAGAGAGAGAGAGAGCGTGGAGAGAGGGAGACGCAAGAGACAGAATCTCTCTGTCTATGGCCGTGGCAAAGGCAAGGAGACGAGGTGGGAAGAACAAGACTGGAGAGAGGGAGACGCCAGAGACGAGATAGAAGAGAGATAAGAGAGAATGACAACTATCGGGCCTTAAGAAAAAATATTGAGTCACTGTTCACTCCGTGTTTTTTTTTACAGCTTCAATTACAACGGTTGAAACAAAAACCGTTGTGGAAAATTGTGAAATAAAATCTGAAAATCACATACCCTAAACCACAACGCATAAAAACCCCCTTTAACAACGGTTATGTAATAACCGTTGTGGAAGAAACAACTACAACGGTTTTGGAGCCAACCGTTGTGAATTCAGCGTTGTCTTTTTGAGTAATTGTAGTAGTGGTGGGCTTGGGAGGTACGGTGGGGATGGAGAATTGAGGCTGGGGGTGGGTTGGTGAGATCGGCGGTGGGTGGGTTCTGGATTAGGTTTTTTATTTTATTTTATTATTTAAAATACTAAGCATTTTTTTTTTTTGGTAAAGAGGGGGGGTCAAACCCCAAAACAACAAAACTTTAGCCAGAAGCTAAACTAACCCAGCGAGTTCTAGGAACTCCTAATAAGTCATCAACTAAAACAGAACCAAGCCAGCTTGGAGCAGCATCAAGCACACACAACCCAAGATCAAGGTTATGGCTCCATTTAGCCAAACAATCCGCCACAGCATTCCTTTCCCTGTATATGTGGCTCACATAACAGACACCAATTTGTCTCACCATTGCACAACAGCTAGCAATCAAGGAAGCTAGAGGATGGGAGCCAAGCCTAGAATGCTGCTGTACAAGGAGGACAGCCGTAGCAGCATCCATTTCCACAGAAAGCCTACGAATGCCTTTAGCAATAGCAATTTGCAAGCCAAAAAACAAGCCCCAAACTTCAGCTTCCAGAATCTGCCCCTTACCAAGGTTCACAGCAAACCCACTGACCCAATCCCCTAAGGAATTACGAATCACTCCTCCAGCACCAATAGAGCCTGAAGCACACCTTCTAGACCCGTCCACATTAAGCTTAAACTGACCCAGCTCAGGAGGTTCCCAAGTAAGCAAAATAGGCATTTTAGGGGCCTTAGTACCCCCAACTTGGCTAGCCGTATACCACTCCCTTACAGCAGCAACAATAATCTTCTCAGGCTCATAACTGACCTCATTGTCAATATTAAAAATCTGATTATTTCTCCATTTCCATAAAACCCAGCAAGTAAAGACAAAAACTAAAGGCCATGGCACATGATCACCACACATAGCTTTAGACAAAAGATTAGAACGAAGCCAAGGGTGGAAATCCATCTGGAAAAAATGGGGATGAGCATCAGGACAAAGCATAGCCTGCCAAACACTAGTAGCCTTCTCACAATCCCTAAAAATATGCAAAATGGACTCAATTGGCCAATTACAGTAGTTACAGGCTGGATCATCCACCAGATGCCTCCTAACCCTCTGCTCATTAGACAGGATTTTTCCTTGGAACACCAGCCAAAGGAAAATTTGAAGCTTAGGGGGAATCTTCAAATTCCACAAGAATTGCCAGTCATACGAAGGCCACTCACTACCATGAAACAAGAGAGTATAGGCAGTTTTTACAGAGAACAAACCATTTGCAGCAGGCCCCCAAATTTGAGCATCAGGAACAGCACCAGTCACCCCCACAGGAACGCAGATAATTTGCTGAACCAAATCCTCCTCCAAAACTGCCCTTAATTTGTCAATGTCCCACCAATCCCCCTTAAAAAAACTGGAGACATTGCAGGTCACATCCCCAACTTGCAAAACCCCATCTTGTTCAAAAAGAGGTCTTCCATTCAGCCACCTATCCTGCCAAAACTTAACAGTGTCTCCTTTCCCAATCCTCCACACCATACCTTTAGAGAGTAACTCCACCCCATGCAAAATACCCCTCCACGTGGAGGAACAAACCTGCTTAGGAATCAGGGAAGGGTCCAAAATTGACGTACCTTTAAGGTATTTGGCCTTATAAATCCTAGCCCACAGCCCCCCATCCTTGTTCTGGATTCTCCAACCAACTTTAGCAAGCAAGGCCTGATTCATAGCAGCAGACTTCTTAAAGCCCAACCCTCCTTTACACTTAGGACGACAAACCAAATTCCACTGACAAAGATGAACTTTGGTTCGTTTTTCACTGCCTCCCCAGAAAAAATTTCTGTTCAACCGATCTAACTCATCACAAACACTAAGAGGGAGTTTAGTAGTTTGCATAGCATAAATGGGAATAGAGGAAGTCACAGCTTGGATTAAAGTTGCACGACCAGCATACGAGAGAAGCTTGCCTTTCCAAGAAGCCAACCGACTGTGCACCCTATCCAGCAGCTTCTTATAAGTAGTGTGATTAACCCTTGTATGAAGAAGAGGCATGCCTAAGTATTTGCCCAAGTCACTAGTCTGAGGGGAGCCGCAAATACAACTAATCTCCTTAGCCACCTCCTTCGGAGTATTGGGGGAACAAAAAACAGCAGATTTATCATAGTTTACAATTTGTCCTGACGCTTGACAAAAAAGCTCCAAACAACCCTTCATAATTCGAGCTTGTTTAACAGAAGCTTCAGCAAAAAGAATAAGATCGTCTGCAAAGAAGAGATGAGAAACCACAGGCCCAGATTGAGACGATTTAACAGCTTTCCAACTACCTTTTTGAACCAAATCAAAGATGATGTGAGAAAGTTTTTCAACACACATCACAAACAAATAGGGGGATAAAGGGTCCCCTTGCCTAATACCATTCATAGGAGCAAAGGAATCAGTGAGCTCCCCATTAATACAAATCTGATACTTAACAGTAGAAACACAATGCATGATCAACCTCCTTAAAACCGCAGGTAGACCTAATTCAGCCAACACCACCTCAATAAAATGCCAGTTCAATCTGTCATACGCCTTAGAAAGATCAATTTTCCAAGCCATAAACCCTCTCTTGCCCTTAGAAACCTTGAACTTATGCATAAGCTCCTGTGCTATAAGAATGTTATCTGTAATATGCCTTCTAGGCACAAAACTAACCTGATTAGGACTAATTAGAACAGGCAGAATAGGCCTCAATCTAGCCACAATGATCTTAGAGATAACTTTATAAAGAGTTGAACAAAGACTAATGGGACGAAAATGCACCATAGTCTGGGGATTATCAACCTTAGGAACCAGCGTGATAAGGGTATGATTCAACTTAGCAGGAAAGGAACACTCAGTAAAAGCCTTGGTCACCATAGCATAAATATCAGTGGCACATTGGCCCCACTGGGTTTGATAAAAGCACGCGGGAAAACCATCTATCCCAGGAGCTTTAAGGCCTCCAATACCAAAGAGGCTTTCTTTAACTTCATCTAACTCCACATCCTTAGTTAAAACATCCAAATCTTCACCACTAATCAGAGGGAACAGATTAGGAATATTCAAATCAGTAGGAGCCAAGTGTGATTGCGTAAAGAGAGACGCAAAATGCTCAACAGCCAAGGCTTTAATACCTAGGGCAGTCGCAACAACCATACCATCATTATTCCTCAAACTCTCAATTTTATTTCTTCGCCTTCGAATCACAGTGGTGAGATGAAAAAATTTCGTATTACGATCCCCTTCCTGAAGCCACTGAACCCTAGACTTTTGCTTCCAAAACTGAGCTTCTTGCTCAAGAATTTTATTAAAATCATCCATTAAGGAGACTTCCAGCCGACTGAGAAAAGGATTAAACCCTTCGCAGAGGGCCTTTTGAATACCATTTAGCCGGGCTAATAATCTGGCCTTTCTCAACCGGAGGTGACCAAAAACATTAATATTCCAATGTTTAAGACGAGCAACCAGCTGAAAGGTCTTCTCCATAGCAGAGCCATCCAACTTACCCCAAGTATTATTAATGAAATCACCAAACTTCTCATGCTTCAACCACATCGCCACAAATCTAAAAGGGCGAAGGTGCTGAGCAGCATGAAAACAAGAATGCAGAGAGATTTTAAGGGGATTATGATCTGAAGTAGTTCTAGGTAAATGTCTAACATGAGCATCAGCATATAAACCTCTCCAATTCATCGTGCAAATGGCCCTGTCAATCCTTTCACTAACTTTATTATTCCTCCAAGTGTACTTAGGGCCAGAAAAACCCAAATCCACCATACCATGATCGTCAAACCAATTGCGAAACCCCTGCACTCGAGAAGTTACAGCTCCACCCAGTTTCTCATCCACAGACAACATCTCATTAAAGTCCCCAGCTAAAAGCCAAGGCAAATGATGGCAATCTGCAACAAACTTGAGATATTCCCATAAACTCGCTCGTTTTCTAATACAAGGACTGGCATAAACACCTGTAAACAACCACGGAGGACCACCATTCCAGGAAACACAAGCTGAAATAGTTTGATCTGACGTTCCCAAAATTTCCACATGAACTTTGCTATTATCCCATAATAACCACAAACCACCAGAAAACCCAATAGCATCCACAATCTCAAAACAAGGAAAACCCAAAGACTTAACAACAGAAATAGCTTTCTCACCACTGATTCTCGGCTCACAGATGAAAAGAATATCCATACGATGAATCCGAATTAAATCCAACATAGTAGACTTAAATTTAGTGCTAGCAGCACCTCGAACATTCCAACAGACTATATTCATAAGGAAAAAAACAAAGAAAAAACCAATAACAAAAGGGCTCACCCTATCAAATACCAAATGTCACTCCACCCTCACTAGTAAGGGTATGACCTGTCATCTGATCATCAGGACCAGCACCTTGTCCCTCAGACAAATCCATGTTTTCACCTTGGCCCACATCAACACCAGTAGAAGCATCAATAGCCACTGCATCATCGTCAGACTCAAAACTGGCCTCAGAATTGACATCTTCTTCCCTTATATTCGGGGGCTGATGACCAAAAATATACACACCATTCTCTATGCTTGCATCATGGTTCCCCACCCAGCTATCAATTTTCTTACTAACCAACCCAGGCTGCCCAATTTCCTTCCCACTAAACTGAGCGACACCAGACGCATCAGAAACATCAAAAGAAGTTCCAAAAGGCTTCCTAGGTATCTTATCCTTTGCAGCCAAAAAAGACTTGCTGGCCCCAACTTTATTAGAAATATCATTCAACACCTGCCTAGAAGTGTCCTTAGCTGACTTAGACTTAGTCCAAATCTTGCTGCCCATGGGGACAACATTCTCCATAGCTTTACCCGTCTTAGAAGACAAAGAAGGCTCTGATCCCATTCTATTCACTTCTCTTCCAAAATCCTCACCAACTTGTCTCAAGGCATCAAATCTGGAACCCTTAGAAGTCCCACCAGCATTCTTACCCCCTCCATCTTTAAAATTATTCTTATATTTCCTTCTAGGCTGAACATTCATCCAAGGGCCTCTTAGCCCAGACTCCCAATCCTTCAGCTTATTAACCCCGTCCCCAGAATCAGTGTTCATGGCGATGCTCCCCTCTTCGATAGGCACCTCAGGAGTTTTCTCAGGTTGAACCTCAACCCTCAGAGGACACACTTCCCTCTTATGACCATATTTACCACACATATAACATATTTCTGGTAGGCCTTCATACTCTATATTGTACCAATGTTGATTAATTTGAACAAAAGCCTCTAAAGGCTTAGTTAGATCAAGCTCCACACATAAACGAGCAAATTTACCTCGATTTTGAGAAGTTGTTAGAGAATCAATTTTCAATAGCTTCCCCACTAAATTTCCAATACGCTTCAAAGACCACACATCAAAACATTCAAGCTGAATAGCAGCCACCCTTATCCAAGCTGCCATGCGTGTGATATGTGCTGTAGCAGGACAGAAACCAGGTCTCCATTTCTGCATAACCAAATATTGTCCCGCAATAATCCAGGGACCACCAGTCAACACAAAATTCAGATCCTCCTCCAAATCAAATTTCACCACAAAATAATCATTAACAAGATCAATCAACTTCCAATCCCCCTTCAGGCTCCACTTTTGCTGTAACCGATCATGAATGTAATTGTAAGCATGCGAACGACCTAGCAATTTTATGATCAGAGCATGCTTCCAAGGCTGGGAGAGACAATCCATAGCACGATCGGAAAACTGAATGCTCGGCCCCTTCTCACCTCGAGAAATAACCACATCTTCATCATCATTAAGCTCCTCATGAATATCACTAAGGCAACACACATCAATACCCACATTCTTTACTAGATTCACCTTACCCATAAGTTTATCTTTAAAACTTCCAGACCCAAACTCAGATTGTGCCCCAATGACATTTCCAGAGCCAAAATCAGATTGAGCCCCATCTCTGAGATTTCCAGAACCAAACCCAGATCGAGCCCCTTCCTTGAAATTTCCAAATCCAAACTCAGATCTAGCCCCCAAAACAGAATCAGCAGTCTGCCCTTGCATAAGAAACGGAATAGGACTGGACCTCTGTTCCAATTCGCACTCAGAATTGAAATCCTCTGATGCTCTCACTCTCTTAGTGAAGCGATGGTGCTTCATATAGACCCCAGGTGAACCCTCCTCCATGATCAGAGAAAGCAACTCACAGAAACAAACAGAACCAAAACAGAGGAACGAACCTGGAAACCGCCGCGAACAGCAGCCTCCAGAGAGCAGCAAAAGCTTCCGAAAACCAGCAAATATCGCCGCGCGTGAAGCGCGTTCCTGCTATTCTATTTCAAACTATGTCAGTTTTTAATGCTAATTGTGCTTTAAATACTAAGCATTTTTTTAATTCAAGGAAATTCATTTTTTATTAGTTTTTATTAATTTTTTATGTTACATCAGTATAAAACATGGGATTACATTTGCCACGTCATGGTTTAACGCTTTTTCTGATGGAATTAGTAATGAATGGTGTATTTTGAAAGGTTTCGTGAAGTTTGTGTACTAGTCAAACTGATTAATAAACATTGGGTATGAATTTGTAATCAACCCCATAATTTGAGGGTTTACTGTAGTTAATTCTTTTTGGGTAAACTGTCGAATACTCCATTAAACTATCACGCTTGTCAAAATCTCCACCATGAATTAATTTTTCAGCAAATTTGGCCATCGTATTATATTTATTGGCCAATTTCGCCCCTGCCATTAGCTTTTTCACAATTCCATCGAAATGTCCATAAAAAACACCACGTGAATGGCACATGTGGCTACTATTGAGGGTAATCTTGTCACCCAAACACAACCACCCCCCCGCTCTCCTTTGCTTAAACAGCCATCACCTCCTTCCTCTCTCTCTCTCTCTCTCTCTCTCTCTCTCTCTCTCTCTCTCTCTTCATCTCTGTCTCCGTCTCTCTCTCTCCCCTCCTACATAGAGGCCAAATTCTCAAAGCACAAGAACCTAGCAACAGCCTGGGGGTGTGCTGAAACTCTCTCCCTTTCTCTCACTTCAATTCCTCAAGGATTTGGTGTTTCTTCCACTTCAAATCTCACACTTTTCCAATCACATAAAAAAGAGGTGTTGCTGAAATCGTGGATTCGAAACCCTGGGTTTGCTCCAAAATAGAGTCTTGGCTGCTGAAAAATTAGGGTGAATGAATTTTGTATAGTTCGTGCTGTTTTCATCAGCCATTTCATTAGTTTCTGAAAGGATGATGATGATGGAGACAGATTAGATCAGAACAAAGAGGGTGTAGCTGTTAAGTACATGATGGGATTCTTCTGCTTTCTTTTGCTGTTTGTTTTTCACTTCCACCTGCTCCTAAGTTTGGCCTCAAGAGCCAGAAATTTGTCTTCACCTCAACAACAACAACAAGAACAAAGCCAGAGTGATGATGATGAGGTGGGGCTGCTGTTGGCTTTCAAACAATCTTCGGTTCAATCTTATCCCCAAAATCTCATAGCCTACACTTTCCAACTCTCACAACCTTGCCAAGTTTCCAAAATCTCTATCTGCAAGGCAATTCATTCTCTACTGCTGATCACTCTGTCTCCAACATAACCACATGTAGACTTGAGACTGTGGACTTGTCTTCCAACAACATCGCTTTGGTTCTTCACTGCTTCAGCTTGACCTCTCCAAAATAGAGGTTTGAAGAAGTAGAGAAAAAAAAAATCAATTTTTAATTCAACAGTGAAGCATGTGCCTGACATGTGACTTTTTTAAAAGAGATTTGGATGGAAATTGCCACAAGCTAACGACAGGGGCGAAATTGGCCAATAAATTTAATACGATGGCTAAATTGGTTGAAAAATTAATTTAAGGTGAAGATTTCAACAAGCGTGATAGTTTAGGGGGGGTATTCGGCAGTTTACCCATTCTTTTTTTCTTTTTTTATAATTATTTCTCAATTTTTTAAATACCCTTGAAAATGGAAAGACTAAAATACCCTTAAAAATGGATGGAAAATTGGATGGTGTTAAAGTCAGATGACAAATCATAGATTTTGAAAAATTAAAGTGACAATTCTCTTAAATTTTTCTTACGGTTAACTGGTGATTTGCCCCCTAAACTTGTATCTAACTTTCAATTAACCCCCTATTCTTTTTTGTTTAGAAAATTAAGGACATGAACTTTTTTTCTTTTCTCCAATTTTCCCCCTATCGTCTAAATCTTCAACATTTCATCCAATTTTCAGTTAAATCATTTTAAAAAATTATTTTTTTTTGGGAAAAAGATTGAAGAAAAAGAAGAAAATTGACCACAAAAAAAAATAAAATAAAAAAGAAGAACCAGCAACCTTATTGCCCCCCTCCCCCAACTCTATCTCTTCCAGCACATCAACCCCATCAACCCTAAACCCCCCAGCTCTTGGCCCTGCATTTAACCCCATTTAACCTCACCTGATATGTATGTTTTTGAAAGCCTGTGCTAGTAATAGTAAGAGTAGAGAATGGTGGCTCTTGAAATTGATCTGGAGCTGACCAAACCTTTTGCCATGCGGCTGGACATGTAGCCGTTGGACATTAGGCCACCATGCCTTTTGTTTCTTTTCTCCCTACAGAAAATTGAAATACTCTCTCCCATCCCCAGCCCTTGCCCCCAAGACCCAAACCCTTCCCCAACCTTGCCCCTCCCCCCCCACCCCAACTGAGACCCATCCCCCAGCCCCATTCCCACGTGAGATCCACCCCTAGACCACCACCCAACGCCACCATACAACCACCTCCATCCCCATGCGAGCCTGCAAAGAGAGAGAGAGAGAGAGAGAGAGAGAGAGAGAGAGAGTATTTCAATTTTCTGTTTTTTATTTTATTTTATTTTATTTTTTATTTTATATTTATTTTTAATGTACAAAATGACTATTTTGCCCTCATTTTTAACGGCAAATTGGATGAAATGTTGTAGATTTAGACGGAGGGGGGAAATTGGTGAAAAAAAAAGTTCATATCCTTAATTTTCTAAAAAAAAGGCATAGGGGTAAATCGAAAGTTAGGTCCAAGTTCAAGGGGCAAATCACCAGTTAATCCTTTTCTTTAAGGTGACCGACTGAAACTAAGGTATAAGTTTTGGTGACATTTACACAAAAATCCCTTTTGATTTTGGGTAATGAGTGTGGTGGTGGCAGTTATATTTATGACGTACATGATTGTTTTTTTTTAAACATATATAGTGCTTTCAAATGCATTTTATTTATTTTTATATTTTATTTTTAGAGTTCATATGCTCCAAATGCATTTTATACCTGTTTATGTATTTGAAGAACGAAAAACTTTTTTTTGGTGAAAACGTAACTGAATGTGCCCTAATTTATCAGTTCCATTATATAATGGATATAAAATTGGATGTTATTAAATCAGATGATAAAACATGGATTTTGAAAAATTAAAGTGATATTTCTCATAAATTTTTCTTTAAGGTGACAGAATGAAACTGGGGTATAAGTTCAGGTGACATTTCTACAAAAATCCCTTTTAGTTTTGGGCAATGAGGGTGGTGGTTTTATTGTTAGAGTTCATATACTCTAAATGCATTTTACACCTGTTTATGTATTTGAAGAACGAAAAACCTTTTTTTTGGTGAAAACAAACTATACACATCATTGATTATGCTTGTTATTATTAGGCCCCAAGAATTAGTAAGGACATCTAAGACATTATGTATTCTTCTTGTGGAGCCGTATGTTTCTAATATTTGTGTAATGTACTTGATACTGTTTTTGAGGTCATTATTATAATGATATGAAATTTTCATACATGGTCATTATTTTTTATGTACTATTTATTATATGTAGCAACTGAATATTGTAATAGTTCAACAATTAGAACATTATATAATATGGGAAAGAGAGTACAAAGACATCCATAAGGTAATTGTTTATTGCCATTTTATTACTTTTTTTATTTTATTGCTTTCACATTGGTTGTCTATTGCCACTTTATTGCTTGTTTATTACTTTCATATTGCTTTTGTATTACATGTCTATTGCCACTTTATAATCTACATGACATTATAATGGAGTGGAAGCAACTATGGATATCGTCAAAATTAACCATTCTTACATTGTCGTCTTGTATGTTTCAAAACTGCCGTATACATGATTGCGGCACCTTGCTCAAGATCCCAAAGTTTTCAAGTAAATTGAACTAAAATTTCATTTAATGGTATCAAAATAATTACATGGTCTAGTATACAATAATATTCAATACATGTTTTTTATTTCACGTAATCTTACAAAATGACCAAGTATCTCAAGAATTAACAAATTGAAAACAAAAATCTCCTATTTAATTGTTGAATTTACATGAAGCATCATCCCTTTTACTCTTGCAGCTGCTCAAGCCAAACCAACCAAAACAAACCCAATAATATGAAATGAAACCAAGTGTGGGGTCTTTTTGTTCCAGCAATGAAACCAACAGTCGCTTGCAGATAAATATTGTGGCTTGGCATGAGAAGTTTGTGGCATGGGAGAGGGCAAAGGGTGGCTTGAGTGTTTTTCCGGCAGCTTGACGAAAGCTCTGTCAAGCACTGGAACAGTTTTGCCTGGAGGGAAAATGGGGAAGAAGGATGAATAGTACACGAAATTGCTAGGTTTTGAAGATGAGAGGGGAGCTTGCTCTCTAGATGTGTGTTATGAGAGAGAGAGAGAGAGAGAGGAAGAAGATGGAAGAGCAAAGCATGAAATTAAAGGATTCCAAAGGGGATGTTTGCCTTCGATCGATTCTCATGGTTGCTGGGAGGCTTGCAGCAACCAAGGTGAGTTGTCTTGCTGGATAGAAAGTGCCTCCTTTTATAGGCGCTGGAAACCTTTAATTTTGTCAAGCTTCCCTCCCCTTTCTCTTCATTTTCTTCCATTTAATCTTGTTTGGTGAAACTTCCTTAGCCTGAACCCATAGGCACGTAGCTTTTTGGGGTTCCAAGGTCTCAAGCAGCAGGACTTCTCCATGTGGGTGAGGAGCCACCCACTTTTCCTTCTTGTTCTCTCACCAAAGCTTGAAGAGGAAAGAATGGGTAAGGGTGTTGGTCAAAAAGTGATTTACTTTCATCAGCACATGGGTTCGCTTGGTTTTGATGGTTTGGCTTTGATCTGGTTTTAACAAATATGTTGGATATTTTCCACGATGCTGGGCTGGGCTATTGGTATTTTATTTCCAGCGGCCTGTGAGTTTGCTCAAGTTGCTGGAAAATAACCTATTTGATCATGGTGTTGGATATTTTGGCTGATATGGGACTTTTCCAAGTGTTTGCAGGCCATTGGATATTTTCCTAAGCTATTGGGTTTTCTCTCTCATGCCTACCCATAAGTTTGGGCTCAAGGAATGGGCTTGAGTTTTGGTGCTCCCAAGCAGCCCAAAACTTCCATTCCTTGGACCATCAATGGGCCTCGTGAATACTCGTAACCATCCATACCACAACCCGCTCAGCAAGCCCCAGGCATTCCCGTGGCGTGGGCCCACTTAAGCTTGTAGCGTGGCACGTGTGCAAGCGCATATGACGAACTCTTGCGTACCCAAGTTGGGTTTTTTCCCAAGTTAGGTGTCTTGCTGGGCTAGAAATATATTTGGGCCCAGCCTTGGATTTTTTGGGCCTCAACACCAAGCAAGCCCCCAAGTTAAATTCACAACTTGCAAACATAACCAAAACTGAACCATGCTTAAACTTACAACTAGAACATAAAACCTCCAATGTACATTCTTTTAGTTCACAAATATAATCTCCATATCAAAATGAAGTTAATAATGAAAAAAATTATTAACAGGGAAGAGAGTTCACCATTATTAAGAGTTAAGTTAATTGTCTACCACAAAGCAATAAAATGGCAATAGAATGACAATAAAGAGGCAATAAAATGGAAATAAACAAGCAATAAAAACAAATTTGAATTTCGAAGGCCCAAATAATTTCCACTTCTCAGACAACTTAAGAAGATGACTATTGCATGCTACTAAGTACAAGCTAACTGCAAGCAATGAGTTCACCTACAGCTCATAGAATTGCTATAAGAAGAATACACAAGAACCAATGAAATAAAGAATCATGTCATAAGGCTCCACAAGAAGAATACATAATGTCTTAGATGTCCTTACAAATTACTAATTCTTGGGGCCTAATAATAACAAGCATAAGCCAAACTTATTTGCTAGTTCTCCTCAAAAGTCATGATCCAAAATCCACTACACTACTACAAAATAGTTAAACCACGACACAAAATAGACGACGGTACATCTTAAAATCGTCATTATGTTTTAAAAGACGACAGTGTTTTTAAAACCGTCATGATATATCATCTTATACACTTCTAGAGTTAGATTGATTTTTAAAAGACGACACTTGTCAAGCGTCGTCTTTTAAAACAACGCTGAACAAAAAAAAGGCCATTTGATTTTTAAAAGATGACGCTTGTTAGTGACAAGCGTCGTCTTTTAAAACATGCTAAAAAAAGGCCGCTTAGGTGAATTTGCGCTCAACAAATTTTCATATTTTCCCCCTTCTCTAAAAACCTTATCTCTCCCTCCTTGAAACCCTCCTCAGCTCTCTAAAACACCCTCATGAAACTCTTTACAAAATTAGAAAATTGATATCAATGAAGGAGTTGAGAGATTGATGTCTTCGCAGATCCATAAGATGGAGAGGGAGGTTCTATATTTGATAATCAAAGCTAGTTGGATGATGAAGATCTCGATCTCCACGCTCTTTAACGATGATCTCCATCTCAGGCGTTCAACTCTCTCATCAACCTCAGCGGCTTGGTCCGGTTAGCTTTCCAATTTTGTACTCACGATCTAGAAATACTCGTCGAAATCTGTCTCACAGGCCACTTCAGGCCCATGGCCGTCGTCACCACTTCAGGCCCTTGGCCCTCGCACTTCTTCTGAAGGTCCAAGCCCTATAATTGTCCTAATCTCCTGATAATTGTGAAGATCGAAACCCTAGCCTCCTACCTTTCGAAAGGTTTGATTTGAAAGTCACCTAATCTCTCAATACCCTTCTATATCTTGCTAGTGAATTCGAGATTAGTCTCTTCGCGTTTCTGGTACGTTCTTTGTCTCCCTGATTTCAGATTTTATGTCTCTCTTGATTTGTCTGGTTTGTTTACATATTTTTTTATTTTTGGTTTCTTGTTAGATTTTCTGATTTGGTTCTCATGAGATGAGGAGGAAGCTTGGGATTAACTAGTTACTAAGATTGGTGGACATAAACAACTTTATGAAACAATTGAGCATACAAGGTCGGTTTGCAAAGCTGGATTGACTGGCTATTTCAAGTTTTTCTCAATTTTTTCTTCTTGGTCTTTATTGGTTTTGTAAATAATAAATGTCTATTGAACAAACTTAGAAAATGGAGAGATTATCTGTTGAAATTAATTGCGCTTTGCTTTTATTTGCTTTTGTCTGTTTCAGATAATATCATTCACATATCATTTTCTTATTTTACTATTGTGCATTTGAAAGCAAAAGAAAAGACTGGAAACATATCAGAGTTGGAATTTGAGGCAAGGTGATCAAAAAATGGGGCATGGTTAGTACACAAACCAAGGTGACTTTGTCGTTGGATTTCTTGGTGGTCCTTTTATGTTTAGGGTGACTTTGTCAAAATTTGAAGGTTGGAGACCTTGTCCTTTGCTTCCAGGTAATTCCCAAAGTTATAGGTTGTTGTGGTATACTATAACCAATAGCAGTTTCAAGTTGATAGTGTTCACGTTTTGGTGGTTTGAGTTTATATTTGTGTTGTATTTGAAACATTTATTCCTTCTTATTTTTGCCCTTTTATGCTCATATTTTTTATTTCACTTCTCTACATGGAGCACTTGGTGTTATCTTGTCAGCTACGGATACTGTTTGCACCCTTCAGGTACGTATATTTTCCCCATGGCCATGTTTATTGAAACATAAAATCAGTGAATAACTAAAATAGTATTATTAAGTTTGTATCTGATGTGGCAAGTGCTTAAACAAACTGTTCTTTAAACCATTCTGTCTAAAGCTTCATTTGTAAAGATTGATGTTAATTTTACACGCCAAGAAGAGACATGCTGTTGCCGATACTGCTATAGGGGAGGGGAATACAACATGGAAAATGTGCAAGAAGACAGAGCTAACTCACACACTCAAGAACAAATTGATGTTCATATCGAATTGGTAGAATTTGTGAGCAATCACATGTAGCTTTATTATTTAGGTTAATGTTATCGATGTGGTAGGAAGTATGTACGTCGTAGGAATAAAGATTGGGTCAAGTTTTATGAAAGAAACAATTTTTGAGTGTATATATTCATTAATAAAGCATTATGGTTAGATTTCTAGTAAAAAACAGTTGTATAGAATCATAGGAAACAAAAAAACTAAAATATAACAACCCAGGAATTTATTAGACGACTGAACTAAAATGTAATCAACGATGGTTTTATTGTAAAAACCATCGTCTTTACATACAATCAACGATGATTTTTAACAAAAAACCGTCGTCTTTACATAAATTTTTTAACAAAAAATCGTCATCTTTCTATACAATTAAAGACGGTTTTAAATAAAAACCGTCATCTTTACATCTAATAGACGACCCTTTTTTAAAAAAAACCGTTGTCTTTACATATGATAGAGACGGTTCTTTAAAAAAGGGTCGTCTTTATATATAATAGATTACCGTTCTTTCAAAAAAATCGTCGTCTTTACATGTAATAGACAACGGTTGTGAGTAAAAGCGTCGTCTTTACAAATAATAGACAACGGGGATTTACTGTCGTGGTTTTATGCATCAAAAGATGTCGGTCGATTTCACGACGGTTGAAAAACTGGATACACGACGGTGGATTACCGTCGTCTATTTCGATTTTTGTAGTAGTGCTAGTTCTCCAATCTACCAAAATAATTCATTCATTTATAGAATATAAGATACTTGATAAAACAAACCAAAAAACATGAAGCTCTCGAAAGCAAATATTTCATTCATTGATAGAATCTAAGATATTTAATGAGTATACTTCCATACAAAGTCATCAATTATTTTCATCAAATGCAGAATGGCATGTCAACCATTGTGCTTTCACCCCACAAATTTGCTAATTTGAACCACAATGACATCTTTCTAGATATACACTCTAGCTATATGTTCAACTATATGTCTGTTATGTATAAGCTTGTCATAATTTCTTATCATTTAAAAACTTTTGTTGGTATTGAACTCAAGACAGCAATGAAAACATTTTGAGGCAGTTTGAATACGTACAACAGAGCAAACTATCACAATTGAAGAATACCTCTTACCCAAGATGTGTGACATAGATACACTGCTGGCATACAAGACTTTTCAAATTTTAGACAACCAAAGTTCAAGTGCAAAAGTAGTAAACTGACATACATAAAGTCTGGATCTTGCATATCAGAAAACACTCACCAAGAGTACCTAGTCTTTTAGATTACAAAAATAGAGTTCTTTTTCTCTAAACAAAAATAGCTTAAAACAAAAGAAAAAGAAAATGGAGTAACAATTTCACAACAATCTTTTAAAGAAACAATGAGATTGACAATGATTATGGTTCCAAAACAATACCATGCATTAAATTAACACATAAATGTAGAGAAAAATACGAAGAGCAGAGAGAGAGAGAGAGAGAGAGAGAGAGAGAGAGAGAGAGAGATCATTAATAATATTTCAGCCAAGAATAATCTCAACTCCTACACAAATCACAAGCAGATAAAGAAAAATGATATCAACATATATTCCCATTAAATTACAGTAACATATCAATAAAACACCAAAACAATCAATATAACAGCAATACCACTACAATACAACTGCTATAAAACCACAATACAATTGCAATTGCAAATCAACAATGCTACCTCACTATGATATAATCATAACAAGTTCATAGAAAATCCCAATACCAAATGCAAGAATCAATCAACAAAGAACAAACACATTTGTTGTTTCAGACAAACAAAATCAATCCCAATACTTCACTTTTTACACAAAATACAGACGAAATCAATCACAATTCCAATTTCAGTAATCAAATTCAATTTAACATCAAAACTTACATATTCCAAAAAATTCATTTTCTGGAGAAGCTGTTCTTGAAGAGGGCATGTAAACCCTGACTTCAAAACCCACAAAATTGGACCAAAATGCTCAAACAATGGCCACCTAATGCCAAGACATGCTGTCATATTCAGAAAAGATGGTTTTGTTTGGGTTTGTTTAGGTTGCAGAAGGGATTCGAAGAGAGACGAAGTTGGGGTTTGAATTTGGGTAGAGAAGAAAACAGAGAAGAAGAGGAAGAACTGGGTTTTGAGGGAAAAGCTATGGGTTTTGAGGGTTGTTCTTGATCTTCTTCTTCGTGAGAAGAGGCGTAGTTAGCTAGATGGAGAGAGAGAGAGAGAGAGAGAGAGAGAGAGAGAGAGAGAGATAACTATGAGATAGAGTTGAGAGAGAGAGAGCGAAGAGAGAGCTGAGAGAGAAACCAAAAACTGACCAAAAGTGTTATCTGGCCAATAAGTGAGCAATAAGTATAAATTTATAGGTGATATTTGCAAAATGTATGGGGAAAGATGGTATTTCCAGTTAAAATTAAAAAAAATTGTGGCATTAAGCACTATTTCCTCCTAATTTATCGGTTCCATTGTCTAAGAAGATAAAATTTGACTCTCATATGTGACGAGAAACTTTTATATGTGACAATTATTAAAAAAGTCAAAGTAACAACTTTTGACCTAAAAATTACTTTGTTTCCCATTTTTATTAAATCATACAAGAATTAAAAGGTTGACACATGGTTGTTGTGTAATTAATTTCATAACAAATAGAGAAAATGTTTCTTTTGGTAAAAAAGAAAACAAAATGAATATTAATGGGGTAAAATGGGCATTGAGAAAAGTCAACATACTTATCTCAAAAAATCAGCTCACACATCATCACGGTCATTAATTCAAATTTGTATATGAACCTAAAAATGGGCTTAAATTGATCCTAAAAAACCCATTGGTTTATGTCAATGAATACTTGAGGTTTTGGGTTAATACCTAATTTTCTATAAAATTAATTATATAAAAATCACTTTTGGTTTCCATGGTTTACCACTTTTATCATTAAGGTCCTTGTGGTTTCAATTTGATCACTTTTGCTCATAGTGGTTTAAAATTCCAAGCAATTCGAGGACGTATATTTTCTAATTTATGTCAAATTTTTTCAACTTCTGTCACTTAGTGAGGGCCATTTTAGTCAACAAATTAATAAAAATTTATTCTTTCTAACAACTAAACAATATTAATTAAATTAAGGAATAACTAGATTTTACTCCCTGCATGTTAAGGTCATTATCAAAATGGGCCCACAAGTTTCAATTTCATCAATATGAAACCCAATATTTTTAAATACGACCAAATTACGTACTCTGTCAACTTCACTATTTTATTTTCTGTTAAATTGTTGTCAAATTACGCATGCAATTGCCATTCTCTATTGTTTTCTTTTACACATTAACATAAAAATGACTATCCTACCTGCTACCTCACCCATTTTGATAATAATCCTAAACCTGAAAGAAGTAAAACTACAAAAAAACGAAATAGACGACGGGGATCCACTGTCGTTGTGATTGTTTGAAAACCGTCGTTATATTGACCGACATCTTTTGGAGTGTCAAACCACGACGGTGAAATTGATAAAGACGATGATTTTTTTTTAAAAAAACCATCGTTTATGATATCTATAGACTACGGTTTTGTTGAAAACCGCCGTCTATTATCCCTAAAGATGGTTGTTTGTTAAAATACAGTCGTCTATCAACTATAAAGATGACGGTTTCGTTGAAACTATCGTCATGTATTAATTGCAAAACTGATGTAGTGATTTTACATTTTAGCTTCTTCTTTTTTTCCACTTCCAATGGTTCTCTACAACGATTTTAACTAAAAAACCATAACGCTTTGTGAACAATAAATTCATGTCCAAATATGCTATTACCCACTCCATACATATGTACTCAAATTGTTTCTTTCTTAAAACTTGAAGATTCAATAGTAATTTCATAATTTACCAATATACTCAAATAGTTTCTTTCAAAAATTCAATAGTAATTACATAGCAGTTCTATATCCAATAGACATGAGCACAAGCTCCTAAAGCATATTTGGCATGCTTAACAGGTTCTCCTTTGATCCACCAGTTTACAGATATCTCAATCATTCGAATTCTGAACCATTTGCATAGGTAAACTACCTCAACATCAAAGCACCACCTGCAGAAAATCAACATCTGGTCATTCTTCCCGTAAAAGAATCTATAATATAAGGGAAGAATAGAAAAACATAATTTCATTTTTGTCATCATTCCAAGCCGCATTGCCAACACAAAAATTATTTGCTCCTAAACATTAAATTGACATACATATCAGATTCTCAACAACAAAAGGATAACAGAGAAGCAGTAAAAAGATTAATATATTCTAGTTACAAAGCAATAGAGGTAAGCATAAACTATTGCAAATTGCTATTTGAAGTGCAGTTACTTGTTCAAACAGGATGCTATCTATACAATCTAAAGTGGAATTACCTGTTCAAACGGATGTTAGTGAAAAGCTTTCTTGTAGCAGCCCTTGTGAACATCTTAAAACCACACTGTGATGCTGAAGAATACCATGTCAGGATAACAGTTAAGTGCCTTCACTTAAGATTTGGAACACTATGCAGAAAATTGCAAAACATATACTGATAGAATTGGATCATGATAACAAATTATATCAAGACCTTCATTTTATATTTATACAACGCAAATCACCCATTAAACTTATCACAACATGTCAAAGAGAAAGAGGAACTCTAGTTTCAGGTAAAATACAGCCGCACAAATTAAGAAAAAATAAAAAATAAAATAAATGATTCTTAGCACGCAATACCTGAATATTTGGCAAACAAATGCAACCCTTAGCATATACATGATATAGCTGATATAGCTGCAGTATTAGCAAGACTCAACTAAGATTATCTGAACCCCACCTTCAAATTCGCGAACCACAGACCATCTCTCATCTCTGTTTGAGAAATTAAAGCCTGAGACTAAGAAAGGGGACTGACCAGAGTTCTTATGAAAGAAATGCACTCCAGAAAATAAAAATCTATATGAATAGACAACCAGCATAATCCAAACAGAGCAACAACTCATAATCAAATTGAAACAATATAATAGGTAAATCATAAAGAACATAAAAAAGAAAAGAAATTTTAGACCAATTGTTGCAGAGGCTTTCGCAGCTTTGGAGGTTTTGTTGCAGAAGGAGCAAGCTTATGGTTTCGGTGGGTTTGATCTGAAAGAGTTGGAGATCGATGAGAGAGTATAAGTAAAAGGATAATAGGGATTTGAAATAGCAAAAGCCCCAAATCTTATTGAAACTCTCACTTACCACGACGGCGCGACGATATGGCGAGCTCAGAAACCTTGAGTAAAGTCGCAGTGGAGCAGATGACGTTATCGATCACAACCTGCAAAGCAAAAGAAGCGAATGGTCAAGAGAGAGACGCATAGCAGAAAGAGAAAGACAGATGAAGAGAGAGATCTGTGACGACGAGGGAGGAAGAGAGATGAGGAAAATTCAGAGGGACTGTTTAAGAGAGTTGAGAGAGCCCTATTGTCTCCAATATGGGTTTTTATGGGGTTATTCAAGAAATTTGGGATCTTGACTACCAAAAGTTTAGAATCCCAGTCTTGAGGTGTGATTGGATAGATAACACTTCGGGCCTTGTAGTCGACGAACTTGGATTTACCCTTGTAGATCTGAGTAAAATTGGACATAGGAATGACCAATTTGTTATGGCTTCTCAAGTCAAACAAGTATTTTATGTTGACGACCCAATGCATCGTGGTTGGTCGGTAGTGTTATCAATGCCTAATAGAGAATATAATGATGTTATTGGTGATGATGTGCTAGGTGATATTAGAATTGAGTGTGAGCCATTTTCTAGAGGGATACCAAATGTTGACACATTTGATGACCTAGTGGGTGAGTTTGGGAGTGAGAACATTAGAGATGGGTGTGAAGATATATGGATTGATTGATTGTTGTAATGTATGACATTAGTTATGCAGTTAATTGTATGACATTAATTCATAGCTCTGTATATCATTTTAATTCCGATCACATTTTCATTCTGCAAGCTTTGGGCACAACGAATCAAAAATTAAAAAATAATCGGTTAAAGCTGAAAATACGACGGTCAAGTTACAAATATTGCAAAACGAGACGTCTTAAAAACAACCAACGTCGGGTTTTCACAACCGACGTGGAATGACAACGCAAATAAGCAATAAATACCGCCATTTTAAAAAGAAAACACGTCGGTTAATTAGAATTCATTTCAACCGTCGTCTATTATAGTCGAAAGGTCTCTTTTTTATGCTTTTATGTACCAAATCGACGTCGGTTTTAGTTCTTTTGTGACGTGTACTATATTAACCACGTCGTTTGTTTTGTGTTCAAGTCGTCAAAATCATTTTCAACGTCTGTGGTGATATAAAGGGTCGTGGTTATTGTTGTTTTTACGTCTGTTCAAGTAAATATATGCCATGTTATATGTTTAAGACGTCAGTTTTTTCATTTAGTGAACGTAGTATTTATTAACCACGGCGCTTTCTAAGTTTGACACGTCGGTTTTATTTAATTTAGAGACGTTGATAAAACTATTTACGTCGGTTTTATAGTTGTTTTTGACATTTAAAATTATTTAAACGTCTGTGTTTTAATACAAACGTCGTCTATTATAGTCGAAAGGTCTCTTTTTTATGCGTTTATGTACCAAATCTACGTCGGTTTTAGTTCTTTTGTGACGTGTACTATATTAACCACGTCGTTTTTTTTTGTGTTCAAGCCGTCAAAATCATTTTCAACGTCTGTGGTGATATAAAGGGTCGTGGTTATTGTTGTTTTTACGTCTGTTTAAGTAAATATATGCCATGTTATATGTTTAAGACGTCAGTTTTTTCATTTAGTGAACGTAGTATTTATTAACCACGGCGCTTTCTAAGTTTGACACGTCGGTTTTATTTAATTTAGAGACGTTGATAAAACTATTTACGTCGGTTTTATAGTTATTTTTGACATTTAAAATTATTTAAACGTCTGTGTTTTAATACAACCGTCTTCTATTATAGTCGAAAGGTCTCTTTTTTATGCGTATATGTACCAAATCGACGTCGGTTTTAGTTCTTTTGTGACGTGTACTATATTAACCACGTCGTTTTTTTTGTGTTCAAGCCGTCAAAATCATTTTCAACGTCTGTGGTGATATAAAGGGTCGTGGTTATTGTTGTTTTTACGTCTGTTCAATTAAATATATGCCATGTTATATGTTTAAGACGTCAGTTTTTTCATTTAGTGAACGTAGTATTTATTAAC
Source organism: Prunus kanzakura (assembly GCA_020521455.1). Taxonomy (NCBI): domain Eukaryota; kingdom Viridiplantae; phylum Streptophyta; class Magnoliopsida; order Rosales; family Rosaceae; genus Prunus; species Prunus kanzakura. The sequence continues at coordinate 271,859 of BPUM01000803.1, read as the reverse complement.
CAAGACGGTTTCTAAGTTTTACACGTCGGTTTGTGTGTATTTAGAGACGTTGATAAGCATATTTACGTCGGTTTTGTAGTTGTTTTTGACATTTAACATTATTTCAACGTCTGTGTTTACTAAAACCGTCGTCTATTATAGTCGAAAGGGCCCTTTTTAAGCTTTTATGTATGAAATCTACGTCGGTTTTAGTATTTTACTGACGTGTACTATATTAACTACGTCGGTTATTTGCCGTCGTTATTTCATGTATGAAAAGACGGCGGTCGATTTCTCGTCGGTTGTAAACCATGATACACGACGGTGGATTACCGTCGTCTATTTCGTTTTTTGTAGTAGTGGCTGCGAGAATTAGAGGAGGGAATGTTTTCGAGTTGGGAGGAAATCTGAAAATTAGGTCGAGAGCAAACTCACTTAAGGAGCCTAGCATGTTTTAAAAGACGACCTTTGTAATTTACAAACCTCGTCTTTTAAAACACAACTCTATTTTAGTGGTGTATAAAATGGTATATCACGACGCTTTTGTAAAACCGTCATTCTTAAAACATAACGACGGTTTTAAACTACACCATCGTCTATTTTGTGTCATGGTTTTACAATTTTGTAGGTAATAATCCTTAAATTAAAGAAAGGTACAACTATAAGATAAACATAAAACCTCTCTTTGCCCTTCCTCCCAACTTGACTGCCAAACCAACAAACACCCACTAACAGTCCCCACCCAACCGTTAAGCACAAACCCACCACCATTAAACCCATGACCACCAACACCTCTGCCACCCCCATCCAATCCCCGACTTACAAATAAAAAACCATATCCCCATTTATGGGCGATAGCATGGAACCACGGCTCTCCTGATTGGCATAACCACCGCCAAAAACATGAACACCGACATGGAGAATCACATCTGTCCAGATCTAGCCTTGTGCCTTTGTTTGTGGTCAACTACAGAGTGCCCAAGCTTTGAGGCCTTTGTGGCCTTTGTGGATCGGTCCAGAGGTGAGTGCTGAAGTGTTGGGTTTGATGAGTATACTGTATATTCCCTTGCGCAGCACAACCCCACCAGGGACGAACTCAGGATTTCAAACTTGATTGAGCTAAATTTAACTTACATATAAACATACTAAGTAGATAGAAAACTCGACCGTATGATGTAATTTCATTGATAATAACAAATAATAATACACGTAATCAAGGGGGGCATAAACAATTTCTTCTACTTTTCTTTCTTTTTTTCCAATGGCTGTGCATTCTTTTTTTTGCCTATGTATAGAGATGTGCAGCTTTCCTTTTCTCCATTTTATTCTCCAGTGCACTGCAAGGAATTCCTTAGGATGGTAGCTTATTCAATTGGCTAGGCTCACTGGCGGACCCAGGAATTTTTTAGCCGAGGTGCAATTTTGGCTAGGATTTATTTATAAATTTTTTAAAAAAACAAGCGTCCTGTGCAACAGCCAGTGTCAACTTTTATTGCTTCAATACATAAGAGTTAGGTTATTCATGTAAAACTCTTTGTGGATTGAACATCTAAGGCTTTTTACTTAGACTGACCTTAGGTCCCTTCATGCATTCATATCATATATGAAAAATTGTTTTATGTAAAAATATTGGCTAAGTATGAAAAATGGTTTTTCGGAATAATCATTTTCTAAAGATAATTTTTGACGGCTTTTATTCCTTGCACATCAAATAAGAAAACTTGATTTTATGGGATTTTAGTATGAATTATATATTGACTTAATGGGCCATCATTTTTAGTCTAAATCGTATTTTGCACTAAAACTGATTTTTCATATTTTGATTTGGTCGGAATTTGATTTTCTAGTATTTTTATTTGAATCCAAATAGGGGGTACTTCCTTATTTACATTGTAAACTTAAGTAAATGGAGTAAGATAAAAATAAATGAAAGTAAAAGGACAAAAACATTTACTTATTTTGCTCCGTAATAGGTCCGCCACTGACTGGGCTATAATTTTTAGTTAGCCATGCCTATGGTCCGTCCCTGAACCCCACACCATTCGCATCAACCAAGCCACACCACCCTCTTTCCTAGCACACCCCATCAACTGAAACTTTGATTTTTTTATCTTCTGTTTTTGGTTGTGTGAGTTGTGTGAGAGGGAGAGGAGAGAAAGAGAGCATGTGGTTGTGTGAGTTGTGGATTAGGTGGGGTTGGGGAGGGAGTAGTGGTGGTGAGGGTGGCTTTGGGTTAGGTGGTAGTTTTGGTGATTGTAAAGTTGGGGGAGGAGAATGGAACGAAGAGATTTTTCATTTTTTCAGATCTCATCTTCTAAATTAAAATTTTAAATTTTAAATAATATTATTATTTAATCCTCTTTTTTTTCACACAAATAAAAAAATGTCCCATCTGATCATTATTATTATTACTTTTACCAAAACTCATCTGATTATTTAAAAGGAACTAGCCTCTTCGTACGCTCTTTCGCACCTGCAAGAGGCTTTTTTTAAAAAATTTAAATTTATTTTAGAATTAAAAAAGATAATGGGTAGTTGTGTTCCATAAAAATAAGATAATGGTCCATTATCTTATTTTTCTTTTAATTTTAATTTTTTTAATATGAAAAGTGTGAATTTACCATATTATCCTCATTTAATTACTAATTTCAATTCTTAATGTTTGCATTAACCAAGGGCATTTTCTGGTATTTTAAATGTTTTACTATTCTCTGCCTTTTACTTTATATATATTGATATTATTTAGTTCTTAAAAGGTATAAATTTTTTTAATAATTTTTTGACTGAAATGCCCCTCACTAAGTCCCAGAAGTTAGAAGAATTTGACAAAAATTGGACAATGTCATTGAATTGCTTGGAATTACTAACCACTGGAGCAAAAGTGATCAAATGGAAACCACATGGACCTTAGTGATAAAAGTGGTAAACCATAGGGACCAAAAGTGACATTTTGCCTAGAAATAATGGAGAAAAAAAGTAAAGTGGAAACGAATAAAAAAAACATTCCTGACCTCCAACAAAATAGAAACTAGGCATTTCTAATTCAAATGGTCATGGGATCAAATACTGGGACACGCCCCGTTACACAGAGAAGAACTTGGGTAGGGTCTCTTACATGCCCCATGGCAGGCTGAGTACTCCATTATACCATTATGTATTCCACGGACTGAAATGACTTTTTGCCTAAAATAAAAACAAAGCAACTAAAGCACTTATGACTGGTCATTTACAAACCAAATTACGTTCGAGTTAGAGCATCCGCAATGATGCTCTCTATTTCTTAGCTAAAATTTAGCTAAAAATATAAGAAAACTATTTTAGGAGCTCTCTAAAAAATTTCAACTCCAACCATACTCCCTAATTTGGAGAGTCATAAATGCTATAACTCTTTTTTGATTGGTCCATCTCTATTAAAAAATAAAATAAAAAATAGTTATCATTAAATAAAGGTTTGAAATACTTATTAAATAAGGCAGCATTAAATTATAGGGAGTCACTAGGAGTGCTTTCTCTCTCCTCAGATTTAGGAGCTCCTAGAGGACTCCCTATTTTAGGAGGTGGATAGGGAGCATGGTTGGAGTTGCATTTTTATAATTCCTCCCTAAAATTTGTCTAAGGAGGTGATTTAGGGAGCCCATTGCGGATGCTTTTACAGAGATCTCTGCATTCCTTTGACTAGATGTGATTATGCCTTTGGTTATCCTTGTCACTGCACAATCAACCTAGCTCTGGCATAGCCCTTTGAAATTTGAAACTGTTCAGTTATACCAAGATGCGCCATAAGAAGCCAGACATGAGTGAGCAGCTCACCACCTCGCCTGAGTTGCCGGGCGTGGTGGTTCCATTGACATTGACAGGCAGCGTAAGATAGCATTTCCACCCACACATGACTTATCAACTCCCACTTCTTCTGATTCTCCCAATGTTTCTCTGTTTCCAGCGATCGCAAATCTTTAGCAAGCCGGCATGCATCAAAGAGTACTGACTTGCTTCTATCCCCTTTGACTTCAGCTGGAGGAACTTCGGTGCTCACCCCAAGTAATGCTGTGCAAGCCTTCTTTCGTCGGTCTTCTTTGGGTTTTCTTTGTTCGGAGGATTCAGCAGCTGGAACTCCGCTGCTCACCTCAGGCGATGCTTTGCAAGCCTTCCTATCTCCTTTGCATTTTCTTTGTTTGAAGAATTCATCCGCTTCGGCGCAGGTGTCCTGGAATCTGATTTGTCCGATCCCATTGGGCAGCATGAACGGCCGCATGACTAGGAGAAACAACAAATACTCTGATAAGAACTTGCTGGCTTTCCAACTTCGACTGCTGAGGGACTTTGGTTTCTTGGCCAGATCAGAATTTGGGTTGTCTTCTAGATCAGAGTAGTAACAGAGTTCCGTTGCAATATGCCAGAGAAGAATGCTCTGATCAAATTCGTCTTGGATGCTCCAACCAAGTTTGTCAAGACACTTGTCAGTTTCAAGAACCCACTCCCCCTTGCAAGTACAAAATTTCTTCCAAGACTCGGCTTTTGGGGCACTCCTCGATTTCTTTATAAGCTGCTGAAATATCAATTCTTTCAACTCTGTAGGGACTTCCTTCGAATTCTTATAGAGAGACTTCTTGAATTTTTTGTATATCCATGGGATCTTGTAGTTGTGGAGAAAGCTGCAATGTGCCGGGTCATCTTCACAGCAAAAACTTATTAAGTTGAACTGTAAAATGACATTAGACCACCTTTTGGTTTCAGCTAATGGAATTGATGAAGTGATCGGATGCAACAAATATTCCACTACCTTGTTGTGCTTCTTATTCAGCCAAAGTTTGGTCCAGTCTGATGAGAGTGATAAAATTACAGCACAGACCTCTAGGATGATTGCTCCAGCCAGCAACATGTAAGTGATGGTTACATTTAATTTGTAGAAATCTTTCTTGTCGATGACCAAGAACGCAGCAGAAACAGAAACTATGCAAACAAAACTGATGAGACGAAAAATGACACCATGCACAGAGTAAACCAGGACCGCCTTTGTATAGAACAAATCATACATAAACCCGAGCTCAATCTCAATTACTTGGAAAGCTTCGTTACAGGATCTGTTCTGGAAGAAGGACCGGCTGTTCAAGATGTCATGGATGCTGAGGATGAGATCAGCAAAAAGGCGCTTGAAAACTTTTAAGAAAACAGAGGCATGATGCAAATTGGCTGCATTGGGAAAGATGTTACGAGCTGTAGAGGAGGAATAATCACCTGTTGTAGGAGCTTCAGTTTCTTCCCCTAACTTAACCACGTACCCTTCTTTCTGGTTTGAGCAGAACTCGTCCATGAATCTCGCATAGTTGGGGCCCGGATCAGGAGGAGGGAACATAGCCTCTCTAAAATGCTTGCTGCTTGCAGACCTCAAAACCCAAGTCCTTTCTCCAAACTTGATAGCGCCAGCAATAAAAATTGGAATGGCTAACAAGTTAAGGGTATGACCTACCCAGGTTTGAAGAAAGATATAGAAAGCCAGAGACACCTGGACAAGGAGCACAAGCAAGTGCCTCCACCACAGCTCATTGTCTTCCAATGAGTATGCAGTAATGGTGTCAGGGCCACCCAGATGAAGCAGAAGAAATGGAGCCCAGAATGCCGTGACGATCTGATTGGGGTCTGGGGAATGAGTTGCATGGTCGTTTGATGAGTTGCTGGAAAGTAGGCTGAGAGAGACGGTTGCAACCCAATCTGCTGACAAGTAGGCAAGCCACAGAAATCTGAGCCAGTTTCTGGTTGAATACTTTCTTCTGTTGCCGATGAGCAAGAGAATGGCCTGTAAGATGAGGCTTAATGGTACCATAACACGGATTTCCCACAAACTCCATAGTATGCCTAGTCTTTCTGAGAAAATCCGCATCTTCACCTTTCCGCTCTTCTTTTTCTTTTCTTTTTACAATCCTCGCTTCTTTTTCTTTTCTTTTTACAATCCTCTTCTTCATCTATTCTATGTAAAGATTTAATACTGCTGCTAATAGGAAATGAAAACAAAAAAGGGAAAACTTTAAACAAATCAATAGAAGAAGACTACATTTTTTTTTTGTTGAGAAATTCTTTCTTCTACATTTTTTTTTTAGAAATTCTGGAATTGCATTCATAAACGATATTATTAGTAAATATATTAAGATGGGTTCCGTGATATGAGATATTGTCTACACAATTAAATTGTAAGAGCATCTCCAACCGATATGTCAAAAGTGCCACATAGACATTTAACGGCTAGAAATAACATCTCACATCACTCCAACCGAATTGTCAAAGCTGGTGTGGAATGAAGGCTGGAGGTTCAGCTGGTACTTTTGACATCCCAAAAGCAAGATGTCAAATGAATATTTTATTACTTTTTAAAGACAGTTGCCTGTTACTTTCATTTATTATTTTCCTTTTTTTTTCTTCTTTTTTTTGAATGATTTGACTGTTATAATAATTATTTATTTGACATATCAGGTGGAGTGTAAAACTGTGTAAATGTCAAATTGCCACATCAACCATCAAATTTAAATTTGATGTTTGGTATTTGACATCTCCCTTGGAGATGATCTAAGCTATTCACACAGTCATTTCTTGAAATTTGAGTCATTTAATGCAAACTTCTAGTCGCTGTATTAGGTGGGCTATGACTATGAGTATCACTGGAAATAATTAATTAAGACCATTCATTTATTTTGGCGTGTTTCAAAGGCTTGCAGGATCTGTCATAGCATTATTGATCGGGGTCCATCATCACATGTGAACAAAGGCTTGCCCAACTGAAACACGCCAGAATAAATGAACATATACATGAAACAAAGACTTTAAAAAATCAACATACATACTTTTTTTTTCTTTTGCATTTATGGATTTTTGATGTCTTGACAGTTCGGGTAAATTTCACTTTACTACCGGAAAATTTCTCGAAATTAAGACTTTATTAACATAAGTGTTTTTCATATCAATTTCGTACTCAAAATTTTGATTTCACCTCAGTTTCATACCCTCTGTCTCTTTCCCTTAAAAACTCTATTAACCCATGATGTGGAAGTGAATAGGCCACATAGACTCATACTATGGTGCCACGTGACCCATAAATAAATAATAAAGGTTTTTTTTATTATCACAAATGGTCCCTGAGGTATGCCAAATTGTCACCTTTGTTGTCCTCTTGGAATTAGTACTTTAGTTGTCATGTTGATGTCTTTGATTGTATTGTTGAAGTTTATTTGATGAAGTTTATTTTCGATAAAAAAAACAAAAACAAAAACAACCACCTTCCTCGCCGACAATGCCCTCCACCCTCATTGTCTGCCATGGATGTCGCTCATCTTTGTTTATTCCCATATTTCATACTTCTTCACCTCAATCAATACAACCTTAAACATGAAAAGATGCTTAAGAATCTAGCATATCTAATAATTACACCTAGGCCTCTCTCTCAATCTAGGGTTCAACGAAATATATTAAGGATTTGGAAGGAGGTGGGTTTATGGTTTTAAGGGATCTATTGAACCCTTTATGGTCTTGCAAGGCCAAGAACATATAGATTCAAAGGTCAAGAAGTCTAAAATCTTCTAATAGATTTCCATGGTAGGCAGTTGGGGTGGGGCGTTATCGTTCAAGGACGTGATTGCTTGGCTTTTTCTCTTCCAAGTTTTCTAATTTTAAAGATAAAAATAAGGGTTAAATCCAGCGGTTCAAAACTTAGACAAGTGGCAAATTTTGAATGGGACTATCACGAAGTGACGTGGTGATACCGTATCATTCTATAATTTCTCAAGAAGTTGGAGCTGTGAAGAGAGAGAGAGGGAGAAAGACTTTTTTTTTTTAAATTTTGATTTATTTAATTGTTATATTTTCAATTAATTAATTTAATTATTTATTTATGGGTCCACGTGGCACCACAAGATGAATCTATGTGGCCTATTCATTGCCATGTCATGGGTTAACAGAGTTTTTAAAGATTGACGGTGGGTATGAAACTGCAGTGAAATCAAACTTTGGGTACAAAGTTGATATCAAAAAAAACTTTATGTTGTAAATTTTGAATATTGGGAAACTTTAGGGTAGTAAAGTGAAATTTACCTTTGAGATGAGTTTTGTGAGTTTGACTTGAGATCATGTTTAATTTTACAGCTTGTTACATAATAAATTACCGACCGTTGACTGTTTGTTATTGTTTTACTAATGAATTCTGTAAAGTCAACCATTGAAATTGTGTCCAAAATCCTTATATCGGGAAGAGATAAGAATAAGAAACCTCATCATTAGTTTTACCCTCCTCGAATTCTACTAGTTCATAGAGTTCCAATTCCAGATTTTAGTTAACAAAAGCCATTCATGCATCCTCCTATCTTATAGCCATTGTGTTTTCTAGCATGTCAAAGCCTTGAGAATGAGAGATAGATGCTGGAGTGATACTGATAGGGCCTGCTTATCTTCATTGGTGATCCAGGGCATGGACGCCATGGGAATATTTATTGCCTTCATGCGTGCTCTTTGCATTCTTTACATGTTTTACATATTCGTATATGAATGTACTTTCATATACTCCAAATGGAAGTACAAGTGGATTGAAAGAGAATGGAGGTTATTGGAAGCTCTTTTAGAAGATTTCGATGAAGTTTCACGGTGTGCAAATCAGATAACACAGGAAGCTAATCAGCCTTTAGATTCTGAGCTCATTCAAGCTGGAATAACAGTAAGACTGAATGAAAGGGAGAAAAGCTGGATGTCGGAAGCAAGAGGAGTAGTTTCGGAGGCAACAGGGTGCGTTCAAAGCTTTCAGAGATTGAGAGAGAGAAAAGACTCACCCAATTGGTTGTTTTACATGTTAGCCGATCTGGTACCAATGCTTGGTGTTGCCTTTCAGATGAAGAGGCTGAAAAGTTTCTTTGGGAAGAAGGAAATATGTGCTGGTGACATCTACGAATCGCTAGAACAGTCGAGGTCCAGGGTTAGAAGCCTGCAGGACAGATCTATTGTTGATGGTCAGATTGAACATAATTCTGTCAAGTCCAAGCCATTACATGATGAGTTGATTCCCTCTCTAAAGAAGATCACTGAAAACCCAGACTTGATGCGTGGAATGAGGAAGCAAATAAAATCCATTACTACGCATTTACAGCTACTGCATGCTTTCATGAAAGATTTACAGCCCCTCAAACTGGAAAGTAAAATGGAAACATCCTGGATGACGAAAGCAAGTGAGAGCATTGACAAAGCAAAAGATGCCTTTGACAACATCGATGGACGACCAAATCGGAGTTGGCTTCAATTTTACAGTAAGTGGATGGCTAGGCGGGCGCTTAAGAAGGAGATGAGGAACATTGGCACTTGTATCTCTGATCTCATCGAAATGAAGGAAAGATATGGATTTAAATTTATCAGACGAGACTCAGCAAAATCTGCTAACCTCCGATCTCCTCAACAGAAAAACTTGCCATATCAGACTATAGACTATCGGGATGTGTATTCTGCTGTCAACCACATTCGCTTCTGGCTGACCCAACTGCCTGAAGGAAGCAAAGAAAGAAAAACTTCTATATTTTTCCTCTGCAACCAGTTGGACGGCATGTATGAACTTTTGAGAGATCAAAAAGCACTGTATGCAAGTAATTTTAGAAATGCTTGCTTGACACAATTGAAGGAGATGGCTACTAACATAAAGCATGACTCGAGAGTCTTCACAGAAGATTCAGAAACAAAGCTTCCCTCAGCACTTACCCAAATCACAGAGGTTGTCCAGCTTCTTCAAAGATGCATGAAAGTATATTCCATTGAGGTAAGGACCGATTCATGCTCAGTAGTTGGTTTGGAAGAAGACATACACCAACTGGTCTTGCAACTGACTGATAACAGTAAACATCGTTCTATCATTTCCATTGTGGGGATGAAGGGCATCGGTAAGACAACCTTGGCAAAGAAAGTTTATAACCACACTACCATTGCCAACCATTTTGATTTTCAACATTGGGTGTCTTTACCTGAAGAGTCTGATGAAAATGCACTTTTGACAAGTGTTGGAAACCAGGTCCTCGGGACCAAAGAGCAACGGAATGACAAAGACTATTGGATCAAGAAAGTGCATGCTTTCTTGAACGAGAAGCGATACCTTGTAGTTCTGGACAATGTCTTATCAAATGAAGCCATCTACGCTCTCAAACCAGCATTCCCAAAATTGACAAACGGGAGCAAGATTGTGCTCACCACTCGCAAAAAGGTCATCGCTTCAAATGCTGATCAAAATAGCATTCCCCACCAACTTAGGCTGCGAACGAAAGAAGAGAGCTGGCAGTTTTTCACCCAGATGGTGCACATTAGTGAGACGGAAACTCTTGTGAAGGAAGTTGTAGAAAGATTAGGTGGAGGCTTACCAATTTCCATCCTACGTCTTGCGTATTTTCTGTGGGAGAAGAATGTGACATCTGACAAACTAAGGAAGCTTATGCATACCCCTCAGGCACAGAACAACATGCCATGGTTATATAACCTGGCAGTGAATACAGAGTTGCAGTTCCACCCAATTCTGAGTAAATGCTTTTCTTACTTCCAACTCTTCACTAGGGATTTCGAAATCCCTGTGAGGAGAATAGTCGCTTCATGGATTGCACAAGGGTTGGTACAACTTAGAGGAGATGATCAGACGACTCTTGAAGATATTGCATACAATTATCTATTAGAGTTGATTGGATGTAATATGATTCAAGTAGTTCAAAGAAAGCCTAATGGGAAGGTCAAGACATGTTGCTTGCCTACTACTGTGCGAAATCTCTCATTGAAAGGCATAGGCAATACCACAAAAACTCAGTCATGGTCATCAACAAGTACAAGGGATAAAGGTCAAATTGCCTTTCATTTTGCTGATAATGATTCCAGTTTCCATCACATTCATCGCCTCAGCCTAAGTTTTCCAAATGTCATGCAAAACGAAAGCTATCCCAACTCGATTCTCTTTGTTGATGCTGCAAAAGGAAATATACTGAGAGAGGGAATAGGTGGATTTCTTCACAGGGGCATTGCTAATGGTTTCTTCGGACAGCTACAGGTTCTAGACCTTGAACGTGTATTCAGACCTCAGTTGCCGAGGAACATAGGAAAACTAAAGCATCTTGCTTATTTGGGATTAAGGTACACTAAATTGGAGACGATCCCATCATCTGTGGGAAACTTGGTGAACCTCAAAACTCTAGATTTGAAGCATACTTGTCTCCAAACAGTCCCTAGTTCAATATGGAAGCTAAAGAAACTTCGGCATCTCTACTTGAACCAGCATTGTACGCTGCCTCAACTAACTGACCTTTCCTTGAGCAATCTGCAGATATTATCAGATGTGCTGCTTGTGAGTAAGCGCAGTCCATTGAAGGATGGGCTCTCCAAGTTGAACAACCTTCGGAAATTGAGATTATCATTCCAGCTCGAAGAGCCAGAGCAAAAGGTATTGGCAACATCAATTTTGCAGCTGACCAACTTACAATCTTTGAAGTTGAGATCGATTTATGATCCCAACAGGGAGGTACCTCACATCCTGAAATTAGAGCGTCTCTCAGCCCTTACAAAACTGTCCAGCCTACATTTGTTTGGAAAGCTTGAAAGACAATCCATCATACAAGAACTCCCCAAAAGCCTCACTCATCTTACCTTATCTTCCTCTGGAATTGAACAAGATCCAATGCCAGAGTTAGGAAAGCTTCCAAACCTTCGATCACTGTCTTTGTACTCTGGTTCTTATCAAGGAACAGACATGGTTTGCTTCATGAAGGGATTTCCCCTGCTTCTAGTTCTGAAGCTTTCGGAGCTAGTTAACCTGAAGAAATTGGATATGCAAGAAGGAGCAATGCAAAATCTTAGGAACTTAGAGATTAGATCCTGCACGAACTTGGCCATCATTACTGGATTGATGCATTTAAGGACCCTCCAGGAATTTGAAGTTAACTAATATACAGGTGATACTGAGAGTGACTCAGCACAAAATTATTCACTCTCCTGCAATCAAAACAGGCAATTGGTAGGCCATGCCAAGTGGGATTCTGGCTTTGTTCTCTTAAGTACTGCCCCTGTGATTTTTTAAGTTTTCCTTAGAACAAATTGTAAGATGCAAGTGTGATTCTACAATTTGATTCCCTCCATGTATGCTCTTTTTTGTTTTATGTGTTCCTTATTGCTTAGTTTGTAATGCTTCCTATCCGTGTTGTATGAAAGACCAGAATAAATCATTGTGACAAGTAATACACTATGTTAGCTATTTTATATTTTTCTAATTATATTAATTTAATATCATATTCTGGCCTTGAGCTTGAATTGCTGGAAAATTATCATTTCCTGTAAACAATAGTGAATATACCGCTATAAAGCATGAAAGTCTTAAACCTCCAAACCACTTTCCACCAGCTCAATACCTGAAAGATCGAGTGTCAAGTGTTCATAAATCAATTAATTGGAGTTGCATTGACTCTTTGGCGTCTACATTTTGACAATTTCACTTTGATAAACCAAAAAAAAAAAAAAAAACTACAACACAATGCATACATTTGAGCCCTTCTCCGATTCAAAATTGGCCAAAACCTCTCTCAGTTGAGACTTTGAAGCTAAAGAAGACGGATTTGAATGGGCGATGTGACTGTTCCGGAGTAAGTGACATAGTTTGATTGGGTGTCAATCTCCACATCTGTATTTTGATCTTTTAGAAACACCGTTCAAGCATGTATTTTGATCGTATCTTTTATTTCTTCACATCTGTATCATATAGTTCAAGCATGTATTAACAATTAATATGTAGCATTAGTTCAAGCTGGTATTAACACATCAATCACTTAAACTAAACACAGAAGGATTGAATAATTGTGAATGATATTAAGTTTCTCCAAGAGGAGAATATATATACAAGTACAAGTTCACTTTTCCTACAAGGAAAAGTAATTAGCTAATTACAAGGAATCCTAACTAGGTAACTATTCTAATTAGGTAATGTGAATTACACCAAGAAAGCAGGGATCACCAGACCCCTGAATTATGGCTCATGCCAACACTCCCCCTCAAGTTTGTGCGTAGATATCTCCTATGCCCAACTTGTCAAGTGAGTCATGAAAAACCTTTGTTGACACCGCATGCATTAAGACATCTGCCAACTGTTCTTCTTACTTTACAAATGGTATATCGATTAGCTTATCTATCGGCTTCTCCTTGATATAGTGCATATCCACTTCAACATGCTTAGTTCTATCATGTTGAACTGGATTATTTGCTATCTCTCTCGCAGCTTGGTTGTCACAGTAAAGCTCCATGACTTTCTTTGGTGGAAAACCAATTTCGGACAAGAGTATCCTTAGCCAAAGAAGCTCACAAACTCCCTATGCTATGCCCCTATATTCTGCCTCAGCTGAAGATCGATCCACTACATTCTACTTCTTACTTCGCCATGTAACCAAATTACCCCCAATGAAAGTTGATAAGTCCATAAATATACTCATTTATGTACTCTTTTTACTTAGGTTTTGTAGAAGAATTAGATTTAAAAATGGCTTATTACTTCACTTTTCTGATTTTCAGTTTTTCTGCGCTCTTAGAAGGTTTTTAAGGGAAAATCAACTTTTCGGAGGAATTTTAGCGCAAGGTCAATTGGAGATGAAAGCTAACACCTTGAAGTTCAATCTGTGATTTTTCTAGAATTTTCTACTGAGCCAATTGGTACAGTATTACAAGTAAAGTTAGCCCACGTGCAGACAGGACAGTTTCGTACATGTTACGTGAATATGAAGAAACGGAAGCCTTCCCGAATTTTTCAAGTTACGTGCTATATATGGTTGGAAAGAGAAGACATTTATATTTCTAAAATATATTTTTACTGATTTTTATAGAAGGTCGAAGATCCCCAAATCGTGTGACAATTGGGCTGAGCTGTATTTCCTTGTGGAGTTAGGAATTGTGATCTTTACTTTCCTATTTGGATTCCTTGTTTACCAAGACTTCTTGGACGACTTTTCAGTCAATTTTAGGGTTTAGGACTTTGATGTAAGTCATATAAAAGGCCAGCCAAGGCTCCATACAAAGAATTCACGTCCGAAGGAGATCAACGGCGCAAGAGGAGAAAGCTGCTAGCGAGTTCTTTCTTTTCCTTTCTTCTTTTAATTTTCAGTTCTTATGTATTTATTTTTGAGTTCATCCAAGAACATGAGTAACTAATTTCTTGTTAGTTAGGGCTTAATCTTGAAGCCCTAAACATGATTTCAATTCTATAAACAAGTTTGAATGGATTTTTCAGTTTCTACAAGCGTGATGATTTTGGTTTCTCTTTGTTATGTGAATTCTGATATTTTGTTTCTTTGAGTAGCTAACTTTGAAGCATGTATCGGAATTAAATTGTTGTAGAACATAGGTCAATTGCCATATTGAATGTGTTCTTGTTTGCAATGAATAATTGGGTTAAGAACTAGTTATGAGAAATCGATTCTTGAATTCCTCATAACAAATGCCATGTTTTAGGGTTTTTGTGACACTCATATTCTCTTTAATCTTAATGGATTCTTGATTGTTAATTTGAGTAAATGCCATACTGGATTTCAATTAAGAAACACGTATTGATGTAAATGCCATACACTTTACATACACTTAAGAGAGAATCATACAACTCGAGTCAAATGCCATGATTTTGTTGTGAATGTCGTCATCATATGCTTGCTAGAAATTGATTATCTATTGTTGTTTATGGATTGATTGATTGTTTGGAGGTGGATAGTGAGTCCTAGCTATTGTTCTTGATTGATTTTAAACTAATTTTTCTTAAACTCTAATTTAAATTCTGTTTTGTTTTCTTTTATTAACAAAATCAAATCAAAACCCCCTTGGTGTTGGCGTGTGTGTGGAAGTCCTTGTGATTTCAATCTTTATTTTGTTTTTGTGTTTAATTGTGTTCTAGTTTTCTTCGTGTGACATTGATAAACATCTCTTTAGATTACAATATCTGTGGGAATGACCCTTGCTTGCTTACTATACTATCATTTGATTTGTGTGCACTTGCAAGGTTTTAATATTGTTGTTAAAAATTACCACAAGTTTTTGGCGCCGTTGCCGGGGATTGTTTATCTAATTAAGTTTTGTTTTTAATTTCAGGTATATGCTGGGATGTCGTTCGCAAGGTTACAAGCTTATACCATACGACCCTGAACTAGAGAACACACTTCGTTATCTCCGTTGAGATAAAAATACGCAAGCTACACTTCCAATCAAGATGGGAGATGAGTTGGCACTCAACAACCTCACCCGACCTTTGAAGGATTTCACGGTTCCTAAAGCATTGGACCAGCCGTCATGCATTGCGTATCCAGCCACTACAACCACCTTTGAGATCAAGAGTGGCACCATTCACCTTTTGCCGCAATTCTATGGCAAGCCTGGGGATGATCCTCACATACATATCAAGGATTTCTTTGCCGTGTGCGCGACTATGCACAATGGAGGGATTAGTGATGAGGCAATCAGATTGCGTTTGTTTCCATTCTCACTCAAGGAACGAGCCAAGGAGTGGCTCTATTCTTTACCTAGTGCATCTATCACTACATGGACAGCATTGGCTTCCAAGTTCCTTGCAAAGTTCTTTCCAACTCAAAAGACAAACCATATTAGGAAGGAGATCATGGGAGTGCAGCAACTAGATGGAGAATCATTTCATGAGTATTGGGATCAGTTTCAGAGACTCCTAGCTTCGTGCCCTCATCACCAAATTGAAGATTGGCTACTTATGCAATACTTTTATGAGGGACTACTCGATTCGGAGAGGATGATGGTTGATGCTACTAGTGGAGGAGGCTTGATGAACAAGAGTGCTACTCAAGCTAAGGAGATGTTTGAGAACATTGCAACAAACTCTCAATAGTTTAATTACCGGAGAGCTCCCCCAAAGAAAGCAAGGGTATTGAAAGTGCATTACAGAAAGATAAATGACAGAAGGTAAATGACAGGAAAATATAATCTGCTCCGTTGGAGGCTTGTGTTTGGTGTTGAACCCCTCAAATGTAGTTGGAGCCCGGTATTTATAGGAGAGGTCCTGAGAGGAAAGTAAGGCTGAAAATCTACATGATGAGGTTGATCAGAGATAGTGGGTAGTCGAGACAACATTTGGGAATGTGAAGTATGGTGGTGTGAACCCCATAAATCCCAGCCGCCGCCTTGATCGTGGGTTTTGCGTCTTGGGCCTTGGAGGAGCATTTAATGCTCTGGTCTGATGGTTGGTGACTTAGTCTTTCAAGTTAAAAGATTTCGTACCTAACCACCCTGATTTTATTCACCATACACTGACTTCAATCACTTCCCTTCTTCGTGCATTAAATGCAAATTCATCTCCTGCTGTAGTCAGAGATATTACTTTTTTTTTTCTTTTTAAATGAAGCGTAGGCCTTGGAGGACACGTGGTGCCCCCCTCCCCTTTTGACCGTCCACTTCGGCCGTGTAGCTGAGGGACGATTATGCTCGTACGAAGCCCACCGTGGCTGTGATGACTCCGCCTTTATAAACTTCTTTTGTTCTATGAGAAAACGAGACTGCCCACAGTTGTCTTGGCCGAGATGTTGTTTCTCCGGACGGCCTCATGGGCCGAGTTTTTTAGGCCCAAATATTGCCCCCATATTCTCGAATCCTTCGGCCTCGGTAATAGCAAAGGCCGAATGGATTTCAGGGGATGGACCCTTGGCATCCCTTTAAAGTGACTATTGATAGTTGGCGCCTTCAATACGCAAGCATGCGTTCAGGCCATTATTGCCTTGATTCGCGCGAGCCGTCGCTTCGTCTCACCAACTGAAACGACAGACTCTAAGGTGCTGTCAAACCGGTACGTCGTTCGAGAGGGCCGTTACGTCGTTCGAGAAGGCTGCGTCCGTTCGTTTTGAATTCGAGCGCCAATATAAAAACACAGCCTTGTTCATTCTTTCTTTACGCTTCCAAAATTCTCAGACGCCCAAGCTCTGCCACAACTTTCTCTCTCAAAATTCCCAAATTCCCTTAACTCGAATCCCAGCACTTCCTCCTTCTTGCTCAACGATCTCCTCCTTGTTTCTTTTACTCCTTCTAGAAGACCACGATTTTTGCTGATTTCTGGGTTGCCTTCTCTTCGGTGTTCTTCGTGTTCATCAATCTTCCTCAAACTTCCCCCTCAAACTCTGATCGGTTTTCATGGCTCCTAACACCTCTTCACCTGTTGAAACTCGGTCCCAGACCTTTCAAACCGAATTTGAGGACATCTGCCGAGAAGTCCAAGATTCGGTCCGACCCGATATCATTGTTCCTTGGTTCGAGGATGGCGTTGCCACCGAGTCTTGCCTCCTCGGCCCTTTTCTGGAAGGTGGCTTGCCAGAGAGACTGGCAGTTCACCTCAAAGACAACCTGGTGGATCTCTCGGCCTTTAAAAAGGGAGACTACCAGGATTGGAACGCCACTCAGCCGCAACCACAATGGCCAACCTTGACCCCAGACTGGGAAAAATGGCTACCGAGGATGGAACATTTCTTTGGTCAGCAGTGGAAAGATCAAGGGATCCACCACTTAATAAAGTTGTTTGATCAGCCAATTTTCATGGACCGGTCGCTCTTGGCCACGACCCTGAATTTTTGGTCCTCAGCTACGAATACGATGAATCTTCAGTTCGGCATGATGACGCCGACCGTTCTTGATATGGCCGCCCTGTTCGATCTTTCTCCTATTGGTGTGGAGGTAAACGCCGCACTAACTGCCCTAGAGGCCGAAGGGAGTTTTAAGGCCGCCTAGCCCACGGTCGCCAAACTTGCCAACCGTGGACCAGGCGAAAAACATGCTCAATTATTCCAGTTTCTACAACAACTTTGGCGTGGAGGACGGCGCCGAAGATGACTCCATCGCCCCCCTTGGTGAAGTTGAGCATGCCGCATTCTTGTTATACTGGCTATGCAAGTTCATGTTTTGTACGCAGGCGAACAAGGTGACTCTGGAGTTCACCCACCTGGGCGATTACCTTGTGCAAGGTGGAAGATTAGCGCTCGGCCCATTCCTCCTTGGCCATATCTACCAGACGCTTCACGACGTTGTGACCGACGGAATGAAGCCGAAGCACGGCGGTCTGCTATGGGCTTTCCAATTCTGGCTTCAGGCCTACTTTCCAAAGTTGAGGGGTAATGCAACGATTGCTGATACCAAGCCGTTGGCCAACGCATTTGTCCCCCAGAAAACACAACACAATGGCCCATTGCTTCAAATTCTTCTACAACTTGGCCGAGAGGACTGGGTCGCAATTTCGTGTGTGCCTTACTCGGCCATTCCCTTTGTTTCTGGCACGCGACCTCTCCATAGTTCCTGATGGTGAGACGAAGAACGACTTGAGGGAGATCTGGGGCACCTTCTTGGTCTCGCGTGACCTTCATTGCGGCCGTTCCAAGGCTGGGGCCGAAGTTTACTTGCCGAACCACGTGGCGAGGCAGTTCGGTCTGGTCGAGACGGTCCCCTTCCCTCCATTGTCAATCAACCGGCTCTCGTCTTGGAGGGCCGATGTCGGGCAAAACAACAGCGTGGCTGGGATTACCTTCCAGCTCCATAAGGGGATGACCTTCCTCACTCTCATGCCGTGGAGACGTCTTAATGCGGTGGATGAGGATGGAAGGCCTTGGTACGAGGATTTTATCTCGGCCAAGTTCACTCGGCCAGTTGAGGAGGCCGTGAGGGGGGCCTTGGCGAACGCAGATTGGGACCCCCTCCCCCCTAAAACCAGCAGGGGAAAGAAGGCACCGGCCATGGCTGCGGTCCTCGCGTCTCGGCCCATAGCGGCCGATCAACGCCGTGCACCAACAGCTCGTCCAAGCGCCCAGACCGTAGCTAGGTCAAGAATGCCAGCCGCGGCCTCAACTCCAACCCCAACCCAAAGGGCAACGACCGTGGTGACAACGCCAAGGACCTTAGCACTTAGGACCGTGCCTTCTCCCCCGCCCATAGAGTCCGGCCGAGCGATGCTGATGGTAAGCACTTAACTCCTTGTGTTTTTTCCTTTCAATGTTTCCGCTCATGCCTGACCATTTGTTTGTCTTATAGCTCAAGGCTGCAAGAGGGGCAGGGACCGAAGCCGCGGTAGGCGAAGATGTGCAGGCCGAAGGCGTTGCGGCTGAGGAGGAGGCACAAGAGCCACCGAGAAAAAGGCTCATCCTCATCCTCTCAGAAGGCGAGGACGAGGGGGAAGCTCCCCTTACGGTGGTAAGTGAATGCCCTCATTCCTCTATACTTGCTTCAACCTGCATGGCTTTCTAACATATTCTAACAATTTGGCCTTGTTCTTAGGACGAGGCGCCAGATGCAAAGGCAACCACCGCAGAGTCAATTCATGTTGCCTCGGCGGGGTCTTCACCGGTCATGACGACCATGCCTGCCTCGGCCGCCACAGGCCTAGCCGGGTCACCCCAGGTTGTCCTCCGTCGTCCTGGTGGTATCGTGATTCGCTCAGTAAGTGTTTGGTCACGTTATAACGTGTTAGTCTCCTTTCAGGTTTCTCTCTATCTTCTTAACTAACGAACTTTGCTCTCAGCCCCCCAGATCACCCTTGCCTTTGTCCACGGCCAGCCTTATACCGAGTCCACCACCAATCGCTCCAATAGACTTGCCCGTGTCACAAATGCCTCTGACTCAGGAGTCAGCGGTCGTGATCGAGCTTGTGGCGGTTGAGGTCTCTACCGTGTCGCCGGCTGCTGAAGTGAGTGCTCTTTTAATTGTTCTTATTCTTACTTACTTGGTCGCCTTATACTTAACCATTTTACTTCCTCAGGAGCCCGCCTCTTCTGATGATCTCACCGAGCTGTATGCCAGCCTTCATGAGGAAGGAGGCAGCTCGGCCTTGGCCGCCCCTTTGGACGATGATTCCAAGGCCACCATTGAGCGGCTTCGAGAGTTTCTGTTTATGTGGGTCAATCACATGGCCAACAGCGAGACTTTTGGGGAGTTCAGGTCGTGTCTGGACACGGCCATGGCTTCGCCCAAGCAGCTCCTGAAGATGGCGACCGAGAAAAGAAAAGCGCTGGCCGAGAGGAAGCTGATCAGGGCAAGGTGGCTGGTGGCTAGCGGACATGGACAGTGGGGACATTGCCTGGAGAAGGATTACCTGCCTAATCTGGGGAATGTTTAGCGAGGGGATCTAGATGCCTGTATATAGACTTCCTACATGTAACGTTCTATATTTTCAATCGGCCCTAACTGGCCGTTCTTTGTAAAAATAAACCCTCTTTAAATTAAATGAATTACATATCTTTCTTTCCGAATATTTGTGCGTACGCCTTTCGAATATTTATTTATTTATTTATTTTATTTGTCTCGACAAACCACCATTTCATACATCAATCTTGGCTGTTTCCCATAACGATGGGACGTACTTTTTTAAGTATAGGCCGTTAATCGGTAAGTTATGCTGCTCTCTATCCCTATCCTCGAACTGAAACGCTCCCCGGCCAAGAATTCGAATAATGATATACGGTCCTTCCCAATTCGCTGAAAACTTGCCGAACCGTGGGTCCTTAGTTCCAATAGGGAGCATAGTACGCCACACCAGGTCTCCTTCGGCAAAAGTCCTTTGCTTAACTCTTTTGTTATAAGCCCTCGCTGTGATTTGCTTCTGAGCTTGCATCAGATTGTACGCATCAAGCCTTGCCTGTTCAAATCTTCCAACTCCTAGGCCATGGCTTGCGCATAATCTTTCTCCTCCTGCCCAGGCCGCTCGGTAACACGAAGAGACCAAACCTTTAACTCCATTGGTACAATAGCGTCATGGTCGTAGGTTAAGGCGTAGGGAGACGTGCCTGTAGCCGAGCGTTTTGAGGTTCGGTAAGCCCAAAGAGTTTCAGGCAGCAAGTCATGCCAAGCCCTAGGTTTTTCTTTAATCATCTTTTCAAGGATGCCCTTGATCACTTTGTTGCTTGCCTCGGCCTGACCATTGGACTGGGGGTAATAAGGTGTCGAATGAACCAATTTGATCCCCATCCTCTCGGTATACTCCTGGGTTTCGGCTTAAGCGAACATCGGGCCGTTGTCAACCGTGATAGTCTCAGGTATACCGAACCTGTGGATAATACGACTCTCAAAGAACTTAACCACCTGTGCACTAGAGATTGACCGATAGGACTTTGCCTCAACCCACTTGGTAAAATAATCGGTTGCCACCAAAATCCATGCATGCTGGTTAGATGCAACTGGGTAGATTTTGCCAATAATATCCACGGCCCATCCTCTGAACGGCCATGGTTTGGTAATCGGGTGAAGGGCTTCGGTCGGTACCCTTTGTATGGGGCCGTAGATTTGACACTTAACGCACCCTCTTGCATACTCTATGCAATCCTTTAAAATGGTCGGCTAATAGTAACCGTGCCTTCGAACCAACCACCTCATCTTGATGCCTGACTGGTGAGCGCCGCAAATCCCTTCATGAGACTCAGCCATGATCACTTGAGTGTCCTTGGCACTGGGACATAGGAGTAATAGGTCGTCGGACCCCTTCCGGTACAATTCGTTTTGGTAAATTAGATACCACCGAGCCTGAAAGCGTGTAGTCTTTTCATGGTTGCTGGAAGGGTCGCGTAGACACCTGACTATAGGGTATCGACAGTGCACTTCGGCCGTCTCACCTTCGTTGGTGATTTCGGCCGAAGACACTTACGCCGGCATTCCCTGTTCAGCCAAAGTCGGCAAGGTGAGCTTCTCAATTTTTATTACGCAGTGGTGGTCGCCGTCAGGAATGTTCACACCCGACGCCACCTGGGCCATCTCATTGGCCTCATGATTTTCGGCACGCAGCACGTGGACGAAAAAAATTCTAGAAAACTCGTCGGCCGCGTTGAGGGCCATTACGTAATACATAGTCAAATTCTCGCTCATGCATTGGTATTCCCTAGTCAGCTAGTTGATCACCAATTGAGAATCGCCGTAGACTAAAACCCGAGTGGCCTTCATCTATTTCAATATTTCGAGGCCGATGATGAGTGCCTCATACTCGGCCTGATTGTTGGTGCATTTGAAATCAAGCTGGAAAGTAAACTGCCACCTCTGCCCCTCAGGGGACTCAACCACAACTCCTGCTCCAGATAAGGTCTCGGTACATGAGCCGTCTAAGTACATGGTCCAATAATTCTTTTCCATGTGGGCCATGCCAATTTCGACTTCTATCTCCCCTTCCTCTCATTGAGTTGGGTTATGAGCCAAAAAATCGGCCAGAGCCTGACCCTTGACCGACTTCTGAGCCACATATTGGAAAGTGAATTCTGATAATGCCATCATCCATTTTCCAATTCGGGAGCAGATAATCGGCCTAGTGAGCATTTACTTGATGAAATCAGTTTTAGAGATGATCTGGACGACCGAAGGAAGCATGTAATGACGCAATTTGGTAGCCACGAAATAGAGTGCTGGGCACAACTTTTCGATAGGTGAATAGTTGAGCTCGGCCGTGTTAAGGGTGCGGCTAAGATAGTGCACGGCTTGTTCACACTCGGACTCGTTGTTTTGCGCAAGTAGACATCTAATAGAGCCCTCAGAGGCCGAAATGTAGAGCCTTAAGGGTTTCCCTCTCCTTGGTGGCATAAGGACCGGTGGTTGGGATAAGTATCTTTTGACTTCGTCGAAAGCCGTCTGGTGCTCGGCCTCCCAAACGAAACGCTCCATGTCTTTCAATTTGAGCAAGGGAGTCAACGGCCGGATTTTACCCACCAAGTTGGATATGAAACGCCTTAAAAAGTTAACTTTGCCGAGGAAGCACTGAAGCTCCTTTTTAGTCCTTGGTGAGGGCGCTGCCATGATGGCCTTGGCTTTATTCTTATCTATCTCGATTCCTCGTTGATGAACCAAGAAACCAAGGAAGTTCCCTGCCGTGACACCAAATGCACTCTCATTCGGTCGAATGCTTGTCGAAGATGTCCTATATGATCAGCCTTGGAAAGGGACTTGACGACCACGTCGTCGATGTAGACTTCAACGGTTCGGCCAATAAGGTCGTGGAAGATAAGGTTCATAGCCTGTTGCTATGTCGCGCTGGCATTCTTCAGGCCGAACGGCATGACTACCCACTCGTAAGTTCCGATAGCCCCCAGACATCTAAACGCCATCTTGTGGACGTCACTCTCGGCAATGAAGATCTAGTTGTAACCAGCATGGCCGTCCATAAAGGAGAGGAGTTCGTGCTTTGCGGCCCCGTCAACCAAAAGATCAGACATAGGCATGGGATACTCGTCCTTGGGGGTCGCAAGGTTTAGATTTCTGTAATCGGTGCAAACCCTCAAAGCCCCGGTATTTTTCAAAACCGGTAAGATGTTAGCCAGCCATTCAACATACCAAGCCGTATGGATAAAGCCGGCTTTAAGGAGCCGTTCAATTTCTTCCTTGACTTTTAGTTGTACGTCGGTCGAGAATCACCTCGGTGGTTGTTGGAAAGGTTTAAAACCCTCCTTAATTTTTAACTCATGCTCGACCAAACTCCTTGGCAATCAAGGCATCTCATGATAATCCCGGGCAAAACAGTCTTTATATTCATGGAGCAGGCCGATGGGTAAGTTGGCTTTATAATCCCAGGCAAAACAGTCTTTATAATCCCAGGCAAAACAGCCTTTAACTCCGAATTTAAAAGTTGGCTTACAAAAAGAGGCCGTGGTTCGGCCTCTGTGCCTACATTTATTTCTAACAGAGGGTCTTGGACCTTAGGGTAATCGTCTTCCATTTCAGCAGGTGCCGTTTCCAAGTCATTGATGGTCAAAACGTCTACGTCATCTGACTCGTGGAGGAACTCGATTAGGTTGATTGGTGAGTTTGGCCATAAAGATTCTCCCGCCTAGTGCTCTAGTAGTCTTTCCAGCAAGTCGGTCACGGCCGCTGCACCTTCTTCTTTGGTCGCTTTGTCTGACATTTAATAAAGGCTGGTAAGGTCGATCAAAACTTCGCGCACCGAGTCCTGTTGGACATTTTCGACGCCTAACTCTAGGACTTTCTAGGCCGTCGTCCAGGTTGGTCGGCCGCTTGCATCGTGGCCGGTGAGGACGACCCATCCGACGTCATCGTGGTAAATCCGCGCTTGTACGGCGTTGGCTTCGAAAGGCCTTTCGTCGGCTGGGTGTATGGATACTTTCTGGCCATCCCATAAGAACAACAACTGGAAAAGGGAAGACGGTATGCATCCGGACTGATGAATCCAATCGCGGCCGAGCAGTATGTTGTAGTCTACACTGGATTCGACCACGTAGAAGGTTGCGCCTCTCATTTGATCGGCCACGGTTATTCTCAACGGCAATACCCCAATGGTTCTAGATTTATTGCCGATGAAACTACTCATGACCACATCGCTAGGGATGAGGTCCTCCCTTGATTTATCTAGCTTCCTCATCAAGGAATAGGGGAGGATATTGACCGTTGCACCACAGTCAACGAAGACTTTAGACACGGGTATCCCTTCTACATGAGCCGAGATGTATAATGGCTTCAGGTGCCGGTACTTGTTTGGTTCACCCCTGGGTATGACCTCGTTAAAGGCCACAGCCAGTAACTCCTCCTTCGTCTTTGGTCTCTGATCGAGCCGCTCTTCAAGCACGTCATTGTCAAGGCCGATGTTCTGACCATCTGGGGCTGAAAACTCGGCCGGTAAAACCCATACCATGTTTATGTTCACTTCACTTGGTCCACGCAGGTTTCCTTTGTCAACTTCTTCTTCGGCCGTGCAGTCATCCTCAGCAAAGACCCTCTCTTCGACCATCCCGGGAATCCCCCCGCATTCTTCATCAGACAACCCTAACATGGGTTCGTCTTTGGCCTCGTTCCCAAGGAAGGGATCGCCGAAGCCATTGATTACAGGCTCCACGGGCTCATGGACGTCGTTCGTGGAAGCTTTGATTGCAAAGAGGCTCGGGACCTTGGACTTTCCTTCAAGGATCCGTCTAGCCCTAGTCAACGCATCTCTGGTCGGGAGGTATTCATCTAATCGGCTGATCCGGACCTTCTCCTCGACCGTCAAACCAAAGATGGCGTCGGCCAGGTGATCGGTGCATAATTACATATCATTTTGTATCCTTCTAACTTATGATTTGGTTATGTTTTTGAGTTAAACTTGTGCTTTTAATAAATTTTGTGTTTGTTTCAGTGTAATAAGCTTGAGACTCATTAAATGCATTTTGGAGACAAGTTAGCTCAAAACAGTGTCTGCAGATCAGTCAACTTCACAAATTGGACTATACTTTCTCAAGAAGAACCAGATGATGAGCCCTATGTCATTGGAAAGATGCGGAAGTTTAGTTTCTGGAGAATTTTACGGTTCATGATTCCGAGTCTTCTAGAGAAAGTTATACAAGATTTGGCAACTTAAGGTCAAATTCGGCAGCATCTGCGTTACTGGGCCAAATATCACATTTGAAGGGCTTTCCGATTTTTCCTTGAGCTATGCTGCATATGCTTGGAAAGATAATTCAAAGAGCTTCAAGATCCATATTTTTCCAGATTTTGGAGGAGGGAAGATCAAGCCCAAAACAAGCCCACAAGCTGACTGCAATGAAGTCAATTCCAGTCTATTTTCGGCAGTCAACTTGCAAGGCCCAAAATATACACTTGTATTGCTCATTTGGGAATACATTCTTCATACATGTTGTTCCAATGGGTGTCTATTATGACATATCCAAATTTGAACCCCATTGGATACATATTGAAACCTCAGGCCTTCCTACACCAAGCCTAGTTCAGAAGAATCTTTTATTTCCAGCAACAAAAAGAAAACCCACATGGGTTGGCAGCAAAAGGCAGCCACAATTGAACACCTTTGAAGTCCCATGTGAAGAAAGCTTGAGTTGCAGCAAAATAAGTATGGGATGGAATTGATTCCAACCACACTAACATAGACAAGATGAAATAGGAGTTATGGATTGTATTAAAGAAGGAATGGTGGTGTTGGATTTCATCATGATGTTCCTCCCTCTTAGCCCTATAAATAGAGAAGTCTTCAAGCTTCAAAACACACCCCAAGGGGGGAGCTCTCAAACACTTCTCTAGAGCTCCCTCCCTTCTCTCCCTTAAATTCTCTTAGTTTCTCTTTCTAGTTTTCAGTTGTTGTAATGAAATATTTGTGCTGAAATTCTCCTTAAGTTTTTCTTAGTTCCACTTTACTTTTCATTGTTATGTAAATTCTTTTCTTTAGTTTCAAGTTTGATTAGTTTCCAAGTTTCAATTATGGTTTTTGTTCTTATTCATTATGCTTATAAGTTAATATGTTAGTTTGAATGATTGATCACCATTTAGGCTTGCATGTTAGCTATCTTGGTTTGAATTAAGAGTAGATACCATGCTTTAATTCGAATTGAACTATGAATAGGAAGAGTATGTATGGACATTCGACAACAGGGATTAGATACATGCTTGGTTGTTTAAATTGTTCTTCTATGCTTAATGGGTTCCTAATGCTTAATTTTAGGTTAGACAACAAATGATCAAATTAGGGAATTAGGAACACAAGGTTATGACCAAACACCATGGCTTAATCATACTTTAGCTAGAATCAATCCGTTAATCTAATTGAACTTGGGAACTTATTTGCTTGAGTTATTTCCTTTTTTTTTCTTGTTTTATTTATTTTCTTTTTCATTTCTGTTTTGTGTAGGGGAAATGAATTGGATCATTCAATCACCAATCCTCGTGGGATCGACCTCGCACTTACATATGCTATACTACCAAACAGCTCGTGCACTTGCGAGTATCACAAGTTGAGGATGCAGATAAATCCATTTTGGTGTAGCTGAATCGACGCAACACCAGGGTTACGGTAAAGTACTGTCGAAGGTAATCTAGATCGCCCTTGTTGAAAGGGGCCTTGGCCTCCAACCTATTCAAGTCAGGCTGGTAGGCCACCATCCCTTTTGCCCTGGCCTCACGGTTTGCTTGGTATACGGCTTTAATGGCTGAGTCGGAGACTTTGGTAATGAGGAGCCCTTCTGTCTTAGTGTTCTTAAGGGCCAACTCTACGATTTCCTGGTTCTCAGGAACCATGCCATATAGGTCAATGGCAGAGTAATCTTCGTGGAACTCCATGAGGAAGGACAAACCGTTGGTCGAAAATGGGGGGTCCCTTCCGCGGTAAACATCGACGATGCCCTCGTCAGACTCCTCTGGGGTCGCAGCCTTTGGTTTTTTGGGAGCGGCCGTTGCTTCACGGGAGTCTCCGTCTTGCTGAGGATGCCACGCCCTTAGGTCCTTAGTGGCAAGCTCTCTGGTCATGGAGGTGTCGGCTAGAAAAGGTGGCCGTACGTCTGCAGCCGTCATTTTCTTCTGGTGTTTAGAGCTTTCGACCTAAGCCGACTGTGCCCTGGCCTGTTGAGCTTGCCTCTATGCCCTTCTTAGCTGGATCTTTGTTAATGGCTCGGCCCTGCCCTCAGGGCGGGCGTGGTACCAGCGATCATCTTGCACTGCCGGAGGCCTGAAAATTTTAGCCTGCCTTGGGACGGTCTCCTCCTCTTGCCTTAATGAGACACTGGGAGTCCATGGCCCCAAGATCAAACATGACCCTATGAACCAGTCGGTGACCATACTGGTCGGTAGACTTATTCACGGTCGATCGAGAAGGCTCGACGGCCTTCCTCTTATTCTCCTGTGGCCTTGGTTGGCCGATCTTATTCTTGCATCGGTCGCAGATCACCAGTTCTGGTTCGAGCAACAATCCCTTTCCTTTTGTCGGCTTTGGCGTTGACACCGATCCTCTTACTACGGTCTTACTAGGCCGCTGAACTTCCCTATATTCAGCTGGAAACTGGGCGTTGACCATGCTGATGATGGGGGGAGGGAATGGCTCGGTGTCCACCTTCATGGCAGTCTTCGCTGGGAACTGGAGTTTCTTCTCGTCTATCAGTTTCTGAATAACGTCCCGTAGGACGATACAGTTGTTGGTGCTGTGAGACCACAAGCTATGGTATTTACAAAAAGTCTTCCCTTTAAGTTCCTCGGCTT
Organism: Prunus kanzakura; assembly: GCA_020521455.1. Lineage (NCBI taxonomy): Eukaryota > Viridiplantae > Streptophyta > Magnoliopsida > Rosales > Rosaceae > Prunus > Prunus kanzakura. Next base: position 243,941 of record BPUM01000803.1, on the reverse strand, counting down.
TTGGGATCTTATGACTGAAGGACAATTTGACCTTCTTCTCGGCCAATAATAAATCGAAAATAGCCTCGGCCCTTGTTAAATCAAAGGCGTAGGCCTTCGTTTCCCGTGCCGCGAACTTGATGTCAGGGATCTTCGTTCGGCTGTTGTCGGCCTTGACAAGTTCTTCTCAACTTCAGCGTTCTCAGCCTCGGCGGGGCTGTCTGCCTCGGCGTAACCGACGACGGGATTCTTGTAATAAGTCCTTTTTGTGGCCGTTTTCTTCTGTATGTCTTCTTTCAACAAGGAAGCGTACATATCCACCTTGTTGGTCAGGTCGTGCATGTCCCGGAATTCGATCCCCTGGAACTTCTTTCGGTATTCGAACTCCAGGCCTTCCTTGGCCATTTTGACGAACTCCTTCTCCGGTAGGTTAGTCCGGCACCAGTTCCTACATGTCTTAAACCACTGCAGGTAATCACGAGGCGTCTCGTCTTACGCCTGGCTCATCCTAGCTAGCTCGGCAACAGTTATCTCTCGATTGGTCTGGTAGAAGTGTTCATGGAATATCCTTTCCATGTCAGACCAGTCCCTTACCGAATTCAGTAAAAGGTTTATGAAACAAGAGAATGTCGCACCGGTTAGGGAGTGAACAAACAATTGGAGCTTCTAGGCGTCCGAGTCGGCCTCCCCACACTAGGCTGTGAAACGGCCTATATGCTCGATAGAGGAGGTGTGCCCATCTCAGGAAAATAGCATGAATTCTGGCAGTCGATAGTTTCGGGGAAGGGGAGTACGGTCAATCTCTGGTGGGTAAGGCTTGGTATACCTTGGTGCCTCCGGCCGTCTTTGAGCCAGGCCATCCTCGATCATTCGCCGAACGTATTCAACCCGAAGCCCCTGAGGGGGTGGTTCCGGCTGGGCCGCGAACTGCTGCTGGACCTGCTGCGCCTCATTTTGTGGTCTCATCTGCTGGGCTATTTGAGCGAGGGGGTTCGGCCGTGGTAACTGAGCCGAATTGCACTTGGTAAGCGTTGTGGGCTTGGTCGGGGTACATTCGATCCGTCTGCCGTATAGGTGTGGCCATCTGACTATGCCGGACTGGGCCACTCTGAAATTGAGAACCCAAATGCGTCTGGGTCGCCATCGGGACGATCGGACAGCTCTGAAACTGGGATCCAAACGGAAAGATCGGCGCCTGTAACGGTTGCGCGACGGTCAAACTATTCTGACCGTACTGCTGTGATGGCATCGTGGCCGCGTTGCTTGGGCTGGCCTGTGTTTGTATGGCCAGAGTATGGATAGGGCCGATTTGTTGGGCAGTGGAATACATGGGGCTATTTTGCCCTAATAATACAACTATCTGGAGCTGGCCGTGCAGCGTCTCCGCCGGATAGGTCGGGCCGGGATTTGCCCATGTTTGCTGGGACTACCCCCAGCTGTTCATCGGTGGCTAGGAATGCTAACCACAGCTTGACGCCATTGCGTGGCTAGCAGCACCGAGGTTGCTGCCTTCACCGTAGGGCTCAACCCTCTCGCAGTCTTGGCCTCTTTGTCCGACTCTGGGGGGCGTCGAAGGTGATGTAATCAACATTCTCTCTTGAAAGAATGCTTGTAAATCTGACGAAATCTTCCCCATTGTGGCCATAAAGGACGTTTCTATCCTGTAGCAGAGGGACGATTCTGCTCGTACGAAGCCCACCGTGGCCGTGATGACTCTGCCTTTATAAACTTCTTTTGTTCTATGAGAAAAAGAGACTGCCACAGTTGTCTTGGCTGAGAGGTTGTTCCTCCGAACGGCCTCGTGGGCCGAGTTTTTTAGGCCCAAACATAAATTCCACGTGGCCACCTGAGTGGTTGTGAACTTATTTGCTCCCACAACTATAAGGAATCATGTCATATGTATGATTGTGTACATACGCCTTCTTGCTCTCTTGATTTCATTCATTGCAATTATGGGAGTTTTATAGGAACTGCCACCATTTAGAGGCACGTCTTATATGATTCGTGATAACTTTGGTGAAAGTCATAAAAGGGGTTGGCATTGCAGCTTTCTTATTTGCTAGAGATCATATAACCTCCAAGGCAATCCGCATTCTTTTATTTTTTTTTGTCAAAGTTAGGAAGGGGTTGAGGGATTTTCTATACACTGCAAGTCAAAATCTTCTTTTTCCATTGGACTAGTCCCGTTGACGCAATCCACATTCTTTTCATGAGGCTTAAAACTAAATAGCAATGCCATATCTAGAATGGTTTTCTAAATCAAAGACAATATTAGAGATGGAAACTCGGATTCATCCGAAGCAGATTCAAAGGTGAAGCCTCTACAAAAAGTAGATAAAAAGGATCTAAAACTACTACAGCGATGAAATTGATTTTTTATTTTTTATTTTTTCATTTTCAAAGGCAAACAGGACAGACATCAACAAATTCAGGTATGTCACACCACAAATTCAGGTATTTTATCTTCTCTATCAGTTGACAGAAATACCAAAACATATCTTTTGACAGTACGAAAGGTTTAGAGTCTAGGGTTGGGGCTCGAGAAACACCCTACAATAATTATTCATGACCTTATGGTACCAAAGGAATTAATTTCACAGGAGTAGTTGTTTAAAGTACCAACATTATGCTCACCTTCAAATGCAGTTGATAAGTAAATAACACACATGTAGAGTATACATCCCATACACACCTTGGTCTCTCCTTTAATGGTATAAACAGAGCTAACCACCAAGCAGAAAAAAAAGGGGCTTGGGTGCTCAAGCCTTTCCTTTTTTGTACAACACTACAAAATTTCAAACAAAAAATTAAAAAATTGCTGTCATCTGGGTCAGAAGGTGCAATGCAACACGGTTGAATCCTGTATTTCGACAAGTTGAAATTCTGATGATTCTTCAGAAAGTCAGAACAAGTTCCAGAGGTTCATAAGATAGCAGCTGGTCAGCATAGAAATCTCACTGTGGTATCATGGCAGTTCCATCTTCGTCCTCAGGAAGGAATTCAATCTCATAGCAAAATCTGAAAAGTTAAAAAAAACAAAAAATGCAATCGTTCAGCATATCTATATCTTCAGTCCAACACTAAACAGGAAAACCAATCTACATCAGAATAAGCGACATTAACAGAATTACTTCAAACAAAAACCATGAGATTCATGCACTTTACAGAAAATTATGGTTGTCTTTAATTTGTCTGTATCTGATGAATAAAAAGATGGGGCAGGGGACAAGTGCATTGCAATGAGTTAACTTCTAATTTGTTTGGTGCTCTCCTAATCGCAGTCATCATTCCTTAGCTAACACCAAGAAAAGATAATGATCTTTAACCTAAAATGCAATTACAACCAAATCAAAGCATCAAACAACCAACTTCCTATTTTGAAAGTAAACAACCCCTATCCTACTTTTTTTTTAAAATTAAAATTAAAACAAATGTCTTCAAATTTTGAAAAGGGATAACACTTGGCTAAAGCTAGTTACAATTGCATCTATCTTTCTCCAGGTTTAGCTAAACCAGTCATTTTCATCGTCAACATACAGATGTCTATTGCATATTTTCGTTAAAAGTGGTCAGGTGTGGCACATGACAAGTATTATCAAGGGCATTCTGTCCTTCCTGCAATTGCAGAGCATTTGAAAAGGATTTCAAGGGTTGGGATGGAAGAGGGGTGGAAAAAAAAATTCCCTTGATTTGGCGGTCACATGCAATGCAGAAGACCATTTTAACAGACATCTTAACAGAAGTTAAACGCTGTCCTTACTAAACACACATTGAAAGTTTGAGATTCAAAATGATTGCTATGAAGTTCATGGACCAAAATGAATCGCGAGCCAAAGTTGACAGAAGTATGTAATTTGCCCTTAAAATTTCCTTCCTATGAATTATGTTCAGCAAACCGAGCCTCTATTTCTCTCTAGTACTATTATACCCAAACATGAAAACAAGCATAAAGTAAACCCAGATGGACAATAATTTCGCACAAGCTTTTACACTGCCATTAAATTGAATCACACAAAACATATCAAATTTACAGCTTATTATTACTATTTTAAGTAAAACTGTAGTAGCATATTTATGGATCCTCATAATCTCATAATCATTACACAAAACCTGTGATGACTAAGAACACATGTAGCCTCATTTTTTCTTAAAAGTTAAAACCCCCTAAGGATTTCTATAATTAGTAATAAAATCATGTTAATAGAAATAAGCACAAAATCCTCCTCCGCAAACTATTCAACCTAACCATCCATTAGAAAACACAAAAACAAAAAATAAAATAATGAAGAATCACTGTAATTTACATCAAAACACAACCCACAAAAATACAAAATAAAAAATAAAAAAACTATAATTTGATTAGTGCACTAAATATAGAAGAGCTAGAAATGAGAGAAATTGGGAAGAAAGCCAGTACCATCCACTGGAAGTCGGTCGGTTCCCGCCACCCGACTTGGGCCGAGTCATCCTATCATTCCCACCACCCGACTTGGGCCGGTCATCTTCCCCATACTGAACCGGAGCTCCAAAATGCTTCTGAACCGGTCTGGGGCGCTCTTCCTTCGCTACAAAACCCGGCCTGAGATGAGGCGGCACGAACTTGTCCGGTTTCCGCGACAATATCAAGCCCGGAGCTTCCTTGTGCCTCGGAACCGGAGACAATATGGGCGGGCTCGAACCGGTTCGGCCTAAAGGACGAAGCGAGATTGCATCGGAACGCGGATCAGCCCGGATCTGATCGGGTAGCTGCCGGGTTTGTTGAGGTGGGGATTGGAGATGGGGTTGCTGCGGCTGCGGTTGCGGTTGAGGTTGAGGCGAAAGGGGCGGTGGGATGGAGATGGGTTTGGGGGTGGGTCGGGTCAGGACAAGCATGCGGCCATGGGTATTGTTGTGGGGTGAAGAAATGGCAGAGTAGGAGAAAGAAGGAGAGGAAGAAGAAGAAGAAGGAGAAGGGCCTTTGCTATTGGCGTTGGCTTTGGAATTGGTGGAGAGGTTTTTCTCGTAGATGTGGTTGAAGTTTATGGACGTGAACTTGTTGGTTTTTGCCATCCACCACCACCACCACCCACTCTCACTTCTCTCTTTTATATTTCTTTGGCGTTTTGGTTCTGGTTTTGTGTCGAGAATGAAAGAAGGAAGAAGAAGAGCAGCAGATGGGACGAGAGATGATGATCGCTGGATTGGGATGTTTGTGTTTGTTTATGGTTTTGGTTTTGGTTTTTATTTATTTTTTACTACCGCACAGTTTTAGATTGTTTAGGAAAAAGAAAATCTAATGTTAGCGTGTTGTGGGTGGTGGTTTGAGTGCTGACCTGACGCGGTGGAATTTGATGGAGTGACAAACACAAAAGTTCTTTTTTTCGCTTCTTGAAGAACCCAAAAAACCCAAACATAAACGTCAAAACACCAAAATTTTGAGATACTAAATTTATATTTAGCAATGAAGACGGTAGAATGGGATAAAATTACAACAGAAAATTTGGATTTCTAATTCTTGGGCTATATGTTCATACTTAATTAGGGACCTATGATTTTCAGAGTATATTGAATTATTATTGAAAATAAAATAAAAAAAGAGTACACTTCAAACGGAAATATTTTTGCTCACAACTTTGATTTTAGATGTACTCTCATCATTCTTTTCAACCTTTAACATGTGTTCATGGATATAACCATAATTAACTAATTCATTTGTCTTTGTGTAACTATAATTATACCCATGAACACGTGTGTTGAGTGTTGAGAGTACTCACCATTTCAAAATAGGCAAATACATGATTAAGTATATATATATATATATATGCATGCATCTACATGTTTGTTTCCTTCTTTTGAGAAATCTTCAGCATGGTTAATTTCCATCCTCATGATGAATGACAACAACGTGACAGCACAAGGCTAATGGCAAAGAAGCTTGCTGCAAGGCGTTCAAACTGGAGTCGGAGGTTTTTTAGTAGGCGTGCGACGTTTTGGATGTTTCGGACGACTAATACGTCTATTTGGTGGTTTCGTTTTTCTTTTAAGAGCATTAATAAGTTTTTTAATTTTAAAATAATCCCAATATAAAAACGATGACAAAAGATGAGAGTGGATTTTTGTAGGAAAGTGCGATGAAGGGAGAGAAGGAGGTTCTTCTTCTTCTTCATTAGCTTGCGCTACAACCAACAAAACAAAAATTAATACCATTTTAATCTTCATTGGTATTCTATAATCTATATGTGGTTTCCTGTTTGGGCCAAAAGAAATTGAGAAGCGCCAGCCCATTTTCGCAAGGAAAGGCCCACAAATTGGAGAAGCGAAAGACTAGGCTTTAAAAATACCAAAAAAGCGGGAAGCCCAATCCACATCAGAAACCCACGCTTTTTGAAAAGGCAGAGTTGTAAAATACGCCAAAATAAATGGCAGTTGCAAACTAAGCAGATCAGTGAAAAATCAAGTGGAACCGGTCCCTAAAAATCTACCATTTCTTTCGAAAGCCCAGTCAGCAGATTTTTTCTCGAGGAAATCCACGTGACTACCTGACTTAGAAAAAAGTCAACAATTTCAACTAAATGTTACAGGGAATTAATGAAGGCACTCTTGCAGGAAGGTTTCTCCAGTCTTTTATAGACAGAGAAAGATCAAAATCCTTTTTATATATATAAAAATTCGGCAGGCATCATTCCCAAGGGATAGGCAGACTACATTTTCTAAAAAGATAAATAGGATGCAGGGAGTTGTTCATCTGGAAAATCGAACTAACAATCACAGCAATCTTGAACTCTTAAAAAGAAAGAAAACAAGGGAGTAATGGCTTTAGTAACTGACTGTTGACGGTTTACTTGCTAAAAAAGGGATAACTTCCCTTTTTTGACACTTAAAAAATAGAAATGTTTTAGAAATATCTGCCACCCATTTTTAAAAGATTAAAAACCCACTCCAGCATTTTTCTATAAATATGAGAGGAGATGAACAGATCAAAAAGGAGAATCGATCAAATAAACAAAAATCAGTCAAAAAGACAAAGACTCAAAATGATTACTTGATCTCAAAGAACCTTCAGACAAACTGAAGCAACCAAAAGCTCATTAAGCTGTAAGAAAGAAGCCAGCTCAAAATCAAAACTTCCAGTTTCAGACTTGGAAAAAAAGTCATTCAAAACGAGATTGCTCTCGTTACAAATTTGGTTTAGCAAAAAACAAAACAAGCAGAGTCTAGGTTTTTTACAAATACGAAAACCTCAACAAATTTATGGAGAGCCCTGACTAAGCCGAACAGGTACCACAGTGCAGTTCCAGCTCAGTAATCTTCAAGTCCAGCCACTTCTGCCCCTTCCAGATGAAGAGCCCCCAGTTCTGCCCGTTCAAAAGCCTTCCAGGGTTTGAAATAGATTAAAGCTCTGCCAAACTCAAACTTTGGTATCGATTTACAGCTAAAGTTTAGCAGTTAAAGTTGTTGACAGTCCAGTCCAGCACAGGCATACCCAATCCAGCCCGGATAAGAAGCATCTACCTAGACAGAAATGGAAGTCCAGCCTTCTTTTCGTCTTTTTAGAGTCAGTTTTTCCCTTTTGAGCTTTGTTAAGGAGAATTTTGCCTGAAAACAGTTCACTTTCTTATCATTTATTTTGGCCAAAACTACCAGTTTTGTATTGTGAAAAATTATGAAGTCCTCACCAATCTGAGGCAAGAAAAGAACTTACTTGGGAGATATTCCTCACCCAATTTCACAATCGTTTGTTTAGAAATCATGACTTGGGGCGCAAGTTGTCTATTTCAAAAGGTCTGCTAGAATTTTTCATTGCTAGCAGTGGCATGCTCGCACACTAAAGAAAGTTGACTTGTTGAACAGTTAATGGTTTTCAAGGCAATGAGGAATTTTACCCTATCATCACATGAGACAAATCAAAATGGGTGAACAATTTGGCACACCCAGTAGGACTTCTCAGTATATATACTCCTAGAAATTTTTTCTAAAGTATATGAATATTGGAAGTTCTAGCCAGAACCCATGTTGCGCAATGGAAAGAGACCAAGCAGCTCTCCGGGAAGGACATGAATCAGAAGAAAGTGATGCCAGGCAGTCAGCCCATGGCAGTACCAGAAGTAGACGTTCCAAGGCTGGCTCCAGGAGGTTAAATCAGATACAAGAAGCCGTGTTCCGACAGGAGGCTATAGTACAAAGGAGCTAGGAAACTCTAAATAACATGACTGCCATGATGCAATGGCAAGTTAACAGGCAGTTCAGGAAGGACCGAGAGGCTGTTATGGCCAGAATTCCAAACCCTGATGTTGTGGTCCAGCAGCTAGACCTCCCTTAAGGACCTCCATCAGGACTGGCATGGCCATATTAGGAAAACCCTCTCATCGCACAGATAGCTGGAATACCACGACCTGGAGAGATCCAGGCTGGACAGAGGGGAGGAGCCCTTCCCGTCCAGGAGCATGAGGTTCCAGTCAGGCCAGAAGGCCCTGCACCAGTTCAGGTTCCCTAGAATCAACTAGAACCTCCACCTATTCCACAACCTGTGGCCCCACGTGATCAACCCTTGCCATTTCTGCCTGAGGCACCAGCTGTGTTGCCCTACAGACCTACAAGGATGGACCCCAATCCATTCCCTCCACTAGCAAGGGGTAGAAGAGGCAGAGGGGGAATCAACCCCTTTGCCAACAATGACAGGAATAGACCGGGGGCGAACTGGAGGAATCACCCAGATTATGAAGAGAAGGAAGAACGCAGGGAGGAAGCTTTGCCTAGGCCATACAGAATGGAGCACAGGTTTGACCACGTCCAGCCAGAACAGGGGCGAAATCCGCACCCTGTCAATGCTTTGAACGACATGGGGGCACTATAGAGAATGATCAGGGAGATGATGGAGCCTGAAGCCAGAAAAGGAGAAAGGCCCACCTACAGAAAGCCATATCTGGCTTACATAGATCAGATACCTCTATACCCAGGTTTCAAAGTACCAAATTTCACTTTGTTTAACGGAGAAGATCCTCATGCTTCATCAGTTGAGCACATAGGCAGGTTCTCTGTCCAGTGCATAGCCATAGAAAATAACCCCCTGTTAAAACTGAGGCTTTTTGGAAATTCTCTCTCTAGACAAGCTTTTACCTGGTACACCAGCCTACCAGCTAACTCTATTCAAACCTGGGAGCAAATGGAAAATGTCTTCCATGACTACTATTTCAGGATCCAACCAGAAGTCACCATCATTGATCTTGCTGCCCTCAAACAGAGTGAAGATGAACCTGATCAAGACTTCATAACCAGATTCAGAAAGCTCAAGATGAAATGCTGAATCCCTATGGAAGAAAGACACTTCATCCAGATGGCTCAAGCTGCCCTTAAAATCTCTCTGAGGAAAAGATTTGATGGGATGCCATTTGGGGATCTGGCAGAACTGGCAGACAAAGCATCTAAATATGAGGAGCTGCTCAGGGAAGAACAGCAGAAGAGGAACTCTTCCAAAGGCACATACTACAAGACCCCTTCTTCTTCAGTCCATCTGGTTGAGGTGGAATCAGAAGAAGACACAGAAGGCTCAGAGGAAAGAGAAATTGCAGTGGCAGAAATGGCAAAATTGAAACATCCCATCAGCTGCAAAGCTCTTACAAGGCCACCAAAGGACCAGAAGCTGCCACCATTCATAGGAGGGTTTGTTCCAAACAAACCAACATAGAACAAGGTCTATTCCTTCGATCTGACCAAGGTTGATGCTTTGTTTGATGAGATGTTGCTACAGAAGGCAATAGAGACATCCCACAGGTTGCCCAAGCCAGAAGAACTCAAGGGAAGACAGTATTGCAGGTGGCACAACACTTGGAACCATTCCACCAACAGTTGTGTTGTTTTTAGAGACGTCATATAGGAAGGAATAACAGCAGCAAGGTTAAAACTAGTGGAAAAACCTCCCCCAGTTATAACAGATCCTTTTCCCTAACCTCAAGTTGTTTGTGCCGAATAAATCTCGGCCAAGGAGGCTGACCGAGGGAACTTCCTCTTGGCCTTAGCGCCTGCCCACGGCCGAGCATTACAGGTCATTTTTTGCTTCCATTTGTTAAAAACGAAGGTGAGCTTATAAAGGAAAAATCATCACGGCCTCGGTGATACTGGCCAAGGACAAACTCCTCAGATACACGGCCAAGATAGGAAAAGTTAAGCGACGTCGCCATGTGGCGTCAAGGTCCCACGCTTCATTTAATAAAGTAACGCCTCTGACCACAGCAGAAAGCCCATGATCCACGTAGGAGCATTTAATGAGCCAAGAAAGAAGGGACGTGATTGAAGTCAGGGTATGGCGAGTAAAATCAAGGATTAGGTGCGAAAATCTCACGACTTGTAAGATTAAGTCACCAACCCTCAGACCAGGGCATTAAATGCTCCTCCAAGGCCCGAGACGCAGAGCCCACCATCATTGTCTTCTCAAGTGCTTCACATTCCCAAATGTCGATTCGACTACCCACTAGCTCTGATCAACCTCACCATGCGGATTTTCAACCTCATTGTCTTCTCAAGACCTTCCCTATAAATACCAGGCTCCAACTACATTTAAAGGGTTCAAACACCAAACACAAGCCTCCCATGGAGCAGATTATATTTTCCTGTCATTTATCTTCTTGTAATGCATTTTCAATACTTTTACTTGCTTTCTTAAGAGTAGTGGCAGTTTGTAGGAAAATCCATTCATCAATATATCATACGACCCTTGATTTTCAAGGCGCCGGAGCACCATCTTTGTTACTATTTCGTTCATCTCATATATCATACGACCGTTGCCACCCAGCGACGCGCCGGAGTACCACCTAAAAACCACCATCAGCACCACCATTAATGGCCTAGAAGCTCAGGTCGTGAACCTAACGGCCGAGATTAGTTCCTCTCTCGGCCACAGTCGCTCGATTAGAAGTTAGATTTAAACAGGCGCACTCCTCATCTATTCACCCAATCAATTCATCCTCAAGCGCACGGTAAACCGTGCTGGCACGCCCGCGCACAAACCACACGACACCAAAGAAGGACGACCTGTATTGACGCAGATCTCCTCGGCCCTGAACACCAGGCCGCGAGATTTGCGAAGCCAACACTTTTGGCACGCCCAGTGGGACTTTACACTGTCAAAAACCTTATGGTAGAAATTAGGTCACAAGAAAAGCTCAAGAACAAGAGAATCGAGATGACTTCAGAGACTCCAGAGTCAACCTCACCAATATCGGTCGCCGAGACCGAGCAAACGGCCAGCGTCTTGGCCAGCGTTCCAATAACGACGGCCTGGGGGGCCGAATCCATACAAGAGCGATCGCAGATGGAAGAGTTGATGGCTAGGTAGACCTACAGGATAGAGACTTCCTTTATGGCCGCAATGGATAGAATTTCATCAAATTTACGAACTCTCTTTCAAGAGAGGATGCCGGTTGCTTTACCCACGACTCCTCTTGGAACCGGACGGAGAAGTCAGGAGCGCGAGACGGCTGAGCCCTACGGTGAAAGCAGCAGTCTCGGCGCTTCTGGCCGCATATCGACGTCAAGCTATGGTCAGTACTCTCAGTCGCCGATAAATAGTTGGGGGCAGTCCCAGCAAACGTGGGCAAATCCCGGCCCGACTTATTTAGCAGAAACACCGCACGGCCATATCTAGACAACTGTGCTGTTAGGGCAGGATGGCCCCATGCATTCCGCTGTCCAACAACTCGGCCCTATCCATACTCTGGCCGCTCAAACACAGCCCGACCTAAGCAACGTGACCGCAGCGTCATTATAGCAGTACGGCTAGAATGGTTTGGCCATTGCGTAGCTGTTGCAAACGCTGATATTGCCGTTGGGCTCCCAGTTTTAGCATGGTTTGATCGTCCCAACGGCAACCAATGCGCACTTGACTTCCCACTATCAAAGCGGTCCGATCCGACAGAATCAGGTGGCCACTCCACTACGGCAAGTAGACCATATGCACTCTGGTCAAACCCACAACGCTTACCAGGTGCAATTCGGCTTAGTTAACGCAGCCAAACCTCTCGCTCAAATAGGCCAGTGGGCAAGGCCGTAGAACGACATGCAGCTGGTCCAGCACCAGTTCGTAGCCCAGCTGGAGCTGCCCCTTCAGGGGCTTCGAGCCAAAGACGTCCGATGAATGATCGAGGACGGCCTGGCTCAGAGGCACCCGGAGGCACCAAGGTATACCAAGCCTTACCAACCAGAGATTGACCGCACCCCTCTTCCCCGGAACTACCGGCTACCTGAATTCATGCTGTTTTCCGGAGATGGGCAGACCTCGTCCATCGAACACATAGGCCGTTTTATGGCCCAGTGTGGAGAGGCCGACTCGGATGCCCAAAAGCTCCGACTGTTTGTTCACTCCCTGACCGGCACAGCGTTTTCATGGTTTATAAATCTTCCAACGAATTCGGTGAGGGATTGGTCTGACATGGAGAGGATATTCCATGAACACTTCTACCAGACCAACCGAGAGATAACTGTCGCTGAGCTGGCAAGAATGAGCCAAGCGTCAGACGTGTCGCCCCAAGGCAGATCAAGACTTTCAGACCACTGGCCGTGCACGATGACCATTGGTACCATACACGACCTGGGGGCAGGCCCGAGCAGCTGACAAAGACCCAGCTAAGAAGGATGCAGAGACAAGTTCAGCAGGCCAGAGCGCAGTCAACCCAGGCCGAAGGCTCTAAACGCCAGAAGAAAATGACGAATGCAGACGAGCGACCGTCTATAACAATCGGCCCCTCTACGGCGAGAGCGGCCGGCACTAGATCCCCAAAGGCGTGGCGTCCTTGGCGAGATGGAAACCCTCATAGGGCAGCGGCCATTTCTACAAAACCTAGGGTTGCGACCTCGGAGGGGTCAGACGAGAGCATCGTCGATATTTACCGTGGAAGGGATCCCCCGTTCTTGACCAACGGCTTGTCCTTCCTCATAGAGTTCCACAAAGACTACTCTGACACTAACCTATACGACATGGTTCCTGAGAACCGGGAAATCGTGGAGCTAGCCCTTAAGAACACTAAGGCAGAAGGGCTCCTCATTACCAAAGAATCTGACCCGGCCATCAAGGCTGTATACCAAGCGAGCCGCGAGGCTAGGGCGAAAGGGATGCCGGGCTACCAACCTAACTTAGGAAGATTGAAGGCCAAGGCTCCTTTCAGCAAAGACGATCTAGAATACCTCCTCTAATACTTTACCGTAACCCTGGCTGACACTATCTTTGGTCTGACGGCCAAGGAAAAGGTCCGGGTCAGCCGATTGGACGAGTACCTAACGGTTAGAGATGCGTTGACTAAGGCTAGACGAGCCCTCAGGGGGAAGTCCAAGGTTTCGGGCCTCTCTGAAGCCAAAACTTCCACGAGCAACATCCCTGAGACTGCATGTCCTGTGATTGATGGCCTCGTTAGTCGCTTCTTCGGGATCGAGGCCGAAGACGAACCCGAGTTAGGGTAGTTCGATGAAGAATGCGGGGGGACCCTCGGGATAGGCGAGGAAAGGCTCTTCCCCAAGGACGACTGCACGGTCGAGGTAGAGGCTGATAAAGGAAACCTGCACGGACCGAATGAAGTAAGCATCAACATGGTCTTAGTACTCCCGTCCGAGTTTACAGCCCAAGGGGGACAGAGCAGCAGCCTGGATGATGATGTGTTCAAAGAGCAGCTTGATCAGAGGCCGAAGACAAAGGAGGAACTGTTCGCTGTAGCCTTCAATGTGGTGATACCCAGAGACGAGGCAAACAAATACCGACACCTAAAGCCGTTGTACATTTCGGCTCATGTGGAGGGGATACCCGTGTCCGAAGTCTTCGTTGACTGTGGGGCGACGATCAATATTCTCCCCCATTCTCTGATGAGGAAGCTAGGCAAATCAAAGGAAGACCTCATCCCCAGCGACGTGGTCATGAGCAGCTTCGTCGGTGATAAATCAAAAACCATTGGCGTATTACCGCTGAAAATTACCGTGGCCGATCAGACGAGGGTCGCGGGCTTCTACGTAGTCGAGTCTAGTGTAGACTATAACATATTGCTTGGTCGTGATTGGATTCATCAGTCCGGGTGCATTCCGTCCTCCCTTTTCCAATTGTTATTTTTCTGGGACAGCCAGAAAGTGTCCATACACCCGGCCGACGAAAGATCTTTTGAAGCCAATGTCGTACAAGCACGGATTTACGAAGACGACGTTGGATGGGTCGTCCTCACCGGCCACGATGCGAGCGGTCGACCAACCAGTTCAACGGCCCAGAAAGTCCTCGAGTTGGGCACCGAAAATGTCTGGCAGGACTCAGCGCGCGAGGTATTGATCGACCTCACTAGCCTTTAAATGACGGACAAAGAAACCAAGGAAGAAGGTACAGCGGCTGTGACCGACTTGCTGGAAAGACTACTGGAGCATTGGGCGGAGGAATCCTTACGGCCGAACTCACCAATCAACCTGATTGAGTTCCTCCACGAATGAGATGACGGGGACGTCTTGACCATCGACGACTTGGAAACGGTGCCTGTCGAGATGGAGGATGGCTACCCTGAAGTTCAGGACCCCTTATTAGAAATAAATGTAGGAACGGAGGCTGAACCACGGCCTCTTTTTGTAAGCCAACTTTTGAATCCAGAGTTAAAGGCCGAGATTATCGGCCTGCTCCATGAATATAAAGATTGTTTTGCTTGGGATTATCATGAGATGCCTGGTTTACCGAGAGGTTTGGTCGAGCATGAGTTAAAAATCATGGAAGGTTTTAAACCGTTCCAACAACGACCAAGATGATTCTCGACCGACGTGCAGCTACAAGTCAAGGAAGAAATTGAACGACTCCTTAAAGCCGGCTTCATCCATACGGCTCCGTATGTTGAATGGTTGGCTAATATTGTACTAGTTTTGAAAAAGATCGGGGCATTGAGGGTTTGCACTGATTATGAGTATCCCCCAAGGACGAGTATCCCATGCCTATGTCCGACCTCTTGGTGGACGAGGCCGCAAAGCACGAACTCATTTCCTTTATGGACGGCCATGCTGGTTACAACCAGATCTTTATCGCCGAGGGTGATGTACACAAGACAGCATTCAGATGTCCGGGGGCTATCGGAACCTACGAATGGGTGGTCATACCGTTCGGTCTGAAGAACGCCGGCGCGACGTACCAACGGGCTATGAACCTTATTTTCCATGACCTTATTGGCCGAACCGTCGAAGTCTACATCGACGACGTGGTCATCAAGTCCCTATCCAAGAATGACCACGTAGGGCATCTCCGTCAGGCATTTGACCGAATGAGAGTGCACGGCCTGAAGATGAACCCTAAGAAATGCGCTTTTGGTGTCACGACCGGGAACTTCCTCAGTTTCTTGGTCCATCAACGAGGGATCGAAGTGGATAAAAATAAAACCAAGGCCATTATGGCAGCACCTCCACCAAAAACTAAAAAGGAGCTCCAATCCCCCCTCAGCAAGGTCAACTTCTTAAGACGTTTCATATCCAATTTGGCAGGGAAAATCCGACCGTTGACCCCTTGCTCAAATTAAAGGACGTGGAGCAGTTCGTATGGGGGGCCAAGTATCAGACGGCCCTCGACAAAATCAAGAGATATTTATCTCAACCACCAGTCCTTATGCCACCAAGAAGAGGGAAACCCCTGAGGCTCTACATCTCAGCTTCAGAGGGCTCTATCAGCTGTTTACTGGCCCAGAATAACGAGTCTGAGCGTGAACAAGCCGTGCACTATCTTAGCCGCAACCTCAACACGGCCGAGCTAAACTATTCACCAGTTGAAAAACTGTGCATAGCACTTTACTTCGCGGCTACCAAATTGCACCATTATATGCTTCCTTCGGTCGTTCAAATTATCTCCAAGACCGATCTCATCAAATACATGCTAACCAGGCCGATCATACACGGCCGAATTGGGAAAATGGACGATGGCATTATCAGAGTTCACCTTCCAGTACATGGCTCAGAAGTCGGTCAAGGGTCAGGCTTTGGCCGATTTTCTGGCTTAGCATCCGGCTCAAGGGTAGGAGGAGGAGTTGGAAGTCGAGATTGGCATGGCCCGCATGGAGAAGAACTACTGGACCATGTACTTTGACGGCTCAAGTACCGAGACCACATCTGGGGCCAGGGTCGTGATCGAATCCCCTCAGGGACAAAGGTGGCAATTCGCGTTCCAACTTGATTTCAAATGCACCAACAATCAGGCCGAGTATGAGGCACTCATCATCCGCCTTGAGATTCTCAGCTGGTTATCAACCAACTGACTGGGGAGTATCAATGCACGAGCGAGAATCTGACAACGTATTACGTAATGGCCCTCAACACGATCGACGAGTTTTCTAGAATCTCGTTCGTCCATGTGCCGCGCGTCGAAAACCACGAGGCCAATGAGATGGCCTAGGTGTCGTCAGGCGTGAACATTTCGGACGGCGACCACGACCGCGTAATCAAAATCGAGAGGCGCACCCTGCCAGCTTTGGCCAAACGAGGAATGGTGACGCAAGTGTCTTCGGCTGAAGTCACCAACGAAGATGCCACGACCGAAGTAGATTGGCGCTAACCTATAGTCAAGTATCTGCATGATCCCTCCGGAAACCATGAAAAGACTACGCGCTTTCGGGCTCGATGTTATTTGATTTACCAAAATGAGCTGTACTAAAAGGGGTCAGACGGCCTACTACTCTTATGTCCCAGCGCCGAAGACGCCCGGGTAATTATGAACGAGTGCCATCAAGGGATTTGCGGCGCCCATCAGTCCGGTATCAAGATGAGATGGTTGGTTCGAAGGGACGGCTACTATTGGCCGACCATTTTAAAAGATTGCATAGAATACGCAAGAGGGTGTATCAAGTGTCAGATCTACGGCCCCATACAAAGGGTACCGGCCGAGGCCCTCCATCCGGTTACTAAACCATGGTCGTTCAGAGGGTGGGCCGTGGACATCATTGGCAAGATCTATCCGGCCGCGTCCAACCAGCACGCATGGGTTCTGGTGGTAACCGACTATTTTGCTAAGTGGGTCGAGGCAGAGTCCTATTGGTCAATCTCTAGCGCGCAGGTGGTCAGATTCTTTGAAAACCACATCGTCCACAGATTCGGTATACCTGAAACCATCACGGCCAATAACGGCCCGGTCTTCGCTTCAGCCGAAACCCAGGGGTACGCTGAGAGGATGGGAATCAAATTGGTTCATTCAACACCTTACTACCCTCAGTCTAACGGGCAGGCCGAGGCAAGCAATAAGGTGATCAAGGGCATCCTCGAAAAGATGATTACAGAAAAACCTAGGGCTTGGCATGACTTACTTCCTGAAACTCTCTGGGCTTACCGAACCTCAAAGAGCTCGGCCACCGGCACGTCTCCTTATGTCTTGACCTACAGCCAGGACGCCATTGTTCCAATGGAGTTAAAGGTTCGGTCACTTCGTGTTATCGAGCGACCTAGGCAAGATAAGAAGGACTACGCGCAAGCCATGGCTCAGGAGCTAGAAGATTTGGAGTAGTCGAGACTTGATGCTTACAATTTGATGCAAGCTCAAAACAAATTGCTGCAAGGGCGTACAAAAAAAGAGTCAAGTAGAAGACCTTCGCCGAAGGCGACCTGGTATGGCCCGCCGTACTTCCTATTGGGACTAAGGATCCACAGTTCGGCAAATTTTCACCGAACTGGGAAGGGCCATTTATTATTGAACAAATTCTTGGCCGAGGTGCATTTCAGTTAAAAGATGGGGATGGAGAGCGTCATAACTTGCCGATTAACGGCCAATACTTGAAAAAATATACCTCATTGTTATGGGAGACGACCAAGAGGGAGGTATGAAGGTTGCAATAAACGAACAAAGGGGCTGGACGGCAATTTATACTTCATTTAAATTTAAAAGAGGGTTCAAATCTACAAGTAACGGTCGGTTGCGACCAATAAAAAAAAAATATATATATACAGAAAATTATATCCTAAGTCTATAAACAGCCACCTAGATCCCCTTGCTGAACATTCCCCAGATTAGGCAGGTGATCCTTCTCCAGGCAATGTCCCCGCTGTCCATGTCTGCCAGATACCTCGCCCTGATCAGCTTTCTCTCGGCCAAAGCCTTCTTCTTCTCGGCCGCCGTCTTAAGGAGCTGCTTGGCCGAAGACTCCAGCTCGGTGCGAACTGCAGCCGCACGGTCTCGGCACTCGAGGATGAGATCTCGGCGAGCTTGAAGCTCGACAATTTGGGCCTCAACCTGCGCGAGCTCTTCAATTTCTCTTTGAACGATGAGGTTGTTTTCCTTCAGTTGAGCCATAGCAAGTTGGGCTTGTTCTTTTATCGCCGCCAGTTCCTGCTCAGGCGAGCACCCTTCGGTCATCCTCATACCGGCTTCAGCATACCGGCCGATCATCTCCTCACCCTCGGCCAAACAAATTTGTAACTCGTCCAGCTGGGTCGAGTCCAGTAGACCAAGGGCCATGGCCGTGTCAACGCAGGACCGGAATTCTTGGAAGGTCTGGGCGTTGGCCATGTGATTGACCCCCATGTGTAGAAAGTCCTGAAGCCATTCAACGACGGCCCTGGAATCCTCGTCCAAGGGGGCAATCGAGGCCGAGCTACATCTCTCCTCATGGAGGCTGGCATACAGTTCAACGAGATCGTCTGAGGAAGTGGACTCCTGAAAAGAGTGGAAAAAGTCAAGTATGAAAGAACAGAGTAAGAAAGAAGCAAGAGGCGCTAGAAGAGCGCTTACCTCAGCAACCGGCGGTGCAACAGAGGCACCGGCGACCACAAGCTCGGTCACAACCATCGATTCTTGTGTCAAGGTCACTTGTGGAAAAGGGGCGATGACCGAGGCCGCTGGTGCTGGACACGATGTAACAACGGTGGGCTCGACCTCGGCCAGCGGCTCCTGAGACGGGGACACGATGACTGAAGCGGTGACCAGTACTGGTTCCACGGCGACAGCCTCGCAGTTTGGCGTCTCTGCAGCAGCTACCTCAGTATCTGGCACCTCTGCAACAGCTGCCTCAGCGTTCGACATCTCCGAGGCAACGGCCTCAGCGATTGGCACCTCTACGGTGGTTGCTTCGACGACTGCCACCTCGTCCTGAGAAGAGAGCCAAATTATCAGTATAAGAAAGGGACATAGCCTAGAACAAAGAAGAAAAAGAAACCAAGGGGATTTACTTACGGTCACAGGAGGGACTTCCTCCTCGTCCTCGCCCTCTGAGAGGACAAGGATGAGCCTTTTTCTCAGCGGCTCTGGTACCTCCGCCTTGGCTGCAGCACTTTCGGCCTGCACGGTCCCGCTCGCTGCGGTCTCAGTGCCCACAGCCTCTCTGCCCCTCTTACGGCCTGGAGCTATAAAAAATAAACAGAGTTAGGTGTGGGTCAAAGATAACAAAAAGTGCGTAAAAGGTCAAGTACTTACCAGCAGCAACGCTTGGTCGAGCCGGCGAGGGAGAGGGACCGGTCCTGAGCGCCAAGGTCGTTGGCGTTGCCACCATAGTCGTCGCGGAGGCCGGGACCGTGTTTGAAGCCACGGCTGATGCTCTCGGCGTTGCTGCAGCCTGGACACTCGGTCCCAATCTGCGTTTTTCAGGGCTCCCCTCAGGGCCTCCCTAACTGGCCGAATATATCTGGCCGAGATGAAGTCCTCGTACCAGACCCTCCCATCTTCATCCGCCGCGTTGCGACACATCCACAACGTCAGGTTAAGGAAGGTCATCCCCTTCTAGAGCTGAAAGGAGATACCAACCACGCCGTGATTTTGGCCGACGTCGGCCCTCCAAGACGAAAGCCGGTTGGCTGACAAAGGAAAGAGGGGGACAATCTAGATTAGGCTGAATTGCCTCGCCACGCAATTCGGCAAATAGACCTCGGCCTCGGCTTTGGAAGGCCGCAATGAAGATCGCGCGCAACCAGGAAGGAGCCCCAGATCTCCTTCAGGTCGTTCTCCGTCTCGCCATCAGGGATTACGGAGAGGTGGTGCGCTAGAAACAGAGGTAACGGCCGAGTGAGGCACATGCGAAACTCTGACCTTGTCCTCTCGGCCAAATCATAAAAGAACTTGAAGCAGAAGGCCGTCGCGTTGTGCTTCCTAGGGGCCCGGGCCAAGGCATTGGCCAACGGCTCGGTATCGGCGATTGTGACCGCTGCCCTCAACTCTGGGAAGTAGGCCTGGAGCCAGAATTGGAAGGCCCAGAGTGGACCACCATGCTTCGGCTTCATCCCATCGGTCACGACGTCGCGAAGCGTCCGATAGAGATGGCCGAGGAGGAATGGGCCGAGCGCTAATCTCCCACCTTGCGTGAGGTAATCGGCCAAGTGAGCGAACTCCAGAGTCACCTTGTTCACCTGTGTACAAAACACAAACTTGTACAACCAGTACAGCAAGAACACGGCATGCTCAACTTCGCTGAGGGGAGTGATGGCGTCATCTTCGGCGCTATCCTCAACGCCAAAGTTATTATAGAAGCTGGAGTAGTTGAGCATGTTCTTCGCCTTGCTCCCAACAAACTTGGCGACCGTAGGCCATGTGGCCTTGAAGCTCCCTTCAGCCTCAAGAGCAACCAGTGCGGCGTTTACTTCCACGTCGAGAGGGGAGAGGCCGAACAGGGCGGCCATGTCAAGTACGATCGGCGTCATCATGCCGAATTGAAGGTTCATGGTGTTTGTGGCCGAAGACCAGAAACTCAGAGCCGCTGACAAAAGCGACCGGTACATGACAAGTGGCCGATCAAACAGTTTTATCAAGTGGTAGATGCCTTGATCTTTCCATTGTTGGCCGAAGAAGTGCTCCATCCTCGGCAGCCATTTCTCCCAGTCCGGGGTCGAGGTCGGCCATTGTGGCTGCGGTCGAACAACGTTCCAGTCTTGGTAGCGCCCCTTGTCAAAGGCCGAGAGTTCCACCAAGTTGTCTTTCAGGTGAACTGCCAGCCTCTCTGGCATGCCACCCTCCAGAGAGGAGCCGAGGACACAAGAATCGGTGGTAATGTCGTCTTCATCAGTCCAAGGCATGATAATGTTGTGTAAAACCGAGCCTTGGATCTCTCGGCAGATGTCGTCAAACCCAGTTTGGAAGACTAGGGACCGAGCTTCAACAGATGAAAAGGTGCTGGATGCCATTGAAACGGATTGAAGTCAAGTGTTTTGAACAAAAGTTTTGAGGGGGAACGATGAACACGAAGAACACCGAGAAGCTGAAAACCCAGAAAAGAGGTTTGACGAGCTTGTGATTAGAAGGAACGGCTGAAATTGTTGTCACAAACGAAGAATCACTGAGCAGGGGGAGAAGAGTTTGAAATTCAAAGTTTGAGAAGGTTGGAGAATTAAGAGGAGATTTTGGCTGACCTTGAGCACCTGAAAGTTCTGAAAGCGTAAGAAAGAACAAAGAAGGTTGGGTTTTTATACTGGTGCTCGAAGTCAAAATGAACAGGCGTGGCTCTCACGAACAATGTAACGTTCTCTCGAACGACGTAACGGCCTGCCCCCATGACGTGTCGAAGCCCTGGAGTCCGTCGTTTCAGTTGATGAGACGAAGCGACAGCTCGCACGAATCGAGGCAATGAAAGCCTAAACGACGTGCTTGCGTATTAAAGACGCTGACTGACTCGCGCATTTAAGACACTAACGATGTGCGTATTAAACGACGTGCTTGGTATCAAAGGAATGCAAAGGGTCCATCCCCTGGAATTCATTCGGCCTTCGTCCATGCCACGGCCGAAGAATCCGGGAATGTGGGGGCAATGTTTGTGCCTAATAAATCTTGGCCAAGGAGGCTGATCGAGGGAACTTCCTCTCGGCCCTAGCACCTGCCCACGGCCGAGCTTTACAAGTCATTTTTTGCTTCCATTTGTTAAAAACGAAGGTGAGCTTATAAAGGCAAAATCATCACGGCCTCAGCGATACTGGCCGAGGACAAACTCCTCAGATACACGGCCAAGATAGGAAAAGTTAAGCGGCGTCGCCACGTGGCGTCAAGGTCCCAAGCTTCGTTTAATAAAGTAACGCCTTTGACCACAGCAGAAAGCCCATGATCCACGTAGGAGCATTTAATGAGCCAAGAAAGAAGGGACGTGATTGAAGTCAGGGTATGGCGAGTAAAATCAGGGATTAGGTGCGAAAATCTCACGACTTGTAAGATTAAGTCACCAACCCTCAGACCAGGGCATTAAATGCTCCTCCAAGGCCCGAGACGCAGAACCACCATCAGGGCGGCGGTCGGGGTTTATGGGGGTCACACCACCATGCTTCACATTCCCAAATGTCGATTCGACTACCCACTAGCTCTGATCAACCTCACCATGCGGATTTTTAGCCTCATTGTCTTCTCAAGACCTTCCCTATAAATACCAGGCTCCAACTACATTTAAAGGGTTCAAACACCAAACACAAGCCTCCCACGGAGAAGATTATATTTTCCTGTCATATACTTGTCATTTATCTTCTTGTAATGCATTTTCAATACTTTTACTTGCTTTCTTAGGAGTAGTGGCAGTTTGTAGGAAAATCCATTCATCAATATATCATACGACCCTTGATTTTCAAGGCGCCGGAGCACCATCTTTGTTACTTTTTCGTTCATCTCATATATCATACGACCGTCGCCACCCAATGACGGCCGAGATAAGTTCCTCTCTCGGCCACAGTCGCTCGATTAGAAGTTAGATTTAAACAGGCGCACTCCTCATCTATTCACCCAATCAATCAAGCGCACGGTAACCTGACGGCCGGGATTAGGCACGCCCACGCACAAACCACACGGCACCAAAGAAGGACGACCTGTGGTGACGCAGATCCCCTCGGCCCGGAACACCAGGCCACGAGATTTGCGAAGCCAACACAAGTCAACATGGTCAACTTAAATTGGCCAAAAGCAGAAGAGTAACAAGGGAGACTACTCAAAGGCTAAAGGCAACCATCTCGGTTGGGATAGTGCTGTGTAGCAAGTGCAAGTGCGAAAGTGAGTTAGAAGTGACTCTGGACAGGCAGAGTCAGCCTAGAAACTCAGACTGTTTGTTCACTCCCTAACCGGTGCGGCGTTCTCTTGGTTTATAAACCTTTTACAAAATTCGGTGAGAGACTGGGCCGACATGGAGAGGATATTCCATGAGCACTTTTACTAGACCAATCGAGAGATAACCGTTGCCGAGCTGGCAAGGATGAGCCAGGTGTCAGACGAGACGCCCCGTAATTACTTGCAGCGGTTTAATACGTGTAGGAATTGGTGCCGAACTAACCTACTAGAAAGGGAGTTCGTTAAAATGGCTGAAGAGGGGCTGGAATTCGAATACCGAAAGAAATTCCAGGGGATCAAATTCCAGGACATGCACGACCTAACCAACAAAGTGGATAGCTACGCATCCCTGTTGAAGGAGGAAAAACAGAAGAAGACGGCTATAAAGGGGACTTATTACAAGAATCTCATCGTCGGCTATGCCGAAGCAGACGGCCCCGCCTAAGACGAAAACGGTGAGATTGAAGTAAGCTCGGCCGAAGTCAGCATGGACAGACCGTTCGTCTGCAAAGAACTTGTCAAGGCCGACAATAGTCGAACGAAGATTCCCGACGCCAAGTTTGCGGCCCGAGGCTATCTTCGATCTGTTATTTACCGAGAAGAAGGTCAAGTTGTCTTTCGGTCATAAAATTCCGAAGGCCGAGGAGCTCAAAGGGAAGACGTTCTGCAAATACCACAACTCTTGGTCTCACAATACTAACAATTGTATCGTCCTACGGGACGTTATTCAGAAGCTAATAGGCGAGAAGAAACTCCAGTTCTCGGAGAAGGCTACCATGAAGGTTCATACCGAGCCATTCCCTCCACCCGTCATAAACATGGTCAACACCCAATTCCGGGCTGAGTATATGGGGGGTTCATCGGCCTATTAAGGCCACGGCAGGAAGCTCGACGTCAACACTGAAGTCGGCGAGAAGAAAAGGGGAAGTCACCCGAACCAAAGTTGGTATTTTGCGACCGATGCAAGAGTGCTGAGTCCTCAGGAGAACAACCCAGGCCACAGGAGAACAAAAGGAAGGCTGCTGAGTCCTCTCGATCGACCGCGAAGAAGTTCACCGACCAGTACCGTCACCGACCGGTCAGCAGGGCCGTATTCGATCGCTTGGGGGCACAGATTCCCAGTGTCTCGTATAGCCAAGAAGACGAGGTCGCCCCAAGGCAAATCAAGACTTTCACACACGACCTGGGGGCAGGACCGAGCCGTTGACAAAGACCTAGCTAAGGAGGATGCAAAGGCAAACTCAGCAGGCCAGGGCGCAATCAGCCCAAGTTGAAGGCTCCAAACGCCGGAAGAAGATGACGGCCGCAGACGTACGATCACCTTTCCCAGTTGACACTTCCATGACCAGGGAACCTGCCACTAAGGTCCCGGGGGCATGGCGTCCTCGGCAAGACAGAGACCCCCGAGGAGCGACAAGCACCCCCAAAGAGCCGAAGGCTGCGGCCCCGGACGAGTCAGACGAGGGTATCGTCGATGTTTACCGCGGAAAAGACCCCCCATTTTCGGCCAACGGTTTGTCCTTCCTTATGGAATTCCACAAAGATTATTCTGCCACTGACCTATACGACATGATCCCTAAGAACCGGGAAATCGTGGAGTTGGCCCTGAAGAACACTAAGGCAGAAGGGCTCTTCATTACCAAAGGATCCGACTCAGCCATTAAGGCCGTATACCAAGCAAACCAAGAGGCTAGGGCAAAAGGGGTGCCAGGCTACCAACTCGACTTGGGAAGATTGGAGGCCAAGGCCCCTTTTAGCAAGGACAACCTAGATTACCTCCACCAATACTTTACCGTAACCCCGGCCGACATCATCTTTGGTTTGGCAGCCGAGGAAAAGGTCCGGATTGGCTGATTAGATGAGTACCTGACGGCCAGAGATGCGTTGACTAAGGCTAGACGAGTCCTCATGGGGAAGTCCAAGGTCCCGAACCTCTCTGTGATCAAAGCTTCCAGGAGCAACATCCCTGAGACCTCAAAGCCTGCGATCGACGGCTTCGGCGACCCCTTACTTGGAAATGAGGCCGAAGACGAACCCACGTTAGGGTTGTCCGGTGAAGAATACGGGGGGATCCTCGGCATGGCCGAGGAAGAAGTTGATAAAGGAAACTTGCACGGGCCAGATGAAGTAAGCATAAACATGGTATTGATTTTACCTGCCGAGTTTTCAGCCCCGGGGGGACAGAATAGCGGCCTGGACGATGATGTGTTTGAAGAGCAGCCTGATCAGAGACCGAAGACGAAGGAGGAGTTGTTGGCCGTGGCCTTTAACGAGGTTATACCCAGAAACGAACCAAACAAGTACCGACACCTAAAGCCGTTATACATCTCGGCTCATGTGGAGGGGATACCTATGTCTAAAGTCTTCGTCGACTGCGGTGCGACGGTCAATATTCTCCCCTATTCCCTGATGAGGAAACTAGACAAATCAAAGGAAGACCTCATTCCTAGCGACGTGGTCATGAGCAGCTTCGTCGGTGAAAAGTCTAAAACCATAGGGGTATTATCGTTGAAAATCACCGTGGCTGATCAGACGAGAGTCGCGGCCTTCTATGTGGTGGAGTCTAGTGTAGACTACAATATATTGTTGGGCCGTGATTGGATCCATCAGTCCGGATGCATACCGTCTTCCCTTTTTCAATTGTTGTTCTTTTGGGACGGCCAAAAAGTGTCCATACACCCGGCCGACGAAAGGCCGTTCGAAGCCAATGTCGTACAGGCGCGGATTTACGACGACGACGTTGGGTGGGTCGTCTTCACCGGCCATGATGCGAGCGGCCAACTAACCAAGACGACATCCCAAAAAGTCCTGGAGTTAGGTGCGCGAAGTGTTTTCAACCTTACTAGCCTTTAAAATGACAGACAAAGCAACCAAGGAAGAAGGAGCAGCGGCCGTGACCGGCCTGCTGGAAAGACTGCTGGAGCATTGGGCGGAAGAATCCTTACGGCCAAACTCACCGATCAACCTAATCGAGTTTCTCCACGAATCGGATGACGTGGATGTTTTGACCATCGACGACTTGGAAACTCTTGGCTTCGCAAATCTTGCGGCCTGGTGCTCCAGGCCGAGGGGATTTGCGTCAACACGAGTCGTCCTTCTTCGGTGCGATGTGGTTATGCGCGGGCGTTCCAGCACGGTTTACCGTGCATTTGAGGATGATACGATCGAGTGAATCGATGAGTGTCTGCCGCGCAAATCTCACGGCCTGGAGTTCCGGGCCGAGGGGACGTGCGTTAACACGCGGTTTCCTGCTTTTGGACGGGGTGCGTTTGTGCGCGGGCGTGCCAACACGGTCTACCGTGCGTCGAGGTGTTTGAAGCGGGTGAAAGTGTTTAGATAGTGCGCCTGTCTGAACTCGTCTTCTAATCACACGATTGTAGCCGAGAGAGGAACAAGTCTCGGCTGTAAGGTTCACGGCCTGAACTACAAGGCCGTTGAGTGGTGGTGTTTGGTGGGTTTTAGGGCGGTGCTCCGGCGCGCCACTCAATGAGCGGCGGTCGTATGATATATGGGGTGAGTGAGCGAATAACAGGGGTGGTGCTCCGGCGCCTTGAAAATCAAGGGTCATTTGATATATTGATGAATGGACTTTCCTTACACACTAACACTACTCCTAGAAAAGCAAGTAAAGATATTGAAAGTGCATTACAGGAAAATATAAGTTGCTCCGTGGGAGGCTTTTGTTTGGTGTTTGAACCCTTTGAAAGTAGTCATGAGTCTTGTATTTATAGGCAGAGCTCCTGGAGGGATAATCGAGGTTGAAAATCTGCATGGTGGAGCCTGATTACGCCAAGTAAGCAGTCCAATCGACATTTGGGATCGTGAAGTATGGTGGTGTGACCCCATGAATCCCGGTGAATCTCGGCCGCCGCCCTGATCGTGGGTTCCGCGCTCGTGGAGACGCATTTATTGCTCTGATAGCCAATTACCTAATCTCTCAAACTGCAAAGAGCTTTGTGAGAATGTTGGCGTCTAATCACTCTGATCCTTGTCACCAAATCCTGACTCCAATCACTTCTCACCTTCCCTCGCGCATTAAATGTTTATTCTTGGTCAGTGGGTTTGCTGCAATAAACAGAGACCTTGCTTCATTAAATGGAGCGTGGGACCCTGCTGTCACGTGATGATCTGACTTTAATGCCTTTGGCCGTGACCTTGTTCGATCTCGGCCTCGGCCTATACCCTTGGCCGAGATAACCATGCCTTGGTGATTTTTCCTTGTTTCTCTGGAACGCCAAACACCCTGACAAAACGCAGCGTTTTATTAGGCACAAACAATGAGTAGTGCGCCTATTTAAGTCTAACTCCTAATAAGAGCGATTGTAGCCGAGAGAGGAACTGATCTCGGCCGTCAGGTTCACGGCCTGAGCTACAAGGCCGTTAATTGTGGTGTTGATGGTGGGTTTTTAGGTGGTGCTCC
This sequence comes from Prunus kanzakura, assembly GCA_020521455.1. NCBI lineage: Eukaryota > Viridiplantae > Streptophyta > Magnoliopsida > Rosales > Rosaceae > Prunus > Prunus kanzakura. The sequence goes on along the minus strand of BPUM01000803.1, from coordinate 216,594 downwards.
GGCGCGTTGTTGGGTGGCAACGGTCGTATGATATATGAGATGAATGGAAAGATAACAAGGATGGTGATCCGGCGCCTGAAAATCAAGGGTCGTATAATATATTAATGAATGGATTTTCCTATAGATTGTCACTACTCCTAAGAAAGCCAGTAAAAGTATTGAAAATGCATTACAGGAAGATAAATGACAGGAAAATATAATTTGCTCCGTGGAAGGCTTGTGTTCGGTGTTGAACCCTTTAAATGTAGTTGGAGCCTGGTATTTATAGGGAAGGTCCTGAGAAGACAATGAGGCTGAAAATCTGCATGGTGAGGTTGATCAGAGCTAGTGGGTAGTCGAATCGACATTTGGGAATGTGAAGCATGGTGGTGTGACCCCCATAAATCCCGGCCGCCGCCCTGATGGTGGGCTCTGCGTCTCGAACATAGAGGAGCATTTAATGCCCTGGTCTGGTGGTTGGTGACTTAATCTTACAAGTCGTGAGATTTTCGCACCTAATCCCTGATTTTACTTGCCATATCCTGACTTCAATCACTTCCTGTCTTCTCATGCACATTAAATGCTCTTACATGATGTGGGTCTTCTGCTGTAGTCAGCGGCGTTACTTCATTAAATGAAGCATGGGACCTTGACGCCACGTGGCGATGCCACTTGATTTTCCCATCTCTGCCGTGAATCTGAGGAGCTATCACTCCCTTCGTCCTCGGTTGCGGTCACCGAGGCCGTGTTGGCTTTACCTTCGCAGCTCGCCTTTGTCCTTACAAAAGAAAGCAAATAGCGACTTGCCATGCTCGGCTTATGGGTAGGCACTAGGGCCGAGATGGAATTCCTTCGGTCAGTTTTTTCGGCCGAGATTTATTAGGCACAAACAAAAACGGCGCCTGCCGAGATGGAGGCACTTGACGCCACGGCCTCTTTTTGTAAGCCAACTCTTAAATTCGGAGTTAAAGGCCGAGATTATCGGCCTACTCCATGAATATAAAGACTGTTTCACTTGGGATTATCATGAGATGACTGGATTGCCGAGGGGTTTGGTCGAACATGAGTTAAAAATTAAGGAAAGTTTTAAACCATTCCAACAACCACTGAGACGATTCTCGATCGACGTACAGCTGAAAGTCAAGGAAGAAATTGAACGGCTCCTTAAAGCCGGCTTCATCCGAACGGCTCGATATGTTGAATGGTTGGCTAACATCGAAACAGTTTTGAAAAAGACCGGGGCTTTGAGGGTTTGCACCGATTACAGGAACCTGAACCTCGCGACCCGCAAAGACGAGTATCCCATGCCGGGAACTTCCTCGATTTCTTGGTCCACCAACGAGGGATCAAGGTGGATAAAAATAAAGCCAAGGCCATTATGGCGGCACCCCCACCAAGAACCAAAAAGGAGCTCCAGTCCTTCCTCGGCAAGGTCAACTTTTTGAGACGCTTCATATCCACTTTGGCAGGAAAAATCCGGCTGTTGACCACCTTGCTCCAGCTAAAGGACGTGGAGAGGTTCGTATGGGGGGCCGAGCAAGAAGAGGGAAAATCTCAACCGCTGGTTCTTATGCCACCAAGAAGAGGGAAACCCCTGAGGCTCTACATTTCGGCTTCTTAGGGCTTTATCAGCTGTTTACTGGCCCAGAACAACGAGTCTAAGCGTGAACAAGCCGTACACTATCTTAGTCGCACCCTTAACGTAGCTGAGCTAAATTATTCACCCGTCGATAATTTATGCCTAGCACTCTATTTTGCGGCCACCAAGTTGCGTCATTATATGCTTCCTTCAGTCGTCCAGATTATCTCCAAGACCGATCTCATCAAATACATGCTCACCAGGCCGATCATACGCGGCCGAATTGGTAAATGGACGATGGCCTTGTTAGAATTCACCTTCCAGTATGTGGCTCAGAAGTCGGTCAAGGGTCAAGCTTTGGCCGATTTTCTGGCTCACCACCCAGCTCAAGGGCAGGAGGAGGAAATGGAGGTCAAGATCGGCATGGCCTACATGGAAAAGAACTACTAGACCGCGTGCTGAAAACCACGAGGCCAATGAGATGGCCCAGGTGGCGTCAGGTGTGAACATTCCGGATGGCCACCATGACCGCGTGATAAAAATTGAGAGGCGCACCCTGCCGGCTTTGGCCAAACGAGGAATGACAATGCAAGTGTCTTCGGCCGAAATCACCAACGAAGTTAACACGGCCGAAGCAGACTGGCGTTACCCCATAGTCAAGTATCAGCGTGATCCCTCCGGCAACCATGAAAAGACTACGTGCTTTCAGGCTCGGTAATATTTGGTTTACCAAAACGAGCTATATCGAAAGGGGTCAGACGGCTTATTACTCCTATGTCCCAGCGTCGAGGACGTCCAGGTAATCATGATTGAGTCTCATGAAGGGATTTGCGGCGCTCATCAGTTCGGTATCAAGATGAGATGGTTGGTTCGAAGGCACGGCTACTATTGGCCGACCATTTTAAAAGATTGCATAGAATACGCAAGAGGGTGCATTAAGTGTCAAATCTACGGGCCCATACAAAGGGTACCGGCCGAAGCCCTCCACCCGGTTACCAAACCATGGCCATTCAGAGGGTGGGCTGTGGATATCATCGGCAAAATCTACCCGGCTGCGTCTAACCAGCACGCATGGGTTCTGGTGGCAACCGACTATTTTACTAAGTGGGTTGAGGCGGAGTCCTATTGGTCAATCTCTAGCACGCAGGTAGTTAAATTCTTTGAAAACCACATTGTCCACAAATTCAGTATATCTGAGACTATCACACACTACTACAAAAAACGAAATAGACGACGGGAATCCACCGTCGTGTATCATGGTTTACAACCGACGAGAAATCGACCGCCATCTTTTAACACATGAAATAATGACGGCAAATAACCGACGTGGTTAATATATTACACGTCATTAATAAAACTAAAACTGACGTAGATTTCATACATAAAAGCATAAAAAGAGACCTTTCGACTATAATAGACGACGGTTTTAGTAAAACACAGATGTTTAAATAATGTTAAATGTCAAAAACAACTACAAAACCGACGTAAATATGTTTATCAACGTCTCTAAATCAAACAAAACCGACGTGTAAAACTTAGAAACCGTCGTGGTTAATAAATACTACGTTCACTAAATAAAAAAACTGACGTCTAAAACATATAACATGGCATATATTTACTTGAACTGACGTAAAAACAATAATAACTACGACCCTTTAGGTCACCACAGTTGAAAATTATTTTGACGGCTTGAACACAAAAAAAACGACGTGGTTAACATATTACACGTCATAAAAAAACTAAAACCGACGTCGATTTGATACAGAAAAGCATAAAAAGAGACCTTTCGACTATAATAGACGACGATTTTAGTAAAACACAGACATTTAAATAATGTTAAATGTCAAAAACAACTACAAAACCGACGTAAATATTTTTATCAACATCTCTAAATCAAACAAAACCGACGTGTAAAACTTAGAAACCGTAGTGGTTAATAAATACTACGTTCACTAAATGAAAAAACTGACGTCTAAAACATATAACATGGCATATATTTACTTGAACTAACGTAAAAACTATAATAACCACGACCCTTTAGGTGACCACAGACGTTGAAAATTATTTTGACGGCTTGAACACAAAAAAAAACGACGGGGATTTAACATTACACGTCGGTTAATTAAAATACCTGTCATGTTTAATCCATTTACTACGGCCTAGGAGTCACATTTTAGGACGTTGTTAGTATTTTACAACGTCGGTGGTTGTAGACTTTGACGTGGTTGGCTTTTTAAAAGTCTCTTTTGTGAGCCACTTAGACGTGTGTAATCTCTGAGACGTCATTGCTTTTAGCTTAACCGTTGTTAATAAGTAACGAAACGCCTTGAGTTATGGATTTGACGTCGGTTAATATAAAATGTAGGTCGTGGTTATACTTTACTATGTCCCAAGAATTCAATTATTCGACGTTGTTATGTCCTTACTACGTCGGTTATTTATTTATTCCATGACGTGGCTAGTCTTGACGTAGTATTAATTTAAAACGTCTGTATTTAAATACCGTCGTTGTTTATAATTTACAACGTCGGTATATAACAATTCCTCGTATATTCAAAATAAAACAGATTAAAACATAAATCAAAGACCGTCGTAGTATTCAAAGTAAGATGACGGACTATTGAACAAACAGACGTAGATGTCCAATTTCATACGGCTGCACAAAATTACCGTCGTTGTATAAGCATTCTAACGTCTAGATAAGATAAAACCGTCGTAAATGTTAATGAAGAAGTGAAAAAACTCGATTGAAATATGCATTCTTTTCCAGAAATTGTGCACCACAAATTTCAGTGAAATAGACAGAGAGAGGGAGAGTGTGTGCGTGAGTAAACTTAAAACAAAAATGCAGTTCATAGAGGAATTTAATCCGTCGTATTAATTCTATCTAGACGTCTACTTTATTCAAAAACCAACGTCCTATTCATTTTTAAATGTCGGTAAATTAAGCCCGTCGTTGTGTTCATTTTATAACGTCGCTTATTTAAAGATAAACGACGTCTATAACAAAATAAAACACTCTGTTTTTCAAATTTAGAACAAAGTTAGTGAGACTTACGATTAGTTTTGCCTTCTATGCAACCTTTGGATCAGGGATGTTTCCTGTTTTATCTTCTCTTGCCTTCTTCCATAGAACAGCTCGATCGATTTCTTCAATATCGGGCATGGTTTCTACCAATTGGTCCTCCAAACCAACATACCCTTTTCTAGACAACCTATGGTTGTACTCCAATTTCTCCCTCCTCTCTTTCTGCTCAGCATGCTTAGCCTCAAAATCTGGGGTTAACCTTGAAGCTACGAAGGCATCCCATTGTGATTTCTCTATGAACTTATAAAGCGCAGGGGTTTCTTTTAACTTCTCCTTGTCATGTGCAAATGGAAGGATATAATGCTTAGTTACGTTATACTTGAAATCTGTCTGCCGCGCAAATCTCACGGCCTGGGGTTCCGGGCCGAGGGGATCTGCGTGAAACACGCGGTTTCCTGCTTTTGGACGGGGTGCGTTTGTGCGCGGGCGTGCCAGCACGGTCTACCGTGCGTCGAGATGGTTGAGGTGTTGATAGTGTTTAGATGGTGCGCCTGTCTGAACTCGTCTTCTAATCAAACGATTGTAGCCAAGAGAGGAACTAGTCTCGGCTGTAAGGTTCACGGCCTGAACTACAAGGCCGTTGAGTGGTGGTGTTTGGTGGGTTTTGGGGCGGTGCTCCGGCGCGCCACTCGATGAGCGGCGGTCGTATGATATATGGGGTGAGTGAGCGAACAACAAGGGTGGTGCTCCGGCGCCTTGAAAATCAAGGGTCGTTTGATATATTGATGAATGGATTTTCCTTACAAACTAACACTACTCCTAGAAAAGCAAGTAAAGATATTGAAAGTGCATTACAGGAAAATATAAGTTGCTCCGTGGGAGGCTTTTGTTTGGTGTTTGAACCCTTTTAAAGTGGTCTTGAGTCTTGTATTTATAGGTAGAGCTCCTGGAGGGATAATCGAGGCTGAAAATCTGCATGGTGGAGCCTGATTATACCAAGTGGGTAGTCCAATCGACATTTGGGATCGTGAAGTATGGTGGTGTGACTCCATGAATCCCGGTGAATCTCGGCCGCCGCCCTGATCGTGGGTTCTGCGCTTCTGGCCGTGGAGACGCATTTATTGCTCTGATAGCTAATTACCTAATCTCTCAAGCTGCAAAGAACTTTGTGAGAATGTTGGCGTCTAATCATTCTGATTTCTGTCACCAAATCCTGACTCCAATCACATCCCACCTTCCCTCGCGCATTGAATGCTCATTCTTGGCCAGTGGGTTTGCTGCAATAAACAGAGACCTTGCTTCATTAAATGGAGCGTGGGACCCTGTTGTCACGTGATGATCTGACATTAATGCCTCTGGCCATGACCTCGCTCGATCTCGGCCTCGGCCTATAACCTTGGCCGAGATAACCATGCCTTGGTGATTTTCCTCATGTTTCCCTGGAAAGCCAAACACCCTGACAAAACGCTGTGTTTCATCCTGAGGCTGAGAAGAGTTATTCCCTCGGCCAATTCACGGCCGTGGTTTATTAGGCACAAACAAAATCCTTCCATTTTTTGGTGGCAGACGACAAGACCATGGCTTTGTACCTATCCCCAATAACATAGGACATTTGAACAGCTTCCCAAATCTGCTCCTTCACGTCCTTGGGTATTTGAGTCCATTTCTTGTCCACAAGAGGGACTCTGGTGCGTGCCAAAACACCAATGTAAGACTGCATCTCAACAACAGCCTTGCCATGTGGTTTGCCCTTTTTATTGAACTCAACCACAGGCTTAACCTTCTCAATTTTCCTCTTCACAACACGGCTCATTGTGCTGATACCGCGGCCAGATTTTGGCTCCTCAACAAATGTGGCTGTGCTCGAGTCTTTCTCGGAGGTTGAGGAAAATCTCATCCTCTTCGAGGGTTTGCTTTGGGTTGATTTTTCTTCTTCCACTTGAGCCTTTGAACCTGATTTGGCCTTTGACGCTTCAGCTTCCTTGTTTTGAGATTTCGAAACCATTTTTAATTAATCTGCAAGAAAAACAACGTCGGTTATTAAAAATAAACGACGTAATAATACCAAACAATGACGGTAACACTAAAAAAGCGACGTCATGTTAAACAGTCTCTTAGACCATGAATGGAAATAAGACGACGGTTTTATATATTTCATGACGTAAATGTGTATACACTACGTCGGTTACTAATAATAACCGACGTGGTTTCAAATTTACAAAACGATTGTTCTTCTCCCACAAGACGACGGGTTTATCTTGTTTCCGACGTATTAAATGTCACACCATGACGGTTTTCAACCACCGTAGTGCAGTTTGCATTCGGTAGAATTTAACGGCCGTCGTGGTGTGTCCATTCTATTGTCGAAAACAAGACAGAACTGTTGTCTTTTTGGCGTCGTGAGAGTATCTACTTATGTATTTAATGAAAACCAGTGAAAGATTTCTTCAATTTGACAGAATCTTATTTCCAGACAACGACGGCATTCAAATGAAATGTAAAAAAAGGGAAGAGAGTGAGAAAAAAGCTGTGGCGTGCAAAGAAAGTTTCCTTCCGACGAAGACGAAGATGAAAATGGTGATTTGGAGATGAAGACGAAGATTCAGACGATGATGCTGCTTTTGGGAAATGAGAGGGAAACTATGATATTTTATCGGAGAGAGAAAACCGTAGAATATTAGGTCAGGTGACGAAAAGTTTATATATTTTCCCAGAGTTCAATACAACGACGTTGTTATTACAAAACCGCCGTATTATTTAGTTATAACGACGGTATATAATTCATAACTGACGTGGTTATCACAACTGCCGAACGACTTTGGGAATTCCGATGTGGTTATGACGACGCTTTTTTTTATCTAAACTGATGTTGTACTTAGAAATTCAACGACTGTGTATTTTAATAAACCGATGTGGTTACTTTGGTGTTCTGAAAACGACGTCGTTCTCTTTTTAATACGCGCCAAATGACTTTTGGATTTCCGATGTAGTTATGACGGCGCTTGTTTATCTAAACAGACGTTGATTATTCAAATATGACGTCGCTATGTATATTAGAACCGACGTAGATATTTATGATAATTTGTTTAAATATGATTTTTTCACGCGTTTTTTAACTCTCAGTTTTCAATTAGGGTTGCAGAATGATTCCTCACAAGAAATTGTCTTTCTGAAAGCAAATGGGTTTGCAGAATGATTCCTCACAAGACCAAGCATGGGTTTGCTACATCCTTCTGTGTAGCAAGGGTGGAACCAGCCTTAGAACCTGCATGGGTTTGCAGCCGCACTTGCCCGTTTGAAGGCCCCAAAGGCACAACCCACAACAGGTTCTAAGGCTGGTTCCACCCTTGCTACACAAGAGTTTTTAAGTTGATCACTGTGGAAAAGGGGACTATAATGTAACCAGGAATCGAGGAGTGAGCTTTTCACACTTTGTTGATTTTGATTTTCTGAAATTATTAGATATTCATCTGTGGCTGTGCAGGAGCTTGAGAACAAGAGGAAGGAGAGGGCCCAGCTTGCACATGAGAGGAAGAAACAGTTGAACAAGCTGAGGGTGAAGGCAGAAAAGAAACCACGATGTATAAAACCAAATTTGTGTACATATATTGTGTAAATATTGATCAATATTTAACACGAAGAGATTTGCCTTTTAAGATGAAAATGTTATTGAGGATTGAGAATTAAATTTTGTTTTGTGTTATGAAAGATATTACCAAAATAAAAGAAAAATTAATTAATTTTAAAAAGCTATAAAAATAAGACGGCGGTTTACAGAGAAGGCAGACGTATAAATTGAAAAAATACGACGGTAATTTGAACTTAGGATGTGGTAAATAAACACGACAGTAGTGTTGTAGGTACCGTTGTAGTATACTGCAAAATAATAAGTCGATAAATTAATCTCTCGCGTCATGGTATATTATTTAATACGTCGTTTTTTTGTAATATACCGACGTCTATTACATTACATTATATGACGAGGATTCCATAAAATTATATGACGTGGATTCCATTAAAGAATAACCGACGTGGGTTTTTAAATTACACGGCGGTATGTATATAAGCACCGCCGTAAGTTTAAAAGATTTATTGTATAAATTTGACTCTTTCTTTTAGTTTCAGTTTTCATTTAGGGTTCCAAGTTCTTCTGGTCTCTCTGGAGGCTCGTCTTCCTCTCTCACATACAAACATACATCATCACTCTCTCTCACATCTCAAAGACAATAATTTGGATGTTAATGATGTATGCGTTTTGGTGTATCTCAAAGACACCAAAACACACACATCATTAACTTTCAAAACATTCTCTTTCTCAAAGTTTGCAGTAGTCAGTTCAGTTCTAGTTTCTTTTTGGATTTTGTGTATTTAAAATATTGTCTTTCTCACTTTGGTGGTTCGATTATGATCAGGATCCAAAGATCTCAAAGGTAAGTTATCATACCTCTTGGGATCTCATTTTAATTTTCGTAGGCTACCAAAATTAAAAAATAATTAAATCTCAAAAAGAAATAAAAATTAAGACGGCGGTTTACAGAGAAGGCACCATCGTAGTATACAGACGTGGATTCCATTATATTATACGACGCGGATTAAGAACAGTTGGTCGTGTTTAGTTAGAAGTTAACACGGCAGGTTTTTTGGTGAACTGTCGTCTTTATTTTCTACGTCGGTGGATTCATACATGCTGTCGTCGTTTTTTGGTCAGATTTTTACTCTGAAGAAACCTTTTTTAAAAAACGACGCTTTTTTATTTGTATGCGTCGTCTTTTAAAAATATTCAACAGTAATTCACTTATCCACGACGGTTTTTTTTTATACCGTCGTCGTTTTAAATACAACGACGATTTTATGTTCTACCGTCGTCTTTTTCTGGTCGTCTTTTTCTCTTTTTGTAGTAGTGACAGCCGATAACGGCCCGAAACCCAGGAGTACGCCGAGAGGATGGGAATCAAATTGGTTCATTCAACACCTTACTACCCCCAGTCTAACAGATAGGCCGAGGCAAGCAATAAGGTGATCAAGGGCATCCTTGAAAAGATGATTAAAGAAAAACCTAGGGCTTGGCATGACTTACTTCCTGAAACTCTTTGGGCTTACCAAACCTCAAAGCGCTCAGCCACCGACACATCTCCCTATGCCTTGACCTACGGCCATGACGCTGTTGTTCCAATGGAGCTAAAGGCTCAGGAGTACGCGCAAGCCATGGCTCAGGAGTTAGAAGATTTAGAGCAATCGAGACTTGATGCTTACAATCTGATGCAAGCTCAAAAGCAAATTGCGGCAAGGGCCTACAACAAAAGAGTCAAACAAAAGACCTTTGCCAAAGGCGACCTGGTATGGCGCGCTGTACTTCCTATTGGGACTAAAGATCCATGGTTCGGCAAATTCTTGCCGAACTGGGAAGGGCCATTTATCATCGAACGAATTCTCAGCCGAGGTGCATTTCAATTAAAAGATGGGGACGGAGAGCGTCATAACTTGCCAATTAACGGCCAATACTTGAAAAAGTATACCCCATCGTTATGGGAGACGGCCAAGATGGAGGTATGAAGGTTGCAGTGAGCGAAAAAACTGGGTAATAATTTGATGAAATTGAAAGGGATTGAAAGGAGAGACGTACATTCAATCATTCGAAAAAAAAAGAAGATATTCACTTCATTAAAATTCCAAAATAGGGTTCATAATTACAAGGAACGGCCAATTATGGCCGATTAAAAATATACATAGATATATGTACAGAAAGTTACATATGCTAGCCTATGTACGGGCACCTAGATCCCCTCGCTACCATGTCCACCAGCCACCTCGCCCTGATCAGCTTTCTCTCGGTCAACGCCTTTTTCTTCTCGGCCGCAGCCTTAAGGAGCTGCTTGGCCGAAGACTTCAGCTCGGTGCCGGCCGCAACCGTATGGCCTTGGCGGTCAAGGATGAGTTCCCGACGGGCCTGAAGGTCGGCAATTTGGGCCTCAACCTGCGCGAGCTCTTCATTTTCTCTATGAACGATGAGATCATTTTCCTTCAGTTGAGCCATGGCAGGTTGGGCTTGATGTTTCATAGTTGTTAGTTCCTGCTCGAGCGAGCACCCTTCGGTCATCCTCATCCCGGCTTTGGCGTATTGGCCCATCATCTCCTCGCCCTCGGCCAAGCGAACCTGCAACTCGTCCAATTGAGCCGAGTCTAGTAGACCAAGAGCCATAGCTGCGTCCAGGCAGGACCTGAACTCCATAAAGGTTTCGGTGTTGGTCATCTGGTGGACCCCCATATGCAGAAATCCCAAAGCCGTTCAATGGCAGCCTTGGATCCTCGTCCAAAGGGGCGACCAAGGCCGAGCTGCCTCCTTCCTCATGGAGGCTAGCGTATAGCTTTGCGAGATCGTCTGAGGAAGCAGGCTCCTGAAAAGAGTGAAAAAAGTTAAGTACGAAACAACAAGGTGAGAAAGAAGCGAGAATACTCACCTCAGCAGCCGGTGGTACAACAGAGGCCTCGGCGACCGCAAGCTTGGTCACAACTGTCGACTCTTGGGCCATGGACACTTGTGGCATGAGTACACTGACCGAGGCGGTTGACGGTGGGCTTGGTGTAACGACGATAAGCTCGCCCTCGGCCGACGGCTCTTGAGTCAAGGACATGACGACCGGGGCAACTGGCGAGCTCGGCGTAATGATGGTCGTGGACATGGGCCTGAGAGATAGTTAGTGGCGTGCAGAGATACTCGCATGTTGTGACAAGGGCAAACACTTACCGAGGATGACGGGGGATGACTGGGGATGGTTCAACCGGGGCCGTGGCGGCCAACGAGGGCACGGTCGTCACAGCAGGTAAAGGCCCCGCCAAGGCAACCGGTGATGGCTCTGCAACAGCTGCCTCAGCGTCTGGCACCTCCGCAGCAACGACCTCAACGTCTGGCGCCTCTGCGGTCGCTGATTCGACGACTACCACCTCATTGTTTGTGCCTAATAAATCACGGCCATGAATTGGCCGGGGGAACTTCTCTTCTCGGCCTCAAACTAAAACGCAGCGTTTTTTGTCAGAGTGTTTGGCCTTCCAGAGAAACAAGAAAAATCACCAAGGCATGATTATCTCGGCCAAGGTTACAGGCCGAGGCCGAGACCAAACAAGGTCACGGCCAAAGGCATTAAAGTCAGATCATCACGTGACAGCAGGGTCCCACGCTCCATTTAATGAAGCAAGGTCTCTGTTTATTGCAGCAAACCCACTGGCCAAGAATGAGCATTTAATGCGCGAGGGAAGGTGGGAAGTGATTGGAGTCAGGATTTGGTGACAGAGATCAGAGTGATTAGACGCCAACATTCTCACAAAGCTCTTTGCAGCTTGAGAGATTAGGTAATTGGCTATCAGAGCAATAAATGCGTCTCCACAGCCAGAAGCGCAGAACCCACGATCAGGGCGGCGGCCGAGATTCACCGGGATTCATGGAGTCACACCACCATACTTCACGATCCCAAATGTCGATTAGACTACCCACTTGGCGTAATCAGGCTCCACCATGCAGATTTTCAGCCTCGATTATCCCTCCAGGAGCTCTACCTATAAATACAAGACTCAGGACTACTTTCAAAGGGTTCAAACACCAAACAAAAGCCTCCCACGGAGCAACTTATATTTTCCTGTAATGCACTTTCAATATCTTTACTTGCTTTCCTAGGAGTAGTGTTAGTCTGTAAGGAAAATCCATTCATCAATATATCAAACGACCCTTGATTTTCAAGGCGCCGGAGCACCACCCTTGTTGTTCGCTCACTCACCCCATATATCATACGACCGTCGCTCATCGAGTAGCGCGCCGGAGCACCGCCCTAAAACCCACCAAACACCACCACTCAACGGCCTTGTAGTTCAGGCCGTGAACCTTACAGCCGAGACTAGTTCCTCTCTCGGCTACAATCGTTTGATTAGAAGACGAGTTCAGACAGGCGCACCATCTAAACACTTACCCCCGCTTCAAACATCTCGACGCACGGTAGACCGTGCTGGCACGCCCGCGAACAAACGCACCCCGTCCAAAAGCAGGAAACCGCGTGTTAACGCAGATCCCCTCGGCCCGGAACCCCAGGCCGTGAGATTTGCGCGGCAGACACTCATCCTAAAAGTAAAACTAGATTATCAGTATGTTAAAGGGGATGCAGCCTGAAGCAAATAAAAAGAAACAAAGGGATTCACTTACGGTCGCAGGAGGGACTTCTTCCTCGTCCTTGCCTTCTGAGAGAACAAGGAGGAGCCTTTTTCTCGGCGGCTCTGGAACCTCCTCTTCAGCCGCGACGGTTTCTGCTTGCACGACCTCACCTACTGTGGCCCAAGTGCCCGCGGCCTCTCTGCCCCTCTTGCGGCCTGGAGCTATAAAAATGAACAGAGTCAGGCATAGGTCAGAGATATTAAAAAGTGCATAAAAGGGCAAGTACTTATCGACAGCAGCGCTCGGTCGAATCGGCGGAGGAGATGGCACGATCCTGAGTGCCAAGTTCCTTGGCGTTGCCACCGCAGTCGTCGCCCTTAAGGCCGGGATCGTGGTTGAGGCCGCGGCTGATGCTCTTGGCGCGGCTACAGCCTGGACACTCGACCGAGAAAGCACGGCGGGTACCTTCTTTCCCCTACTGGTCTTGCGGGGGAGGGGGTCCCAGTCTGCATTTTTCAGGGCCGCCCTCACGGCCTCTTCAACAGGACGAACGAACTTGGTTGAGATAAAGTCCTCATACCAAGCCCTCCCGTCCTCATCCACCGTGTTGAAGTGTCTCCATGGCATTAGAGTGAGGAAGGTCATTCCCTTTTGGAGTTGAAAGGAGATACCAGCCATGCCGTGGTTTTTGGCAACGTCGGCCCTCCAAGATGAGAGTTGGTTGGTTGACAGCAAGGGAAGCGAGGCCGTCTGGATCAAACCGAACTGCCGCGTCACAAAGTTCGGCAAGTAAATCTCAGCCCCAGCCTTGGAGAGATCGCAGTGAAGTTCGCGCGCGACCAAGAAGGGGCCCCAGATCTCCTTCAAGTCATTCTCCGTCTCGCCATCAGGAACAACGGAGTGGTTCGAGTTGGGTGAGGCACACGCGAAATTGCGACCCAGTCCTCTTGGCTGATTCGAAGAAGAATTTGAAGCAGAAGGCCGTTGTGTTATGCTTCCTAGGGGCTTGGGCGAATGCATTGGCCAGCGGCTTGGTATCAGAGAAGAAGTGTTCCATCCTGGAAGGCCCAGAGTGGACCACCACGCTTCGGCTTCATCCCATCGGTCACGACGTCGTGAAGTGTCCGATAGAGATGGCCAAGGAGGAATGGGCCGAGCGCTAATCTTCCACCTTGAGCAAGGTAATCGGCCAAATGGGCAAACTCCAGAGTCACCTTGTTCGCTTGCGTACAAAACACGAACTTGCACAGCCAATGTCATACAATTAACTGCATAACTAATGTCATACATTACAACAATCAATCAATCCATATATCTTCACACCCATCTCTAATATTCTCACTCCCAAACTCACCCACTAGGTCATCAAATGTGTCAACAATTGTTATCCTTCTAGTAAATGGCTCAGACTCAATTCTAATATCACCTAGCACATCATCACCAATAACATCATTATATTCTCTATTAGGCATTGATAACACTACCGACCAACCACGATGCATTGGGTCGTCAACATAAAATACTTGTTGACTTGAGAAGCCATAACAAATTGGTCATTCCTATGTCCAATTTTACTCAGATCTACAAGGGTAAATCCAAGTTCGTCGACTATAAGGCCCGAAGTGTTATCTATCCAATCACACCTCAAGACTGGGATTCTAAACTTTTGGTAGTCAAGGTCCCAAATTTCTTGAATAACCCCATAAAAACCCATATTGGAGACAATAGGGTTTTTATCCTTGGCACTAGCAACTTGCATAGTATGTGCAAGTAAATAAACTCCACTATTTTGGACAGTTCGCACATCATCTTGTGCCTTGGTGTTAAATTTGATGGGGAATCCGCTGGATGAGACATATGACCGTCAACTAATTTTCTTGCAGCATGCCAAGTCAAACTCTTAGCTGTCTGATGTGATTGAAACATCCTTTTAAACCTTGGAATTGGAGGAAAATACCACACCACCTTCGCTGCCACACCCTCTTTCAAGAACCCATCTTTGGTTTCCTTCCACCTTGAGATACCACCAGTAGGACAATTAGTTGCATCCTCATACTCCTTCCGATACAAAATGCAGTCATTGGGACATACGTGGATTTTCTCATAACTCATCCCTAAAGCAGACAAAGTCTTTTTTGCCTCGTACATAGTGGAAGGTAGTGTATTTCCTTCTGGAAGTAATTCTTCTTGAAGTATCAATAATTCTGTAAAGCAAACATCACTCATCCCATGTTTTGCTTTCAAATTATATAACTTCACCAAAGCCGACAACTTCGTGTACTTACTGCAACCAGGGTACAAGGGTTCATCGCCATCCCCAATCACATTGGCAAACTCATAAGGATCAGATCCAATATTGGCAAAATCATTATCATCCATCCCTAATTCTTCAGAAACATAACTGAACCTACTTTGCCCATCTTCTTCCACATTTCTACTAGCATTGGTAGTCCATTCCCAAGGTTCTCCGTGCCATGTCCAAATCTTATAGCTTTGGTCAATTCCATTAAAGTATAAGTGTTCCCTTATAATTCCAACCCCAAACAATCGAATATTCCCACATTTAACACATGGACAACGAATCTCAGTTGTATTTCCAAGATTTTCTGACGCAAAATTCAAAAATCCTTCCACCCCTAACTCATATGCCTTCGATCTTCTATCCGCATGCATCCATGACTTATCCATCTCACACTCTATAAAATTCATATAAATATATATATATATTAAAGTGGAAAGACCAACAATGAAACACTACCTCATTCAAATAGTAGAGAACAAAATGAAAATTAAATATAAAACATGGACAAGACAACGGTTTGAACAAAATAATCGTCGTTTAATATAAATTCAGACGACGGCATATATAGTCACCGTCGTCATTAACATACCCAAACCCAGAAATTTGTACGGGGTTCTGGTAGCCTAAAGACGACGTTTAATGGAGAAACAGTCGTCTTTAGGCTACCAGTTGTGGCTTAAAACTCAGACGACGAGAGTAAATGAACAACCGATGTATAATAAACATTTGGATGACGGTTTGATCCGTCAACCGTCATCGTAGTTAAAAAAAAACAGCTTAAATCTCCCATCCCCATTCCTTTTCCAAGAACCCATGGCCAAACAAACATAAAAGAACCCAAACAGAGAGTAATTATTACAAGAATGCAAACACCAAAACATAAAAGAACCCTAATATAGCTACCAATTAAGAACCCATAGCTACCAACGAAAATATTTATGGATTTAAGAAGAGATTAGGGTTAAAGGGACTAGGGTTGTACTTACATGGATATTGACAGAGAGCTGCGAGAATATAACAACAGCTTGAGAGAGAGCTTGAAGAATCTACGTACCCAATGCTTTGAGAGAGAGTTTGGAGAATCTACGTACCCAATGCTTTGATGAGAGAGAGCTGAGAGAATATAACAAAAGCTTGAGAGAGAGCTGAGAGAATTAGGGTTAAAGGGACTAGAGTTGTACTTACATGGATATTGAGATCGAGAGATCTGAGAGAACTGCTTGAGAGAGAGCGCAGACTTTCAGACAAATTTATGTTCAAGAGAGGGAATGAACTATTTGAGGGTTAAAGGGAAATTCTGAAAATTTTAGGTCGCGGTCAAAAATTTTAAAGTACCGCGTTTTTCAAAGACGACGGTCAATACTTATATGGACGTCTAATTCTTACTTACGACGGCGGTTTCTAGACAAGACCAACGTTGTAAATATAACGGACGTCGCTATTTAATAACCGACGTCGTAGACCGAATTCAATTAGTCTTTGGTTTATGTAGTTGACCAAAAATAGCGGGAGAAAACCGGCATCGTTTCAAAAAACCCAAAACCCTAAATTTTACAATAATTTTAAAAAAATACACAAGTATGAGAAAAATGAACCTAAAATTGCTATGGACTCCTTACAATAATGCCTTCTACAATAGTAGGATAAAATATGGATTTCATAATTTTGAATTTATGGGCACCAATGGATCACATAAACTTAAAGGTTATGTTATGTAATGTAAACTTTAGGGTCACATAAACTTTGTCTCTAAATTTGTTTGAATTTTGTTATCATTTGAACTTTGAAAACTAAAATTACATTTTTCAGGCCTTAACGGGCAAGATATTGTCTCCATCAGTGCATAGAATTTGCCGGTATATTTTTCGGATTTTGTTCTGAATATATTATTAATATTAGTAATTAAATACAATAAAAAAATATTTCTAAAATTATATTTTTTAAAGCTTTAGGATAGAGACAATATTTCAATGAGTGCTTGGTAATTTTCAGTTTAATTTTTGGATTTAGTTTTGAATTTAATATGGAATTAAATAAAATATAAAAGTCATTAAAAATTAAATGAAAATGGCAAACATCACAAACTGACGTCATATAATTTTTAGACGTCGAAACGAATAGAAAACGACGACTTTTTTGGTTAACCGACGTGGATTATTGTATTACCACGTCATTTTATTGTAGATAACCGACGTTGTTTATTTATACAACGTCAAATGTTTAAGAATAACCGCCTTTGTATATTATTAAGACGTCGTTATGGTTATACTAATCAACGTAGTATATCATACAAAATTCATCTATACAAGATGAATTAATTATAAACCGTCGTGTTTATGACTATTACATGTCGTTTTTAAGAATTGCCGTCGATGTTATATTTCCAGTTACAGCAAGACGACCATTGTGTACACATATGAGACGTGTAAATTAGAATCAGACGTCGGATTTTGGGAACTAAACAAGTTTTTAAAAAAAATTAAATTTTTTTGATGGTTGTTCGCTTGATTACAACAAAAATATTTATGTACATTTTAAATAAACTAAAAAAACCTAAACATTGTTCATAAATATTTATGTACATCAATTATCCTTCGGTAATAAGTTGTTCACGAATTCTGCCCATTCATGCCTAACTTCGTCAATATCCTCTTGTTTATACTGAACTTTATCTTTTTTCTTTTCAAACTGCAAACTAAACAAAAAAAACCGACTTGTTATAAAGATACAAACGACGGTTTTGAACAAAAATATGACGCAGTAAAATAACGAAAGTATATGTAAAATTTTGCGTTTTACCTTCTTCTCGAAATTTAGGTTTGGATCATGAATTATATCTCTCATGAATCGCATCACGTAATAGCCACACTCTACACTTGTTGGTTGTTCAGGAGTACCGTGTAGATTTTTCCAAATGGCCTGCTGTTTACGTGAATTTTTGTTTATATGAATGTTAAACATTTTAATTGACCTGTTACAAGAAAACAAAGGGTGTTAATGACAAAACAAAAATTTTAAATACAAATAGTAACCGTCGTGGTAAATCAGTCAAAACGACGGAGTTTTAAAAAAAAAAGACGTGATATTTTGTTTCAAACGGCGGTAAAAAATTACCATCGTTGTGTAACATTATAACGTCGGTAAGAGTAAAACGTCGTATAACAAAAACTTGAACAGAAAAAATTAAAACGTTTTTAAATAAAACCCAAACGACATGGTAGTTAAATTAACACGACGTTTTTAAGAAAATACTGACGTAATAAATGATTTAAAACGTCGGTAATAACTTACCGTCGTTATATTCTCATTATAACGTCGGTATTATTAAAAAACGTCGTATATTTAAATACTTTAAAGGAAAAAAATCTTAGATCAAAAGAAATCAACTTACGTATTCACTATATTTTTCATGTCGTCGTCAACCATGCGTTTTGGCAGTGAATTCATGTAATAGGCAATCTCGGTTGCTGGTCTCACAATTACCATCACCCAATGACCCCTGCACATAATGTTTCATATAGGTTAAATAGTACTACAAAGAAAAATATTACAAGCTTAGGAAAATACTTTAAATGGTACTAACCCTGGATTATAAGGGACCAAGAAAAATTGATTCCCATCTGCTGTTTTCAGGCGGCTTGACAGGTGTTTTATTCGGTCTAATATAGTTCCAGATTGAGAGCTGACTAGCCCAGGGTCCACGAGGCCAACAAGGTTTACCATATTTGCCATTTTTAAATAGTCAAATAGGAACCTAAATATATGAAAGTCAATTAAATGAGATTTTAATTTAAAAGAAAGGGAAATGTAAAACAAAATGGGATTTCTAGAATTACCTCATGTATACTGATATCACTGTGGTTCCAATCTCAACCACGGAACCAAACTGCAAAATATCATCAGGTAAGAGGAAGGTATCATGCTCAAAGACAAACACTTCCTCGGGCATGTGTACTGTCAGAGCCTCGTTACTAGGCAACAACTTGGTCTGGACATGTTGGCATAAGGCTAGAAGAGGAGGTGGCATATCTAGCTTTGAAAGATCCTGTTACAAGAAATAAATAAAGAAATATAAGTTAGTTTGTGTGTGAACTAAAATAAACGACTCTAACTAAACCCAAAAAAACAGACGTGGTATATAATATAAACAACGGTTTCTAGTAAATACTGACGGAGGAAAGGTTATACACGTCGATAAATACATAACCGTCGTTGTGTGGAATTTATAACATCGCTATACTATAGACAGGTCGTCTAATTAAAATGCAGTTAATGACATCATGAAATAGACGATGGTTTATAAAAGTGTTAGACGACGGCAAAAACACAGTCGTTATTTTTAATGTCCAATAATTTGCAAAACAAGTAAAAGCGTCGTGGTATTTAACTAAACACGACGCTTATTGTAATAAACAGACGTATAATTGTTTTCTAACGTCGGTAAATATATACCGTCGTTATTTTAAATTTTAACATCGAATATTAGAAAGAGCGACGTCTATTTAAAATTTAAAAGGCAGAAATAGAAAATAGCAGAGATTTTACCGCGTCCTCTTTCTGTTTTCCAACAGTATCAGCTTCAGGCTTTGGATCTTCTAATTCCAAAGCTAGGGGTCTGATACCAATGGCCCCAGAGCAGCTTGCCTTATCAGACATTGGATTTTTTGGGCTTTGATCTTGAGGGGGTAAAGTAATTGGAGTAATTGGAGAAATTGGGGTTTTGAGCATCTGGCTGGGATCAAAATTAGGAACTAGTTGACGGAAATATGCCAACATAGCCTCCCTCTCTGCTCTGACTGCTTCCATTATAGTTTCCCTTGACTTCGCCTCAATCCTCAAGGTCTCTTCTCTGACTGCCTCTCCCTCACACTTTCCTTCAATTTGTCACCCAATTTCACTCTTTGCTGTTTCGGCAAATTGAAGAACTGAGTTGGGGAAACGCCAGCACCAACTCCTCTGACTCCCCCACCATGCTCGGGGGTTCCCAAAGCAAGAGTCAAGACATCATTGGTCCCGGAGACAGTCAGAGTGCCTTCGGAGACTTGCTTTTGCAAATCATCCTAAAAGAGAGAAAGAGAGATTGTTAGAAACTGAGTAGGGTGTAAAACAGATAATTAAACCGACGTTGTAAATTATAAACAATGATGATTTTATTAAATTACAGATGTAGTATTAATTTAACACGTCGGTATTTAAATACCGTCGTTGTTTATAATTTAAACATCGGTAGATAAAAACCAGTCATATATTCAAAATAAAACAGATTAAAACATAAATCAAAGACCGTCGTAGTATTTGAAGTAAGACGACGGACTATTGAACAAACAAACGTAGGACTTAATTTCATACGGCTGCACAAAATTACCGTCGTTGTATAAATATTCTAACGTCTAGATAAGATAAAACTGTCGTAAATTTTAATGAAGAAGTGAAAAAACTCGATTGAAATATGCATTCTTTTCCTGAAATTGTGCACCACAAATTTCAGTGAAATAGACAGAGAGAGGGAGAGTGTGTGCGTGAGTAAACTTAAAACAAAAATGCAGTTCATAGAGGAATTTAAGCCGTCGTATTAAGTCTATCTAGACGTCTACATTATTCAAAAACCGACGTCCTATTTGTTTTTAAACAGCGGTAAATTAAACCCGTCGTGGTGTTTATTTTATAACGTCGCTTATTTAAACGTACGACGTCTGTACCAAAATAAAACACTCGGTTTTTCAAATTTAGAACATAGTTAGTGAGACTTACGAATATTTTTGCCTTCTCTGCAACCTTTGGATCAGGGATGTTTCCTGTTTTATCTTCTCTTGCCTTCTTTCATAGAACAGCTCGATCGATTTCTTCAATATCGGGCGTGATTTCTATCAAATTGTCCTCCAAACCAACATACCCTTTTCTAGACAACCTATGGTTGTACTCCAATTTCTCCCTCCTCTGTTTCTGCTCTGCCCAATTTCTCCCATTGCGATTTCTCTATGAACTTATAAAGCGCAGGGGTTTCTTTTAACTTCTCCTTGTCATGTGCGAATGGAAGGATATAATGTTTAGTTATGTTATACTTGAAATCCTTCCATTTTTTGGCCGCAGACGACAAGACCATGTTCTTGTACCCATCCCCAATAACATAGGACATTTGAACGGCTTCCCAAATCTGCTCCTTCACGTCCTTGGGCTGTTTGTGCCTAATAAATCACGGCCATGAATTGGCCGGGGGAACTTCTCTTCTCGGCCTCAAGCTGAAACGTAGCGTTTTGTCAGGGTGTTTGGCTTTCCAGAGAAACAAGAAAAATCACCAAGGCATGATTATCTCGGCCAAAGTGATAGGCCGAGGCCGAGACCGAACAAGGTCACGGCCAAAGGCATTAGAGTCAGATCATCACATGACAGCAGGGTCCCACGCTTCATTTAATGAAGCAAGGTCTCTGTTTATTGCAGCAAACCCACTGGCCAAGAATGAGCATTTAATGCGCGAGGGAAGGTGGGAAGTGATTGGAGTCATGATTTGGTGACAGAGATCAGAGTGATTAGACGCCAACATTCTCACGAAGTTCTTTGCAGCTTGAGAGATTAGATAATTGGCTATCAGAGCAATAAATGTGTCTCCAGGGCCAGAAACGCAGAACCCACGATTAGGGCGGCGGCCGAGATTCACCGGGATTCATGGAGTCACACCACCATACTTCACGATCCCAAATGTCGATTAGACTACCCACTTGGCATAATCAGGCTCCACCATGCAGATTTTCAGCCTCGATTATCCCTCCAGGAGCTCTACCTATAAATACAAGACTCAGGACTACTTTCAAAGGGTTCAAACACCAAACAAAAGCATCCCACGGAGCAACTTATATTTTCCTGTAATGCACTTTCAATTTCTTTACTTGCTTTTCTAGGAGTAGTGTTAGTTTGTAAGGAAAATCCATTCATCAATATATCAAACGACCCTTGATTTTCAAGGCGCCGGAGCACCACCCTTGTTGTTCGCTCACTCACCCCATATATCATACGACCGCCGCTCATTGAGCAGCGCGCCGGAGCACCGCCCCAAAACCCACCAAACACCACCACTCAACGGCCTTGTAGTTCAGGCCGTGAACCTTACAGCCGAGACTAGTTCCTCTCTCGGCTACAATCGTTTGATTAGAAGACGAGTCCAGACAGGCGCACCATCTAAAACACATTCACCCGCTTCAAACATCTCGACGCACGGTAGACCGTGCTGGCACGCCCGCGCACAAACGCACCCCGTCCAAAAGCAGGAAACCGGTGTTAAACGCGAATCCCCTCGGCCCGGAACCCCAGGCCGTGGGATTCGCGCGGCAGACACTTTTGGCACGCCCGGTGGGATATTTGCCAAAAACTTGTGATGGAAACCAACATTCCTACCACGACGGACCGCCTAGCCGAGTCCATACAGAAACAGGCAGTGATGGAAGAACAGATGTCCAAGCAGGCCTATAGGATAGAGACATCCTTCATGGCCGCAGTGGACAGATTCTCCTCCGAGTTGCGAACATTTTTTCAAGAGGAGATGCCGACAACCTCACCCGCGGCGTCTCCCAAAGTTGGACAGAAAGGCCGAGAGAGCGAAACATACGGCGAAAACGGTAGCCTCGGCGTTAATGGCCGCACCGAAGTATCAGGCCACGGCCAGCATTCTCCGCTACCAACCGATGGCCGGGGGCAGCGCCAGCCCACGAGAACGGATTCTGGGCTAATCCATACGGTTAAAACCACGCGCGGCCTATTCCACGCGTTAGCCAGAGCATCAGGACGAAGTAGCCCTGCAGTATCTACAGTCCAAAGTCTCGGCCCGACCCATATTTTGGCCGACCAAGCACAATCCGGCCAAAATAACGCGACCAAAACGTCATCACAAAACAATCGCGAGGACTTGGCTGCTGTACCACCATTGAAAAGACACGACCCGGCCAGTCCGACAACGGCCCAGATGCACCAAGGTCCCTACCGTGATCTAGATCAACAGGACCAAGTAGCCATACTCCGAGGGCCGGCGGATCATGTTCACCATAATCAAACACACGGGGTCCTAAAATTGAGCGGCTCGGTCGCAGAGACCGAGCCCACGGCTCAAACAACCCAGCAGGAATGGCCGCAAAACGATGCGCGGCTAAGCAGGCCATGCCGAGGGTATCAATCTAAAGACCTCCGGCCTATCTTGAAAAACGGTTTGACACAAAGAGAGTTGGGGGCACCAGGTTGCGAGAAACCGTGCCTATCAAGGGAGCCCAGGGTTTGGCCCCAAATCTTCCCTAAGGTTTTGCGGGCTCACCAAGCTTCGGAAAGTTTGGTCGTGGGCACTCCTCTTCATAGTTTGACCAACCGCCGTGGCGCTAATGATCTACCCAAAATGAGAGTCCAATTCCTCCAGATTATCAGACGGCGGGCCCTAAAGAAGGACTACTCGCAGATAAAGCGCGAAGGTTTAGGAAATCCAAAACCGTCGAAGCTCCACGCTCACAACTCGGCTCAAGTCGAGAAAAAGATGGCGCCGAGAAACTATGATAAAAAAGTCAAAAAGAAGAAAGGTAGACAGACGGATCAAATGAAAGGCGCGGCCAACAAATAAAGCAGACCAAACACACGTAGTTATGGCCAAAATAACATATATTTATGTCTGTAAGTCATAAACTAAAAGGGAATATGTGTAAATAAAAAATAAAATGTATATGGTTACTTATTACACCCCAAAAGAAAGAAAAGAAAAAGAGAGAAAGTTAAACGGCTGCTCTTCGCCTGCCTAGGCCCCCTCGCTGAACATTCCCTAGACCAGACAGGTGATCCTCCTCCAGGCGATGTCCCCGCCGTCAATGTCCGTTTGCCACCTCGCCCGGATCAGCTTACGTTCGGCCAGGGCCTTCTTCGTCTCGGTCGCGGCTTTGAGGATCTGCTTGGCCGAGGATTTCAGTTCACGTCCGGTCGTGACCGCACCATCTCGGCGCTGAAGAATGACAGCTCGACGGGCCTGGAGCTCGGCAATCTGGGCCTCCACCTGTGCAAGCTCTTCATTCTCTCTTTGAACAACGAGGTCATTTTCTTTCAATCGGGCCATTGCATGTTTGACTTTTTCTTTGATCTCCACTAGGTTTTGTTCGAGCGAGCTTCCCTCGGCCATCCTCGTTACGGCTTCAGCGTACCGACCAATCATCTCCTCGCCTTCGGCCAGACGGGCTTGCAATTCATCCAGCTGAGCCGAGTCCAGCAGACCGATCGCCATAGCCGTGTCCAAACAGGACCTGAACTCCATGAGCGCCCCGGTAGCGGTCATCTGTCGAACTCCGAGAAGAAGGAACTCCCGGAGTCGTTCGATTACGGTCGTGGAATCCTCGTCCAGGGGAGCTGAGGCCGAACTACCTCCTTCCTCATGAAGCCTGGCGTACAACTCATCAAGATCGTCAGAGGAGGTGGCCTCCTGCGTATAAGGAAGAGTTTAGGTGAGAAATGATGAGCTAGGATATAAAGGAACAAGGAGGGATTGAATACTCACGGCGAGCGAGAGATCATTTCTGGCGGCCGAAGTAGTCCGCAGGAGGCTCGGCACACTCACGACCGTGGCCCCAGTTACTAACGGCTCGGCCACAACGATCGAATCTTGAGACGACGGCGCAGGGAGCATGGTCGTAGTAGCCGTGGAGGATGGCGACGACGGTGGGAGAGGCTGGAACCAAAAAATTCAGTCAAAGGTATCATGCGAAATTCCATGAGGAGAGTAATAAAGCTAAAGTATGAAAAAGCAAACTCTTACCAAGCGGAAGGAAATACCGCTCGAACGACGAGGAGAGGGCCGCGACGGCTCAGCAGGCACGTCTGTTGTAACTTCTTCGGCGGCCTCTTCGGTGGCCTCCTCGGCAACCTCTTCGGCGACCTCCTCGGTAGCCCCCTCATCAACGGCCTCCTCTTCGACCTCCTCTGCAACCACCTCATCGGCGGCCGCCTCTTCAATCACAGCTTCGGCCGCGGCCACCTCTTCAACCATAATCTCGGTGGTTGTTGTTTCTTCGACCGGCCCCTCGGCCATAGCCTCCTCTTCAACCGCCACCTCTGCGGCTCCAAACTCTTCGACCACTATCTGGACGGCGGCTGTTTCCTCTACATACGGCACCTCAGCCACGGCCTCCTCCTCGACTATTACCACGTCCTGAAAAACAGCCAGACTATCAGAGTACGAAAAAGAGGAAAGAGGGCGACCTCGAAAAGACAAAAGGAAAAGGAGGCAAGGGAGAAATGCTTACGGCCACAGGGGGGACTTCACTTACAATCTCCGGAGGGACTCCCTCTTCATTTCCACCGTCTGGAGAAGTGAAGAGGGTCCTCTTCCTCGGTCGCTCCACCGCCGCCATCTCTACCACGGCGACTCTGGTCGGCGCAGCCTCCACCGCCGCGGCCCCAGCACTTGTCGTTTCTCGGCTCCTCTTACGGCCCGGGGCTGTGTATGGAGAAAGAAAGAGAAATGAGATGACCAAGGACCAGGTAGCTTTGAGAGGCCGGCAAAAAATAACAATAAATATATAAATATAAATCGTGCAAAGCTTACCAACGGCAGCAGCCGATCGAGCCGACGGGGAGGACGGCACGGTCCTATGGGCCAGCGTCTTTCGCGCCCCCACCACAGGCGCCGCCCTGGGAGCTGGGGCCGCAGACAAGGTTGGAGCCGTAGTCAAAGCCACGACCGCTGCTCCGGCCGACGGAGGGACCGTTGCTCTAGGAGCGACCACGGCTGCGGTACTTGGCCGAGGGGGTCCTGCTGATACCTTCTTCACTTTGGTGCCTTTGGGGGTAAGAGGGTCCCAATCTGCATTCTTCAGGGCCGCCCTCGCGGCCTCCCCATCTGGCCGAATAAACCTGGCCGAGATGCACTCCTCGTACCAGACCCTTCCATCCTCGTCATACGCATTACGGCGCCTCCACGGCATCAGATTCAGGAAGGTCATCCCCTGTTGAAGCTGGAAGGTGATGGTAGCCACGCCGTGCTGCTGAGAGACATCGGCCCTCCAGGACGAGAGGCGGTTGATTGACAGAGGAGGAAGTGGGGCCGTCTGGATCAAACCGAACTGTCGCGCCACGAAGTTCGGCAGGTAAACCTCGGCCCCGGCCTTGGACATGCCACAGTGAAGGTCGCGCGAAACCAGGAAGGAGCCCCAGATCTCTTTCAAATCATTCTCGGTCTCAACATCGGGGATGACGGAGAGGTCGTGCGACAAGAATAGCGGGAACGGCCGAGCTAGGCAGACTCGGAACTGCGTACCGGTTCTCTCGGCCAAACCATAGAAGAATTTATAACAAAAGGCCGAGGTGTTATGCTTCTTAGGGGCGCGGGCAAATGCATTGGCCAGCGGCTCGGCATCGCTGATATTGGTCACCGTCCTCAGCTCGGGGAAGTAGGCTTGCAGCCAGAACTGGAAAGCCCACAGCGGACCGCCATGCTTCGGCTTCATTCCATCAGTAACGATATCGTGAAGCGTGCGGTAGAGTTGGCCGAGGAGATAGGGGCCGAGTGCTAGCCTGCCACCTTGTGCAAGATAATCGGCCACATGAGCAAACTCCACAGTGACCTTGTTCGCCTGAGTGCAGAAGACGAACTTGCACAGCCAATACAGCAGAAATGCGGCGTGCTCGACTTCACCCGGGGGGGTGACGGCGTCATCTTCAGGGCTGTCTTCCACGCCGAAGTTGCTGTAGAAGCTGGAGTAATTAAGCATGTTCTTCACCTTGTTCCCACTGACTCTCGTAAGAGTCGGCCACATGGTTTTAAAACTCCCTGCCGCCTCGGGAGCAACCAGGGCGGCGTTTACTTCCACACCGAGAGGAGAAAGGCCGAATAGGGCGGCCATGTCTAGCACGGTCGGCATCATCATGCCAAACCGAAAATTCATGGTATTGGTGGCCGACGACCAAAAGCACAAGGCCGCGGCCAAGAGCGACCGATCCATGACCAGCGGCTGCTCAAACAGTTTGATCAAGTGGTAGATGCCTTGATCTTTCCATTGTTGGCCGAAGAAGTGCTCCATCCTTGGCAGCCACTTCTCCCAGTCTGAAGTCACGGTGGGCCATTGTTGCTGCGGCCTGATAACGTTCCAATCTTGGAAATCCCCCCCGTCGAAGGCCGAGTGATCTGTTAGGTTGTTCTTCAGGAGGGTCACGAGCCTTTCTGGCATTCCACCCTCAATGGAGGGGCCGAGGACACAGGCATCGGTAAGGGCACCATCATCATCGGCCCAGGGTGTGAGGATGTTTGGAAGGATCGAGCCCTGGATGTCTCGGCAAATGGTCTCAAACTCAGTCTGAAAGGTTTGGGACCGGACTTCGACAGATATGGAAGCACTGGAGGCCATTGAAACAGTTGTAAGTTGGGCGTTCTGAAGAAGAAAAAATGCAGAGGAAGGCGGTGAACGTGAGGGACACTGAAAGGAAATCCAAAAGGGGGTGAAGGTTCGCAGGGCTCTAAAGGACTAGAAAACTTACGAGCGAGAAACGCAAATTTCTGATAAGTCTGAAGGCTTGGAGAGGAGGGTTTTTGGCAAAGCTTGGGCGTCTGAGAATTCTGAAAGCGTAGGGAGGAAGCAAGAGAGTTTGGGTTTTTATATTGGCGCTAGAATTCGAAACGAAAGGATATGTCTCTCTCGAGGGACGTAATGTTTTGTCAGCACTAAACAGGCGCGATGACGTGTCGAAAGCCCAGAGGCAGTCGTTTCCTCTGACAAAACGAAGCGACCCTTTGGGCAATGATGGCCTACACGACGTGCCTGAAGCATTAAATGTGCCGACTGGATTGCGCATTTAATGCCCCAGTTGTCAGTCACCTCGGAAGGCTAAAGGTCCATCCCTTGGAATCCATTCGGCCCCTACTCATGCCGAGGCCGAAGAATCCAGGGATGTGGGGGCAATGTTTGTGCCTAATAAATCACGGCCATGAATTGGCCGGGGGAACTTCTCTTCTCGGCCTCAAGCTGAAACGCAGCGTTTTGTCAGGGTGTTTGGCTTTCCAGAGAAACAAGAAAAATCACCAAGGCATGATTATCTCGGCCAAAGTGATAGGCCGAGGCCGAGACCGAACAAGGTCACGGCCAAAGGCATTAGAGTCAGATCATCACGTGACAGCAGGGTCCCACGCTTCATTTAATGAAGCAAGGTCTCTATTTATTGCAGCAAACCCACTGGCCAAGAATGAGCATTTAATGCGCGAGGGAAGGTGGGAAGTGATTGGAGTCAGGATTTGGTGACAGAGATCAGAGTGATTAGACGTCAACATTCTCACGAAGTTCTTTGCAGCTTGAGAGATTAGGTAATTGGCTATCAGAGCAATAAATGCGTCTCCACGGCCAGAAACGCAGAACCCACGATTAGGGCGGCGGCCGAGATTCACCGGGATTCATGGAGTCACACCACCATACTTCACGATCCCAAATATCGATTAGACTACCCACTTGGCATAATCAGGCTCCACCATGCAGATTTTCAGCCTCGATTATCCCTCCAGGAGCTCTACCTATAAATACAAGACTCAGGACTACTTTCAAAGGGTTCAAACACCAAACAAAAGCCTCCCATGGAGCAACTTATATTTTCCTGTAATGCACTTTCAATATCTTTACTTGCTTTTCTAGGAGTAGTGTTAGTTTGTAAGGAAAATCCATTCATCAATATATCAAACGACCCTTAATTTTCAAGGCGCTGGAGCACCACCCTTGTTGTTCGCTCACTCACCCCATATATCATACGACCACCGCTCATTGAGCAGCGCGCCGGAGCACTGCCCCAAAACCCACCAAACACCACCACTCAACGGCCTTGTAGTTCAGGCCGTGAACCTTACAGCCGAGACTAGTTCCTCTCTCGGCTACAATCGTTTGATTAGAAGACGAGTCCAGACAGGCGCACCATCTAAAACACATTCACCCGCTTCAAACATCACGACGCACGGTAGACCGTGCTGGTACGCCCGCGCACAAACGCACCCCGTCCAAAAGCAGGAAACCGCATGTTAAACGCGAATCCCCTCGGCCCGGAACCCCAGGCCGTGAGATTCGCGCGGCAGACATGGGCAATTGAGTCCATTTCTTGTCCACAAGAGGGACTCTGGTGCGTGCCAAAACACCAATGTAAGACTGCATCTCAATAGCAGCCTTGCCATGTGGTCTGCCCTTTTTATTGAACTCAACCACAGGCTTAACCTTATGAATTTTCCTCTTCACAACACGGCTCATTGTGCTGATACCGCGGTCGGATTTTGGCTCCTCAACAAATGTGGCTGTGCTCGAGTCTTTCTCGGAGGTTGAGGAAAATCTCATCCTCTTCGAGGGTTTGCTTTGAGTTGATTTTTCTTCTTCCACTTGAGCCTTTGAAACTGATTTGGCCTCATCCCCTTGTGCAACTGACGCTTAAGCTTCCTTGTTTTGAGATTTCGAAACCATTTTTAATTAATCTGCAAGGAAAACAACGTCGGTTATTCAAAAGAAACGACGTCCTAAAATACAGCCGTGATATCTCATTAGGATGACGGTTGAAAAACAACACCGTCGTAGTAAATAGAACACCACGACAGTAACACTAAAACAGCAACGTCCTATTAAACAGACTCTCAGACCATGTATGGAAATAAGAAGATGGTTTTATATCGTTCATGACGTAAATGTGTACACACTACGTCGGTTACTCATCCTAAGAATCGACGTGGTTTAAAATTTACAAACATCAAACACAAAACGACGGTTCTTCTCCCACAAGACGACGGTTTTATCTTGTTTCCGACCTATTAATTGTCATACGATGACGGTTTTTAACCAACGTCATGCAGTTTGCATTCGGTCGTATTTAACGGCCGTCGTGGTGTGTCCTTCATTGTATTCTAGTGGAAACTGAAAAATTTGTCCTTCATTGTTTCTATTTGCTTTGAAAATTAAAACTAATACTTGTTTTGTTTATGGTTAATTGATATTAGTTCTTGTTTGATGTGCACTTAACGGATCCGGATCTATGGAAATTTATTACTGACCATATGCACTCAACTTATAAAGAATGGAAAGCAAAGCTCCACAAACACTAAAAGCAATATGCTTCTGACCCTGATCTTGCACGAGAAACACCTCCCCCTGAAAAGATCTTTGGTACTCGAAGGACTCTAGAAGAGTGGCATATCAGGTATCTAATGTGTCATAACATCTGCAGTTTTCAGTTTTTGATTGGGAACTTATTCTAAGTATCAAATAGCAAAAAAAATAACAGTTCATGTATTTAATCAAAACAGAAACGCTGCAAGACCAATGCTGAGAACATAAAAAAGAAAGAGTTTGATCATACAGGAGGGTCACGTCCTTTCCTAAAACATATGGAAGCTGCTAGAGAGGTTTATAATTTTTGGTCACTTTAAATCTTCTTTATTTATTATATTGTAATAATTTCAAGTATTTCTCATTTTCTTTTTGTTGGGAAAATGTAGAAGGGTGAAAATCCTACATACATTAGCAATTGGAACAACATGCATATTCTTAAGGGTAAGAGCATGTGGATCAATGAGGCTGCTGAAATTAAAGGGGTAAGGAATGCATAAACTTGCTGACAATTAACTATTGACTTGCATAATCTGCAATCCAAAAAATCAGCTGACTGGTCATGCAAGTTTTTGACGATCCATTATTTTAGATGCTAATTGTGTACTTTGGTTTTAGCATCATATAAAGGCTTTATCCATTGCAAATAGAACTAATGAATTAGAAACACAATGAAGATATGTGTCTGAGTTTTCTAAATTTTCCATGATCTTATATATTGACGACCAAAAAAAGGGCATGCTAAGATTGTTTTGAAACAGAGCTGCTGCAGTTGTACTTCTATTCCTCTTTGGAGGCCCAATTCCAAACACCTATAAAACAAATTCAGTTCTAATAACCCGTTGTGCTCTTAGAAGTTAAAATTTAGGCCCAATTATAAGGGGACCATGTTGTTGGGCAAATATTTATAATCCCTGTTTTTGGAAGTTTCTTGTTTATATTGTTGTTGCTTTCAGGAGATGCAGAAAAAGATCTTATAAGATCTGTGAGTATTTTCAAACTTTCTGCAATCTGCATATTCAAAGAGATCTATTCCATTTTTTATGTGCCTTTTGCTTTTATTATTTGCTTCAAGTTGAATTTTTTTTGTTTTTGTTTTGTGACTGTTTGATTAGGATAATTGGCATTGCTAGTTTATGAACACAATTGGTCGTATTGGCATCCCATTTACTTTATTCTTTTTATGCATTTATATATATATTGACGTCTTTATTTTGCTTCTTTTTGTAGAAGAAGATGAATGAAGAGTATGAGAAGGCCAAGCAACAAGTGGCAGAGAGTTCAGGAACTCCACTAGATCAAGTCACACTCCCTATCCCACAACAATTAGAGATCATGACTGTAGAACTTGGGGTTGCAAAGGGCAAGAGGATTCGAGGCTTGGGTTCTAGTCTCCGAGTGGAGAGTTCGCATAGTGGTGGAGTTGCCTCTTCTTTTGCTACACAGCAAAAGGTTGAGGAACTTCAAGGCACAGTTGGTGAGTTGAAAGGCACAGTAAGTGAGCTTCAGGGCACAGTGGGTAAACTTTTGGATGTCATTGAGTGGATGCGAACCCATGATGGTCCTCTACCTTCACATATAGGTGTTCCGTCCTCGCATGTTGGTGATTCTCCTTGTGATGATGATCAAGGTAATAGTGGTGGTTCACGTAATGTTTATGAGGATCTTAATGATATTGGAAATAGTCATTAGGTTGTGTGTACATACTTGACGGTTTTTGTATCTAGCAACTTGATGGTTTTTTTAATCTAGCATACCTTGGGGGGTTTTTGTATCTAGCATACCTTGGGGGTTTTTGTATCTAGCATACATTGATGTGTGCTTAAACTAGTATCTTTTGAATAGTACAAAATGCAGTCATTGGGACATGCGTGGATTTTCTCATAACTAATCCCTAAAGCAGACAAAGTCTTTTTTGCCTCGTACATAGTGGAAGGTAGTGTATTTCCTTCTGGAAGAAATTCTCCTTGAAGTATCAATAATTCTGTAAAGCAAACATCACTCATCCCATGTTTTGCTTTCAAATTATATAACTTCACCAAAGCCGACAACTTTGTGTACTTACTGCAACCAGGGTACAAGGGTTCATCGCCATCCCCAATCACATTGGCAAACTCATAAGGATCAGATCCAATATTGGCAAAATCATTATCATCCATCCCTAATTCTTCAGAAACATAACTGAACCTACTTTGCTCATCTTCTTCCACATTTCTACTAGCATTGGTAGTCCATTCCCAAGTTTCTCCGTGCCATCTCCAAATCTTATAGCTTTGGTCAATTCCATTGAAGTATAAGTGTTCCCTTATAATTCCAATCCCAAACAATCGAATATTCCCACATTTAACACATGGACAACGAATCTCAGTTGTATTTCCAAGATTTTCTGACGCAAAATTCAAAAATCCTTCCACCCCTAACTCATATGCCTTCGATCTTCTATCCACATGCATCCATGACTTATCCATCTCACACTCTATTAAATTCATATAAATATATATATATATATATATATATATATATATATATATATTAAAGTGGAAAGACCAGCAATGAAACACTACCTCATTCAAATAGCAGAGAACAAAATGAAAATTAAATATAAAACATGGACAAGACGACGGTTTGAACAAAAATAATCGTCGTTTAATATAATTTCAGACGACGGCATATATAGTCACTGTCGTCATTAAGATACCCAAACCTAGAAATTTGAACGGGGTTCTGGTAGCCTAAAGACGACGTTTAATGGAGAAACAGTCGTCTTTAGGCTACCAGTTGCGGCTTAAAACTCAGACGACGGGAGTAAATGAACAACCGACGTATAATAAACATTTGGACGGCGGTTTGATCCGTCAACCGTCGTCGTAGTTAAAAAAAAAAATAGCTTAAATCTCCCATCCCCATTCCTTTTCCAAGAACCCATGGCCAAACAAACATAAAAGAACCCAAACAGAGAGCAATTATTACAAGAATGCAAACACCAAAACATAAAAGAACCCTAATATAGCTACCAATTAAGAACCCATAGCTACCAACGAAAACATTTATGGATTTAAGAAGACATTAGGGTTAAAGGGACTAGGGTTGTACTTACATGGATATTGAGAGAGAGCTGGGAGAATATAACAACTGCTTGAGAGAGAGCTTGGAGAATCTACGTACCCAATGCTTTGAGAGAGAGCTGAGAGAATATAATAAAAGCTTGAGAGAGAGCTGAGAGAATTAGGGTTAAAGGGACTAGAGTTGTACTAACATGGATATTGAGAGAGAGCTGGGAGAACATAACAACTACTTGAGAGAGAGCGAAAACTTTCAGACAAATTTATGTTGAAGAGAGAGAATGAACTATTTGAGGGTTAAAGGGAAATTCTGAAAATTTTAGGTCGCGGTAAAAAATTTTAAAGTACCGCGTTTTTCAACGACGACGGTCAATACTTACATGGACGTCTAATTCTTACTTACAACGGCGGTTTCTATACAAGATCGACGTTGTAAACATAACGAACGTCGCTATTTAATAACCGACGTCGTAAACCGAATAGAATTTGTCTTCGTCTATACAAGTTGACCAAAAACAGCGGAGAAAACCGGCGTCGTTTCAAAAAACCCTAAACCCTAAATTTTACAATAATTTTAAAAAAATACACAAGTATGAGAAAAATGAACCGAAAATTGCTATGGACTCCTTACAACAATGCCTTCTACAATAGTAGGCTAAAATATGGATTTCATAATTTTGAATTTATGGGCACCAATGGATCACATAAACTTTAGGGTTATGTTATGTAAAGTATAAGGAGTACCATGCTTTGTCTCTAAATTTGTTTGAATTTTGTTATCATTTGAACTTTGAAAACTAAAATTACATTTTTCAGGCCATAACGGGCAAGATATTGTCTCAATCAGTGCATAGAATTTGCCGATATATTTTTCGGATTTTGCTTTGAATATATTATTAATATTAGTAATTAAATACAATAAAAAAATATTTCTAAAATTATATTTTTTAAAGCTTTAGGATATAGACAATATTTCAATGCTTGGTAGTTTTCAGTTTAATTTTTGGATTTAGTTTTGAATTTAATATGGAATTAAATAAAATATAAAAGTCATTAAAAATTAAATGAAAAATGACCTATCCGACGTTGTATCCTTTTACAACGACGTTAAACATCACAAACTGACGTCATAAAATTATTAGACGTCGAAACTAATAGAAAACGACGTCTTTTTTTGGATAACCGACGTGGATTATCATATTACCACGTCATTTTAGTGTATATAACCGACGTTGTTTAAATATACAAAGGCGGATGTTTAAGAATATCCGCCTTTGTATATTATTAAGACGTCAATAAGGTTATACTAACCAACGTAGTATATAAGTACAAAATTCATTTATACAAGATGAATTAATTATAAACTGTCGTTTTTATGACTATTACATGTCGTTTTTAAGAATTGCCATCGATGTTATATTTCCAGTTATAGCAAGACGACCATTGTGTACACGTATGAGACGTGTAAATTAGAATCAGACGTCGGTGTTTGGGAACTAAACAAGTTTTAAAACAAAATTTAATTTTTTTGATGTTTGTTAGCTTGATTACAACAAAATATTTATGTACATTTTAAATAAACTAAAATAAACCTAAACATTGTTCATAAATATTTATGTACATCAATTATCCTTTGGTAATAAGTTGTTCACGAATTCTGCCCATTCATGCCTAACTTCGTCAATATCCTCTTGTTTGTACTGAACTTTATCTTTTTTCTTCTCAAACTGCAAAATAAACCAAAAAACCGACGTGTTATAATGATACAAACGACAGTTTAAAAAAAAATTATGACGTAGTAAAATAAAAAAAGTATATCTAAAATTTTGTGTTTTACCTTCTTCTCGAAATTTAGGTCAGGATCATGAATTATATCTCTCATGAATCGCATCACATAATAGCCACACTCTACACTTGTTGATTGTTCAGGAGTGCCGTGTAGATTTTTCCAAATGGCCTGTTGTTTATGTGAATTTTTGTTTATATGAATGCTAAACATTTTAATTGACCTGTTATACAAGAAAACAAAGGGTGTTAATGACAAAACAAAAAATTTAAATACAAATAGTAACCGTCGTGGTAAATCAGTCAAAACGACGGAGTTTTTTTAAAAAAGACGTGATATTTTGTTTCAAACGGCGGTAAAAACTTACCGTCGTTGTATAACATTATAACGTCGGTAAGAGTAAAACGTCGTATAACAAAAAATTGAGCAGAAAAAATTAAAACGTTCTTAAATAAAACCCAAACGACATGGTAGTTAAATTAAAACGACGTTTTTAAGAAAATACTGACGTAATAAATTATTTAACACGTCGGTAATAACTTACCGTCGTTATATGTTCATTATAACGTCAGTATTATTAAAAATCGTCGTATATTTAAATACTTTAAAGGAAAAAAAATCTTAGATCAGAAGAAATCAACTTACGTATTCACTATATTTTTCATGTCGTCGTCAACCATGCGTTTTGGCAGTGAATTCATGTAATAGGCAGTCTCCGTTGGTGGTCTCACAATTACCATCACCCAATGACCCCTGCACATAATGATTCATATAGGTTAAAATAGTACTACAAAGAAAAATATTACAAGCTTAGAAAAATACTTTAAATGGTACTAACCCTGGATTATAAGGGACCAAGAAAAATTGATTCCCATCTGCTGTTTTCAGGCGGTTTGACAGGTTTTTGATTCTGTTTGATATTGATCCAGATTGAGAGCTCACTAGTCCACGAGGCCAACAAGGTTTACCATATTTGCCATTTTGAAATAGTCAAATAGGAACCTAAATATATGAAAGTCAATTAAATGAGATTTTAATTTAAAAGAAAGGGAAATGTAAAACAAAATAGGATTTCTAGAATTACCTCATGTATACTGATATCACTGTGGTTCCAATCTCAACCATGGAACCAAACTGCAAAATATCATCATGTAAGAGGAAGGTATCATGCTCAAAGCCAAACACTTCCTTGGGCATGTGTACTGTCAGAGCCTCGTTACTAGGCAACAACTTGGTCTGGACATGTTGGCATAAGGCTAGAAGAGGAGGTGGCATGTCTAGCTTTGAAAGATCCTGTTACAAGAAATAAATAAAGAAATATAAGTTAGTTTGTGTGTGAACTAAAATAAACGACTCTAACTAAACCCAAAAAACAGACGTGGTATATAATTTAAACGACGGTTTCTAGCAAATACTGACGGAGGAAAGGTTATACACGTCGGTAAATACATAACCGTCGTTGTATGGAATTTATAACGTCGCTATACTATAGAAACAAGTAAAAGCGTCGTGGTATTTAACTAAACACGACGCGTCTTGTAAGAAAAAGACCTATATACCGTTGTTAATTTAAATTTTAACGTCGGATATTAAAAGGAGCAACGTCTATTTAAAATTTAAAAGGCAGAAATATAAAATAGCAGAGATTTTACCGTGTCCTCTTTCTGTTTTCCAGCAGTATCAGCTTCAGGCTTCGGATTTTCTAATTCCAAAGCTAGGGGTCTGATACCAGTGGCCCCAGAGAAGCTTGCCTTATCAGACATTGGATTTTTTGGGCTTTGATCTTGAGGGGGTAAATTAATTGGAGGAAGTGGAGAAATTGGGGTTCTGAGCATCTGGCTGGGATCAAAATTAGGAACTAGTTGACGGAAATATGCCAACATAGTTTCCCTCTCTGCTCTGACTGCTTCCATTATAGTTTCCCTTGACTTCGCCTCAATCCTCAAGGTCTCTTCTCTGACTGCCTCCCTCACACTTTCCTTCAATTTGTCACCAAATTTCACTCTCTGCTGTTTCGGTAAATTGAAGAACTGAGTTGGGGTAACGCCAGCACCAACTCCTCTGACTCTCCCACCATGCTCGGGGGTTCCCAAAGCAAGAGTCAAGACATCATTGGTCCCGGAGACAATCAGAGTGCCTTTCGAGACTTGCTTTTGCGAATCATCCTAAAAGAGAGAAAGAGAGATTGTTAGAAACTGAGCAGGGTGTAAAACAGATAAATAAACCGACGTTGTAAATTATAAACAACGACGGTTTTCTTAAATTACTAACGTAGTATTAATTTAAAACGTCTGTATTTAAAACGTCGTTGTATTTAAAACAAAAATGTAGTTCATAGAGGAATTTAATCCGTCGTATTAATTCCATCTAGACGTCTACTTTATTCAAAAACCGACGTCCTATTCATTTTTAAACGTCGGTAAATTAAGCCCGTCGTGGTGTTTATTTTATAACGTCGCTTATTTAAAGATAAACGACGTCTATACCAAAATAAAACACTCTGTTTTTCAAATTTAGAACAGAGTTAGTGAGACTTACGATTATTTTTGCCTTCTCTGCAACCTTTGGATCAGGGAAGTTTTCTGTTTTATCTTCTCTTGCCTTCTTCCATGGAACAGCTCGATCGATTTCTTCAACATCGGGCATGGTTTCTATCAAATGGTCCTCCAAACCAACATACCCTTTTCTAGAGAACCTATGGTTGTACTCCAATTTCTCCCTCCTCTCTTTCTGCTCAGCATGCTTAGCCTCAAAATCTGGGGTTAACCTTGAAGCTACAAAGGCATCCCATTGCGATTTCTCTATGAACTTATAAAGCACAGGGGTTTCTCTTAACTTCTCCTTGTCATGTGCGAATGGAAGGATATAATGCTTAGTTACGTTATACTTGAAATCCTTCCATTTTTTGGCGGCAGACGACAAGACCATGGCTTTGTACCTATCCCCAATAACATAGGACATTTGAACAGCTTCCCAAATCTGCTCCCTCACGTCCTTGGGTATTTGAGTCCATTTCTTGTCCACAAGAGGGACTCTGGTGCGTGCCAAAACACCAATGTAAGACTGCATCTCAACAGCAGCCTTGCCATGTGGTTTGCCCTTTTTATTGAACTCAACCACAGGCTTAACCTTCTCAATTTCCTCTTCATAACACGGCTCATTGTGCTGATACCGCGGCCGGATTTTGGCTCCTCAACAAATGTGGCTGTGCTCGAGTCTTTCTCGGAGGTTGAGGAAAATCTCATCCTCTTCGAGGGTTTGCTTTGAGTTGATTTTTCTTCTTCCACTTGAGCCTTTGAAACTGATTTGGCTTCATCCCCTTGTGCCTTTGAACCTGATTTGGCCTTTGACGATTGAGCTTCCTTGTTTTGAGATTTCGAAACCATTTTTAATTAATCTGCAAGGAAAACAACGTCGGTTATTAAAAAGAAACGACGTAATAATAACAAAATAACGACGGTAAAACTAAAACAGCGACGTCCTATTAAACAGCCTCTTAGACCATGTATGGAAATACGACGGTTTTATATATTTAATGACATAAATGTGTATACACTACGTCGGTTACTCATCCTAAGAACCGACGTGGTTTAAATTTACAAAGACAAACACAAAACGATTGTTCTTCTCCCACAAGACGACGGTTTTATCTTGTTTCCGACGTATTAATTGTCACACCATGATGGTTTTTAACCACCGTCTTGTGTCCATTTTATCGTCGAAAACAAGACAGAACTGTCGTCTTTTGGCGTCGTGAGAGTATCGACTTATGTATTTAATAAAAACCATTGAAAGATTTCCTCAATTTGACAGAATCTTGTTTCCAAACAACGACGGCATTCAAATGAAATGTAAAAAAAGGGAAGAGAGTAAGAAAACACCTTTGGCATGCAAAGAAAGTTTCCTTTCGACGAAGACGAAGACGAAGATGGTGATTTGGAGATGAAGACGAAGATTCAGACGATGATGCTGCTTTTGGGAAATGAGAGGGAAACTACGATACTTTATCGGTGAGAGAAAACCGTAGAATATTAGGTCAGGTGACGAAAAGTTTATATATTTTCCCAGAGTTCAATACAACGACGTTTGATTAAAAAACCGCCGTATTATTTAGTTGTAACGACGGTAAATAAATCATAACTGACGTGGTTATCACAACTGCCGAACGACTTTTGGAATTCCGATGTGGTTATGACGGCGCTTTTTTATCTAAACTGACGTTGTACTTCGAAATTCAACGACTATGTATTTTAATAAACCGACGTGGTTACTTTGGGGTTCTGAAAACGACGTCGTTCTCTTTTTAATACACGCCAAATGACTTTTGGATTTCCGATGTAGTTATGACGGCGCTTGTTTATCTAAACTGATGTTGATTATTCAAATATGACGTCGCTATGTATATTAGAACCGACGTGGATATTTACGATAATTTGTTTAAATATGATTTTTTTTCACGCGTTTTTTAACTCTCAGTTTTCAATTAGGGTTCCAACTTCTTCTTGCTCTTTGCTCTGTCTCATCAAATTCTAAAAAATTGTCTTTCTGAAAGCAAATGGGTTTGCAGAATGATTCCTCACAAGACCAAGCATGGGTTTGCAGAATGATTCCTCACAAGACCAAGCATGGGTTTGCAGCCGCACTTGCCCGTTTGAAGGCATACGAGGGTGTTCCTGATGCTCCTTATGATAAGATAAAGAGGATGGTCATTCCTGATGCTCTAAAGTGAGCTTTTCTCACTTTGTTGATTTTGATTTTCTGAAATTATTAGATATTCAGGAGCTTGAGAACAAGAGGAAGGAGAGGGCCCAGCTTGCATATGAGAGGAAGAAACCGTTGAACAAGCTGAGGGTGAAGGCAGAAAAGAAACCACGATGTATTTGCCTAATTTGTGTACATATATTGTGTAAATATTGATCAATATTTAACACGAAGAGATTTGCCTTTTAAGATGAAAATGTTGTTGAGGATTGAGAATTAAATTTTGTTTTGTGTTAAGAAAGATATTACCAAAATAAAAGAAAAATTAATTAATTTTAAAAAGCTATAAAAATAAGACAGCGGTTTACAGAGAAGGCAGACGTATAAATTGAAAAAATACGACGGTAATTTGAACTTAGGACATGGTAAATAAACACGACAGTAGTGTTGTAGGTACCGTCGTAGTATACTCCAAAATAATAAGTCGATAAATTATCTCTCGCGTCATGGTATATTATTTAACACGTCGTTTTTTTTTGTAATATACCGACGTGGATTACATTACATTATACGACGTGGATTCCATAAAATTATACGACGTGGATTCCATTAAAGAATAACCGACGTGGTTTTTTAAATTACACGGCGGTATGTCTATAAGCACCGCCGTAAGTTTAAAAGATTTATTGTATAAATTTGACGCTTTCTTTCAGTTTCAGTTTTCATTTAGGGTTCCAAGTTCTTCTGGTCTCTCTGGAGGCTCGTCTTCCTCTCTCACATACACACATACATCATCACTCTCTCTCACATCTCAAAGACAATAATTTGGATGTTAATGATGTATGCGTTTTGGTGTATCTCAAAGACACCAAAACACACACATCATTAACTTTCAAAACATTGTCTTTCTCAAAGTTTGCAGTAGTCAGATCAGTTCTGGTTTCTTTTTGGATTTTGTGTATTTAAAATATTGTCTTTCTCACTTTGGTGGTTCGATTATGATCAGGATCCAAAGATCTCAAAGGTAAGATATCATACCTCTTGGGATCTCATTTTAATTTTCGTAGGCTACCAAAATTAAAAAATAATTAAATCTTAAAAAGAATTAAAAATTAAGACGGCGGTTTACAGAGGAGGCACCATCGTAGTATACAGACGTGGATTCCATTATATTATACGACGCGGATTAAGAACAGTTGGTCGTGTTTAGTTAGGAGTTAACACGGCAGGTTTTTTGGTGAACTGTCGTCTTTATTTTCTACGTCGGTAGATTCATACCTACTGTCGTTGTTTTTTGGTCAGATTTTAACTCTGAAGAAATCCTTTTTAAAAAAAACGACCTTTTTTTATTTGTATGCGTCGTCTTTTAAAAATATTCAGCAGTAAGGCACTTATCCACGAGGGTTTTTTTTTTATACCATCGTCGGTTTAAATACAACGACGGTTTTATGTTCTGCCGTCGTCTTTTTCTCTTTTTGTAGTAGTGGGTTGTCATTTTAAAAGTCTCTTTTGTGAGCCACTTAGACGTGTGTAATCTCTGAGATGTTATTTCTTTTAGCCTAACCGTGGTTAAGAAGTAAGGAAATGCCTTGAATTATGGATTTGACATCGGTTTTTGTAAAATGAAGGTCGTGGTTAGAACTTTACTATGTCCCAAGAATCCAATTCTTCGATGTTGTTATACAACTTACTACGTCGGTGATTTGTTTATTCCATGACGTGGCTAGTCTTTGTTAAGTCCCTTTTATAAACTTTTTTGACGTGTGTATTCTCCGAGATGTCAATTGTTTTATTATAACTGAAGTGCAACATTGTTTTTACGACGGTAATCATCAATCGATGGTATCCTTAAATTCGTCGGCTTGAGCTCTCTTCCATCGTGTTATTCTTTATTGTACGTCGTGGATTATTTTCTTTATCGTCGTTGTTGTTAATATTTATTAACCGTGTTTAAATTAATTTTAATTAACCGGGGTGTATTCTTTTTCAAATTGCGGTTTTTATTTCATTTTTGCGTTGGCATTCCACGTCATTTGTGAAAACCCGACGTTGGTTATTTTTTAGACGTCTCTTTTTGCGATTTTTTTAACTTGACCGTCGTATTTTCAGCTTTAAACCATTATTTTTAATTTTTTATTTGTCGTGCCCAAAGCCTGCAGAATGAAAATGTGATCGGAATTAAAATGATATACAGAGCTATTAATTAATGTCATACATTACAACAATCTATCAATCCATATATCTTCACACCCATCTCTAATATTCTCACTCCCAAACTCACCCACTAGGTCATCAAATGTGTCAACATTTGGTATCCCCTAGTAAATGTGTCAACATTTGGTATCCCCTATGTCCAATTTTACTCAGATCTACAAGGGTAAATCCAAGTTCGTCGACTACAAGGCCCGAAGTGTTATCTATCCAATCACACCTCAAGACTGGGATTCTAAACTTTTGGTAGTCAAGGTCCCAAATTTCTTGAATAAACCCATAAAAACTCATATTGGAGACAATAGGGTTTTTATCCTTGGCACTAGCAACTTGCATAGTATGTGCAAGTAAATAAACTCCACTATTTTGGACTGTTCGCACATCATCTTGTGCCTTAGTGTTAAATTTGACACCATTAATAAGATAGCTCCTATATGATGGCACTGCCATGCTTGGACCAGCTGCTAACCACCTCAAATTTTCTGATACGCCATTATTGTCTTTCCCATTAAGTTCACTTTAAACCTGCAAATTAAACATTAATCTTAATTCAATCTAACATATAGAAAGAAAGAAAATTAAAAGTTCAATATGTCATTCAATAACATATATACCTTAAAGCGTAGCCATTGAATGAGAGTGATATTGTGCTTATCTTGTAGCCACTTTGTTCTCTTTCTAAATTTTGGATAAGTGGTCTTGATGTGGATCATATGTTCCCTACAATTGACACGAAAAAATCACGCATTACGGTCCCTTGTATATAAGATAAACATAAGGAGTAATAATATTTAAAATGGCTACATATGAAAAATTAAACTCATACGTACTCGATATAAGGTAGGACTTCCTCCATATTCTCCAAGACATAATGTGCCTGGTTCAACAAGTCCAGATCAACTAAGCTCACTATGCAACCTGATAATGGCTTTGAAACTCCCATCTTTTGGCTTGAAGGCACTCCAACTGTACTCACATAAGATAAATGCTCGGTACAAAACTCTACAGCTTCTTCAGCTATATACCGCTCAGCAATGCAACCTTCGGGACGAGTACGATTCTGAACATACCCCTTTAGCACTTTCATATATCTTTCAAATGGATACATCCATCTAAAATATACTGGCCCACATAGACGAACTTCTCTGACAAGATGTACTACTAGATAAACCATGATATCAAAGAATGAAGGGGGAAAGTACTTCTCAAGCAAACACAAAGTAACTACTACATCTTCTTCCAACTTATCTAGCTTGGAAACATCTACCGTCTTTGCACATATAGCATTGAAGAAGAAGCACAATCGAGTTATTGCATACCTTGCAAGCTTCTCCAAAACAGAACGAATTGCCACAGAGAGCAATTGTTGCATCAATGTATGACAATCATGAGATTTAAGGCCAAGAAGTCTTGAATCTTTTAAAGATACAAGATTTTTTATATTTGAAGAATAACCTTCGGGGACCTTCATACCATAGAAAGAATTGCAAACCGCTCTCTTCTCTGCTCTTGACAAATTCCAAGGCCCTGGAGGCAAGCGAGTACGTCTTTCTCCATACTCGGGTTACAAATCAGTTTTGACCCCCATGTTCAATAAGTCTAACCGAGCAGCAATCCCATCTTTATTTTTCCAGGGATCTCTAGCAATGTACCAATGATACTATCACAAACATTCTTCTCAATGTGCATAACAACTAGGGCATGCCTCACAGGGAGGTATTTCCAATACTCGAGATCAAAGAATTTTGATTTCTTCTTCCAACAAACTTTGTCACCATCATTCTCACCAACACTTCCTCCATTTTTCGAGCCCCATATGTAATTAATATCTTCAACCATATGCAGCACTTCTTCTCCGGTTAATGGCTCGGGAGGCATGCCATATTCAGGTTTCCCATTAAAAGTTGCACGTTGCCTCCTATATGGATGATTGATTGGTAACCATTTTCTATGCCCAATGTAACAAATTTTGTGGCCATTTTTCAACCTGTGACTAGGTGTATCATCGCCGCATATTGGACAAGCTTTATATCCTTTAACGACACAACCAGATAAGTTTCCATAGGCAGGAAAATCATTAATTGTCCATAGTAATACACCTCTGAGTGTAAAGTATTCTCCTATGTGGGCATCATACACTCCTCTAATCTCATCCCACAGAGATTTTAAATCATCAATCAAAGGCTCTAAGTAGACGTCTATATCATTTCCGGGTTGTTTAGGACCGGAAATCAATAAGGTCAACATCATGAACTTCCGCTTCATGCATAGCCATGGTGGGAGATTATATGTAACTAAGATAACTGGCCAACAACTGTATCTGCTACTTAAAGAACTATGGGGATTGAATCCATCAGATGAGAGAGCCAATCTCAAGTTTCTTGGCTCATTACCAAAGTCGGGCCATTTATCATCAACAAGTTTCCAAGACGGGGAATCCGCTGGATGAGACATATGACCGTTAACTGATTTTCTTGCAGCATGCCAAGTCAAACTCTTAGCTATCTTATGTGATTCAAACATCCTTTTAAACCTTGGAATTGGGGGAAAATACCACACCACCTTCGCTACCACACCCTCTTTCAAGAACCCATCTTTGGTTTCCTTCCACCTTGAGATACCACAAGTAGGTGTCTGCCACGCAAATCTCACGGCTTGGAGTTCCGGGCCAAGGGGATATGCGTTAACACTCGGCTTCCTGCTTTTGGGTGCGGTGCAGTTGTGCGCGGGCGTGCCAGCACGGTCTACCGTGCGTCGAGATTGTTGATGTGAATGGAAGTGGTCAAGTGGTGCGCCTGTTTGAACTTGTCTTCTGATCAAACGATTGTAGCCGAGAGAGGAACTAATCTCGGCTGTCAGGTTCACGGCCTGAGCTACAAGGCCGTTTAGTGGTGGTGTCGATG
Organism: Prunus kanzakura; assembly: GCA_020521455.1. Taxonomy (NCBI): domain Eukaryota; kingdom Viridiplantae; phylum Streptophyta; class Magnoliopsida; order Rosales; family Rosaceae; genus Prunus; species Prunus kanzakura. The sequence goes on along the minus strand of BPUM01000803.1, from coordinate 171,835 downwards.
GTGGGTTTAGGGCGTTGCTCCGGTGCGCTGCTCAGTGAGCGGCGGTCGTATGATATATGGGCTGAATGAGCGAACAGCAAAGATGGTGCTCCGGCGCCTTGAAAATCAAGGGTCGTATGATATATTTGATGAATGGATTTTCCTTACAGTCTAACACTACTCCTAGGAAAGCAAGTAAAGATATTGAAAGTGCATTACAGGAAAATATAAGTTGCTCCGTGGGAGGGTTTGGTTTGGTGTTTGAACCCTTTGAATGTAGCTTGAGCCTCGTATTTATAGGAAGAGTTCCTGGATGAGTAATCGAGGCTGAAATCCTGCATAGTGGAGTCTGATTAGCGCAAGTGGGTAGTCCAATCGACATTTGGGATCGTGAAGTATGGTGGTGTGACCCCATGAATCCCGGTGAATCTCGGCCGCCCCCCTAATCGTGGTTTCTGCGCAACTGGCCGTGGGGAAGCATTTATTGCTCTGATAGTTAGTCACCCAATCTCTCAAGCTGCAAGAATTCTTGTGAGAATGTCTGTGTCTAATCACTCTGCTTTCTGTCGCCAAATCCTGACTTCAGTCACTTCCCACCTTCCCTCGTGCATTAAATGCTTATTTGTGGCCAGTGGGTTTGCTGTAATAAACAGAGGCACTACTTCATTAAATGAAGCGTGGGACCCTGCTGCCACTTGATGATCTGACTTTAATATCTTTGGTCGTAATTTCGTTTGGCCTTGGCCTCGGCCTATAATCTAGGCCGAGAAGATCATGCCTTAGCCACTTTTCCTTTGTTTTCAGGAAGGCCAAGCATCTTGGCCAAACGCCGCGTTTAGTCCTTCGAGCGAGTGCCAGGGCCGAGGAAAAGGGGGCTCCTTCGGCCAGTTCATGGCCGTGATTTATCAGGCACAAACATTGCCCCCACGTCCCTGGATTCTTCGGCCTTGGCATGGGGAAGAGCCGAATGGATTCCAAGGGATGGACCCTTAGTACCCCTTCTGAAGTGATTGACAACTGGTGCATTAAATGCGCAGGCCAATCGGCGCATTTAATGCCTAAGGCACGTCTTGCAGGCCATCATTGCCCAGACTTACGCAAAGCGTCGCTTCGTTTTGTCAGAGGAAACGACGGCCTCTGGGCTTTTGACACGTCATCGCGTTCTTAATTCGCACGGGCCATCATTTTGCTTTGCTAATCGAAACGTCGGCCGCCAGGTCTCTGTCATAATTTCGCATGCTCTGAGTGCGTCGTCAGGCCGTCTCGTCTTACGAGAAACATACTTCTTCGTTTTGAATTCCAGCACGATTATAAAAACCTAAACTCCTTCGCATTTTCTTCACACTCCCAAAATCTCTGAGTTCATGCTCTTCGAAAGTTTATGCTGACCTTCCCCAGTTTTCTCAGCCTCCTAAGTTTGAAACCTTTCCATTACCCAGTGATCTTTCGTTTTGCTTTAACACACTTCGGTGACTTCCTTTGATTTCTGGGCTTCATCCTTCTTTGTCTCAACCTGCTTTGATGGTCCTTATTGTGGTCCTCCCAAAGCCAAGAAGCTATATCTACTGACCCTCATGATTCGGCAGTTTGGCCTGGTCCAGGAGGTTCCTCCTTGCCTGCTGCCTACCAACCGCCTTTCGTCCTGTGAAGTTGACGTGAGCCAAAATCAAGATGCGGCCGAGGTTCCCTTTTATCCCTGGAGGAAGACGACCTCCCTCCCTGCGAGGCCGAAGAGAAACTTCAATGCGATTGATGAAGATGGTAGGACCCGGTATGATGACTCCAACTTGGTCGTGGTCATGTTTATTCGGCTGAGTGCCCCGGCCGCTTACCATGTCCAGAGCGACGGCCCCCTTGCGCTTACCATGTCCGAAGCGACGGCCCTTGCGCTTACCATGGCCGGAGTGACGGCCCTTGCGCTTTCCGTGGTTGGTGACGACATGGGTGGCGGGGATATTGCCTCGGGGTGAAACGTCTGATTGTCCAGCAAGAAGACCATGAAGCCGTTGCGTGTAGACTTTAGGATGTGATTTCTCTTATGTGTGTTTGTATTCGGCCATGACCTGGCCGTTTCCCTGTGAATGTGTCCCCCTTTTTAAACTAAATAAAAATGAAGTATGAATTTCTGGTCCGTCTTTGTCGTGTTGCATACTCCACTTTTGTCATTTGTAAATCTTTATAATTCTTTTACGGCCGTCTCCCATAATGACGGGGCGTATTTCTTCAAATACTGGCCGTTGATTGGTAAGTTGTGCCATTCTCCATCCCTATCCTTTAACTGAAATGCCCCTCGGCCAAGAATTCGTTCGATAATGAACGGCCCTTCCCAATTGGGCGAGAATTTTCCGAACCGAGGGTCCTTCGTCCCTATAGGAAGCATGGCTCGCCACACTAGGTCACCCTCGGCGAAAGTCTTTTGCTTGACCTTTTTGTTGTAAGCCCTCACCGCAATCTGCTTCTGTGCCTGCATTAGGTTATAAGCATCAAGTCTGGATTGCTCCAAATCTTCCAACTCTTGAGCCATGGCTTGTGTATAATCCTCCCTTTCTTGTCCAGGTTGCTCGGCCACACGGAGAGACCGAACCCTTAACTCCATTGGAACAATGGCGTCATGACCGTAGGTTAGGGCGTAAGGAGATGTGCCCGTGGCCGATCGCTTTGAGATTCGGTAAGCCCAAAGGGCTTCGGGGAGTAAGTCGTGCCACGCCCTAGGCTTTTCCTCGATCATTTTCTCAAGGATGCCCTTGATTACCTTGTTACTTGCCTCGGCCTGTCCGTTAGACTGAGGATAGTAAGGTGTTGAGTGGACCAATTTGATCCCCATCTTCTCGGTGTACTCTCATGTCTCGGCCGATGCGAATACTGGGCCGTTGTCGGCCGTGATTGTCTCAGGTATGCCGAACCTGTGGACAATGTGGTTCTCAAAGAACTTAAACACCTGTGTGCTAGAAATCGATCGATCGGACTCTGCCTCGACCCATTTAGTAAAATAGTCGGTCGCCACCAAAATCCATGCATGTTGGTTGGACGCGGTCGGATGGATTTTGCCGATGATGTCCACAGCCCATCCTCTAAACGGCCACGGTTTCGTAACCGGGTGGAGGGCATCGGCCGGTACTCTTTGTATGGGGCCGTAGATCTGACACTTGATACATCCCTTCGCATAGTCTATGTAATCTTTTAAAATGGTCGGCCAGTAATAGCCATGCCTCCGAACCAGCCATCTCATCTTGACAACAGACTGATGGGCACCGCAAATCCCTTCGTGTGATTCAGTCATGATGACCTTAATGTCTTCGGTGCTGGGACGTAGGAGCAATAAGCCGTCTGACCCTTTCCGATACAGCTCGTTTTGATAAATCAAATAACATCGAGCCCAGAAACGCGTAGTCCTCGCATGGCTGCCAGAGGGGTTTCGTAAATATTTCACTATGGGGTAGCGCCAATCGGCTTCGGCCGTGCTGACCTCATCGGTGAGCTCGGCCGATGATACTTGTGCTGCCATTCCTCTTCAGGCCAAAGCCGGCAAGGTACGCCTCTCGATTCTTATCACACGGTCACGGTCGTCGTCCGGAATATTCACGCCAGACGCTATCTGAGCCATATCGTTGGCCTCATGGTTTTCGGCGCGCGGTATGTGGACAAAGGAAATCCGGGAGAAATCATCGGCCGTATTGAGGGCCGTCACGTAATACATAGTTAAATTCTCGCTTGTGCATTGCTATTCCCCGGTCAGTTGGTTAATAACTAACTGAGAATCTCCATAGACCAAAACACGGGTTGCCTTCATCTCTTTCAGGATTTCGAGACCGATAATGAGTGCTTCGTATTCGGCCTGATTGTTGGTGCATCTGAAGTCGAGTTGGAATGCGAACTGCCATTTTTGCCCTTGAGGAGATTCGATCACGACTCCGGCCCCTGACCTGGCCTCGGTACTGGAACCGTCGAAGTACATGGTCCAGTAGTTTTTTTTCCATGCGGGCCATGCCAATTTCGACCTCCAACTCCTCTTCTTGCCCCTGGGCCGGATGGTGAGCCAGGAAATCGGCCAACGCCTGACCTTTGATCGACTTCTGAGCCACATATTGGAAGGTGAATTCCGACAATGCCATCGTCCATTTCCCAATTCGGCCGCGTATGATCGGCCGAGTGAGCATATACTTGATGAGATCGGTCTTGGAGATGATCTGAACGACCGAAGGGAGCATGTAATACCGCAACTTGGTGGCCGCGAAATAAAGCGCCAAACACAATTTCTCGATCGGTGAATAGTTTAGTTCTGCCGTGTTGAGGGTGCGGCTTAGATAGTGCACTGCTTGCTCTCGTTCCGACTCGTTGTTCTGAGCCAGCAGACAACCGACAGAACCCTCTGAAGCTGAAATATAAAGCCTCAAGGGTTTCCCTCTCTTTGGCTGCATAAGGACCGGTGGCTAGGATAAATATTTCTTGATGTCGTCGAGGGCCGCCTGATGTTCTGCTCCCCACATGAATCGTTCCGTGTCTTTTAGTTTGAGCAGAGGAGTCAGCGGCCGGATTTTCCCTGCCAAATTGGATATGAACCGCCTCAAAAAGTTGACCTTACCGAGGAAGGACTGAAGCTCCTTCTTGGTCTTTGGTGGAGGGGCCGCCATAATGGCCGTAGCTTTGTTTTTATCCACCTCGATTCCTCGTTGGTGAACCAAGAAACTGAGGAAATTTCCAGCAGTGACGCCGAAAGCACATTTCTTAGGGTTCATCTTTAGGCCGTAGGCCCGCATTCGGTCGAAAGCCTGCCGGAGGTGGGCTACGTGGCCGGCACTGGATGGGAATTTTACAACCACATCATCGATGTAAACTTCAACGGTTCGGCCAATGAGGTCATGAAAAATAAGGTTCATAGCTCGCTGGTATGTTGCGCGGCGTTCTTTAGGCCGAACGGCATAACCACCCATTCATAAGTTCCGATCGCGCCTGGACATCTGAACACCGTCTTGTGGACATCCTCTTCGGCTATGAAAATTTGGTTGTAACCAGCATGGCCGTCCATGAAAGACAGAAGTTCGTGCTTCGCGGCTCCGTCTACCAAGAGGTCTGACATAGCATGGGGTATTCGTCCTTGGGGGTCGCGAGATTCAGATTCCTGTAATCAGTACAAACCCTCAAAGCCCCAGTCCTTTTTAAAACCGGTACGATGTTGGCCAACCATTCGACGTACCGGGCCGTCCGGATGAAGCCGGCTTTAAGGAGCCGCTCAATTTCCTCCTTAACTTTAAGTTGAACTTCGATCGAGAACCGCCTCGGCGGCTGTTGGAAAGGCCTAAAGCCTTCCTTGATTTTTAATTCGTGCTCAACCAAGCTTCGTGGCAATCCAGGCATCTCATGGTAATCCCACGCAAAACAATCCTTATATTCATGGAGCAGGCCGATAATCTCGGCCGCTAACTCAGGGCCCAAAAGTTGGCTTACAAACAGAGGCCGTGGTTCGGCCTCCGACCCTACATTTATTTCTAATAAAGGGTCCTGGACTTCGAGGTAACCATCCTCCATCTCGGCGGGCGCCGTTTCCATGTCGTCAAAAGTTAAAACGTCTGTCTCGTCTGATTCGTGGAGGAATTCGATCAGGTTGATTGGTGAGTTCGGCCGTAAAGATTCCTCTGCCCAATGTTCCAGCAATCTTTCTAGCAAGTCAGTCACGGCCGCTGCTCCTTCTTCTTTAGTGGCCTTATCTGTCATCTAAAGGCTGGTGAGGTCGATCAATACTTCGCGCGCCGAGTCCTGTCGGACATTCTCGGCGCCTAACTCCAGCACCTTCTGGGCCGTCGTTCTGGTTGGTCGGTCGCTTGCATCGTGGCCGGTGAGGACAACCCATCCACCGTCGTCGTCGTAAATCCGAGCTTGCACGACGTTGGCCTCGAAGGGTTTCTCATCGGCCGGGTGTATAGACACCTTCTGGCCGTCCCAAAAGAACAACAGTTGGAAGAGGGAAGACGGTATGCACCCAGACTGGTGGATCTAGTCACGACCGAGCAATATATTGTTGTCGACGCTGGACTCGACCACGTAGAAGGCCGCGACTCTCGTTTGGTCAGCCACGGTAATCTTCAATGACAATATGCCAATGGTTTTAGACTTGTCGCCGACGAAGCTGCTCATGACGACGTCGCTGGGGATAAGGTCTTCTTTCGACTTGTCCAGCTTCCTCATCAAGGAATAAGGAAGGATGTTCACCGTCGCTCCACAGTCGACGAAAACCTTGGACACGGGCACACCCTCTATATGAGCCGAGATATATAACGGCTTGAGGTGTCGATACTTGTTCGGCTCGTCTCTAGGTATTACTTCGTTAAACGCCACGGCCAACAGCTCTTCCTTCGTCTTTGGCCTCTGATCAAGCTGCTCTTCGGCCACGTCATCATCCAGGCCGTTGGTCTGTCCTCCTGGGGCTGAAAACTCGGATGGTAGCACTAGGACCATGTTAATGCCGATCTCCTTCGGCTCTTGCGGGTTTCCCCTTCCAGCTTCTTCTTCGGCCTGACGGCCGTCTCTGGTGAGAATCTCTTCCTCGGCCATCCCGAGGATCCCCTCATATTCTTCATCGGAGATTCCTAAAGTGGGGTCGTCTTCGGCCTCATGCCCGAAGAAAGGATCACCGAAACCCTCGGTCATAGGCCTTGCAGTCCCCGGAGTATCGGCTGTGGATGCTTTGATCTCATGAGGGTCCGAGGCCTCGACCTCCTCCTCGAGGGCCCATCTAGCCTTCGCCAATGTGTCCCTGGCTGTTAAGTAATCGTCTAGGCGGCTTACCCGAGCCTTTTCCTCAGTTGTCAGGCCAAAGATAGTGTCCGCCGGAGTCACAGTAAAATATTGGCGGAGATATTCTAAATCGCCCTTGCTGAAGGGGACTTTAGCCTCTGATCCGCCGAGGTTGGGTTGGTAACTTGGCAGACCCTTTGCCCTGGCTTCCCTGTTCGCCTAGTATACGGCCTTAATGGCCGAGTCAGAACTGCTGGTGATGAGGAGCCCCTCTGCCTTTACGTTTTTGAGGGCCAACTTCACGATTTCACGGTTTTCAGGGGTCGTGCCGTATAGGTCCGTGGCCGAGTGGTCTTTATGGAATTCCATGAGAAAGGACAGACCATTGGCCGAAAAAGGGGGGTTCCTTCCACGATAGATGTCGACGATACCCTCGTCTGTTCTTTCCGGGGCCGTGGCCTTTGGCTGAACCGAAATGGCCGCCTTTCCACGGGGACCCTCGTCTTGGAGGCCTGATACTGGCCGCTTTTGCTGCCAAGGAGACAATTGGGGTGGACGGTGGCCCCTCTGCAGCCTTCATTTTCTTTTGGCGCTTCGCACCTTCGGCCTTGGTCATTTGCATTCTGGCCTACTGAACCTGTCTCTGCATTCTCCTCAGCTAGGTCTTTGTCAGCGGTTCGGCCCTGCCCCCCGGTCGTGCACGGTACCGGCGGTCATCCCGCATGACCGGTGGTTTGAAAGTTTTTACTGGCCTAGGGGCGGCCTCGCCCTTGGGGCCGACCGAGGTATCGGGGGTTTGTGCCCCCAGTCGGTCAAAAACCGCCCAGCTGGCAGGCCGACGGTCGTACTGACCACCGAAACCCTTTATGGTCGTTTGAGATGGCTCGGTGGCTTTTCTCTTGTTCTCCTGCGGTCTGGGCTGACCGATCTCATGCTTGCATCGCTCGCAGAGCAACGGCTCTAATTCGGCCAAAGGCTCTTTTCCCTTTGCTGGTCGACAAATTTCCCTGTATTCGGCCCGGAGTTGGGCGTCGACCATGTTGATGACAGGTGGAGGGAACGGCTTGGAATCAACCTGCATGGCCGCCTTCTCCGGAAACTGGAGTTTCTTTTCGTCAATCAATTTTTGGATGACGTCTCGCAAGACCACGCAGTTGTTGGTGTTGTGAGACCAAGAACTGTGGTATTTTCAAAATCTCTTCCCCTGGAGCTCGTCGGGCTTCGGAATTCTATGGCCGAAAGACAACTTGACCAGTTTCTCGGCCAATAACAGGTCGAAGATAGCTTCGGCTCTTGTCAAGTCAAAAGTGTAGGCCTTTGTCTCCCGCGTCGCAAACTTGGCGTCGGGAATCTTTGTGCGGCTGTTGTCGGTTTTAATAAGTCCTTTGCAGACGAAGGGTTTGTCTATGCTGACCTCGGCCGAACTCATCTCTATTTCACCACCCTCGGCCTCTACGGACTCGCCTGCTACGGCATAGCTGACGATGGGATTCCTGTAGTAGGTCCCCTTTGAGGCCGTCTTCTTCTGCATCTCCTCCTTTAACAAGGACGCATATCTGTCCACCTTGTTAGTCAAGTCATGCATGTCTCGGAATTCGAGCCCCTGGAATTTCTTCCGGTACTCGAATTCAAGCCCTTCTTCGGCCATCTTGACAAATTCCCTCTCTGGCAGGTTCATCCGGCACCAGTTCCTGCACGTTTTGAATCGCTGTAGGTAGTTGCGCGGTGATTCGTCTGAAGCCTGGCTCATTCTGGCTAGCTCGGCGACTGTTATCTCCCGGTTGGTCTGATAGAAATGTTCGTGGAATATTCTCTCCATGTCAGGCCAATCCCTCACCGAATTCGCTGGGAGGTTTATGAACCATGAAAAAGCCGCGCCGGTTAAGGAGTGAACAAACAAATGGAGCTTTTGGGCGTCCGAATCGGCCTCCCCTCACTGTGCCGTGAAACGGCCTATGTGTTCGATGGAGGAGGTCTGCCCGTCCCCTGAGAACAGCATGAATTCTGGTAATCGATAGTTCCGGGGAAGAGGGATTCGGTCGATTTCCGGCGGGTACGGCCTTGTATATCTTGGCGCGTCCGGCCGCCTCTGAGCCAAGCCGTCTTCGATCATTCGCCGGACGTCTTCGAGTCGAGGCCCCTGAGGTGGTGTCTCTTGGTGGGCCGCGTACGGCCGCAGGACCTGCTGCACGTCGTTTTGTGGCCTTATCAACGGGGCCGTTTGAACAAGGGCTCGGCCGAAATGACCGAGCTGGTTGACGCCGGATGAGTGTCGTGAGTTTGGACCAGGTGCGCATGCATTGACGCTGGAACGGCCGACCCATAGTGAAGGTGAGAGCCCAGCAGAAACAATGACGCCTGCAAATCTGACCGTACTGTTGTGATGATACAGCTGTCGCGTTGCTTGGACCAGGATGGGTGTGGACGACCGCAGTATGAGCTGGGCCGAGTGGATGAATCGCGGGATGCGCGAGGCTGCTGTGCCCTAGCGATACGGCCAAAGCATGGAGTGGTCCGCGCACTGTCTCTGCCGAGTAGGTTGGTCTAGGATTCGCCCATGTGGGCTGGGACTGCCCCCAGCTGTTTATCGGCGGCAACGAATGCTGGCCGTAGCCTGATGATTGGGTGTGGGCTAAGACGCCGAGGCTGCTGTTTTCGCCGTGCGGTCGATTCTCTCTCGCTCCTGGCTTCTTTGTCCGGCTCTGGGAGGTGTCGCGGGCGAGGTTACCGGCATCCTCTCTTGAAAGAGCGTTCGCAATTCTGAGGAGAATCTGTCCATTGCGGCCATGAAGGATGTTTCTATCCTGTAGGCCTACTTGGACATTAGCTCCTCCACTACTGCTTGTTCCTGCATGGACTCGGCCGAGCGATCCGTCGTTACTGGAACGCTGGCCGAGATCCCGACCGGATGTTCGGTCTCGGTGATTGGTGAAGTGGACTCAGGAGTCTCAGAAGTCATTTCGACTGCTTTGTTTTTGAGATTTGCCTGTGCCCTGGTTTCCACCATAAGTTTTTGACAAGTGTCCCACTGGGCGTGCCAAAAGTGTGTGCCGCGCAAATCTCATGGCCTGGAGTTCCGGGCCGAGGGGATATGCGTTGACACGTGGCTTCCTGCTTTTGGGTGCTGTGCGGTTGTGCGCGGGCGTGCCAACACGGTCTACCGTGCGTCGAGATTGTTGATGTGAATGGAAGTGGTCAAGTGGTGCGCCTATTTGAACTTGTCTTCTGATCAAACGATTGTAGCCGAGAGAGGAACTAATCTCGGCTGTCAGATTCACGGCCTGAGCTACAAGGCCGTTTAGTGGTGGTGTCGATGGTGGGTTTAGGGCGTTGCTCCGGCGCGCTGCTCAGTGAGCGGCGGTCGTATGATATATGGGGTGAATTAGCGAACAACAAAGATGGTGCTCCGGCGCCTTGAAAATCAAGGGTCGTATGATATATTTGATGAATGGATTTTCCTTACAGTCTAACACTACTCCTAGGAAAGCAAATAAAGATATTGAAAGTGCATTACAGGAAAATATAAGTTGCTCCGTGGGAGGCTTTGGTTTGGTGTTTGAACCCTTTGAATGTAGCTTGAGCCTCGTATTTATAGGAAGAGTTCCTGGATGAGTAATCGAGGCTGAAATCCTGCATAGTGGAGTCTGATTAGCGCAAGTGGGTAGTCCAATCGACATTTGGGATCGTGAAGTATGGTGGTTTGACCCCATGAATCCCGGTGAATCTCGGCCGCCCCCCTAATCGTGGTTTCTGCGCAACTGGCCATGGGGACGCATTTATTGCTCTGATAGTTAGTCACCCAATCTCTCAAGCTGCAAGAATTCTTGTGAGAATGTCTGCGTCTAATCACTCTGCTTTCTGTCGCCAAATCCTGACTTCAGTCACTTCCCACCTTCCCTCGTGCATTAAATGCTTATTTGTGGCCAGTGGGTTTGCTGCAATAAACAGAGGCACTACTTCATTAAATGAAGCATGGGACCCTGCTGCCACTTGATGATCTGACTTTAATATCTTTGGCCGTAATTTCGTTCGGCCTCGGCCTCGGCCTAAAGTCTAGGGCGAGAAGATCATGCCTTAGCCACTTTTCCTTTGTTTTCAGGAAGGCCAAGCATCTTGGCCAAACACCGCGTTTAGTCCTTCGAGCGAGTGACAGGGCCGAGGAAAAGGGGGCTCCTTCGGCCAGTTCATGGCCGTGATTTATCAGGCACAAACAGTAGGACAATTAATTGAATCATCATACTCCTTCCTATACAAAATGCAGTCATTGGGACATACGTGGATTTTCTCATAACTCATCCCTAAAGCAGACAAAGTCTTTTTTGCCTCGTACATAGAGGAAGGTAGTGTATTTCCTTATGGAAGCAATTCTCCTTGAAGTATCAACAATTCTGTAAAACAAACATTACTCATCCCATGTTTTGCTTTCAAATTATATAACTTCACCAAAGCCGACAACTTCATGTTCTTACTGCAACCAGGGTACAAGGGTTCATCGCCATCCCCAATCACATTGGCAAACTCATAAGGATCAGATCCAATATTGGCAAAATCATTATCATTCATTCCTAATTCTTCAGAAACATAACTAAACCTACTTTGCTCATCTTCTTCCACATTTCTACTAGCATTGGTAGTCCATTCCCAAGGTTCTTCGTGCCATGTCCAAATCTTATAGCTTTGGTCAATTCCATTAAAGTATAAGTGTTCCCTTATAATTCCAATCCCAAACAATCGAATATTCCCACATTTAACACATGGACAACGAATATGAGTTGTATTTCCAAGATTTTCTACAGCAAAATTCAAAAATCCTTCCACGCCTAACTCATATGCCTTCGATCTTCTATCCGCATGCATCCATGACTTATCCATCTCACACTCTATAAAATCATATAAATATATAGATATATTAAAGTGGAAAGACCAGCAATGAAACACTACTTCATTCAAATAGCAGAGAACAAATTGAAAATAAAAAATAAAACAAGAACAAGACGACGGTTTTTACAACATAAACGTCGTTTAATATAAATTCAGACGACGGCATCTATAGTTACCGTCGTCATTAAGATACGCAAACCCAGAAATTTGTACAGGGTTCTGGTAGCCTAAAGACGACAGTTAATGGAGAAACAGTGGTCTTTAGGCTACCAGTTGAGGATTAAAACTCAGACGACGGGAGTAAATGAACAACCGACGTATAATAAACATTTAGACGACAGTTTGATCCATCAACCGTCGTCATGGTTTTTAAAAAAACACAAGTTAAATCTCCCATCCCCATTTCTTTTCCAAAAACCCATGGCCAAACAAACATAAAAGAACCCAAACTGAGAGTAATTATTACAAGAATGCAAACACTAAAACATAAAATAACCCAAATATAGCTACGAACGAAAACACTTATGGATTTAAGAAGCCGTGCAATATCATTAAATAAAGAGATTAGGGTCTGCACTTACATGGATAAGATAACCAATTCTTCAGAGAGAGTTGAGAGAATATAACAAAAGCTTGAGAGAGAGCTAGGAGAATATACCCAATGCTTTGAGAGAGAGCGAAAACTTTAAGACAAATTTATGTTGAAGAGAGAGAATGAACTATTTTAGGGTTAAAGGGAAATTCTGAAAATTTTAGATCGCGGTCAAAAAATTTAAAGTACTGCGTTTTTCAAAGACGACGGTAAATACATATATATGGATGTCTAATACGCACTTACGATGGCGGTTTCCACACAGAACCACCGTTGTAAACAGAACATACGTCACCACTTAATAACCGACGTCATAAATATGATATAATTAGTCTGGGTTTGGGTTTCTTGGGATTCGAACGCTCGTAGTTGACCAAAACTGGCGTCGTTTCAACAAACCCTAAACCATAAACCCTAAACCCTAAATTTTACAATAATTATAAAAAAATACACAAGTATGAGAAAAATGAACCAAAAATTGCAACGGACTCCTTACAACAATGCCTTCTATAATAGTAGGCTAAACTATGGATTTCATCATTTTGAATTTATGGGAACCAATGGATCACATAAACTTTAGGGTTATGTTATGTAAAGTATAGGGAGTACCGTGCTTTGTCTCTAAATTTATTTGAATTTTGTTATCATTTGAACTTTGAAAACTAAAATTACATGTTTCAGGCCTTAACGGGCAAGATATTGTCTCAATGAGTGCATAGAATTTGTCGGTATATTTTTCGGATTTTGTTTTGAATGTATTATTAATATTAGTAATTAAATACAATAAAAAAATATTTGTAAAATTATATTTTTTAAAACTTTAGGGGAGAGACAATATTTCAATGAGTGCTTGGTAGTTGTCAGTTTAATTTTTGGAATTAGTTTTGAATTTAATATGGAATTAAATAAAATATAAAAGTCATTTAAAATTAAATGCCAAATGACCTAGCCGACGTTGTATCCTTTTACAACGATGTTAAACATCACAAACTGACGTCATATATTGTTAGACGTCGAAACAAATAAAAAACGACGTCAATTGTTTGGATAACCGACGTGGGTTATTGTATTACCACGTCATCTTGTTTTGGATCACCGACATTGTTTATCTATACGACGTCAAATTTTTTATAATAACCGCCTTTGTATATTATTAAGACGTCGATATGGTTGTACTAACAGACGTAGTATATCGGTACAAAATTCATCTGTACAAGATGAATTAATTATAAACCGTCGTGTTTATGACTGTTACATGTTGTTTTTAAGAATTGCCGTCGATGTTATATTTCCAGTTATAGCAAGACGACCATTGTATACACATATGAGACGTGTAAATTAGAATCAGACATCGGTTTTGGGGAATTAAATTAAGTTTTTATGAATTATATTAAGTTTTCATGAATTTTTTGGGAACTAAACAAATTTATAAAAAAAAAATTAATTTTTTTGATGGTTGTTCGATTGATTACAACAAAAATATTTATGTACATTTTAATAAACTAAAATAAACCTAAACATTGTTAATAAATATTTATGTACATCAATTATCATTCTGTATTTGCCTGTTAACAAATTTTGCCCATTCATGCCTAACTTCGTCAATATGTTCTTGTGTATACTGAACTCGATCTTTTTTATTTTCAAACTGCAAAATAAACCAAAAACCCGACGTGTTATAAAGATATAAATGACGGTTTTAAAGAAAAATTTGACGTAGTAAAATAAATAAAGTATATCTAAAATTTTGCATTTTATCTTCTTCTCGAAATCTAGGTCTGGATCATGAATTATCTCTCATGAATCGCATCACGTAATAGCCACACTATACACTTGTTGGTTGTTCAGGATTGCTGTGTAGATTTTTCCAAATGGCCTGTTTACGTGACGAATTTTTGTTTATATGAATATTAAACATTTTCATTGACCTGTTACAAGAAAACAAAGATTGTTAATGACAAAACGAAAAATTTAAATACAAATAGTAACTGTCGTGGTAAATCAGTCAAAACGACGGAGTTTTAAAACAAATGACGTGGTATTTTGTTTCAAACGGCGGTAAAAAAACTACCATCGTTGTGTAACATTATAACGTCGGTAAGAGGAAAAACGTCGTATAACAAAAAATTGAACAGAAAAAATTAAAACGTTCTTAAATAAAACCCAAACGACGTGGTAATTAAATTAACACGACATTTTTAAGACAATACTAACGTAATAAATTATTTAAAACGTCGATAATAACTTACAGTAGTTGTATTTTCATTACAACATTGGTATTATAAAAAACCGTCGTATACTTCAAATGCATTAAAGGAAAAAAAATCTTAGATCAGGAGAAATCAACTTACGTATTCACTATACTTTTCATGTCGTCGTCAACGGAGCGTTTTGGCAGTGAATTCATGTAATAGGCAGTCTTTGTTGCTAGTCTCACAATTACCAACACCCAATGACCCCTACACATAATGATCCATATAGGGTAAATACTACTACAAAGAAAAATATTACAAGGAAAATACTTTAAATAGTTAAGGGTACTAACCCTGGATTATAAGAGACCAAGAAAAATTGATTCTCATATGCTATTTTCAGGCGGTTTGACAGTTGTTTTGTTCGGTCTGATAGAGATCCATATTGAGAGCTGACTAGCCCAGGGTCCACGAGGCCAATAAGGTTTACCATATTTGCCATTTTTAAATAGTCAAATTGACAGGACCCGACCCAAATTCCACTTTGGAATCCGAGCCGAACCCTGTGCGTGTCCGACACCTGGCGGGTGCCGGGCACAAACGACCAAAGTACCCTTCTAAACCAAAGCCAAAGAATTTCAAGCTCGACTTCTACCGAAAATTCGGCAGAGTCTCCCCTATAAAATGAACATTTCCCCAAAAACTTCCACCTGTTAAACAAGCATATACGAATATAACCCAACTGTCAGCATGTAACAAATTATATCAAAAATCAAGCATCATATTATTCTTGCCTCAGGCCTCAATAAATCAAATAAATCATTCAGCTACTAAAATTCATCTCAGCTCTCAGAATAACAATAATACATTAACAATCTCAAAGATTCCAACTCGTGGCTGCACCTTGTAACAAAAGGCTGCCTACGTACCCTTACTGAGGGATCAAGCCACACGTAGCTCTTCAATTTCATTTCAGCTTTCTGTTTCAAGCTTACTGGCATTACTCACATGGCAATAACTATATTCAATTGAAGGAATAAAAGCATTTAGATTCAAGTAATCATTCTTGGAAAATCATAACTATTAATTCGTCGTGACACCATTGGTGACACGTCCTGCCCTGTAATCCTCCCTGGACTCAGGAGACAGCTGGTCAACCTGATCTGCAATCCTCGCTCCCCCGGTCCGGATATCTCTAAAACTCGAGGGGCAAAGTATGCTAGAAATACTTGGGCTATTTAATACCATATCCAAGCAAACAACTTAAATAAAATAAAATAAGATAATTTAAAGCAAAACGGATTAAAATAAAATAAAATAAACAAGCTCCGAATACCCGGTATCGACCTCATGTAAGGTTCATAAATAATTAATTATGTATATATATTTATATATATCCGTCTTTCTCTTGTGACATAAATATATCGATTAAGAAAAAGATAGTAATTGTATAAAGTTCCTCACTTTTACTTTAAAAGCGTTTCAAAGCTTAAATTCTCTCCACCTAGGCGTACCCCCATTCTTGATCCGTCAATTCCATTCTCGAAGGCCTAGGAGACACCAAGTCCCCTCGAGCCGCAATACTCGCAGGTCTCAGAGATAACTCTTCAATCTGAGCCGCAATACTCGCAGGCCTCGGAGATACCACTTCTATCCAAGCCGCAATGCTCGCAGGTCTCAGAGATAACTCTTCAATCTGAGCCACAATACTCGCAGGCCTCGGAGATACCACTTCTATCCGAGCCGCAATGCTCACAGGTCTCAGAGATAACTCTTCAATCCGAGCCGCAATACTCGCAGGTCTCAGAGATACCTCTTCAATCTGAGCCGCAATACTCGCAGGCCTCGGAGATACCACTTCTATCCGAGCCGCAATGCTCGCAGGTCTCAGAGATAACTCTTCAATCTGAGCCGCAATACTCGCATGTCTCAGAGATAACTCTTCAATCTGAGCCGCATTACTCGCACCACACGGTTTAGGCGTCCCCGAACTCGTGGGGCATTATTTATGAATGACTCTGTTCCAAGTAACTAGGGGGTACCTTTGTGATGGGTTTGAAAAACCGTATCCCAACTTATATCAATACTTTCCTTTGTTTTACAATCTAATTCCTAGCCTTAATCAATTTCCTGATAACTTGGTTCAGATCACTCACTCCTGGTCAGGACTCGTTTACATGGTCCTTCCAACCCTTTTTAAAGGATATAACTACCTCAAAAGACTCACGGTCAACCGAGGGATCAAACCGCCTAAGCTTGGTCAACTGGGCCCGCGGGGCCCAAGACCTCCTATCACAAATCCGGGAGTTCCTAAAGGTTCCAATATGCCTAGGACACACGTCCCGAAAGTTTGGTCTCGATCGGACAGTCGGATTAATCACGATCGGACGGTTATTATTTAATTAAACTTTGAAATATTAAATCGGAATATCCGGGACTCCGATTCACGATCAGCAAATTCCTACACGATCCTAGGAATGCCTAGATCAACATATATTAAATTGACTATGATCCAACAGTTCAAACGTATCAAACCCGAAAATCGCATACTAGGCGAGCTCCGTTCGGGGTTCAAACGTTGTTCGAAATGAAATCCGAAAGTACCTACGCACTCGTGAGGACCAGGGAATCATTCTGGAGCCGTAAGCCGGTCTCAAAACCTAGCCCACGCGCTGGCAGCGCGTGGGTTCCCAAAGCGATACCACTCGCCAGAAAATCTCAAAATCAAGGTCCAAGATTCCTATCCTAGGGGTAAAACCTCATTTGGAGTCACTTTTGTTCTTGGACCATGGCCAAAAACTAACCGGAACTAGTCGTAACAAAGTCAAAACCGTCGGCTAAATTGGGTATTTTGAACTATCTGAAAAACCTTAAAACCAATCTAAAATACCTACATAAATAGATAGAGCATGATGAGAGGATGAATTTCCATACCTCATTCGACGGAATTGGTCGTCGGAATCGCCGGAAAAAGGCAAGAACATTGCCGGAAAACCTAACCCTTTTCCAAGCTTCGAATCGAGCTCCTCGTCAGCGGATCGGATCGGGTCTTGGATGGGTTTTGTAGAGGAGGATGAGGGGAAGACATTTCATGAAGGTTGCGATGGCAACCAGGATGAGATGGAGCCTCAAAAATATCCTCGAAGTGGAAGGAATGAATCTGGAAAATAACCAGAAAATCTGGTTATATCGCATGGAGGAAGAAGACCCGGCACTGTAGCTACAGTGACAATTTTAAAATTCCCACTATGTACTTTCCGTTTCTAGAACTTTTCTCCTTCGTTACAACTCGGAATTGGGCGTGTCGCATGTCTACGAACTCGTGTCGTCGAGCTCTATCCAAAGGTACCACCCAAATCTCCAAATTCTTTCCCGAAGAAAAAGTCAACTTTAAACTCATTAAAATATCCTCAGGGTAAAATTGTCTTTTACTTGAATATTTTATTATTTAATTATTAATTTAGGACTGGGTTGTTACACAAATAGGTACCTAAATATATGAAATTCAATTAAATGAGATTTTAATTTAAAAGGAAGCGAAATGTAAAACAAAATGGGATTGCTAGAATTACCTCATGTATACTGATATCACTGTGGTTCCAATCTCAACCATGGAACTAAACTGCAAAATATCTTCAGGGAAGAGGTAGGTATCATGCTCAAAGCCAAACACTTCCTTGGGCATGTGAACTGTCAGAGTCTCGTTAGTAAGCAACAACTTGGTCGGGACAAGTTGGCATAAGGCTAACAGAGGAGGTGGCAAGTCTAGCTTTGAAAGATCCTGTTACAAGAAATAAATAAAGAAATATAAGTTAGTTTGTGTGTGAACTAAAATAAACGACTCTAACAAAACCCAAAAAAACAAACGTGGTATATAATTGTTTGGGGCTGTTGAAAATTCACTCGGGCACCTTTCAAAGACACGGGCAGCTAGACTCTTGGAATGTCGGCCGGGCTTTGAGAATGGAATCTCGGTCGGGTTTTTTAGAATGGAATCGCGGCCGGGCTGGGCTCTTGTAGAGTGGCCGCCGAGAATTGAAGAGCTGGAGCGGCTGGGTTTTGTTGGAATGCGACCGGGGCTAGGAACTGAAAAATATGGCCGGGCTTAGAGTTTGTTACAGCCGGAACAGCTGGAGCGATCTTGGAAAATCTCTGCCGGATTTTCGAATGGAAGTTGCGGCTGGGGTTTTGTTCGAATGGGACAGAGTCACGGCTGAATATTGTAATATGGAGCTCAAAGGTGGCTGGAGCGATCTATGCTGGGCAAGGTTGCGGCCGGGCTAATTTGTTGGAGTTTTGCGGCCGGGCATCGTTCGAGATAAGGCCGGGCGTAGTTCGAATTGCGGCTGGGCTTGAAAGTGGCTGGGGCTATGACATTTGTGTGGGCACGGCCAAAACTATTGGGATAAATATGCGGCCGAGTCTTTGGGTTGAAGTTTTGGAACCTTGGCGGTCGAGAATTGGAATACGGATTGAAGGAGTATTGCGGCTGGATATGTGGTTGAAGGGTTTGCAGGGCAAAAATCTAATTGCCTTTCATATATATATATATATATATACAGTTATTCTCTTATCCGGATGTCCGCACGTTATTATCGTGCGGATCCTATTGTAAACAGGCAGGAAAACAGAGAGGGGTAGTACAAAATACACTGCGTCCGCACGATAATAACGTCCGGATGTCCGCATAAGAGAATTTCTGTATATATATATATATATATATATATATATATATATATATATATATATATATATATATATATATATATATGTAGATGAGTATGAGGGATATTGTGGCTGGAGCCTTTAGGTGGTCTTGCGAATATGGGGCTGAAAGGTTTTTAGATTTTTAGCCACCCTTGCATTACTCTAAGTTTATATATATTATATATAATAAACGAATATAAATATGCAGCCGAGTCTTGCTAGATGGCGGCTGGGATATTTAGTTTGTTTGCAAGCTGGGCCGAAAAGGGTTTTGAGTTGGTAGTTTGATTGACTTATTATATACACATATATTGATATACAACTCGGATCAGGTGAGAACACTAAAATGAGAACCTTATATGAGAATCAATATCAGCCATCCAAATTATCTGAACGGCTAAAAAGAAAAAGCAAGCTTACAATACAAATGGGTACGCTGCACTTCCCCTTAGCCCCTGTGTCCTTGTGCGCGTTCTCAATCCCGCCTTTCTTTCTAATCGCGCCTTTCTTTTTCCTCGTTTCTTGTTCCCAGATTCTTCTCTCAATAACATTTCCTATTTTCCTTGGTCAAAATCGACACCTTTCTCCTCAGAACACCCTCTCTTTCTCTGCCCTCTCAGTTTCCCTCATCTCGATCTGCATCTCTGTCTTGCTCTCTCAGCTTCTCTTTTAGTATATCATTCATTTTTATGCAGACCTTATACAAATAAAACCCCCTTTGTCTCTTACTTCCCTTTCTTATTCTCTCTCTGCCCAAATACAAATACAACTCTATCTTTGGAATTCTCGCGGTCTTAGAGACAGAGTGCTCGTTTGCAAAGTCTAGATCATCGTCGTCAGCCTCATCCAGCAGTTCTATGTACAATGATGTTACTCTCGCATGTTTCCACTGAAGGCGTCCAAAGAAAAGCTTGGCTAGTGGAGCTGAAATTCCAAGAGAGGACGTTGTGGATTTGGGTATGGTTGCCAGTGGAAGCTGAGAATTCGACGAACATGTACTCTTTGAGAAAGGGTGAGAGATCAAGAGGGCCAGAGAAGATCGGCTTTGATGGAGGAGGGTCATTGCTGCCGCCGTCTGATCCTAAATGAATTTCCATCCAACGACGTGAGCCGTCGTAGCCAATCCAAGCTCAGTGGGCTGAACGATCGTTGAGAAAGACACCAACATCTGAAGCGTTGATTGTTTTGGTGGAGACGATAGCCTTGCTCTCAATTCTTCGTTCATGGTATGGGCTTTTTCTTTTAATTTCTTGGTTTATGTATTTAGGAAATATTTTTTATTCAATTTGGTTTGATGGAATTGTTGGTAATCATAAGGAATTGAAAGGGGTTTTGTTTTGTGTCTGTCATTTTTTTTTTTGGGGGTTTATGTATATAGACAAAGTTTTTAATTAGTTTTTCGCTTGATGGGTATGATGGAATTGTTGGTTTTTATAAATTGAAATGGGGTTTTAGTTTTGTGGCAATTAAAGGGAGCTTTTGTTTCTTGGTACCCTCAATTTTATCTTCAATGGTAAACATAATTTGGGACATGATGGAATGCTAAATGCTTTTTATATCCGTCGAGCCAGAGTTTGCATCCGAAACATTCAGTCTTCTACAGAAGAATGAAAGAAACCTGGTTACATTCTGCTCAATTTATGAATTTTCTTAATTTATTATGGAGAATTGACTCTGGGAAGGTCATGAAATGACATCTGAAGATGTACTTCTGAATGCGTAAGATGAATACTGCTTGCTTATTTTATCATATGCCTTGCAGATTTTAAATGTAATGTATCTTTCAATCTACAAAAGTAGATTGCTATTTAATAGACCTTTTAGCTCTTAATGAGTCAATCTTTTGGTTACATGTGTCTTGGCTGCAGGGAGTGGATCTACAGAAACAAGGGAGGTGGATATGGAGGCAGAAGGATCAGCAGAAGTAGAGGTGGAGGTGGAGGTAAAGGTTTTGACTGAGTCACAGAAGCCATCTCGTTGTGAGGATGATTCAGGACCTTGATAAACCACCTCTTACGTGAGAAACTTTTTTCTATCCTGGCATCATTGTGTATCATACTTGTTGCATATTTCAGGCTGTCTATGGGGATAATGGGTCATTTATGTATCATCAGGGATATGGTTATACACCCTACGACACATATGCCACATCTCTGTTAAATTTACTTTTGAATGTCAATGTCCCTTCCAATTTTGTTTAAAATCAGGACCTTGAGAAACCACCTCTTACGTGAGAAACTTTTTTCTTATCCTGACATCATTGTGTATCATGTTTGTTGCATATTTCAGGCTGTCTATGGGGATAATGGGTCATTTATGTATCATCATGGATATGGTTATACACCCTACGACACATATGCCACATCTCTGTTAAATTTACTTTTGAATGTCAATGTCTCTTCCAATTTTGTTTAAAATTCAGGACCTTGAGAAACCACCTCTTACGTGAGAAACTTTTTTCTATCTTGACATCATTGTGTATCATGTTTGTTGCATATTTCAGGCTGTCTATGGGGATAATGGGTCATTTATGTATCATCATGGATATGGTTATGCACCCCACGACACATATGCCACATCTCTGTTAAATTTACTTTTGAATGTCAATGTCTCTTCCAATTTTGTTTAAAATTCAGGACCTTAAGAAACCACCTCTTACGTGAGAAACTTTTTTCTATCTTGACATCATTGTGTATCATGTTTGTTGCATATTTCAGGCTGTCTATGGGGATAATGGGTCATTTATGTATCATCATGGATATGGTTATGCACCATACGACACATATGCCACATCTCTGTTAAATTTACTTTTGAATGTCAATGTCCCTTCCAATTTTGTTTAAAATTCAGGACCTTGAGAAACCACCTCTTACGTGAGAAACTTTTTTCTATCTTGACATCATTGTGTATCATGTTTATTGCATATTTTAGGCTGTCTATGGGGATAATGGGTCATTTATGTATCATTTCAAGCTGTATATGGGGTAACTTTACATCATCTTTCTTTCTTTTTTCATATTCCTCACCCCTCTGCCTCCCCTTTTATTCAAAACAAGGGCAACCATTATCCCATTTCCACCTCTCACAACTAGAGTTAAGCTAAAGCACAAGGGAATTTTGCAGGGAGATATATTTAATATGTGCAGCATATTTTAATTTCAGCTATTTAATTTGGAAATTTTAGGAGCTTAGTTTGATTTGTATTGTATTTATTTAAATTGTGCAGCCTTGGTTTAAAGATTTGGTTGCCTTTGCGATTGGAAGAGGATTGATTTCATGATTGCTATGAAAGTAATCAAATATAGGAAAATAAAAAAAAATCACTTCAACGCGTTTGGTACTTCTGCATTTTTTGTTGAGTATTCCTCTAAATGTTAAATTGAGACTTTTTTTGGGTTTAATATTGGAATTTTAGCAGCTTGGTTTTATTTTTTTTTATGTTCATTTAATTTGTGCAGGCCCTTGTTTAAAGCTTTGGTTCCCTTGACAATTCAAATATGAAGAGTCGTTCCCAAGAACTTATAGTAATTTTACATATATTTTTATAATTTTTTAAAATTATTAATTTTACAAATAATAGATAAATGACACAAGTCTTAATTGCAACGCTGAATCATTAATTGTTTGCCATCAAAAAATCTTTTGTAAACGCTTCAAAAGGATTCACTAGAGCTTCAACATCGCCTCTTTTACTATTCACTAAAGCTTCATGTTTTAATATGAACTCAAAAGACATGGAAAGTGTATTTTTCTGCTATTTAATGAATTATTATGATTTTTGGAAGGGTGTGTCATGAGTGCTTCTGACAAGTGTCATTTCGCGTAGCACCGCGTGTCATCAGAGTGTCATTTTGTGTTTGTTTATCTTTAAAAATTCACAAACAATTAATGAAAAATTGAAAAAATACATCCTTAATTTCTCCAAATTCCATGCAACATTATCTACGATTATGATTTGGAAAATTTGAATTAATAGTTGGAGGAAGAGTTAAACTTGGTCTGTAGTTAGTATAGAAACAAACTTGAGTTTGAGAAATTATTTGAATTTTTTTATATCTCATAATAAATCTGAAAAATTCACCAAAAAAATACACTGAACTCCTTGTGACATTTCCAATATCTTTTAAAACTTAAAATATAATTTTGACTAAGAGAAAAATTCAAATAATTTTACAAAGTCAAACTTGTTTCCATACTAACAATAACACTAAGTTGAAGATCACTAGTTTTCATCACAACAATTGTTCCTCCAATTATTACTTCAAATTTTTCCAAATTAATTTTGATTTTTGAGTATCATAATCGAAGATAATGTCGCAAGGAATTTGTAGAAATTTTCGGTGTATTTTTCTGATTTTTTAAATATTTTTTGCAATTTTTTAAAGATAAGCTCACAAAAATGATAACATTAATGACACGTAGTGCTATGAGATACTGACACCTGCTGGAAAAGCTGACAACATACCCATCAGGGGATGCCATGTGTCATTCTCTTCCATTTATTACTATTTTCCAACATTTTGACTTCCAAAAATCATAATAAAATCATAATAAATCTGAAAAATTCCTCGAAAAATACCAAGGACACCTTGCGAAATTTGCAACATCTTTTGAGACTGAAAATATAATTTTGACTAAGAGAAAAAATCAAACAATTTCACAAAGTCAAGTTTGCTTCCATACTACAACTCTTCCTCCAATTATTCCTTCAAATTTCCCATAGTCAAATTTTGATTTTCAAGTATCAGAGTCGAAGATAATGTCGCAAGGAATTTATAGAAATGTTCGGTGTATTTTTCTGATTTTTAAATTATTTTTGTGAATTTTTAAAGATAAACTCACAAAAATAAATCATGAATAACACATGGAGCTATGAGATATTGACACCCGCTGAAAAAGCTGACTAAGCACCCATCAGCCGCTGCCATGTGTCATTATCTTCCATTTATTACTATTTTCCAATCTTTTGACTTCTAAAAATCATAATAAATTGATAATAAATCTGAAAAATTCACCAAAAAATACCCCGGCCTCCTTGCGACATTTCCAACATCTTTTGAGACTTAAAATATAATTTTGACTAAGAGAAAAATTCAAATAATTTCACAAAGTCAAGTTCGCTTCCATACTAACAAAAACACTAAGTTGAAGATAACTAGTCTTTATCACTACAACTCTTCCTCTAATTATTCATTCAAATTTCTCAAAGTCAAATTTTGATTTTCGAGTATCATAGTCGAAGATAATGTCGCAAGGAATTTGTAGAAATTTTCGGTGTATTTTTCTGATTTTTTAATTACTTTTTGTGAATTTTTTAAGATAAACTCACAAAAATGAAATATGAATGACACATGGAGCTTTGAGATACTGACACCTGCTGGAAAAGCTGACGACACACCCATCAGCCGCTGCCATGTGTCATTATCTTCCATTTATTACGATTTTTCTATCTTTTGACTTCTAAAAATCATAATAAATTCATAATAAATCTGAAAATTTCACCAAAAAATACCCCGGACTCCTTGCGACATTTCCAACATCTTTTGAGACTTAAGATATAATTTTGACTTTAAAAAAATTCAAATAATTTTACAAAGTCAAGTTTGCTTCCATACTAACAAAAATACTAAGTTGAAGATCACTAGTCTTTATCACTACAACTCTTCCTCTAATTATTCATTCAAATTTCTCAAAGTCAAATTTTGATTTTCGAGTATCATAGTCGAAGATAATGTCGCAAGGAATTTGTAGAAATTTTCGGTGTATTTTTCTGATTTTTTAATTACTTTTTGTGAATTTTTTAAGATAAACTCACAAAAATGAAATATGAATGACACATGGAGCTATAAGATACTGACACCCGCTGGAAAAGCTGACGACGCACCCATCAGCCGCTGCCATGTGTCATTATCTTCCATTTATTACTATTTTTCAATCTTTTGACTTCTAAAAATCATAATAAATTCATAATAAATCTGAAAAATTCACCAAAAAATACCCCGGACTCCTTGCAACGTTTCCAACATCTTTTGAACTTAAAATATAATTTTGACTTTAAAAAAATTCAAATAATTTTACAAAGTCAAGTTTGCTTCCATACTAACAAAAATACTAAGTTGAAGATCACTAGTCTTTATCACTACAACTCTTCCTCTAATTATTCATTCAAATTTCTCAAAGTCAAATTTTGATTTTCGAGTATCATAGTCGAAGATAATGTCGCAAGGAATTTGTAGAAATTTTCGGTGTATTTTTCTGATTTTTTAATTACTTTTTGTGAATTTTTTAAGATAAACTCACAAAAATGAAATATGAATGACACATGGAGCTATGAGATACTGACACCCGCTGGAAAAGCTGACGACGCACCCATCAGCCGCTGCCATGTGTCATTATCTTCCATTTATTACTATTTTTCAATCTTTTGACTTCTAAAAATCATAATAAATTCATAATAAATCTGAAAAATTCACCAAAAAATACCCTGGACTCCTTGCGACGTTTCCAACATCTTTTGAACTTAAAATATAATTTTGACTTTAAAAAAATTCAAATGATTTTACAAAGTCAAGTTTGCTTCCATACTAACAAAAATACTAAGTTGAAGATCACTAGTCTTTATCACTACAACTCTTCCTCTAATTATTCCTTCAAATTTCTCAAAGTTAAATTTTGATTTTCAAGTATCATAGTCGAAGATAATGTCGCAAGGAATTTGTAGAAATTTTCGGTGTATTTTTCTGATTTTTTTAATTATTTTTTTGTGAATTTTTTAAGATAAACTCACAAAAATGAAATATGAATGACACAAGGAGCTATGAGATGCTGACACCCGCTGGAAAAGCTGACGACGTACCCATCAGCCGCTGCCATGTGTCATTACCTTCCATTTATTACTATTTTCCAATATTTTGACTTCCAAAAATCATAATAAATTGATAATAAATCTGAAAAATTCACCAAAAAATACCCCGGACTCCTTGCGACATTTCCAACATCTTTTGAGACTTAAAATATAATTTTGACTTTAAAAAAATTCAAATAATTTCACAAAGTCAAGTTTGCTTCCATACTAACAAAAACACTAAGTTGAAGATAACTAGTATTTATCACTACAACTCTTCCTCTAATTATTCCTTCAAATTTCTCAAAGTCAAATTTTGATTTTCGAGTATCATAGTCGAAGATAATATCGAAAGGAATTTGTAGAAATTTTTGGTGTATTTTTTTGATTTTTTAATTATTTTTTGTGAATTTTTTAAGATAAACTCACAAAAATGAAATATGAATGACACATGGAGCTATGAAATACTAACACTTGCTGGAAAAGCTGACGATGCACCCATCAGCCGCTGCCATGTGTCATTATCTTCCATTTATTACTATTTTTCAATATTTTGACTTTCAAAAATCATAATTAATTGATAATAAATCTAAAAAATTCACCAAAAAATACCCCGAACTCCTTGCGACATTTCCAACATCTTTTGAGACTTAAAATGTAATGTTGACTAAGAGAAAAATTCAAATAATTTTACAAAGTCAAGTGTGCTTCCCTACTAACAATAACACTAAGTTGAAGATCACTAGTCTTCATCACCACAACTCTTCCTCCAATTATTCCTTCAAATTTCCCATAGTCAAATTTTGATTTTCGAGTATCATAGTCGAAGATAATGTCGCAAGGAATATGTAGAAATTTAGGCCTTTGTTTTTAAATTTTTAATGATTTTTCGTTATTTTTTTTAAGATAAACTCACAAAAATAAAACATTAATGACACGTGGCGCTTTGAGATACTAACACCCGTTGGAAAAGCTGACAACGCACCCATTAGGCGCTGCCATGTGCCATTCTCTTCCATTTATTACTATTTTTCCAATATTTTGACTTCCAAAAATCATAATAAATTCATAATAAATCTGAAAAATTCACCAAAAATACCCCGGACTTCGTACAACATTTTCTACACCTTTTGAGAGACAAAGTCAAATAATTTGTCAAAGTCAAGTTTGCTTTTTTAATAACAATAACACTAAGTTTAAGATCATTATTGTTCCTCCAATTATTACTTCAAAAATTTCCATTGTCAAATTTGGATTTTCAAGCATTATAGTTGAAGATACTGTCGTAAGGAGTTTGTAGAAATTTTAGATTTTTTTAAAATAATTTTTTATTTATTTTTTGTGAATTGTTTGAGGTAAAGACACAAAAATGAACCTTTGATGACGTGTAGCGCTACGCGAGAATGACACCCGTAAGAAGCACAAATGATACACCTATCAGGTGTTGCCACTTGTCATTTTCTTCCATTTAATATTATTTTTCAATGCTATAACTTCAAAATATCATATTAAATAAAAAATCTAAAATACACTAAAACTTCTTGTAACACTTTCTACATCTTTTGAGTTTATATGAAAAAATTCATAAAAATACTAATGAATACTTCTTAGTCAAAAAATAAAAATATTATTTATGAAGCTTTAATTAATAGTAAATCAAGTGATGTTGAAGCTCTAATGAATCCTTTTGAAGCCTTTATGAAACATATTTTGGTGGCAAACAAGTGACTTGTGTCATATCTCTATTATTTTATTGCGTTACTTTTAAAATTATAAAAATAGATGAAAGCTTTAAACATGTTCCTTGCAACGACTCTTCATATTCGAAGTGTCAAGGCCACCAAAGCTTTAAACAAGGGCATGCACAAATTAAATGAACACCCAATATCGAACCCACAAAAAAAAAAAACAGTACCAATTTAACATTCAGAGGAATATTCAACATAAAATGCAGCAGTACCAAACACGTTTAAGCAATTTCTTTCATTTTTTTCTTTCTATATTTGATTACATTCATAGCAACATGAAAGCCATCCTTGTCCAATCTCAAAGGCAACCAAAACTTTAAACAAGGGCTCGTTAAGTTTCTTTGTTTGAGGCAACTTGAGGACTCCATATTGTGGTGGCTTCAGCAAAGGTTTTGCTGTTTCTCAAGATTCTTCATTTTAGATTTCTAATTTCTGCTTTCAACTAACAAAATATGGTTCTTGTTATCCTGCATTGATAAAATTATATATATTTATTTTGGTAAAGATAATCTAATTAGTTATTGTTGATTTGAATTGAATTGAAATGAAATGGCTGCAAGAATAGAAGGAAACACATAGGGGCATTAGAATATGAAAGACTATAAATATGTAAGTACCTTTAGAAAAGTGTTAAAACTCAAGAGATTTGTACCTCTTGCGCTAATGGCTGGCAAAATGACGAATGGCTGGCACCCTAGTCAATCAAAAAGCTTTATACAATTTCAATTGACAAACAAAAGACTAGCATTGGCAATCCTCAGAGAGGATCCTGATACAATTGGAATATTAATTTAATGTAATGTGACTCTAAAGAGACTGCTCAGCCAGCCAGCACCCCTTTCATCTTTTTTTGGACTGAAGCTAAAGAGTGCACGTACTATTGGCACCTATAAAACTACTAAATCACACCCAAGTTTTAAATTTTATGTCAAGTTTAATCTTCAGAAAAATTACTAAAACGAACCAATCCTTTCTGAAAAACTTGTTCATTAACTCACCACATTTGAGTTTTTATTAGTCAATGGCCCCAACTATAGCAACTCTCCTGGGCCCACAACCACATAAATCACTAAGATGAAATGAAAATCAACGACCAAAACTCATTTTCCTCTCTGACCATGACGATCCTATCAGTAAAACAACAAAAATTGGGGATATTTTCTTTAGCCAAAAAGATGATGGCTTATGATGCTGCTAGTTCTATCAAGACTAAACTCAATTCTGTACTTGAGCAAGATGATTGGTCCTGGCTGCCACCTATATCAGAAGACATTGATAGTGATTCAGAGAAGAATGACAAATCAGATTATACGAATCTCTCGGAGAAAATCTTCAAACTAATAGATAAACTGTGAACTATATGACTTTAACATCGGATTACAAGATCAAAACTTGAAGTGGGTACTGTTTGACTACTGAGAAAATGTTGAAAAAAAAACTGATGGAGAAAAGACAATCAATTTCTAATAGATTCTAGAAAGGCATTCAACTTAAGAGTCTAAAAGGCCCCAATTTGATCAAAAATTTGGCCCACAAAATGGAACTTCAAGGGAATTTGACAGTCATAAATTGCAATTCCATGAGGCAACACAACGCCAAACCTTGAAGAAACGCTAAACCCAGTAAAAAAAAATGGCAATTTCATTCACAAATTGAGAGCTTCAAATAAAAAATAAGATAGAATACCTCAAACAAATAAGTAAGGATCAGTCGACCTCAACCTTGGGACCTGAAATTCACGAAAGGAAGAAAGAAAAGGTGAATTAATTAAGAAAAAGAGGGAAAATGATATGATAGGAAAGGAGAGGACAGGGTAAGGTAGGGTAGGCAGACAGACCATGGAACTCATGAGGACGATGGTCCTCGCCCTTTACCGATGCCGCGAGTGGACGAGGTGGCGGTACTTCTGGAGGTGGTTGACGCCCTCGATGCGGTAGCACCAGCGGAGCTTTTCTTTGATGATCTTGGCCTTCTCGATGTCGATCCTCTTCTCTCGCACTGTGTTCTCCTTCCTTCATATCCAACATCGACACCGGGTCCTTGTACAGATTCGCCGAATCGAACTCATCTGGCGGCAACTCGTCGAAGTCCACAACTCCCTTCCTCCTCCCCATTTTTACACTTCACTCACTCACTCTCTCTGTCTCTGTCTCTGTCTCTCTCTCAAATCAGAAAAAAAAAATAATTGTGTTCTTTAAGAAAGAGAACAGCTGTTTTGGAGGGAGGAGAGAGCTCTCTCTCTCTCTCTCAAACCAGAAAAAAATAATTGTGTTCTTCAAGAAAGAGAACAGCTGTTTTGGAGGGAGGAGAGAGCACGTGCAGTTTTTGGGCCTCATTCTAGTGTCACAGTTTCACTTACAATTGCTTTTCGCGCAGCCATTGGATTAGATCCAATGGTGTTCTCATGTAATGTTCTCATATAGTTGTTCTCACTAGATCCTGACCCTATTGATATATGCATGAAATCAAATGAGTGGGCTTGTGAGAATACGGTGGCTGGGCTCTTTGAATTGAAACTTCATTGCCCTATTATATATATATATATTTATATATATATATATATATATATATACAGAGAGCTTCCATTGAGGGATCCCTCAAATAAGCTTATTTGAGGGACACCCCTTGTAGGCCCCACTTCGGATTGTATTTCACTAATCCAAACCGTCTATTTTGTAGATACTCATTCAAAGATCATCTCTACAAAAAATCACTTGAATCCGATATCATTTGACCACTCAATTGAGTTATTGAAATTTGAGTACTTTCTTGATGCATCGTTGTTCGTTGATTTTGTAGGACACAATTGGATACCGAAACGGTTTCCGATTTGTCTAATTTTTTGTAAGGATGATCTATGAATAAAGACCTAAAAAATAGACGGTTTGGATCATTGAGAAAATAATTGTAGGGTACCCTAAAGGGCGTCCCTCAAATAAAATTATTTGAGGGATCCCTCAATAGAAGGGGACTGTATATATATATATATATATATATATATATATATATATATATATATATGAATTTAATTTAATGTGGCCGGAGTCTTTGGAGCCCTTACAGATTGGTGGCTTATTTATACAACATATATATATGATGAGTAAGAATGGGCAGCCGGGCTGAGAGTGTTGGCCCTTCTTGTATTGTTTCACATTTATATAATATATGTAATAAAATTATAATAAAATCATACGCCCAAGTTTAAGCCACCAATTCAAGCCCAGATTTTCGGAGGATTATATGCACGTGATAAAGGCTTTGCAAGGAAAGAAATCAAGGAATTTGATAGTAACTTCGAGTGTTCCAAAAGAGGAAGAATCAAGCATGTCAGAATATTTCAATCAATGCAATCCCACGGATTTAGGAGGGCTTCGTAAGGAAAGATTTTTTAGAAGAGTTGACATTTGGCCATTCAATGGCCAGCCCATGGGTTGACGAGTGCCCTATATAAACTTCACCAAATGAAGACAGAAGGGACAACATCAGACAGACAAACCTATCTTTCGTCTCGCACTTTTCTTTTCCTAAACTTAGGATTTTACTTTTCATGCACCTAATGTAGCGAGTTCTTCCTTTTCTTAGTGTAAGTTTAAATTCTTGCAATTTACATTACCTTGTCATTTAAATTCAAGTTTATTTCAATTGCTTTACTTTTCATTGTTATTGCACTTCAATTAAGTTTAATTTCAAGTTCATTTTACTTTATCGTTCTTATCGCTTTCATTTCGTTCTTGCTTTATTTATTGCTTTGATTCATTTTATTGCACTTTAATTCTCATCTTTACGTTATTTATCTTTCGCACTTTACTTTACGCATTTGTCCTTAAATTACATTTAAGTTTAAGCACCTTTACTTTACGCACTTATTTTTTGTTTTATTACGTTTCATCTTCAATCTTCATCTCCATCCACTCCACATCATTTGGTTGCTCACATAAAGCCTTGACCCTGAGGTAGTGAAAGAACCTAGGCCGTGAGGAGGTTCCTTCCTCGGCCGAACAATCGTTTGATTAAAGTTAGATCTCGGACGCAACACATCCATCTACTCACATTCCATTCAAGCCCAAATTCGGGGCTTGGTGGTGGCACGCCCTGCACTCAAAAAAGAAGAAGGACCAAAAACTCCTTCAATTGGCCTACCCGGCCGAAAAGAGGGAAACAATAATATAAATGACGGTTTCTAGTACATACTGACGGAGGAAAGGTTATAGACGTCGGTAAATACATAACTGTCATTGTGTAAACGTTATAACGTCGCTACACTAAAGAAAGGTCGTTTAATTAAAATGCAGTTAATGCAATCATGAAATAGACGACGGTTTATAAAAGAATTAGACGACGGCAAAAAAGACAGTCGTTATTTTTAATGCCCAATAATTTGCAAAACAAGTAAAAGCATTGTGGTATTTAACTCAAAATGACGGTTCTTGGAAGAAACAGACGTATTATTGTTTTCCAACGTCGGTAAATATATACCGTCGTTGTTTGAAATGTTAACGTCGGATATTTAAAAGAGCGACGTCTATTTAAAATTTAAAAAGCAGAAAAAAAAATATCAGAGATTTAACCGTGTCATTTTACTGTTTTCCAGCAGTATCAGCATCAGGCTTTGGATCTTCTACCCCCAAAGCTAGGGGTCTGATATTAGTTGCCCCAGAGCAGCTTACCTTATCAGACATTGGATTTTTTGGGCTTTGATCTTGAGGAGGTAAAGGAATTTGAGAAATTGGGGTTTTGAGCATGTTGGGATCAAAATTAGGAACTAGTTGACGGAATTGTGCCAACATAACCTCCCTCTCTACTACGACTGCTTCCATTATTCATTCCCTTGACCTCGCCTCAATCCTCAAGGTCTCTTCTCTGACTGCCTCCATCAGACTTTCCTTCAATTTGTCACCAAATTTCACTCTCTGCTGTCTCGGCAAATTGAAGAACTGAGTTGGGGAAACGCCAGCACCAACTCCTCTGACTCTCCCACCATGCTCGGGGGTTCCCAAAGCAAGAGTCAAGATATCATTGCTCCCGGAGACAGTCAGAGTGCCTTCAGAGACTTGCTTTTGCAAATCTTCCTAAAAGAGAGAAAGAGAGATTGTTAGACACTGAGCAGAGTGTAAAACAGATAAATAAACTGACGTAATATATCATTTACAACGACGGTTTTCTTAAATAACTGACGTAGTATTCATTTAACACGTCGGTAGTTAAATACCGTCGTTGTTTATAATTTACAACGTCGGGAGACAAAACCCGTCGTATATTGAAAAGCAAACAGATTAATAGAACATAAATCAAAGACCGTCGTAGTATTTCAAGTAAGACGACGGACTATTGAACAAACAGACATAGGACTTAATTTCATACAGCGGCATAAACGTACCATCGTTGTATAAACATTCTAATGTCTAGATGAGATAAAACCGTCGTAAATTTTAATGAAGAAGTGAAAAAACTCGATTGAAATATGCATTCTTTTCTAAAAATTGTGCACCACAAATTTCAGTGAAATAGACAGAGAGAGGGAGAGTGTGTGCGTGAGTAAACTTAAAACAAAACGGCCGTCTTCAGAATTTAAGCCGTCATATTATTCTATATAGACGTCTGATTTATGCAAAAACCGACGTGCTATTCTTTTTGAAATGGCGATAAATAAAAACCGTCGTGGTGTTTATTTTATAACATCGGTTATTTAAACGTGCGACGTCTATACCAAAATAAAACACTCTGTTTTTCAAATTTAGAACAGATTTAGTGAGACTTACGATTAATTTTGCCTTCTTTGCAACCTTTGGATCAGGGATGTTTCCCGTTTTATCTTCTCTTGCCTTCTTCAATAGAAGAGCTCGATCGATTTCTTCACCGGGCATGTTTTCTTCTAATTTAGCCTCCAAACCTACATACCCTTTCGAGACAACCTATGGTTGTACTCCAATTTCTGCCTAGAATGCACAGCCTCAAAATCTGGGAATAACCTTAAAGCTACAAAGGCATCCCATTGCGATTTCTCTATGAACTTATACTGCTCAGGGGGTTCTTTTAACTTCTCCTTGTCATGTGCGAATGAAAGGATATACTGCCTAGTTACGTTATACTTGAAATCCTTCCATTTTTTGGCGGCAGACGACAGGACCATCTTCTTGCACCTTTCCCCAATAACATAGGCCATTTCAACAGCTTCCCAAATCTGCTCCTTCAGGTCCTTGGGCAATTGAGTCCATTTCTTATCCACAAGAGGGACTCTGGTGCGTGCCAAAACACCAATGTAAGACTACATCTCAACAGCAGCAGTGCAGGTAGCCCAACTTGTACGCAACTATGGTGGCTTCAGACTTGGATTTTTCAGCAAACTTGTGGTAGACACAAAATTTAGCGAGGAGCTTATCATAGCTAAGGGAGATGTTAGCATTCTTTCGCTCAAGACGGAAGAACGCATCTTTTCGACTAGCCAAATTAGCAGCGGAAGAGCTGAGCTCGGAATCCTTCTCGGCAAGGGAGCTTTTCAGCTCCGATATCATCGCCCTCAAATCATACGTCTTCTTCTCATAACAGGCCTGCTCGATAGAAAGCTTGCTGGCTAGTTCAACATTCGTTTTCTCCAACTCGCTGAGTTGAGCAGAAAAGGGAGCAACAGCAGGTGGATCATGAGCAGATCGCCCAGTTCGATCTTCATCCTTTGACTAGTGCAGACGACCTGAACTTCGAAGAGGAATATCTGCATCTCTTTGACACTCGGCAGAACTAGATCGGGCACGAGCTGTCTCACGAAGCAGATCATGGTTTTCAAGCTTGTCAGTAGACGATGGAACAGACCCCGAACACCACGCACACCCCCAACCTTCCTGCTATTTGCACCAATGAGATGTTTGACCCTGGCAGATGACGATGGAACAGACCCCACTTGAGTCTTCTCAGCAGAAGGGAACATTGGCTTCTTTCTTAATGGAGACACGTTCTTCGCCTGCGAAGAAGTAGCCTTATCTCTTGATTGAATTTTCAGACTATCTTTAGTTTAGTATTCATTATTTATTTGTGCTATTTATGTTTTTTCGATACTAACAAGCTGTAGGATATATTTTGAAGACTTTCTGTTTTTCTTTTCAGGTGATCTTTTTCCTAATCCTTCTATTTTGCTCAATTATAATCATTTGTCTCTCTTTAATGTATTATGCATGCTCACATTGAGGACAATGTTTCATTCAAGTTGGGGGGGAGTGGAATTAGTTATCACAATTTGTTTCTAAAATTTTCTCCTTTAAAAATAAAATTTAAAAAAAAAAAAAAAAAACCTCTATGCATGTTGTCATCGAAATATATTTGCATTAAATTGAGATTTGATATTCATGCATGAGTTTAAAATTGAGAACACTTGAGCGATACGATAACTAATCCAGTCTTTAGTCTTTTTCATTTATTTCTACTTAATGAATGATTTATGAGCTAAGCTTTGAAAAATTCACACTCACACTAATGCGCTTGAGAAGATAGAGTTTGAGATTGATTGTATTTATCTTTGTTGTCTTAAAAAAAATAAAATAAAAAATAAAAAATAAAAAAATAAAAAAAAGAATAAAAAGGGAACTTTCACTTAGTAACCGGGCCTCTTGCCTAATCAGTAGTGAGTGTTCGCGTCAAACCGTGAAGTTCTTAAAAATAAAAAAAATAAAAATGCATGTGTGATTAGTTTAGCTTTGTAGCCTTTTTAACTCGAGTTATTAAGCTCATCGGGGTGTTTCAACACCTAATGCCTTAAAGCCTTTGTGTTTGAGAGTCATTGGCCTAACACTTGCTACATGGGTTAATTAGAAAGCTTAAGGGAGCTAAACATTGCACAGTCCACATAATAGCATGTATATATTTATTTATTTATTTATTTTTAAAATAATTATATAAAAAAAAAAAAAAATCTAAGATAGCAAGGATGGTGTGATTATGATTGAATTTTTGTCTTCTCAACTGTGTTAGTTCACTATACACCAAAGAAAGCAAATGAAAAATTTATTAATGGTGATAAATGACTTTGACTTTAGACTGGGAGAACTTAAAGTTTTGGATTTGTGTTCGCTCTTTTAAATTTGTTCATGAATTGAGAATTTTGGTTTTTGAGCTTTAACATTCTTGATGATGATTTGGCAGGAGAGTTACTTAAAATTCAGATGTTTGTGGGTATCATCCCTGAAAACCCTCACGAGACTATAACTCGTCCACTAGGGCAACCTAGGGGTTTAAAGGCTTATTGCATATGCTAAATGCAATCGAGATCCCTACGAAAGTGGCTTAGTTAGTTTTCATTTATGCTTAGTTTTTCATTTTAGTTTGCTCGAGGACTAGCAAATTATAGGTTTGGGGGTATTTGATGAGCACATAAATTATCACATTTCCTATCCTTAAATTATATTTGTTAGTAATTGTTTTTCTTACAATGTTAGTTAATTAGGTGTGTTTTCACTTATATGCTTGCTTACTATTTTCTGCACCAGCCAAAGGAAATGAAGGGTGGCTGCTGTAGATGAAAGAAAGTTTGTGTTTTACCTAGCATATGGTGTCATGGCATACGCAACTCATTTGTTGAAAGAACAAATAAACAAATGAAAGCTATTAGGTAAATGGCAGCAAGAAGATCAGCACTTGCCAAAGAAGATTTATCAAAGGAAGAAGTGGTGATGGCATTGATATAAATAAAACAAAAGCATTGAAGTGTGGCAGCCAAACAAATGAGGATGAAGATTTGGAGGGTGTTGCCGGCACTAGAGGAAAATAAACAAGGGAAGCAAAATGGTGATTGGCTTTGTGGCAAGGTGGAATAATAGTTTAATCAAAGCAAGTTGCAACATGAGCAATTCCCATTCTCTATAAATTGAGTGTTGCCGTAGAAGGAAAACACACCAAGCCTCACAACTTGAGCTTTCTCTCCTTCCTCCATATCTTTCTAAGTTTTAATTTCTGTTTTTAGTTTTATTTTATTATGGGGAACTAACTCCCTAGCTAAGGCTAGGGAGAAAGCTTTTAATATAAGTGTGTAATTGTTATTAGTTTGATCCAAACTTATGCTTTAATGTGAATTTGTAGTTTTTGTTCAAATGGAATTTGTAGTTTTCTTTTTAATTAATTGATGAATGTTTGATAACCTATTTCATGGGTTCAATCATGTTTTTCCCATTGTGTAGTAAAAACTTTCATGCTTTTAAAAGAGAAGAGAATTGCCAAAGATTAATAGAATTTTGATGAAGATTATTTTTTGATAGTTTGTTGCCAATGGTACAAGTTATGCTTAGAATACTTCTAAAGGAAATTAAAAAGAGCTTTAATTATTTTGAACAACTACAATGGAAAATATTTTGTGGATCAAATTAATAAGAGTTGCATGCTTATGTTAAAAGTGGAACCCCAATGCCTTAGTGTTTTAATCAATTAAATTTTCTCTAAATCAAATCTTGCATAACTCTACCTCTCAATCATAATTGTTCTTTTTCATCTCTGTTATTTTCTTTACACTGCTCTCTGTGGATACGACACTCGGACTTCCGAGCTACACTACTATACGACACCTTCCCTTGGGTTTTGCAAAGTGGTCCGAACAGTGAGAATCTGGGCCTTCAGGCTATTCGTGAGGGTGCTGGAGCTTACGCACTTTTCCCTTTTTTTTTTCTTGCAGATATCTGTGACTCAGTGGCCCCTATCATGGCATCTACCGATCTTCCGCCAATCATGATGGACCACCTATACTCGATGGATGATGGTCTCAAAGCGGGAGGGCCCCTTTTGCCGCTCGAAAAATCTTGTGAGAACCCTGTCGTTGGCGATGAGCCACTGCCTGAGACTGTCTCCGTGGTTGACCCTGCTTCCGTATCTAGGTGCTGCATTGAGAAAGGTTTATTTCCAGCCGTCCCCTTATTCTTTCAGCACCCTTGCAGCATTAGTAAAAGCTGGTCAGAATGGGTTGATCGTGAGTTGCTGGACCCATCTACTTGCGATATTTTACACCGGGCGCAAGTTCTTGGAGCCATCTTCTTATCCAAGCTGTGGGATATCCATATCGAAGTAAGGATGCTTCGTCATGTAGTCCGGAGGTGGAGCAAAGCTACTCACACCTTTGTATGCTCATGGGGGGAGTTTACTCCGACTCTCGAGGACGTAGCCAACATAATTCGCCTCCCTGTCTGCGGTAATCGGAGTCCTTTTGATATTGCCCTTACTCCGGCAGAGATAGACACCCTTGCAGTCCTGCGAAAGGGCGCTCCTACCTCTCCCAGCACCGCGCTTTGCTTCAGCAACTGGATACAGCACTTTGGTAATGTGGATAGGCGGGGACCTTGGCGATTAGCTGCGTTTGTATCGTTGTGGCTCGGGCGATTCGTGCTCTGCGACTTTTCCCATGACTGCCTTCATGAGCGCGTATTTCCTTTGGCCTTAGCTATCGTTCGTGGCGACTCAATCCCTTTAGCCCCCGTGTTCCTAGGGCACTTGTACGGGTTGCTTGATCAGTGCCAGATTTTGGAGAAAAATGCAGCGGGAACCATGGGCGTAGAGACTCTTCTGAACTCCGGCTTTCTGCAAGTGTTTTTGTGGGAACACCTCAAGGGGCTGGATGTGTGCCCACTCCCTTATTCACATGCCCTGCAGTCTGCTGATATGGGCAACGGTTCTTTCATGCCGGGTAGTCTCCCTCTTGTCTGCAGGTGGTTCAAGCGAATGCAGAGGAAAGGCCAAAATGTTTTAAGGTTGCTGGATGATATTGAGTACTTCATCTTCCGCCCATACGGCACCTCAGCGGAAACCTTCACTTTTGTGCCCTTTTATGCTGACGTTGACGACATCGTTGAAGTTCCAGCAGTGATGCCTCAAGGCTGCTGTTTCAGAAGATATTCCTTGTTAAATGCCGCATGCCTCCCACTGCCCACCTTAGGCGACAACCGCTCGGAAGTCTCCATGACTTACTCACCCCACCGGGTCAGACGGCAGCTGGGACTTGACCAGGGCTTGCCAAACGATCCTAACCATGGTGACCCCTTCCTACTTCACAGGGTCTTTTGGAGTAACCGCGACATACCGGGCAGCGTTAGGCCCCCTTTCCTAGCTGGCAAGAGAAGAATTGGGGGTTTCTCACCCGGATATCAAGCCTACTGGAACCGCTGCCTTGCTTCCATGCACGAGTTCCAATCCTCCCCTTGTGACAAATTGCCTCCGACTACCGCTCGTCTTGCTGGTCTAGTATCAGAGGAGAAAGCGATTCCCTTGAGCGTGAAGCGCAACCTCCCCTTTATTTCTAAAAGTGGTGACATTGTCGGGGAGTTCTCCAAGGCGAAGCAGAGACCAAGAACACAGAGTCCCTGCAGTTCTGGAAAAAGGGCAGAGCCGGCGTCAGTTAAACAGAAACAGGAGGAGAAACCAAGCGCGAAGAAGGCGCAGGTCGCAGGTAAACCTAGGAGGTTCATTCCAAAGGTGGCGTCGAGTGGCCCTCCCCGAACTAAAGAAGTAACTCCCCCAGCACGTTCACAGCCTTCACAACCTACTGCATCCGAGAGCCAGGGCCGTGCTGGCAAGGCGCCGGAGCCCACCCCTCTTCGCAGTAAGTGCTGACTACTTTCCTCTGCCTGCCTTGCCTTCTTTTTTTTTTTTTTTTTATATTTATTCATTATTTATTTATTCACCTAACCTTCCTTCTTTTCTCTTCCTAAGAAAAAATGGGCACCACCCCGAAGAGGAAGAGAAGCGGTGCAGCTCTTGTAAGTCCCGACGTGGCTCCGAAACGTCGTAGCATGCGCATCCTACATGCACGGTTCACTAGGGCTCGTACGAACGATAGCGAGACTTCCGGAGACGGGGCTGTGGTGACCATTGATGATGATAGTGATGGCGATGATGCCACCGAGATTGAGGCTAGTGTCCCGGAGCAAGAGAGTGTTGATGACATGGATGACATCCGTGAGGATTTTGGTGAGGGTGATCATTACGATCACGCTGAAGATGCATTTGTGCATTCCAGCAGCTACCCGGAAGAGCAGGGTGGCTCAGATGCTTTTACTGATAGTAGTGTGCGTCGCATCAATATTGAATCGGTATCCATTTCATGTCTTGTTTCGCTTTTGCTTCCTCATTCCGTGAGCCGCTTATTTACCCTTTGCCCTCACTTTGCAGATTGTTGATGTTACTGATGACCAAAACCTTACTGCTGCTGCTGCTGATTCTGTACAGAGTACCCAAGAGTTATCCATTGTTTGCTCTGCTTACATATTCTTTTCCTATTTTCATTCTTCTTTAGTCAGGCAATCCTTCTTTTGCCTTCCAACTATGCACGTGACATAGCTCGTTAAATGCCTCATACTTATCTTGCGTACTCCCCCTTTTTCTTTTTTTTTAGGTTGGGCATGCTGCTCATGGTAT
Source organism: Prunus kanzakura (assembly GCA_020521455.1). Classification (NCBI taxonomy): domain Eukaryota; kingdom Viridiplantae; phylum Streptophyta; class Magnoliopsida; order Rosales; family Rosaceae; genus Prunus; species Prunus kanzakura. The sequence continues at coordinate 131,782 of BPUM01000803.1, read as the reverse complement.
GGAAATTGTGCCTGTGGTGCCTTCTTCTTCCAGTACATTTGACTCGCTGGTTGAAGCAGCCCTTGCCGAGTCTTCTTCGACCATTGTACCCGCAGGTTCTCTAGAAAAAGCATCTATGTCCCCAGCCGCGAGCCCATTGTCGCCTATCATCCAGCACCTCCTTCGAAGGAACCTGGAGCCCGACCTTTCACCCACTCTTCCAGCAGCTTTCCGGAGTAAGACATTTACTTTTCATGGTACACTGCCCGCTTCATCTCACATTCAACCGCTTCTCCGAATACCAGGCTCGAGCTCTCCAGCGCCTCTTCCGTTGGTTCCATTTGATAACGCAATTACTGATGGGGAAGTCTCGGCTAGGGATACTGTTACAGAGATCATTCCTGCAGGGTACTCATCGAACACGTCTTGGCAAGAGTGGGAACGGTCCTTTATTGCATTTAGGGACTTCTTTGATAGTGGAGCCCAGGTCCTTCAATCTGCAGATGAGTTGCTGCCGCTTTGTCACCGATTTAATGGCTACGTAATGTTTCGGGGAGCTCTTGTTTATCCCGAGACAGTTGCGGCTTTGGAGAAATTCATAGACAAATACGGAGACTTTGTGGATAGTACCAGCATTACTTCCTCCTTTTTGCGGTGCGCTGCCTTCCGGACTCTTGGCCAAGTGCTTCATGGAATGGATACCATGCAATTGCTGGATATTACGGACCACAGACTCCTTTGCTGGCGGGATGCAATTTGTGAGGCCATGACCTTGGGCTTTCGGGTAGATTTTCTTTTGAACTTGGTGCGAGACTTGGCACGTGCTGTCTTCGGGGCACGGGCTGTTCATAGCATGGAGTTGTCTTCCTGCCCTAACGAAATAAGAGCAGCGGCAGAGGCCTTGAGTCTTAAGCAACGTGAGCTGGAAAATCAGCATAGGGAACTGCACGCCCTCCTTCTCGCCCAAGGCGTTTCCGCTGATGGTGCTAGTTGCGTGGCAGAGGCAATAACCAGATCCTCCTGCAAGGCCTCTGATGTCCTTTTTTAGCCGCATCCGATGGTTTTGAGGTTCGTGACTCTTCATCCATCCTTATTCACGCTCCCTCTTTAGTAGTCTTGCTTCGTACCAGCCTACTTTCTTCTAACATTCATCCTTACGTTGTCTCGCAGGTTACTCTTTTGCTTGGTGTAAAGCTAGCTGGCCTGACACATTGAGGAACACATTAGTTTTTTGACTTGTATAACTTAGCTTCACCTGGGTTGTATTCCCTTTAGATGTCCTAACACCTGTATTGTGAAATCCCTGTATTGTAACGTTGTTGTGATCAAGCTGCTGGAACCTATGTTTTATTTTCTTTTGGACGCTGGAGACATATTGTAACCTCTGTTTGGTACACATATATATATATGCTGCCTGGTTGGTGGAATTTGTGCTTGCGAATTGCTTGAGATCGTTTGAGATTTTCTGACAGGTTGGATATCTTTAAAAACAGAGTATATGCCGCCCAAAATTTCGATATGATTCCCAAGTTTTATTTGCATGGCGTGCCTACCTACTAAGCCTATCCCGATTGCTTGCCAAAAGGGAATCATGATTTTGTTGTTCCGGTATGTCTTTTTGCAATAGCTTGGCTTCGCATACTGATGTTATTTTGCTTGGGCTTGATAGCTCGGGATCCCATCCGAGTGGCTTTGCTTGGCATGTTTTACCGCTAAGTAGCGTGTGTCTATCCTTTTTTTTTATTTCTTATATACGTACATATATACGGTGTTTGGTGCAAAGTAAGTTTGGGATATATAAAGTAATATTTCAGAGGCAGGTTTTCTTTTTCAAAATACTCCTTCACTTTCATTGTAAGGCTCATGCTACCATAGTGGTGCATCATACAAGAATTTTCCAAAATACCAAGTAAAATCATAGAAGGAGTTCATGTCTGAAATTAGAGCTGGCAAACGGGTCGTTTTAGCGGGTTCTGGGTCGTTAACGGGTCAACCCATTTTCTTAACGGGTTGACACGAACACGACCCGTTAAGTTAACGGGTGACAAATACTAGACCCAAACACGACCCGTTACAATTCGCGAATATCCGACACGACCCGTTAACCCGTTAAGAATAAACCCAAAAAAAAAAAAAAAAACATCAAAGCACAGCTTCTCTACCCAGCTAGCCAACACCTTCTCTGTCCTTTTTCCCCCAAACCCCAACCCTAACCTTTCTTCCCTCTTTCCCTTTACATTTCAATCTTCTCACCCCAAAATAGTATATATCTCTCACAAATATATTAAAACCCAACAACAACAGAAACTGAGGAAGAAAGAAAATTCAATCTGTGGAACTCGACCTAGATACCTCCTCCTTATTCCATGGCTGACTCTAGTGGCTAGGCTCGTTGGTGGACTCTAATGACTGGGCTGACGGAGTCTGTTGAGTGGAGAGAAGCAGAGAAGAAGAGAAGAAGAAAAAAAGGAGAGGAAGAGCTGGAGGAGTCTGTTGAGTGGAGAGAAGAAGAGAAGAAAAAAAGGAGAGGAAGAAGAAAAGGAAAAAAAGGAAAGAAGAAAAAGACACGGAAAGAGAAAGCTAAAGAGGAAAAGGTGAACTCACCCAAAAAAAAAAAGAGGAAAAGGTGAAGAAGAAAAGAAAAGAAAAAATATTTTGCAAAATTACAAAATTAACCTCCCTAACGGGTGTAACGGGTTCACCCGTTTTCGACCCAACACGACCCGTTAGCTTAACGGGTGGCTAACGGGTTCACCCGTTTTCAACCCGACCCATTAAGCTCAACCCAAATACTGATAATTTCGTGCGAATTCGTGTCGTGTTAACGGGTCGTGTGCAATATTGCCAGGTCTATCTGAAATGAAAAGAAATGGCATAACGAAAGCGCCTAATATAAAACTAACTTAGCAGTAGTACGGTTTGAGCCACTTCCCATTGATGGGATCCGTTAGCATGCCTTCTTTGACAAAGACCAAGAGATAATAGCCGCTGCTGTAGACTTCTTTGACTGCGAATGGTCCTTCCCATTGCGGAGCAAATTTGGAAGGTCCCGATACTTGTCTTCTCACATGTTCGATGACTTTTAGCACGAGGTCTCCTTGCTTGAAGGCTTGCGGCTTGACTGTTCTGTTGTAAGCTTGTGCAATGGTTTTGTGGTAAAGCGCTGTTCTTCTTTCGGCTTCCGCTTTTTTTTCGTCGACAGCTTCGAGGTTTAATAGGCGCCAATCTGAGCATGACTTCATATCCCATTCGAGATCATTGACAGCCGATACCCTGGCCATGGGGATGGTGATTTCTACTGGTGAAATGGCATCAGACCCATACACAAGAGAATAAGGCGAAAAACCTGTAGCGCTTCTCGGAGAGGTGCGGTAAGCCCACAAGGCATCCGGCAGGTGGACACTCCAACCTCCTTCGTACTCGTACACCATTTTGCTCAAAATCCTCAATAGGGTCTTGTTTGTAGCCTCGGCTTGACCATTTCCCTGCGGGTAATAAGGTGTGGAGCGGCGATGCTTGGTACCATAGCTGCTAAGCGTTGAGCTCACTTGTTTGTTAACAAAAGGGGTGCCATTATCAGTGACCATTTTGTATGGAATTCCAAACCTGCACACGATGTACTCCCGAATAAAATTTGAAATAGCAGCTCCCGTGGCCTTTCGAAGAGGGATTGCTTCAACCCACTTCGTGAAATATTCCGTGGCAGTGAGAATCCATATGTAACCGTCGGAAGGAGGATGGATTGTTCCAATTAAGTCAAGCCCCCAAGTATGAAAAGGCCAAGGAGTGCGCATGTCCTGTAGCAATGTGGGAGGCTTGTGACTCAAATTGGCATGAATTTGGCATGTGTGGCATCTTTTGACGAAGTCATGTGCATCTTTCTTCATGGTAGGCCAATAATACCCAACACTTAGCAGCTGCCGATGAAGCCTCTTCATTCCCTGGTGCTCTCCACACTCTCCAGCATGTATTTCTTGCATAACCTGATGTGCCTCTGATTCTCCCAGACACCTCAATGGTTCGCCATTAAACCCCTTTCGGTAAAGTGTCGACCCGTCTACGAAATACCTCTTTACTGTCTTCTTGAGCTTGTAGGCAAGCTTGGGATTGGTTGGTAGAGTCTTTTCGACAAAAAATGCTAAGTAAGGAGCTCTCCAATCTTCTGCGGATGAGATGGTGAAAGATTCTTCGGTGGAGGGTATCGTAGAACACATGGGGCAATTGGATTGGATTCCAGCCGCTTGCTTCTTCATTTCTGGCCAGTAGTAGCCCTTGCGTTGCAGACGTCGACACAAACTGATTACTGGCTCCAAGCCGCAGGTGGCGTCATGAACCTCTTGCAACCTTCTTTGTGCTTCTGTGATTCCTATACACCGAGTCAAAATACCCCCTGGAAGGCGCCTGTAGAGCTCTCCAAAGATGATCGTGTAATCTTTTAATTCTTTGATGTCGCTTCCCTTGCCCATCTTCTCCTTCACAACTTTCCTCCAATCATCTTCTGCTTCCGGCAGCTCCTCTTGGAGCATCGCTTCGACTACAGACACATCTTTTTTTATCACAGTGATGTTGGGCTGTTCTTCAACAAATGAGAGTTTCGATCCCAGTGTAGCCAGTGCATCGGCGTATCTATTGGTGACTCCGGGAATGTGCTCCATCACGACTTGCTTGAAGGAATTAATGATTTTTTCGGCCGTTGTACGATATGGTGCCAACGTCGCCTCCTTCACGGCAAAATTCCCTTGTAATTGACTCAGCACCAGGTTTGAGTCCCCAATGATCTTGATCTTTTCTACACCCATCTCTCTTGCTGTAGACATTCCCATAATAAAAGCTTCATATTCCGCCGTGTTGTTTGTGCACAGGAAATTTAGCTTAAACGAGAGGGCTGTAGCTTGTCCCTCAGGATTGATGAGCACCACACCTGCTCCTCCACCTTTTGACGTAGAAGACCCGTCAACGTAGAGGGTCCATGGTTCCTCCTCTGTAACAACAGCAACTACTTCCGGCAGCTCCCCCAGAACCTCTTCGGAAAGGGTTGATTCTTCTACTTCAGGAAATAGAGCCAGCATGTCATTCACTGCCTGCCCTTTGATGGCCTTAGGCGTCATGCACGTGATATCAAATTCGGACAGTTGTAGCAACCAACGTGCAAGACGTCCCGATAGCACCGGCCTTGTAAGCAAGTACCTCACGGGGTCAGATTTTACCACGAGCTGCAGCTTGTGAGCAAGGAAGTAATGTCGCAGACGTTGCGCAGCATAGATAAGAGCAAGGCACAAGAGCTCTGTTTTTGGGTATCTTGTTTCAGCCCCTCTCAATTGTCTACTCACATAATAAATGGGACTCTCCTCTCCTTCGTGATCATCCTGAGCTAGCAGAGCCCCAACCGCTGTATTCGTGGCAGCCAAATAAAGCTTGAGTGGAAGTCCCGGAATAGGTGCTCTCATTGTAGGTAGCTTGGTGATTATTTGTTGTACCTTCGAGTAGGCTTCCTGGCACTCCTTGCTCCATACATATGGCTTGCCTTTCTTGAGCAAAGGAGTAAAAGTACTCATTGTGGCAGCGAGGCCTGGGATGAAGCGCCGAATGTCTGACAGCCTCCCCATGAAACTCTTCAATTCCCTTGGGCTCTTAGGCGATGCAAGAGAGTTTATAGCTCTAGTCTTTTCAGGATCCACGTCTATGCCGCGCTGGTGCACCTGGAACCCCAAGAACTTCCCGGATGAAACTCCAAATGCACACTTCTTCGGATTCATCTTCAATCTATAGAGCCGACACCTTTCCAGCACCTTCCTCAAAACTTCCCGATGACCCTCTCTGGTTTTTGACTTCACCACGAGATCATCCACATAATCTTCCACCTCCTTCCCCATCATGTCGTGGAACACAGCTGTCATAGCCCTTTGGTAGGTGGCTCCGGCATTTTTAAGACCGAATGGCATGACTGTGTAGTAGAAATTCCCATATGGTGTTCGAAAGGCCGTCTTCTCAGCATCTCGAGGGGACATCTTTATCTGGTTATAGCCACTAAATCTGTCCATGAATGATAGCAAGCCTTGCCCTGAGGTTGAGTCAATTAAGATATCCATGTTGGGCAGTGGGAATTCATCCTTTGGGCAAGCTCGGTTGAGATCTCGATAGTCCGTGCACACCCTGATCACACCAGTCCTCTTCTTTAAGCGAACAATATTTGCTAGCCATGTTGGATGCTTGATTGGTTTGATGAAACCAGCGGCCAGCAGCTTCTCGATCTCTACCTTAATCTGCATTTCAATTTCAGGATGAAAGTTCCTTCTTGGCTGCACGACAGGCTTCGCACCAAGCTCAATATTTAGAGTGTGGCTGACTAAGTTTGGATCTAGACCGGGCATTTCCTCGTAGCTCCAAGCGAACACATCTCGGAACTCCTTCAATAACGACACCAAAGCTTCCTTTTCTTCCCTTGCTAAGTGAACACTGATGGAGATAGGCCTTTGGACTGAGGGATCGTCACTCAAGTTAATCGTTTCCAGCTGCTCGGCTACCGCTGTCGAGCCATCTTGCATATGCCTAGGCGCTGTCATAGGTTCCTGAAAGGCACAAGGCGCGGGTACCTTGTCCTTATGGTTGCTTGTCTGCATCACTTCTCCTCCATACTCGGGGCTTTCCCGTAAGACACGGTTAAGCCCCCAATTACGTCATAAGCGGTACACAGTACGCCCATCTGGCAGCGTCACTTTTGAGCATTGAGGACGATCATAGGCATGGTTGTTGATTTTCGAGTTGTTTGTGCCTAATAAATCACGGCCATGAATTGGCCGGGGGAACTTCTCTTCTCGGCCTCAAACTGAAACGCAGCGTTTTGTCAGGGTGTTTGGCTTTCCAGAGAAACAAGAAAAATCACCAAGGCATGATTATCTCGGCCAAGGTTATAGGCCGAGGCCGAGATCGAACAAGGTAACGGCCAAAGGCATTAAAGTCAAATCATCACGTGACAGCAGGGTCCCACGCTTCATTTAATGAAGCAAGGTCTCTGTTTATTACAGCAAACCCACTGGCCAAGAATGAGCATTTAATGCGCGAGTGAAGGTGGGAAGTGATTGGAGTCAGGATTTGGTGACAGAGATCAGAGTGATTAGACGCCAACATTCTCACAAAGCTCTTTGCAGCTTGAGAGATTAGGTAATTGGCTATCAGAGCAATAAATGCGTCTCCACGGCCAGAAGCGCAGAACCCACGATCAGGGCGGCGGCCGAGATTCACCGGGATTCATGGAGTCACACCACCATACTTCACGATCCCAAATGTCGATTAGACTACCCACTTGGCATAATCAGGCTCCACCATGCAGATTTTCAGCCTCGATTATCCCTCCAGGAGCTCTGCTTATAAATACAAGACTCAGGACTACTTTCAAAGGGTTCAAACACCAAACAAAAGCCTCCCACGGAGCAACTTATATTTTCCTGTAATGCACTTTCAATATCTTTACTTGCTTTTCTAGGAGTAGTGTTAGTTTGTAAGGACAATCCATTCATCAATATATCAAACGACCCTTGATTTTCAAGGCGCCGGAGCACCACCCTTGTTGTTCGCTCACTCACCCCATATATCATACGACCGCCGCTCATTGAGTAGCGCGCCAGAGCACCGCCCCAAAACCCACCAAACACCACCACTCAACGGCCTTGTAGTTCAGGCCGTGAACCTTATAGCCGAGACTAGTTCCTCTCTCGGCTACAATCGTTTGATTAGAAGACGAGTCCAGACAGGCACACCATCTAAACACTTTCACCCGCTTCAAACATCTCGACGCACGGTAGACCGTGCTGGCACGCCCGCGCACAAACGTACCCCGTCCAAAAGCAGGAAACCGCGTGTTAACGCACATCCCCTCGGCCCGGAACTCCAGGCCGTGAGATTTGCGCGGCAGACACGAGTGTCTCTTTCTTTCTCGATCAACGATGGTGATGAGCTCTTCGTTGCTTAAATCACGAATTTCAGTCCATGATGGTAGGTAGGTTCCGAAATCCTTAGATGGGCCACTTCCAGCACCTATGCACTCTGTGTAAAATTCAGCCTCGGAGTAGTGAGCTTCATTTTCGTTGAACGGTGCTTGATTCCCAGGTATGCGAAGCGGTCTCAGCCCAATCCTTCCCTTCACGCATTGATGGTAAGTGGAGACTACGAGCTTATGCTTGTTGAGCCATGGCCTTCCAAGTAAAGCATGGTAAGCCACATCGACATCCACCACATAGAACTTGGTAAGTGATCTGATCGGCCCCACCTTCAGGTTTACTTGCATGTACCCGACTGTGACCTCACTCTTATTTCCGAAGCCGCTGATGCTTGTTTGGGATTGCACGATCTTAGATAATGGAATGCCAGCTGCCGTAAGCACAAAGAGCGGCAATATGTTGACAGAGGAACCTGTGTCCACCAAAGCCCTCCTTATAAACACATCGTTGATTTGTCCCTCCAAATAAAGCGGTCTTCTATGATCTGGATACGGAACTTCCATGTCTTCATCTGTGAAAACGATAGAATTGTCGTTCCCCAAGAATGACCTTTGTGGTTGAGCAGCGAAACAATAAGGATTCGACTCCGCAGAGATGTTCATGAGAGCTACAGCAGCTGCCTCCCTTGCTTGAGGCCCAAAACCAAGTTGGTCAAAGAGTGACTTGAATTTCGGATTCCTTTGGAGGACTTGTGAGGCTGTGGGCCCTTGCTTCAGACCTAGATAACGCTCCATTACGCTTGTTTCAGCCTCTGTAAGATTGTGAAAAGTCACCGCAGCTGTTTCCTGCTGTGAAGCCCCCAAGTAGCATTCTTCCGGCACGTCCATCGGAAATACTTCATCACCTGTGCTATCATCCCATCCATCAGCGAGGGGCCATGGGGTATTATAGCTTGAAGGCTTTGAATACTTGCACCAATAAGCTTTCTCCATATTCCCACAAGGTTTCCAAATAGCCTCGGGTGGCTTTGGGTCGTTCTTCCATGGGTGGCACAACTCATCGTCGTTGAGCAGGTCGCCGGAACATGTGATAACAGCAGCTACCTCCTTTCCCCTTCGTTTTGGCAAGGGGTCCTCATCAATAGTTTGCTTCCTAGAGGGAAGCTCGAGAACTCCCTCATGTATTTTGGCATGTAAGATCCTCCTTAAACTCTGACAAGCTGTGGTTGGGTGCCCCACAAATTGGTGGTAACGGCAGTATCTAGGATCATTTTTCTCCTCCCGGGTGGGAATTTTGTAAGGTTTGAGAGGCTTAATTGCACCATCAGCAATCATTGTGTCGAGGATGGCATGGAATTCTTCGTCTTTGCAAGGTAACGGCGGGTACGTCTCCCTATCCTTTCGCTTGCGTGAGTTGTAGTCACCCGATGATTTATCATCTACAGCCAATGTCTGATGCGTCTCCTTCTTCTCACTTCTCCATCTTCTTTGCCCAGCTGGTTTGACAGACATGCTTGTCTTCCTTACTGCTTCCAGCAGCCGAGAAAATTGGCTGATGCCAATATTCTCCAAATAAACTCTATAATCTGCCACGATATTGCTGATGCAAATTTCTACCAGTGCCTCCTCGTCCTTCTCATCATAACAGTCTAGGGCTAGGTCCCGGAACCCGCGCACAAAGTCCACAGGATCCTCCCCGTGTTTTTGGCGAGTGTTGTTGAGTTGAGTAGTAGTGACTCTTTCCTCGTGCTGAAAATATTTTTTGCAGAACCTGCTTGCCAAGTCTTCCCACGAGCGAATGGAGCCTGGTGCTAAAGTGGTGTACCATGTGTAAGCACGATCGGTGAGGTTTTTTGAAAATTCTTGGAGTCAGAGATTATAATCGCCAGCATGTGGTCCCAGAGCATCAATAAAGCGATTGACATGCTCCTTCGGGCTTCCTTTTCTTCCATCAAAAAGAACAAAGCTTGGTGCCTCGTAGCCTTTAGGGTATGGCTGCTGGAGTAAGCTCGAGGGATATGGTGGCTGAGGGATGTACTTCCAATCTTCTTGACTTCGATTAAGCTCTCTTTCCAGCATGGCAACGACATCCTCCTGAGTAACAAAAGATGGTCCCTTCTATTCAGATCCCTTTCTAGCAGCGGCAGCAGACTCCTCCTGTGGGTGTCCATTATTTTCTTCGGTTGGCTTAGAGACAGAGCCCTTCAGTTCCTTGATGGTATCCATCATTTCCCTTTGGGTTTCCCCCATAGCCTAGATGGCTGTGATGAGATCTGTGAGGGTAAAAGCTCCCTCACTTGCACGTTCTTGCTCTCTAGAGGAGGAATTCTGTCGTGATTCAGAATCACCATGATCAAGCCCGTCTTGGGAAGCCATGGTATTGCTTCTGGTCTTCTTCTTTGGAGGCATCAGTGGAAATGGCAGTCTGGTCCCCAGCAGAGTCGCCAATTTATGTGGGGGTCTTTTTGTTCCAGCAGCCTATCGAATGGGCTTGGGGCTGCTATGAGAAGAAAGCGAACAAAAAGATCCTCCTGAAGCCTCAGTTCAAGAACCAGACTCCCAAAAGAATTTTTAAAAGACTTGCTGAAGCCTTAGAAAAATACGTTCGGGTTCTTTTCACCAACACCCAGAAGAACGCATGAATTTCATTAATGACTCAGCATGAGGAGCTTGTGACATGGGAGCTGAGCTTTCACAGGTTTAGCAATTTGAGAGAGAGAGGGAGAGAGACCAAAGCATGAGTCTCTTGCAGAGAAACAGGTTTTAGAGTGGGGGAATTAGGATGGCTTCTATCTTAGAACAGAGGGAAACGTTGGGAGTAGAAGATGGGAAAATTCCAGTTTGCTTGACAAAGCTTGGTCTTGCTCTGGAATGGTGTGTGTTGCTGGGGTAGAGGAAGCTCTGTTTTATAGTTGTTTGGAACCCTAATTTCGTTGATCTTCCATTCCCACTTTTCCTCTGCTTGTCTCCAATTACTTCCTCTCTTGTGAAATTCCTTCGACCAGAGTGCCTGAATCAATGGCCTCTTAAGGTTCCAAGGTTTTGTGCGGCTGAGCCTCTCCATGGGGGTGAGGCGCCACTTTCTTTCTCTCTTGGTTTTCAAATCAGAGCTTGCAGAGGAAAGAGGAGGACAGAGGAAGTTGTTTGTCCACTGGGTATTTCTCCTACACACATGGGTTTCCTCTGGTTCCTTCGATGGCTTCTTGTTGACTGTTGTGGGATTTTCAAGATTGGAACACGACGCCAGATTTTTAACAAGGACCCGGGCTGGGATTCGTTTATTTGTATTGGGTTATTGGTGTCCTCTCTTCCAGCGGCTTGCACGCTTTCGTCCAGCTGCTGGAAGTGGGTTATTCGTTTTTGGGCTTTCTAACTGTTATGGATTTTCCTAAATGCTACAGCAGCCTATGGGATGTTCTCCTAAGGCATTGGACCCCATTCTTCTCTCTCATGCTAACCCATGTACTTGGGCCCGGGAAATGGGCCTGAGTTTCAGTGCCCCTAAGCGGCATAAAACTTCCATTCCTCGGTCCCTCAATGGGCCCTGTGAGTGCTCGTACCCATCCATACCACAACCTTCTCAGCAAGCCCCGGATAATTATGTGGCTTGGGCCCACTTGAGTTTGTAGCATGGCATGATGGCATTGCGCGTTGCTTGTGCTTGCATTTTATCGCATCCCATTAAACCAATATCGAGTTAAATGGCACCGGACGGGTTTATGAGTGCGAACTTACGAAGTCGTTGCATTTTGGCATGCTTGCTTGGCGTGATGCGTAACACATGGCTTGCGTAGGCGGGCCCTACAATTTCCCATCATGCCCCTAGCGGGTTTCTTTTGTGATTAATTATTTGCGCTGGGCCGAGAATAAGCTTGGGCCTAACCTCTGGATTTTTGGGCCTCAACAAAGGGGATTCAGCAGAACACTCTTCCTGTCCGACAAGCAGATCATCAGGATCAGGACCGTTCTGCTTCCACCTCTTCACATCCTGGGCAGGGGGCAACCCACCGACTTCCTCCCGATACTCACTTAACAGCCAGCGCCACTCGCGAAACTTCGGAGGGATGTTCAGAGCTTGGCTGACCTTGGCCATGTCTAGCTCAAGCGTCAATTTCGTGCTTATGTCGCTCGCTACAAGCTGAAGACAAAAGTTAATCAGCCACACTTCAAGAAATTCAAATGAAAAGAGAGCATATCAAAGCAACCACATGACGTACCATTACAATAGGTGATGGGAACGAGTGGACCATCACCAGCATCGCCTTCCCACCATCTGCTGACTTCCAACACGTCGTCATGCCATACGTGATCTCCCTGACTAAAACTGTCAAACAGCTTGACCTTGCGGATGCGAACTTGGGCGTACTTCTCGAAGCGCCTCACTTCGAAAAAGTAGAAGAACTCTCACACTGTCAGCTCCAACTTAAAGAAACGGCTCAGGTTTTCAAAACACATGATATCCCGGTAGACGTTCGGGGTACATTGACTTGGAGCACACTCCATGGCGTATAACACCTCCTTGAAAAGCTTTGACAATGGGAATGTGAAGCCCAAGGAAAAGTAAAAGGGACGGAAGGTGATAATCCTAGCATCAAGATCATTCGCATCCACACAAGGCACATCGTCAATCCGAGGCTTCGCTAGCTTGACATGCACGTCGTCTGGAATGGCAGAAGCATAAGCAGCCCGCCACTTTTGGAACTGAGCTTCAGTCGTAATGCGGTGCAGGTTAGCCACGAACCTCTTGCTGTACATTAGGGAGCCTCCCCACAAATTAGCAAGTCAAATACCTCCTCAACTCAGGAGCCCAAATCCAGGAGGGAAGCCCAGTTACAGCTGGACAGCCCAACAGATAATTCTCATATCCTACATGCCACCACACGCCATGCAAAAGTTGGGGGGCATTTGTGGAAACTGAATTAAATCAAAACCCTAAGTCAGATAATGCCTTCCATTTTGGGATTATTTGACCTAATTGGGAGTTACTCAATTTAATTGGGAGTTACCCAATTAAATTAGGAGTTACCTAATTAAGTTGGGATTGATTTGATTCCTACCACAATTAGGGATTTTATTTAAATCAAATAAATCAAATCCCTAATTAGTCAAATCTCGCCAAATCGGGGAGGAATAATTCATTTCCATCTACGGAATTATTCCTCTGAAACCCTAGCCTCCGAGGCCCCTATAAATAGATGGCTACACATAAGGGTTGAGGTACGTCTAAATTCCTACTGAAACTCTGCAGAAATATCATCCCTCACAAACCCTAGCCGCCACACTTTCTCTCCCTTTTACACAAGGCTCCGGCCACCCAGTTTACACCTTACATATATATCTCCGTACCTTAGTTGGCTATTGTTTTCCCTAAATCAATTGAACTAACTTAGGCATCGGAGGGCCTTTGGCCAACACCCCCCAGGTGTGGTTCTCTTATCCGATTTGTTTTGCAGGGAGAAAGAGGCGGCGAAGAAGAAAGGGGATCTTTCAATTGAATATTCTCGTGGGAAGAATTTGCTCCTGCAACATGTAGTCTTGGGTTATAGTTGTAGAGAAAATAGATGGTATCATAGTCAATTTTCTATAAATTTTAGGCAGTAGATTATCCGTATTCAACAACTCATGCAAATGAACACCAAAAAGGCCCTATAGGCTAAAAGAGGAAATTTTGTGATCTTTGCATATATATTATAGAGTGTGAGTCAATAAGTAACTCAATCTATTTTTTATGGCTTTACATTTTGCTATTTGATTGTGGTGCAATATTATTTCTATTTTGATTTTTGTGTCTGTGATGTTTCTGTTTTCTTTGTTAACTTTATAGTAATTGCACTTTTACTTAGTGTTTCTTACACAATCAGTTGCCATGATGCTGACCCTATTAACTAATTTTTATTTATTTATTTATTATGTTTCAATGGGAGAGAGAACTGATCAAAGTTACACGCAAAAGAAGATTGATTAAGTGCTTCGTGAATGGACAAAATTTCTAAGGGATCATATATATGATTAGGATCACTGCGCATAGACCTTGGGAGTGACTTTTTGTGGGTAACTTAGAACTGCATAGACTTGTGTTTCTGTATCTTGGTTAACTTTAGGCCAAAAATTTATTTTCAAAGATTGCTTGTGATGAATTCTTTTGTATTTTGGAGCAAATGTTTGTATCAGATCACATTTTATGACACTTATGAATTGACATATTTTGAAACAGGTTTTGAGAATTGAAAAAGTTCATTAGTTGCAAATGAAACAACCCAAAAAAAGCATATAAACCTGCAAATATCACTACAAAATATCACCACTTACACGACGGCAACAAAATTAAATTGTCGTCATAAAAATGTCGCCTAAGTTGTTAACATACAATGGTGAATCACAGTTGTCTATAATGTCACCCTAAACCCTAAATCCTAACCGACTGAAAAGAGTTGGTTAAACTTGCCATCTGTAAACTGAAAACATCTGATTTCAGTTGTGGTTCCAAAATACCCCATGTCGACAAATGTAGGTCGGTCATTGGTTTTCTCAAACAAACTTCTAGTCCAAAACAAGGGAACACTATCATAGTTGTATTGTTATCTTGCTGAACCAACAATTATAATCTCTTTGTTTGAGCACTCAGATATAATTAAAGGCTTGTCATAGAAATAACTGGACGTCAGTCAAGGAACCTTTGAGTTATGCATAATGCCCTTGTAAGTTGGTCTTTTTTGCAGTTTTATGTTCAAGTTCCATAAGGCTTGGTATTTGGTCATGTGGCCATTGGACTTCCATATGCCCTCTTTCACCACTACCTCCTCCACCACCACTACTACCACCATCTTATGATTAGCGCATAACACTTTCAACATTATATCTATTTTAGTCATTATTCACAATTACAACAGTTTTATATTAAAATTTACCAAACGGTTTTGACATTGATTTTTGTATTTATTAACAGCACTTTAAAATATTGTTTACCAAATATGAAGTTACTTTACTTTACAGCTAATTATTTTTAAAGCACAGTAGAAGCAACTTTTCTAAAAAGTGACAGCAAGAAAAAAAGCAATTCAAGAAAATGATAAGAGGTTCAGACCAAAAAAAATAATATTAGCGGCCTAAAAAATTGGGTCCGTTAATAATGGTAGAACTTGGTCCGTTAGTAAGTCACTCTAAACAATGGTAGAACTTGGCCCATACTCTTGGTCCTTTATATTCCTAAAGGCCAAAACATTTCGCGTATTCGCTCGCAACGTGTAAACCCTAAACCCTTGTACTGCTGGGGCCTGCAAATTGGGTCCGGTAAATCTCCGGTTTCGCTCGTTCGTTCATCGTCGGCAGACCTATTGCTAAGGTACCGCTGCGGTTCTGCGATCTCCGATTCTTCGTTTTGCTTTTTGGTTGGTTTGCTGTCATTCCTGCGATTCTGCAAAACCGATTCTTGGGTTTTGGTGTTTGCTGGTTGTTTTGTTGAGCTTTTCATGTTTTATTTTGTTATTTTCATGGAAAATTCCTTATTGGCGTCGCGCCGCCTTCACTGCCTTCATCTACCAACAACATCTTTCTCTGCCTGTTTCTTTTGCTCTGAGCTCTGAACTCTCTCCCCTTCTATCTCTTTCTCTCTGTTCGGCGCCGCTGCCATCCAAAACCTCCATTTAAACCCCAACATTCAGACCTAGAAATCTTCTCTATTTCTTTCTCCTCTGCCCCAAAGATCTATCACCTCCACTGGTACCCACCACCACCACATCTCTCCTTTCATTATATATTTTTGTCTAACGTTCTGTTTGGTAGTTGAGAAAAGGGTATGGGAACAAATTTTATGTTTTTATATTATTTGGTCTACATTTTCTGCCTGGTTGCTGAGAATAGGGTTGTTTAAACAAAAATTGTAATTCTAGTTGTGTTTGGTTATATTTGGACGATTTCTTGTTTATAGTTTGAGCCCTTGTTTTATATTTTTGCTGTTTCTTATGGCTGAGACATTGAATTTTAGTTTCTTGGTTGTCTTGATTTTCTGAAAAATATTGAATTTTGTGTTTTTCTAAGAGAATATGATATTCCGAAATTATATCCAAAAATTCTGAAAATAATTTAGTTCCGAAAATTCTGCATCAGAATGGATTTATTATATTCCAAAATTTTGGAAATCGGAATTGGGACTGAAAATCAATTCCGAAATCTTTCGGAACGGAATTCAGAACACTTGTTTCCGATCCGTTCCGGCTGAAACACAGCCCTAATTGGAACTGCTTTCTAGTGAGAAAAGTTAGTAAGTTTTCAGATTCTCTTCTTTGTTCATTTAGCAAACCTCTAGCAATTCATTAGTTGCCTAATAAGCACTTGCTCCCTTATTTGCAGTTCATTCCAGATTCACATTGCTCTGTCTAGTTTGCAGCTACACTTTAGGCTTAGAATGTGGCGCTCATGACTAAATATTTTGTTTAATTTTCTTGGTTTGTGGTACATTTGCATTTACCACATTGTTTCTTTACATGTTCTCAGCAAGGAGGAATATGAATTTCAACAACGTTAAGGTTCCCAAAGTGCCAGGCGGTGGTGCAGCTTCTGCTTTGCTTAAGGTGGGAATAATTGGTGGGCTTGGCTTGTATGGAGTTGCCAACAGTATATACAATGTCGAGGGAGGGCATAGAGCCATTGTGTTCAACCGTATAATTGGTGTCAAAGACAAGGTTATAGTTCAAAAAAATTATTAATTATATAGAATGAAACTTTCTTATCTGCATTTCTTGTCTCACGATCCATCATGTTTTTTTATTATTAATTTTGCAAAACTACCTTTATCCTCTTGTGATTCTTTCTTCCTAACAATAATATATACAGAAATATATACACTGATGGTGCATTTGCATTCAAACTGTGGATTTGAAACTTACGGCCAATATCACACTTTATGCATTTAGACACAAATTTATGATCGTGTTAGTTATGTCAATTCAAAATATTCCATGATTGACTGCAAGTTTAGTGCATACTTTTGTTGATTTTCAGAGCGTATTTTCAATATTTAAATGCAGTTATTTTGTGGGTTTATTCGTTTAAAAGATGTCTGTTTTAAATCTCCATAATATCCATTTAGTAACTCTATTTATATGTGGTTTTATGTTGTCTATCTATTGAGATGGATCCAACATGAGTAGCAATTCTATCGATAATAACAGAACAGATCCACCAGTGATGATGACACATATTTCAGAGATATCTCATGTAAAAATCATTTAACAGATACGAGAAACTTTCTAGGATGGTGGTATCCTTTATTAAGAGAGTTTTTCAATGAATGGAGTTTTCCATGCAATTTATAAAGTTAAAGGGGTGTCTACCATGTGCTTAATTTTTCCAAGTGAAAGATGAATCTAACAGCTTGTACACTTACTATGTACATGTCAAACATATTTTAGATCTCAAAATATGTTCATTTATTGTTAATAAATCTGTACTTCATTATCAATCTGTTGCAAAATCTGTTTGCTTTTGCCATCTGTTTTATGGTCTGTTATATAATATTGTACACTAATGTTGCATGTGCAGGTTTACCCAGAGGGGACACATCTTATCATTCCCTGGTTTGAGAGGCCAGTGATTTATGATGTCCGTGCACGACCTCATCTGGTGGAGAGTACTTCTGGCAGCCGCGATCTCCAAATGGTTGATACATTTTCTTTTTCTTACTGTTACATGAAATTTTGACAACGTCATGGTTTGTAATATATGCTTAAATAATTCTTTTAATTCTTTGGTTGCACATGTTTAATGTGATGGAACATTGGGAACGCATGTTACTCATTGCATCTCAGTTTCAGTGACAGGTGATCTCAAGCAACTGCCACAATAACTGTTGTGCAATAGAAAAGTATATTATACAGTGTTACTGTACTCATCATGTTTTGATTGTTTCTCCTGTCTTAGGGTAACTTACAACTCATTTGTAGTTATATTTCATTTAGCTATGCAAATTTGCAGGTTTATCATGTTTGGGATTTGGGGAGCACAAAATTTTGCCGATGAATTGTTTATTCTTCTACTCTTGCTTTTCAAAAGTGGAATATGTTAATTTGTTCATTCTCATCAGAATTCAGAAGATTCAATGCAAGGTCAAATTTTAGAGGACAGTCAGTTGGACAATCAAATTTTAGAGGACAATCAGTATTCTGTTTAATTCATATATTTTCATTGTTGGTTTTCAACGGACAATCAGTTCAAATTTCTAACCTTCAATTAAATGTCGCATATAGTTATGGATTAAAATCGTTAGCTGAAAGCAAACCTTTGAGATTTATTTAGGTGTATGCTGGCATCTAGTTGTTTACTTTTCTGTTCAGTCATTTTGCACTTTCTTTCCTATAAACCAAATCTCTACCCTCTTTTATATATGTGATGTGTAGTGCTAACTTTTCTTGTTGCTTCAAACGAGGTACTTTAGTATGTTTCTCCGCATTTTATGGGGAAACCCAAATTTGAATTTTACCAGTATTCATCTTTTAGCATTTATACCTGCATCCTATGTTCCAAACGTGCAATCATCAGAAAAAAAGTTTAGCAACTAGGTTTAATTTTAGAGGTAATTCAGTGGTTTCAGCTTATATTGTCCGTAGTTGCAATCCTGAATGTTATCTTTTGTTTTCTTATTGTGCTGTACAGGTGAAAATTGGGCTTCGAGTTCTTACTCGTCCTGTACCAGACCAGCTTCCTACAGTTTATCGTACTCTTGGTGAGAATTATAATGAGAGAGTCCTTCCTTCTATTGTTCATGAAACTTTGAAAGCTGTTGTTGCACAGTATAATGCCAGCCAGCTCATTACTCAGAGAGAGGTAGGAAGCATAGCCCGTGTTTGACAGTGCACGCTCAATGAGTTTAGTTTATTGTATATTAGTTAAACACTATCGAAATTGCTAATGATGTAGGTTTAAGAAGCAAATTGTTCATGTTCTTGGTCCTTGCTTTCTATTTATGCATATGCTCTTCATTTTCCTATCTGGTCACTTGGAAGTTTTATACCCCTTTTTCCGTAGTGCATCTACTCTCATATGGTTTCTGGATGAAGTGTTGTGTTAGTGTTGATTGTCCATTTTATGTTTAGACTGTTAGTAGGGAAATACGAAAGATTTTGACTGAAAGAGCAGCCAATTTCAACATTGCGCTGGATGACGTGTCAATCACCACCCTCACTTTTGGGAAGGAGTTCACCGCTGCAATTGAGGCCAAACAAGTGGCTGCACAAGAAGCTGAGAGAGCTAAATTTGTTGTGGACAAGGCTGAACAAGACAAGAAAAGTGCTATCATCAGAGCAGAGGTCAGTTATAACACATTCTCAAAATGGATAATATATACTAGACCTGGCAATGTTGCACACAACCTGTTAACAAGACACAAATTTGCACGAAATTATCAGTATTTGGGTTGAGCTTAACGGGTCGGTTTGAAAATGGGTGAACCCGTTAGCCACCCATTAAGTTAACGGGTCGTGTTGGGTCCATTCGCGAATATTTGCTATCCACCTGTTAAGGAGGGTAGTTTTGTAATTTTGTATCACAATTCATATTAAAAAAACAAAAACACCTACCCAGCTTCACTTTGTTTTACTCTTCTTCTTCTCTCTCTGTCTTCACTTTATTTTTTATTCTTCTCTCTCTCTCTCTCTTTTTCCTTCTCTATTTTTCTTCTTCTTTCCCTGGCACAGTTTTCTTCTTCTTGTTGTTTCCCCAGTTTTCATCTTTATTATTATTTTATTTCCTTCTCTCTTCTCTCTATGTTTCCTTCTCATAAGTATATTTCCTTCTCTCTCTTTTTAGAATCCAAATTTCTTTTCTTTAGATGTGAAAGTTGAGAACCAGTGAAGAAGACTTCTTCACTGTCCATCCATGTGGGTTGTTCTTTTGAGTTGTTGTTATGGTGTTTATGAGATGGAAATTGGGGGAGAAAGGACAGAGATAAGGGGTTGCTGGCTGGGCTAGGTGATAGTTTTTTATTTTATTCTTTCTGGTTTATTCTTAATGGGCTGTGTCGGATATTCACAAATTGTAATGGGTGGTGTTTGGGTCTAGTATTTGTCACCCATTAACTTAACGGGTCGTGTCGTGTCAACCCGTTACCCGTTAACATGACCCGTTTGCCATATTACATACTAATCTTGTATTAATTGCAAGGTTACCAGCCATAAAACTGAAAGTGTTGGTTCTTATGGATACTTCCTGAGTGAAGTCATGGAGAAGCCGTGTGCATGTAACCCAGTGCCTTATAGCTACAAATTCAAAATGCTTCCCTATTAAGAATTACTTTGGATTTATTTGCGAGTTCCAAATCATAATATAATGGTTGTCCTTGAATCGACATCAGTGATTTTTTATTGCATAGTCCTCCATGGATGTTCTTTGGAAATAAATTATAAAGCTCTGTTTATATAATAAATTTTTTAAAATATTTTTTACGCAAATATGTCCTATTACTGTCTTTACATTTATCTCTGTTCGTTCCATGTGATGAACATAAAATAGCAATGTTGCACGGTTATTGTATGTATGAAAATGGACATCACTTTTAAACACATTTTACTTAAATAATTTGTCCCTGTTGATCAGGGTGAGGCCACAAGTGCCAAGCTGATTGGTGAAGCTATTGCGAACAATCCGGCATTTATTACACTGAGGAAGATTGAAGCTGCAAGAGAGATTGCACATACGATCTCAAATTCATCGAACAAAGTTTACTTGAACTCAGATGATCTGTTGTTGAACCTTCAGGAGATGAATTTGGACATCAACCGGAAGAAATAGGCCCTGCAGGTTGTACCTGTAATCTTTTCAATTTTCGGATTGTAAAATTGTGGAAATATTTCCTTTAAAAGTTGAGTAATGGACCGTAAAAGTTCAGTCTTTACGCACCACCAGTTGGCATGGCAAGCGGCTCTCAGTGGAGATAAATTTTAAACATTTAATGGAACTTTTGAGGGTGCAGTTACTGTTAGGTGTTTCGCATGTTGACATATGATGCTCGTATTCGTCTGTTCTCTAATTGTTGCGTTTCTAACGTTGCTGCTACTGTTTGCGATTAAGTTTCAGTGCTAGACATGCCCTTGTCGGGCTTTGACATTGTTGGGTGGCTCAACTTGTATTGAATTGGAGTTGAGTCAAAGTTTATACCTATGAGTCTCACAATTCTAGGTGGCATTTGTAAGACTATGTTACTGTTGTCCAATTTAACAAATTGAGTTTCAGCGCACCAAACAGCAGGTGGGACTTTTGTCCGTGTGAATTGAAATAGTCCAGTCTTATCTGCCAAACATTGTTGATTTTACTCTGTTTTTGTGCTAGAGTATAGAGGAAAATGATAGTGAGAATAGGGCATGTTTACGTATCAGTAATGGAAAAAGTAAGGAATCAGAGAATTTAGGAATCGGGGAACTACTGAATCAGTATGGGAAGAATCATTCCCATTAAGCTGTTTACTAAACATATGAAATTAACAAAGGAATGGGGTTGATTCCCATTGATATTGTTTACTAATTTTCATGAATCAGAATCCAAATTAATTTGATTACTAAAATGCCCTGCACATTTTCACCACAGCACCTATATAATTCTCAAATTGGCTAAGGAGACCAAACTAATCCAGTAGCAAACTAGTAAGGCGGTATAAACATGAGGAATCAATATGTTGAACAAGATGAACAGCAAGAGGCCAGTTCAATGATAATGTTAATAACACCTTTGTCAAGAGCCAATTTCAAACAAAAAATAAACTCCAATAAATATATATCTTTTACCTACATAACTAGTAAACAATCAAATAATAATGAAATGCATAATCTTCATACTACCAAAAAAATAGATATATAATCTCCACAAAAGTCTTTATCTATGACCGTACTATGTTTTGTGATGAATGTGAAGATAGAAGATAGAAGAAGAAGATAGATAGATAGAATTATTTACATAGCACAAGGCGTTGCTGCTGCTTATGGGAGTTTGTGTCTGCAACGATAACGTGAAAAAGAAGTTGGAGCGTCTTTGAACCTCTTGGCATGAGTTTTTTTTTTTTTATTTTAGGGTTTAGGGTGTTTTGGAATTATGGTAAAGTAGTAAAGGTATTTTTGGAAGTTATTAAGAGAAAACAGGAATGTGAATCGTATCGACTACTCCCCCCTAGGTTATCTGATACCCAATTTTGAGGGGATGTGATTACGGATTTTGAGGTGGGGCCCACTTATTTTTTCATTCCTGATTGCAAGTAAATGTAGGGGAAGTCAGGAATGGAAATCATTCCCTTTCCTCCCATACCCATTACTAATACGTAAACATGCCCTAAGAGTGAGGATAAGATTGAGAGAGAGGATGAGTGGGGAGGATGGATGGGTGGGGGAGGTAACAAAAGTGAAAACAATTTTAAATAGATTTCAGTTTTTAGTTTTTATTTCCGCTTTTGTTACTCATCCTCACTTCCATTCTCACTTTGACACAAAAAAATAAAAAATAAATATTTATCAAAGGAGACCTTAATAAACGTTACCATCAATTTCGGAACCACAATTAAGCTACATAACAAATATCAATTTTTTTTTATCAACCTTTACCCCTCTCATAATCGCAGGCCTTTTGGCCAGTCTATATCAGTTAGTGCCTGCATTGAATGTTTGAACGCCTTTAATTACAAACTTTTCAAACAAGTCTTTGTCTTGAAGTTGTCTAATCGCTATCCAATCACCCAATAATTCAGTGACCTAACAGTGGACAAGAATCATCAACTGGATTATACGTATTAATTTTATCTACTTCGTGGAAAACTTTTGTCCTCATAATTAATTTGATGCTTCATTAAATTTTTTTCTTCAATTTCCCCCTAAATACAGTTTGTTTCCGTGGATTTTCATTCTCTCTCTCTCTCTCTCTCTCTCTCTCTCTCTCTCTCATAGAACAGATGGTCCCATTTCCCTCCCTAAGAAAACATAATATAAGAAAGAAAGAGAATGAGTGCGCTTTTAGGTTTGCTTTCTAAGGCAAAAAGAGAATCTTCGATCTTTTATGTCATTGCATTATTACATGATCATTTAGCCAGCTTACAGCATGTCCATTGTCCAATATACCACGATACAACAATTTGACTCTTCTCAATTAGTGAACATATTTTTTTATAATTTAGTTAAAAATTTGAAATTCTTGACTTAGTTTCACACATATATATTCCATTGAGGATCCTCACTTATTTGAGGGACACTCTTGTAGGGCGTACTCCACATTTTATTTCACTAATTCAAATGTCTATTTTGTAGATATTCATTCAAAGATCATCTCTAAAAAAATCACTTGAATTCGATATCATTTGACCACTCAATTAAATTATTGGAATTTAAGTATTTTCTTGAAGCACCATGTTCATTGATTTTGTTGGTCTCAAGTATGCCTTAATAATTTTCAATTTGCATAATTTTTTACAACGATGATCTCTAAATAAAGATGTGAAAAATAAATGGTTTGGATCGTTGAAATTTTTTTCGTAGGAGACCCTAAATGGTGTCTCTCAAATAAAATTATTTAAGAGATCCCTCGATGGAAAGGGACTATATATATATATATATATATATCGTCTTCTCATGCAAAGATAAATGAATTATATATTCATACTTAATTGGCTTTTCTTAATCAATACTGATTAAGGGGAGGTACTGAAATTTAGTGGCAAAGCTTTTCCTTATTTTGTAATGATGCTTATTTTATTATTTTAGAATAATCTCACTCAAGGAGCACGATAAAACATGAAATTATTAGGCTCTAAATCAGTTTTCTGTAGAGTTGCTGCTAGATTTTACCATCGGTGTGGGACTCCCAACTTGAAATGCATATGATAAGATATATACTTGCTTCTGATTAATTAGCCTCTTTGATTAATGGTCTGGTAGAGCTACGATTTTTCAGGAAAAAAGATTTTTATAAACTTCTTGTTCTTAATTAATTAAGGGCCAGAAGTAGCTCAGATCTTTATACAACTAATTGAGCGCACGAAATCTCATTATATAATCAAATGACAAACTATAAAAGTTCCTTGGTACCATAAAATAATTCTAGACCGAAGAAGGTTGCCGACTTTTAATTGCCAACCGATGTGTCAATATTTTATTTAACGTGCACATAGAAGGTTGAGATTGAGTGCAAATGTAGAATAAACGAGATAATGCCACATGGGTTTGTGGTGTCTCCAAAAATGGTGTAATTAGTTTGGGTGCTACATATTATAATAAATTAAAGAACAAAAGGAGAAAAATAAAAATGAAATAGGTGGGTTTGCAAAAAGTTTATATTCTCCGACTTTTTATAAACGAAAAGCATGTGAGTCTCTGCAATATGGATTCCTTAGATCCAAATCTGGTCTCCTTTCTTTTGGAATTTCGTTCAAATGTGAAAAGCATTCTCCCTCTGCACCATTTCCATTGAAGTTAATTCCTGAACGTGCAATTACTTGATGCTTTACAACAATTACTAATTCTTACTACTAAAGCAAACCCTAGGGTCTTCTTTTTCTTCTTGCACCCTAGGGTTCCAAAGAGTGCAATTTGCAATTATACATGGTTACATAGATAACATAAATTTCATCCTATTTGTTTTTGTTTAGTATGTATAAAGCATTCCGTCGCATCATATATAGAATTAATTAATTAGGGGGTGTACTGTAATCTCACATGAATAAGGTTTCGTTGGATGTTTGGTTCAAAGTTGGGGACATGTCCATGCCTTGAAATCAGAGAATGCTTTCAAAAGCTGGTTTGAATTGAATTGAACTGATGAAACAAGGTTTACAACAATAATAATAATGCAGTCTTGTTCATTTTCAAGGTTATAAGACAAGCCAGGAAACAAACATACCCGTGGTGACAACATTTTGCTTTTTCCCAAACCCTTCTATTCAAATATCTATATGCATGGTTCCTAACTCACAAGAGAGAATTATATTTGTCTGATCTATTTGTTTCGTCCCTAAGACTGCAAAGTGATTAAAATTAAACTGAATTAAGTAATAACTAATGCAAGAAGAGAGATCTAGAGAGAGAGAGAGAGAGAGAGAGAGAGAGAGAGAACATATTAATAATTATATTACATATTGCATATATTAATAATTATATAGGAATCTTATAGCTAAGGAGGGCGGGCCTTGAAAGTTGAAGCCTTTGGGGGGGAGTGTTGGAGGAGGAGAGAATATTCCGAGGACGCCAAAGTTCAACAAGAAAACTCCAAAAATCAAATACTAAACAAACTTGGAAAGCAAAAACATGATTAGATTATGATTAAGGGTGAGCAGGAAAAGTCAGCCCACAACGAGACGACTGCTCACACTTCAAAAAATTCACTGCCTTTGTCAGCTGGCTGTCTTCTCATTGCTTTCATGCTTAATTAATCCCAGTAATTCACTCCTAAAGTACTCTGTTGCATTGCCGAGAAAACCCTCTTTTAACATTAACCTTTAAAACCTAGCCCTAGCTCGCCCCTTACAAAATATAATGGAAATTGTGGGAGGTCAAATTTCGTGTCCAAATGAAAAACCGGAATCAAGTCAAGCATATATGCTCTCTTCGCTCACTGAGCTGTTAATGACCGAATTCTGAGTCATGAATTAGAAGTTCTTGTATTGTTTTGGTTCTCTTACAATATAGGATGTTGCAAATATTTATTCTAGTTTGTTGTCACAGTTAGAGGTGAAATTATTAAAATTAATTTGTCATATTTAGAGGTGGAATTATTGGAATTAGTTTGTCATTGTTAGATGTGGAATTATTGGAATTAGTAGTGTTGATGTCCAAAATTGTATTTAACTTAGATAGAAGAAGTGTGGAGTCTTCAACAAGACTAGGAGGTTGTGGACCTTTAGAGGTCACAAGGTCTTCCTGAAGAAGAAGGATGGAAGAAGTAATCGTCAAGCTTCGAGTACCGGTGTGGTATCTGCTGAAGGCTCGCCAATGCTTAAGTCAGCAAGTGTGGGGTACACAATCATTTTAATAGAGTCACAGTTAAGGTGAAAAGTAGTTACCTTTTTATTTGGGCACTATTCTCCTTTTATGGAGGAATGGGGGTGAGCATTTGCACAAAGTTTCGATGTCGGATTTTGTGCAAATCACTGTGGTGGCGACATGTGTTCAAGGCTTAGGTTATGTAGTGAGAGCTTCGGCATGCTAATGCCATATCGGAGGTTATGATGACATCATCAATGTTTGGGGATTTTCTTATCTTCGGTAGGCTGTGGGTTTGCCTACGTGCTAGTCCCTCAATGCCGAATATGCTCGGTTAATTATGGTACAAACAAGTAGTAATAAGACACCTGGTTATTAACATTAATGTAAACTTGCGAGCATGAGATAACTCGAACTAATTGGAGATTAGCGAATATGCACAAGATGATATATAATTTTATGCAATTAAGCTTATTTGTATGAATCTCCAAATCCCCAAATTGGACTATGTGAAGGTACGCGTCATAATGGTGATCCACTAACATCGAAAAAAGAAGATTACAAAATAAAACTCCATGAAACATATTCTCAGCAGTTGAAAACCTCACAAATAAAACTCCATGACATCCCCGTTCATGAAATCTATAAAGATAAAGCTTAAAGGTTTTATTTACCATTCAAAAACTATGACCAATAACCAAACTTTCCAACTTTTCTTCATATGAAAATCTCATGATCGATGTACACGATGATGAAGATTTGAGGAGGCGATCGATGCCCTGGTCGTACTGTCATTGGGACGATTATTCCCTTTAATTACTTGTTAAACTTGGTCGTTTCCTCTGGACTCATCTTCATTTGACAGTTTCCACGTGCATGGCAGATTTGTAAGATTTCCATGTAAATCATACGTAATCTTATATATATAGAGAGAGTGGCCCTTAATTAATTTGATTAAGGCAAAGAATTATATTAGTGAAGTCTTAAACGTTCACATTGACTAAGGAGGTAGCAAACTGAAAATGATTTTACTGTTGTGAAAAATAAATATTAAAGAAGGTGCCTCTGAATGGAAGGACATCTCTAGCTAGAAAATAAAAGAAAAATTAAAAGAACAAATAGAAATGCTTACATATGATTCATCTTATTGTAATTTAAATCGTTTTTTTGCACACTACTCCATTTTTGTACTTGCGCGACGGTATTTTGCGCGACGAACACATATTCGTCGCACAAAAAATGGATGCGCGATGAAATAAATAAACCGTACCGCAAAATAATGCGACGAACATTTTCGTCGCGCAACAAAAGTCTGCGCAACGGCATGAGCAAACCGTACCGCAGTAATACGCGACGAAAAATATTGTCGCGCAAAGAAACTCTGCGCGACAAAAATTTATATTGTCGCATATAGTGATGAAAATTGGGTCAAAAAAGTGGATTTGGCGGCACACTTTGCGCGACGAAAAGTTTAGTCGCGCTAAGGTATAATGCGCGACAACCAAAAATCTCATCGTCGCGCAAAAAAAAAGCGGGAAAAAAAAGCGGGTTTATCGCATTTGGCGCCAAATGATTGCGCAACGAACTTTGCGCGACGACATTTCCGTCGCGCAAATTCATGTTGTTCTTGCGCGACGAGGAGTGGCATTTGAGCGACGGATATATGCGCGACGAATAACTTATACTACGTCGCGCAAAAATGGATGTCGGCAGAACTATGCGCGCCGGAAAAAAACTTTTGCGGGATGGCAAATACGTTTGCGCGTCGAACAATATGCGACGAATTTATTTTGCTTTGTCGCGCAAGGGCTTACAATTTTGCGCGACGAAAAACTCTATCCGTCGCGCAAAAACGTCGTTTATTACTTTTTCAGTTTCAACCATGGCAGAGGCAAATTGCACAAAATCCAGCAGCTTGCCTCAGCCTCTCTCTCCCTCTGCCTCGAACTTAATAGGCCAAGCAAACGCATCAATCTCATTTCGTTTATGAGTTAAACTATCTCTGCCTCCGGTAAGTTCATTGATTATGTATTTTTTGTCGTTAGTGTAAAAATATTACTGTAAATTCATACTAACGCCATTAATTTCGTTGTATATAGGGATATTATATGTGATTAGCGATTGTTGGAGAACGATTGAGAAGGTATTATATAAAATTAATTACATTATGTTTAGATTGTGTTGTCAAATTATATTTATATTATGTTGTTCAGTTATGCACGCTGATGTACGAAGTTAATTGAAATTAACTTCATACATTTTTTTTTTTGTAAAGCTTAGTTCCCGTTCGAGGTTAGTTGGACCGCGCATGGGTGGGTAAACCACGACTACGGTCCAATTAATTCTTGAATTGTCCCATATTTTGGACAGTTTGGAAATGCATAGTCGTGTCACGTAGTTTACAACTACAGGATTAGGTTTCGATTGTGGAGATTTCGGTGTCATCTCGGTACGTTCTTCGGGTGGTACGTAGATATTTTATATTTACGGTACACCTCAAGAACTGTACCGAGATGCTGCCGAAATTTATCCACGTCGAAATCTAATCTTATGTAGTTGTAAATTACGTGGCATGACTATGCATTTCCGAATGGGATAGGGCCCTTATCGGAGGCATAAGGTGACGTTATGATTTTGTAAGAATACAACATGATTGTTGTATTGTGATTGTGGTTCCAAGAATTATGAGCAGAAGGTGGATACAGAACCCTAACAGGTGCGCAGACGAATACATGGATGGAATCGAGGACTTTATTCACTTTGCACAGTCACACAACCCGGGTGCAACTAGAATCCGGTGTCCTTGTAGGAAGTGTAACAACATGTTGTTGGAGACAATTGAAACTGTTCGATTTCATTTAGTAAGGAATAAAATGATTGAGACATATAGCACTTGGAACCATCATGGGGAACAATTAGACATTGCTTCGTCTTCAAGGGCCACAAGAGTGGACAATGTTGAACTTATTGTGGATCCTAATGAACAAATCATGGATATTATAAATGATGCTTTTCCATTTGCATCGACGAGCAGCACTCAGCAAGGGGAAGATGATGTGCCTACACCAACGGATAGTGCAGAGTTTGAACAGTATGAAAAACTGTTAAGAAATGTCAACCAAGAGTTATATCCGGGGTGCGAAAGCTTTTCCGTTCTGACGGCCATTGTGGAGCTAATGCATGGAAAAGTAAAGTACCGTATGTCGAACCTGAGTTTCGATTACTTTTTGGGGGTTTTCAAGAGAATGCTTCCGACGGACAATTGTTTGCCAAAAGACCACAGACAGGCGCAGAAGATGTTGAGTGGTCTTGGATTGGGTTATGAAAAAATCCACGCTTGCAAAAATAATTGCATGTTATTCTACAAAGAGTATGAATCATTGGATACATGCCGTATATGCAATGAGTCGATGTTCAAACAGACGTCTCAGAATAGAATGACTAAGGTTCCACAAAAAGTCATGCGTTATCTGCCCCTGAAACCAAGATTGCAGCGATTGTATATGTCGACGCATACTGCCACAGACATGAGATGACATAAGGAAAAACGGGTAGACGACGATGTGATGCGGCATCCTGCAGATGGGGAGGCATGGAAAGAGTTCGATCGAACGTTCCCCGAGTTTGCTGCTGATCCCCGAAATGTTAGGCTGGGACTTGCCACTGACGGATTCAATCCGTACGGGGTTCTAAACCAACATCACAGTACTTGGCCGATTTTCGTATTCCCATATAATTTGCCGCCTTGGAAATGCATGAAAAAAGAGTACATGATGATGACTGTTTTGATAAATGAGGATCCTGGCAGGTCAATCGATGTGTACTTAAGGCCGTTGGTTGATGCGCTCAAGGATTTATGGACAAACGGTGTGCGCACGTACGATAAATTCACTGGGAAGATGTTCACTTTGAGAGCGGCAGTTATGTGGACTGTGAATGATTTTCCCGCATATGCAATGGTGTCGGGGTGGAGCACAAAGGGTTATATGGCATGCCCTGTATGCAAGGAAGATGTAACTTCTGGTTGGCACGCTGGAAAAGTGTGTTACCTTGGGCATCGAAGATGGTTGCCATGGGATCACGAGTGGCGGGAAAAGGATAAAGAGTTCGACGGGAACAAAGAGCATCGCGCAAGACCTAGAGAATCGTCCGGTGATCAGATCTTGGAACAGCTTAACCGTTTGGATTTTGCTCCGTTCGGGAAAACTGTTAGTCGAACCAGACCTGCTACACATTTGAACTGGACGCACAAGTCTATGTTTTTTGAGCTCCCATATTGGTCGAAACTAAAATTGAGGCACAATCTCGACATTATGCATGTTGAGAAAAATGTGTTTGACACATTGATGGGAACAATTCTAGATATCAAGGACAAGACAAAGGACACGATAAAAGCTCGTCTTGATTTGGAAAGAATGGGCATACGAAGGGGTTTACGGCTGAAAAGCGGCAATGATAAAGCTATAAGGGATCTTGCATTTTTTTCCATGAAACCGAATGACAAAAAAGAGTTTCTACAGTTTGTGTCGTCTGTAAAGTTTCCTAATGGGTATGCTTCTAATATCGCACGTTGCGTGAATGTTGACGGGGGTAAATTTACGGGACTCAAGAGTCATGACTGCCATGTGTTTATGCAACGCCTACTTCCTGTTGGGATTCGACACCTGTTGCTAGAAGATGTAGTCAAGCCAATCATATTGTTGTCCAGATTTTTTTCCCAACTGACGGCAAAGACATTGCGAAAGACAGACATTCATCAATTGCGTGATGACATTGTCCAAGTCCTATGCAAGTTTGAGATGATATTCCCTCCGGCTTTCTTCACAAGTATGATCCACGTGATGGTTCACTTGCCAGAAGAGGCATTGGTTGCTGGTCCTGTCAACTATCTCTGGATGTATCCTATAGAAAGGTATATAACTTGGCATCATTTTTGTATGCATCATTGGTTCGTATTCTTGCTACTTCCTGATTTTCATCTTTTCATTATATTTTGGCAGGCTTCTCGGAGAGCTAAAAAGAAGCGTACGCAACAGAGCGAAGCCCGAAGGATCAATTGTAGAGGCTTGGGTTCAATATGAGGCGCTGACTTTTTGTGGAATGTATTTAAAAGATGTGGACACGGCTTTCAATCGACCTCAGCGCAATAATAATGGATGTGTGAGAAATGAGCAACTTTCTATTTTTTCCCAAAGCGCACGACCCTTTGGAGATATTGTACAAGGGGAGTCTTTTTCTAGGAAAGATATGGAGGTAGCTCATTGGTTCGTATTGAACAATTGTTATGAGATAATGGCATACTTAGATGAGCATGAAAATATGATGAAGCGAGAACATCCATCACATTTGTATTCCAAGAAACACCGTGAATTATTTCCAAAATGGTTCTTGCAATATATAAGTTATAAGTATTTTGTAATTGACATATATATTGTAGTATTTAAAATTGTCAAACTAACATTTCCATGCTATTGAATTTTTTTTTAATAATATTAGGTGACCAAGTTGAAATCAGAGAATTCCCCCACTTACAATGAAGAGTTATATAACTTGGCATTCGGCCCACTTCGGGCTGAATTGTTCTCGGGTTGCCATGTTAACGGCGTCAAGTTTTTGGGGAGTGCACGAGATGACAAGTTGTGTACGCAAAACAGCGGTGTCCATGTTCCAGGTGGAGGCGAAAGTACAGACATTGATTTCTATGGCAAACTCACCACTGTCGTGCAATTGCTTTACAAAGGCCGATACCAAGTGATCATGTTTAAGTGTCGATGGTTTGATACGAACCAAAATAGGCAGGGAAGTATTAAAATCGATCATGGGTTATTATCTGTGAACATGAGCAGAACTTGGTATGATGACGACCCTTACATTTTGGCAACCATGGCAAAACAGATTGTCTATCTAGATGACCCTAAAGCAGGGAGCGTGTGGAAAGTTGTTCAGCAGATGGATCAGAGGAATGTGTATGCTATACTAGAACTAGACTCATCTGACAATGACGTCGACGTTGCTGACCAACGTTTCGAATCTTCCATGGAACATGATGCACAAACACTTCGAGATACAATTGTCGTACAGGAACCTTTTCAGCTTGAAGGAGTGTCTCCAAGAGAAATACCGATTCAGTCAATTACAATTGACCTCGGTTATCTTCCGCGATACGATCCAACCGTGGGCCCGAACAACAATGATGATGTACTTGAGGAGGAGGAGGAGGAGGAGGAGGAGGAGGATGATTGGGAGACCGAAAGTGATCATAGAGACGAAAACGAAGATTATTATAGTTCAGATGATGAATAATGTAATTTATTTGCGACTTGCCATGTAAAACATATTCAATGATTATCCAAACCTTAAATATTTGTTTGAATATTGCTCGAATATTTGTGGAATGTATATCCAAACCTTAAATATATGTGGGTAACTTTGTAACGTGTTTGCAACGTTCTTCGTTTCTTTTATTGAATTCTGTTCATTTTCGTAATTGTTTTTGACTTTTGGTCCGCTTAGCGTTCTTTGTTTTTCTGTGCTAAATCCAACCGTATAAATAACATGAAATTTGGACATACGGTTAGGAGGTTATGGATTCAAAACTGAACAGATGTTGGAAGTGGAAATCAGTCACTTACAATCTGTGGAAAAATGACCGGTCGTATAAAATAAACGACCGGTCGTTAACTTTGCGCGACGAAGTTAAACTGTTGGCGTCGCACAATCATACTTTGAGGGACGGATATATTCGTCGCGCAAAATAGGTTGGAAGTGAAAATCAGCAATTACAATCTGTGGAAAAACGACCGGTCGTCTAAAATAAACGACCGGTCGTTAACTTTGCGCGACGAAGGTAAATTGTTACCGTCGCATAATCATACTTTGAGGGACGGATATATTCGTCGCGCAAAATAGGTTTGAAGTGAAAAACAGCAATTACAATATGTGGAAAAACGACCGGTCGTCTAAAATAAACGACCGGTTGTTAACTTTGCGCGACGAAGGTAAATTGTTACCGTCGCACAATCATACTTTGAGGGACGGATATATTCGTCGCGCAAAATAGGTTTGAAGTGAAAAACAGCAATTACAATCTGTGGAAAAACGACCGGTCGTCTAAAATAAACGACCGGTCGTTAACTTTGCGCGACGAAGGTAAATTGTTACCGTCGCACAATCATACTTTGAGGGACGGATATATTCGTCGCGCAAAATAGGTTGGAAGTGAAAAAAAGCAATTACAATCTTTGAAAAAACGACCGGTCGTCTACGCTGGACGACCGGTCTTTATCTTTGCGGGACGAATACAATAGATTGTGTCGCACAATCAATCTTTGCGGGACGGATATATTTGTCGGCAAAAAATTTACGAAATGGATAAATTAGCTTTGCTCGACGAATACGATTATGTTATACGTCGCGCAAACCTTTCAGAGACCCATAACGACCTTATTCGTCGTCCAAACCAAGTTTTTTAATTTTATTCCTTTTGATATTTAAAAAATTAAACGAACTATTGATTAGTGTAAATAATTTTAAATGAAAATCAACTACAGTAATTGTATTCATATACAGTAAAGGGGTGCACCTGTAGAAAATCTTGAACATCGGAGTTAAAATACCCGTTACATCGTGATTTTTCATTTATATCCGTCGAAAATTGTGGTCCCGTTACATCATCTAGGACTGTATATTATTTCCAATTTTTTTTAAGTACGATCTCTACGTTTAAAGAAACAAGTTTGACGGTTGGATCATTGAAAATAGTTTTGTAGAATGCGTATGTCGTCAAAACTATATATTCACAAACATTAAGAGTTGTTGATGTACTTTTGTTAAATATAACATAAGATGTTGTGGTATCCACTAGTGTAAATATTTTTAATTGAAGATCAAATTCAGTAATTGTATTCATATACGGTAAAGGAGTGCATCCGTAAAATATCATCAAAATCGGAGTTAAAATAACCGTTAAATCGTGATTTTTTGTTTATAACCATTGAAAATTTTGGTCCGGTAACATCATCTATGAATGTGTATTTTTTTCAATTTTTGGCGTGTACGATCTCTAAGTATAAACGAACAAGTTTGACGGTTGGATCGGTGAAACTAGTATTGTAGAATGCGTAGCCCCATTAAAACAATATAGTCACTAACATTTCCATGCTTTTCGGTTGTTAAGTTTATATTAAATTAAACTGGACTTGCGCGACGAATATAAAAAATCTCGTCGCGCAATGATTCTGCGCGCGACGTAACAACTTATTTCCGTCGCGCAATGAAATTAAGGGTTTCCGGCCCAGGTTTTAGGGTTTAGGGTTTAGGTAACACCTTTGCGCGACGTATTTCCTAAGGTTTTGTCGTCGCACAAGTCTCCCAAATTTTTGGCGGTGTTAATCCCGCGTATTAAAAATTCTTTGCGTGACAAATTATATTTTCCGTCGTGCAAAGTGCGATATTTTACCTTTGCGCGACAGTTTATAAATTTCGTCGCGCAAGTCGGCGAACCTTTTATGAAAAAAACGCGCAGTTCTGTTCGCCTTCAACCTCTCTCAGCCCCTCTGTCTCTCTCTCCTTCGAACCCTAAAAATCTGTCAGCCAGTCTCTAAATCCTTCGAACCCTCAAATCTCTCAACCACTCTCTCTCTCGTTCAACCTCTCAGCCCCTCTATCTCTCTCTCCTTTGAACCCATTGATCTCTCACCCAGTCTCTCTCCTTCGCAACCCCAAATCTCTCACCCAGTCTCTATCGCAACCTCTCAGCCCCTCATCCTTCTCAGCCGCTCTCTCCTCCGTCCCCACTCATCCCTCTCTCCTCCGTCTCCACTCATCCCCACTCATCCCTCTCAGTCCCTCTCTCCTCCGTCTCCTCCGTCCGCTCTCAGTCACTCGCTCCTCCATCAGACGACGGCCCTTCGATCTCTCTCTCGCTCTCCACCGTCGAAACCCACACGGTAAAACTCCCGACTCTAGCCCCGATTTATAATTACAAGTTTTTGGATTTTTTTTTTTCTGAAATTTGTGGATTAAAATATATGTTCTGCTGTTTGAATTTCTATATTTATTTTGTATGTGTTTACATTGCTTAGTCTGGTGGTTGGTTAGGATTGCTCCGTTTCAATTTCCTTTTTGTATTGGATTTGCATTTGTGATTTGGGATTTTATTGGAACTGTTGAAATAGTGTTGGATTTGTGATTTTGTATTTTCTGTTTTGATTGGAGCACAATTTAGATTTGGTTTGGTTTCAGATTTCAAATTTGATTGGAGCATAATTTTCTGTTTTCTGTTTTTTGTATGTTGATTGCTTTTCGTAATTTTCTGTTTTTTTGTATTTTGATTGCTTTTCAGATTTAAAATATGTGCAACTAACCAATTTTGTAATTTTGCTTTGTTGAGATGAATATTTGATTTTTGTGGTCCGTGTATTGTGCTCGTTATCTACACTGTGTATATGCCAACAACTTTGGTAGCTTGTTTAATAAACCATGCTATAGTTTACTTCTGTTTTATGATTTTCATTACGAGTTTTATCAGGAATATGTGCTTCTGGTTTTTTTTTTTTTTTATTATAAAAGAATACATGTTTCTGTTTTTTTATTTATTTATATATATATGTTTTTGTTTTGTTTGCAAACAATGTGCATCTGTTATTTTTAATATATATCTGTTTCTGTTTTGTTTGCTTTAAAACAATGTGCATCTGTTTTTTTTTTTTTTTTTAATAAATAAGAATACATGTTTCTGTGTATTTGTATGCTAAATATTGAATTTGTTGTTGATTAGTTGTTGAGGTTGTTTTTTTAAAAATAAAAAAACATTTTAGGCAAGGATGATTTAATTTTAAGACCTTATCAGTTGTGCAGATGTCGAACCTTATCAGACGTCGTAAGACGGTGACGAGTCCTCATAGTTTGCCTCCCCCGATTGCGACGTCAGCTGTCACTGCTCCAGCACAGTTGAACGAGATCCCAGCTGTTCCCAACGTCTCCCATGCACCGGTGTCATCAGAGTCCTCAGTTGCGCAGCCTGTTAGTGCCAGGCGGCGTCATCGCCCTCCCCACTTGATGGACACCGCTTCGACCTCTTCTGCTGGTGCATCGGGTTCTCAACCAGGTAAAGATTTCCTTTACCTACAGATAAACTGTACCATTGTTTTTTTTTATAATTTGTTAATTATAGTTAATTTTATATATCTTTGCAGCCAAGAAGAACACCCGGGGACCTTGTCGCCAGTTGAATACGGCGAAGCTCACTCAGGTGACCAACACTCGTATCAACATCATATACGACGAGCGTCATCGGGCTGCACCTACGGCGGACCAACATAGCTCATTGGCCCACGATGTTGGTTCAGTCATTCGGACCCATTGTCCGATGAAATGGAAGTCTTGGAAGGCCAT
The DNA here is from genome assembly GCA_020521455.1 of Prunus kanzakura. Taxonomy (NCBI): domain Eukaryota; kingdom Viridiplantae; phylum Streptophyta; class Magnoliopsida; order Rosales; family Rosaceae; genus Prunus; species Prunus kanzakura. The sequence continues at coordinate 95,530 of BPUM01000803.1, read as the reverse complement.
GCCTAACGAGGTGCAGATGGAGGTGCGTGGACAGCTGTCGGTATGTATCCTACCTTTTAATTGTTTTCCCTTCCAATTTTATATATTTCTAGTACTTAATGCATGTAATTAATTTATTGCAGATCAACTACAATTTAGAGAATCTCAACAACGATTTGTTCGGGTACATCAATAGACTGTTCGCGGATAGGTACAAGCAGTGGAAGAGCGACCTGCACCACCATTTTCAGGCATATGATGATCCGCAGGTCGCTCTTCGGGAGGGTTGCCCGAAGGAGCTTGAGGGGCGGGAGGATAGTTGGGAGTGGCTCTGTGGTCATTTTCAGGGGGCAGATTATGTGGTATTTTTTTTATACTAAGTTCAAAATTCTGTTTTAATTTCATTTTCAACTAAAACATTTTATTTTTTGTATAACAGAAGATGGCCAAAGCAAATAAGGGCAATAGGGCGAAGTAGACTCTTCTCCACCATTCAGGTGCTAGGCCCTTCTCCTATAGGATGGAGGCGCGGCGGCAGGTAATAATAATATAATTTTTATTCACTTTTTAATGTATTTAATATTAATTTGTTTTTTTTGTACTAACATTTTTTTTTTCCCTTTTTCAATTTAGGAGGGGTCCAAATTCCCAGAGATTGACGTCTTTGGCGACGTTTATGTTCGACCTGGGAATGAGTTGGCGGAGTCCATTCATGTAAGTAGTCTTTAATTATAATTATTCTCTTACACGTTCAAGTTTCAACTTTATTATATGAATGTTTAAATTAATATTTTATGTTATGTTAAATAGACGACTATGATTGAGAAGAGCCAGTTGGTTCTTCAGGAGTCCGCCTCTCAGCTTCCTCCCGATACGCCGCTCGACTCCGTGGCTCCTCCACCAGATGCGGGGTTTCAAATCTTGACGGAAGCTTTGGTTCTGACTCTCAGGAGGCGGCCAGGGACATATTGTCGAGGGATGAGGAATGCCCGGCGGCGGGAACCTAGATCCCGTTCATCGTCCCAGTCAAACAGTGCTATGACAGCAATGATGGCCCAATTTGAAGCCCGGATGTCCCAGATGAACCAGCTTCAAGCCCGGGTGGCCCAGATGGGCGAGCTTGAAGCAAAGGTGGCCCACATGGGTGAGCTTGAAGCAAAGGTGGCCCATATGGGCGAGCTTGAAGCCCGGATGTCTCAGATGGATTCGTTCTTACACTCCCTCGCCCAGTCTGGCATTCCCGTATCGTCTTTTATTCCTCCATCCACCTCTGAGCCCATCCAACCCGAGCATGACCATCAAACCTCTGACCCTGTCCACAATGTCCAGATCGGAGACCAAGTAGATTATCAAACAATGTTTGATTAGTTTTCTACTTTCTTCATGACATTTGAAACATTTTTCTTGTATTTGACTCTATATTATGTTATAACAAAAACTTTCTTTTAATTACATTTTTTAATTGTCATTTCATTTAATTATAAAAATAAATAAACCAAAAAAAAATGTCCCCCAAAAAAATAAAATAATAATTACTATTTTGCGCGACGAACACAACCAATGTCGTCGCGCAAAATTATTTACAGGAAAATACAAACCCGTATAACAAAAAATTGGTCAAACAATATATTTACGTTTGCGCGACGAAAATTGTCGTCCCGTAAAGGGTACGCGACGACCATAATGTTGTCGCTATTGTATTTGCGCGACAAAACTCTATTGTCGCACCATTTTTGTGTGACAATATTTATTTCGTCGCGCAAATTATATGCGCAACGATTCTTATGCCGCCTCTCAAATGTCTGTGCGACGACGGTAAATCGTCGTACTGTTTTTTGTGCGACGCTTATGATTTTGTCGCGCAAAAATTATGCGTGACGAACAGTAGCCGTCCCTCAACTGTTGGTGCAACGAAGTGTGTTGCGCGACGAAATGACCCTAATTGTGTCGCGCAAAGGCTTTCTTTATGATCTTCGCGCGACTGAGTTTGCGCGACGCGATTACTGTCGCGCTGTTATTCGTGCGACTGATTTGTTCTTTGCGCGACAAATTTATCTTCGTCGCTCAAACAGAAAATTCTGTTAGTGGCAATAGCTGAAGCAAGAAAATTATCTTACTAACTCATTAAATCATAATTTTTTTTCTTATTTTTAAGAGACAGAGGTTGGACTAATTAAGTTTGTTAAAGTAAGAGTACTGAAATATTTTAGGGAGATTCACTATTATACCAAATATAGGGACCCAAATTATAAAAAAAATCCTATATGAAATGGACTTTAGAAACACACCAAAAACTCAATTTTTTTTTTTGGTCTGAAACCAAAAACTCATTTACAACATAACAAAGAAGCTTTTAACTTCTTATAAATTACAAAATTGCCATCAATTTCTTAAAACAAACCCAACCCCAAAACGTCATAAAAATACCAAAAACACTCAATAGGGCATCAAAGTAATTTAATAATCAAAATTAAATTCAATAAAGCCATCTGTCATTTTTTGGATTTGTTTATATAAATTAAATGGTGTAGGGTTTATCTATATTATTAGTGTTAAGAATGGGTATATGACTAAATATCTCAATATTTTAACTAGTAGGCCACGGATACAAGTATATTCGTGGCTTATTTGGAGCTTTTCTAGTAGTGACTGGAACTAAAATTCGTACAAGTTTGGAGGAAGAAAGGTATTAAGCATATAAAGTATTGAAAATTACAGTGGTGGATTTCTATAATGAAAGGTGATCAGGAAATTAATTAAACCAAAGCTTTTCATAATTTCGAATGTAAAGTTGTCCGAAATCTGTTCATTTGAGGGTTTGAAAAGATAAAATAAAGCACAGCAAATGATCAAAGTAACTAATAGGAGTTGTGTAGTTTATAACATTATCTTGGTGCTGCCGCCCAAATTCAGGGCTAGTTTGGTATTGCTGTGCTTTTTTTTAAAACTGCTTCTGCTGTGCTGTGAGAATAAACAGCTGTGAAAAAAAACAGCTAGGCGTTTGGTAAATTGTATTAGAAAAAGTGCTGTGAAGAGTCAAAGTGTTTGGTAAATTTTTATTAGAAGTGCTTTTAATATGTATAATGACCCAAAAGGACATCATGATGAAATTGTTACTTATTTTGCCACAAATTCTAAATTTTTAAAGTAACAAAATTAGTTCCAATTCCAAATATTGTGACCAAAAATATAAAAATATAAAAATATAAACAAAATTAAATTAAGAAAGTAACCTAAAAAAACCCCATCCCACACCGTACCCACCTGCATCTCTCTCTCTCTCTCTCTCTCTCCATTGCCCCAAAACACCAAGAGAAAAAACCCAGATCGAGAATTTTAAAACCAAAAACTCAACCCAAACCCAGATAGAGACTGTGTTGTCATCAAAGAAAACAACAAGAAGGAAATCAAATCCAAATGAAAATTTTGTTTTCCTGTGGTTTTGATATGAGTTTCAACTTTCCCTTGATTTTGGTTTCCAAGAGAAGGTCAACGAATTGTTGATGGATTCAAGAATCTATTTTTTGTGAAAATCGTTGATCAAGGAGCGTAGATGCCTATATTGCTATCGATTTTGGTCCTCCACAATTCGCATACAGATGTTTGAAGATATATTTGGGGTTTCGATTTTTTGTGGTTGGAGTGGAGATCACAAACTGGGGAGCTAGGATTGAGTTTTTATTTTAAGCTGTGGTTTGGATTTTTGTGGCTGGAGTGGAGATAACAGCGTAGAGAGCTAGGGGCTGGTTTTTTTTTTTGTATGAATCGAGTTGCAGACAGAAGTCGAGTTGCAAGAGAGAAGAAGAAGAATCGAGTTGCAAGAGGGATAAAAGCTGTCAATTTAGAAAATTATTAGGGGTATTATGGGAAACGTGAAAATTCATTTAAAAGAACCGGCTGATTTTTTTTTAAGCAGCTTTAAGAAGCAGCGTGTTGGCTGCTTCGAGATTCTGCTGTGGATCACCGCAGTTTTTAAAATAAGCAGCCTTCAATTGTTTTACCAAACGCTTTTGTTTCCAAAACTTTTTTTATAAGCTGCTTATTTATTAAGCGCAGCAATCCCAAACGCCACCTCATTCTCATCAGTTCAATGGTAAGTATCCTACCACAGTGGTAAATGTAAAACCAAAGAAATATTACAATCTACAATAATATACAATTACTTTTGAACACATATGTATATATAGATAATATATATGTCAGCTAGCTAGCCAAGTTTCCTTCAAATATTTGAGTGGGGCTCTCTCAAAGAAATATTAAATTAAAGAAATTAGTGTCACATACATAAAATAAAATAAAATAAAAAATAAAGACAGTGATTTATAAATATTGCAAAACTAAAGGCAATCAAATTATGGGATAATCATTCGAAATGGGAAAGGCATGTAGACTAAGCTTTTTCCCGGCCTCATCATATGTGTCATCATGCACCTTTGCTCTTCAACTTTCTCTCTCCTGCCTTCCTGCCCCTCCTCCCAACTTTAACTTTTTACCGCCTCTCAAAAAATATATTATTCCATTCCTCCTAAAAAGTAGATAATTAAAATGACTGCAACTTAAGAGAGAGAGAGAGAGAGAGAGAGAGAGAGAGATCATATCTTGTATATATTATAGCTTTTGTTGTTAGGGTTGAAACCGCATATAATAACACCATTACTCTATATAATAACACCATTACTCTTGGGTTTTCTTCCAAATCATAAGTCTCTAACTAATGCTATTCTTGGTGAGAGCCTGTCTTTTTCTTGTCAAGGTGTCTTATAGATTGAGTCAAAACTGAGAAGAGAAAGCCGTGAATGTTTGAAACATGGCTTTAAATGAAGAATCAATTCCACCAATGAATGGGTTTGTTCAAGACCCAGCTGCTGGATCCATTAGCCATCCTCCTCCTCCTCCTGCCAAAAAGAAGAGAAACCTCCCAGGAAACCCAGGCAAGCTTCTTTCATTTCCTAGTCAATTCATTTTAAATTATTTTCTGTTTTCTCCATGTATATGTACATACATATGCTTATATACATGCGGATGTACAGATCCTGAAGCTGAAGTAATAGCCTTGTCTCCAAAGACTCTGATGGCCACCAACAGATTCTTGTGCGAAATATGCGGCAAGGGCTTCCAAAGAGATCAAAACCTGCAGCTCCATCGTCGCGGCCACAACCTTCCATGGAAGCTGAAGCAGAGAACAAACAAAGAACCGAGGAAGCGCGTGTATGTGTGCCCTGAAAAGAGTTGCGTCCACCACCACTCGTCCCGGGCTCTCGGAGATCTGACGGGCATCAAGAAACACTTCTGCCGGAAACATGGGGAGAAGAAGTGGAAGTGTGACAAGTGCTCCAAGCGATATGCCGTGCAGTCAGACTGGAAGGCTCACTCAAAGACCTGCGGCAGTCGGGAGTACAAATGTGACTGTGGGACTCTATTTTCACGGTACATACACTCCTATTTTAATTCATTCATTTCCTAGATTAATTTTAATTTTATAGATATTGGTTTAAATTATATATGCGTTAATATATGTGTTGTTATATATATATATACACAATTTTTTATTATTATTTGTTTTAACAAAATTAACTCAAATGCATTTTCAATCAATGGTCATTTATTTATTTATTTATTTACATTTTGTGAAGTGCTATTTTCCATGTTTTTAAGAGCCTCTAATAATTAGTTTCTATTTTCCAATTTAGTCGTTGTGTAATATATAATTTTGTGGTTGACATGCAGGCGTGATAGCTTCATCACTCACCGGGCCTTCTGCGATGCGTTGGCTGAAGAAACAGCTAGAGTAAACGCAGCATCCAATATGAACAACATTCCGATGGGTGGCAATATCAATTATCAGTACATGGGATACTCAATCGGAGCAGTAGCAGGGCCGAATAATAACATCACGGCACAGCAATATTTTTCTTCCATTTTCAAGCCAATGATCTCAACCCATAACAATATTGATGATGAGGCATCCCGCGGGCTGTCTATAGGGATGATGGGCGGCAATAACAATTACAATAATAATAAGAATCATGATCATCATCGTCATTGTCCTCCACCGTCGGATTATGATCAGATAGATAATTGGGTTGTTGGAAATAAGCAGCTGATTTCATCACCATCACCTTATTCAATCTCAAACAGCAATGCTCCTCATCATCAAGAAAGCATTACTTGTACTAGCACTAATAGTAGTAGTTGTTCTAGTTCATCGCTTGCTTTAATTAGCAATAATATAATAAGTGAAGTTCCTTCCTTGTACAGCAGTAATATGTCAGCCACGGCTTTGCTGCAGAAAGCCGCTCAAATTGGGTCAACAACTTCGAGTGAGGCGCCATTGCTGGGGAGTTTTGGGATGAATAATATCAGCAAAGTTTGTGGGCTCTACGGAATTACTAGCCCGGATGATCATGGTCTTGATCATCATGCCAAGCGCCGCAGCATACAGAATTGTGGTGCGGCTACTACTACTACTACTAATGATCATCATCATCAACAAGAAACTATTGCTGCAGGAGGAGGAGGTGGTCAAACTAGGGATTTCCTTGGTGTTGGTGTGCACGCCATTTGCCACTCATCATCACCATCAATAAACGGGTATTGGACTTGATGAATTTTTTGTTTGTTTTTTCCTCATCAAACTATATGGACAAGAAAATGTTTAAGTAGAGCTAATATTGTAATAAAGAGAAATGAGATGAAGTACTACTTGAGAGAGAGAGAGAGATGTAAGAAAGTAAGGGCCGTTCCCACAGAGATTGTAATCCAAAGAGATGTTTATCAATGTCACACAAAGAAAACTAAAACAAACACGAAAACAAAAGAAAGTTGAAGCCACAAGGACTTCCACACACACTCCACACCAAGGGGGTTATGATTTGATTTTGTAAATAAAACAAACCTATTTGTGCCTAATAAATCACGGCCGTGAACTGGTCGAAGGAGCCCCTTTTCTCGGCCAAAGCACTTCCTCGAGAAACTAGAACGCAGCGTTTCGCCAAGGGGTTGGCCTTCTTGAAAACAAAAGAGAAATGCTAAGGCATGATCACCTCGGCCTCGATTGTAAGCCGAGGCCGAGGCCGAGCAAAGTCACGGCCAGAGGTATTAAAGTCAAATCATCACGTGATGGCAGGGTCCCTTGCTTCATTTAATGAAGTAGTGCCTATTTATTGCAACAAACCCATTGGCCACAACTAAGCATTTAATGCACGAGAGAAGGTGGGAAGTGACTGAAGTCAGGATTTGGCAACAGAAAACAGAGTGATTAGACGTGGACATTCTCACAAGAATTCTTGCAGCTTGAGAGATTAGGTCACCAGCTATCAGAACAATAAATGCGTCTCCACGGCCAGAAGTGCAGAACCCACGATCAGGGCGGCGGCCGAGATTCACCAGGATTTATGGGGTCACACCACCATGCTTCACGATCCCAAATGTCGATTGGACTGTCCACTTGCTCTAAGCAGGCTACCACCATGCTTCATGATCCCAAATGTCGATTGGACTCTCCACTTGCTCTGATGAGGCTCCACCATGCAGATTTTCAGCCTTAATTTCTCATCCAAGGGCTCTTCCTATAAAAACAAAGCTCAAGCTACATTCAAAAGGTTCAAACACCAAACCAAAGCCTCCCACGGAGCAACTTATATTTGTTGGAAAAATGGCTCACATTAAGTATGCAAGTGAAGGAGGAAGCGACCGGTCGCTGGGTATTTGCGACCGGTCGTTTGAAGCAGAGTCGAAGTCTGGAGAATTCGCAGGAAGCGACCGATCGCAAGGTATCTGCGACCGGTCGCATGGTATCCAAAAGGTATCAGCGACCGGTCGCAAGGTATCCGCGACCGGTCGCCCTCAGTGCTGTTTCATTTTTTTCGGGCTGTTTCGAGGTGCTTTCACATGTGTCGTTTTCTTACCTATTTCCTCGAGCCTCCAAAGTGTTTTATGGGTTCTAGGAGTTTGGCAAAGTGCCTTAGAAGCTGGAACACCATTTAAATGTTGTTTGTTGTCTTGTACCAAAGGGTTTTCTAGGTGGGAGACAAGGGGACAAAGGGTGCATGCTTTATGGCTTGTTTTCTGGTTTGCCTAACCTTGTGTTTAGGTGGGTAGCTGAAAGCAAGAACGTGAAGGAGTGATTGTAGCCCTCTACTAAGTCCAAAGGTATGCCTACAAAAGGAAAAGAAGATGCAAGACAACAAGTAGTGTGGTTTTACTTCTCAAGGAGTGGACAAGTAGCTGGGAGCTATTGTGTTCAAGAGAGGTTTATCTCACCAAGGGAGGAAGAGAGAGAGGGCAATCAGTTCAACAGGGAGCTGAGTTGGGTCTTGAGAGTTTAGACACCAAGGAGGGAAACACCAAGGGTTGTGAGAGTGTTCACAAGTGCATCAAAGTGTTGAGCAAAGGGGTGAGAGAGAAAAGAGAGCTTGGGAGAGAATAGAGTTCTAAGGGGGTTTCTTTGTAAACCAAAGTTGTAACTTATTCTTTCATTAGTGAATTTCTCAAGGGGATCACCAAGAGGATGTAGGCAATTGTTGAACCTCTAAAATACTTGTGTCACTTTGTGCTTGGTTGGTTTCTCAAGTGTGTGTGTGTGATTCATCCATCATTGTGTGTGTCACAAAGTCCATCAACAACAAGATCATTAGGGGAGTGAGTGAAAGTGTTTGTCCATTTTCACAACAATATTTTCCTGTAATGCACTTTCAATATCTTTACTTGCTTTCCTAGGAGTAGTGTTAGACTGTAAGGAAAATTCATTCATCAATATATCATACGACCCTTGATTTTCAAGGCGCCGGAGCACCATCCTTGTTATTCGCTCATTCACCCCATATATCATACGACCGTCGCTCCCTGAGCAGCGCGCCGGAGCACCGCCCAAAACCCACCAACACCATCACTAAACGGCCTTGTAGCTCAGGCCGTGAACCTAACAGCCGAGATTAGTTCCTCTCTCGGCTACAATCGTTTGATTAGAAGACGAGTCCAAACAGGCGCACCACTTAACCATTCTATCCACATCAACCATCTCGACGCATGGTAGACCGTGCTGGCACGCCCGCGCACAACCGCACCGCATCCAAAAGCAGGAAGCCGCGTGTCAAAGCATATCCCCTCGGCCCGGAAACCCAGGCCGTGAGATTTGCGCGGCAGACACTTTTGGCACGCCCGGTGGGACACTTGTCAAAACTTATGGTAGAAACTAGGGCACAGGCAAAGCTCAAAAACAAAGCAGTCGAAATGACTTCTGAGACTCTTGAGTCCACCTCACCAATCACCACCGAGACCGAACATTCGATCGGGATCTCGGCCAGCGTTCCAGTAACGACGGATCGTACGGCCGAGTCCATGTAGGAACAGGCAGTAGTGGAGGAGCTAATGTCCAAGCAGGCCTACAGGATAGAAACATCCTTCATGGCCGCAATGGACAGATTCTCCTCAGAGCTGAGAACGCTTTTTCAGGAGAGGATGCAGGTAGCTTCGCCCGCGACACCTCCCAGAGCCGGACCGACGAGTCAGGAGCACGAGCGAATCGAGCCTTACGGCGAAAGCAGCAGCCTCGGCGTCTCAGCCCACACCCAAGCATCAGGCTACAGCCAGCATTCTTTGGCGTAGACAAACAGCTGGGGGCAGTCCCAGCCCACATGGGCGAATTCTGGACCAACCTACTAGGCAGAAACAGCGCGCGGACCACTCCATGCTTTGGCCGTATCACTAGTGCACGGCAGCCTCGCGCACCCTGCGATCCATCCACTCGGCCCAGTGCACACTGCGGTCGTCCAGACTCATCCTGGCCCAAGCAACGTGACTGCTGTATCATCACAACAGTACGGTCAGAGCAATCTGACCATCTCACCACCATCGCAGGCGTCGTTGTTTCCGCCGGGCTCTCACCTTCACTACGGTTCGGCCAATCCGGCGGCAACGCATACGCACCTTGGCCAAACCCACGGCGTTCATCTGGCGTCAACCAGCTCGGTCGTCACGGCCGAGCCCCTTGTTCAAGTGGCCCAGCAGATAAGGCCACAGAACGACGTGCAACAAGTCCTGCGGCCGTATGCGGCCCAGCAGGAGGCGCCACCTCAAGGGCTCCGACTCGAAGACGTTCGGGGGATGATCGAAGACGGCCTAGCCCAGAGGCGGCCAGACGCGCCAAGATATACGAGGCCGTACCCGCCAGAAATCGACCGGACCCCTCTTCCCCGGAACTATCGATTACCAGAATTCATGCTGTTCTCCGGGGATGGGTAGACCTCCTCCATTGAACACATAGGCCGTTTCACTGCCCAGTGTGGAGAAGCCGATTCGGACGCCCAGAAGCTCCGTTTATTTGTCCATTCTTTGACCGGCGCGGCATTCTCATGGTTCATAAACCTTCCGCCGAACTCAGTAAGGGATTGGTCTGATATGGAGAGGATATTCCACGAGCATTTCTATCAGACCAACTGAGAAATAACGGTCGCCGAGCTAGCAAGGATGAGCCAGGCGTCGGACGAATCACCTCGCGACTACCTACAACGATTCAAAATATGTAGGAACTGGTGCCGCACGAACCTACCAGTGAGGGAGTTTGTCAAGATGGCCGAAGAGGGCTTGGAATTCTAGTACCGGAAGAAATTCCAGGGAATCGAATTCCGACACATGCATGACTTGACTAACAAGGTGGACAGATATGCGTCCTTGTTAAAAGAGGAAATGCAGAAGAAGACGGCCTCAAAAGGGACCTACTACAGGAATCCCATCGTCAGCTATGCCGAAGCAGACGACTCCATAAAGGCCGAGAGCGATGATGTAGAGATGAGTTCGGCCGAAGTCAGCATAGACAAACCCTTCGTCTGCAAAGGGCTTGTCAAAACCGACAATAGCCGCACAAAAATCCCCGACGCCAAGTTCGCAACGCGGGAAACAAAGGCCTATACCTTTGACCTAACAAGGGCTGAGGCTATCTTCGATCTGCTATTGGCTGAGAAAAAGGTCAAATTGTCTTTCGGCCATAAAATTCCGAAACTCGACAAGCTCAAAGGGAAGACGTTTTGCAAATACCACAGTTCTTGGTCCCACAACACCAACAACTGCGTTGTCCTGCGAGATGTCATCCAGAAGTTGATAGACGAAAAGAAGCTCCAGTTTCCGGAGAAGGCGGCCATGCAGGTTGACTCCAAGCCGTTCCCTCCACCCGTCGTAAACATGGTCGATGCCCAACTCCCCACTGGGTATAGGGAAATTCGTCGGACGGCGAAAGGAAAGGGGCCACTGGCCGAATTAGGGCCATTGCTGTGCGAGCGTTGCAAGCATGAGATCGGTCAGTCCAGGCCGCAGGAGAACAAGAGGAAGGCCGCCGAGCCATCCCAACCAGCCATGAAGAAGTTTAGCGGTTAGTACGACCATCGGCCTGCCAGCAGAGCGGTTTTCGACCGACTAGGGGCACAAACCCACGGTACCTCTATGGGCCCCAAGGACGAGGTCGCCCCGAGGCCGGTAAAAACTTTCAAACCACCGGTCATATGGGATGACCGCTGGTACCATGCACGGCCTGGGGGCAGGGCCGAGCCACTGACAAAGACCAGCTGAGGAGGATGCAGAGACAAGTTCAGCAGGCCAGAACGCAGACAACCGAGGCCGAAGGTTCCAAGCGCCAGAAGAAAATGGCAGCTGCGGACGGGACACCATCCACTCCAAACGTCCCCTCAGCGGCAAAAGCGGCCAACTCCAAGCCTCTGAGGACGTGGCACCCTAGGCAGGACGAGAATCCCCGTGGATCATCGGCCATTTCAGTTCAGCCAAAGGGTGCAGTCATGGAGAGAACAGACGAGGATATCGTCGACATCTACCGCGGGAGGGACCCCCCTTTTTCGGCCAACGGTCTATCCTTTCTCAGAGAATTCCATAAAGACCATTCGGCCACGGACTTGTACGGCATGACCCCTGAGAGCCGTGAAATCGTGGAGTTGGCCCTCAAAAACAAAAAGGTAGAGGGGCTCCTCATCACCAGTAGCTCTGACTCGGCTATTAAGGCCGTATACCAGGCAAACAGGGAAGCCAGAGCAAGAGGTCTGCCAAGTTACCAATCCGACCTTGGCGGATCAGAGGCTAAAGTCCCCTTCAGCAAGGGCGATTTAGAATATCTCCGCCAGTACTTTACTGTGACTCCGGCGGACACTGTCTTTGGCTTGACGACCGAGGAAAAGGCCCGGGTGAGTCGCTTAGACGATTACTTAACGGCCAGGGACACGTTGGCGAAGGCTAGATGGGCCCTCAAGGAGGAGGTTGAGGTCTCAGACCCCCCTGAGATCAAAGCATCCATAGCTGGTACCCCAGGGACCGCAAGGCCTATGATCGAGGGTTTCGGTGATCCTTTCTTCGGGCATGAGGCCGAAGACGACCCCACTTTAGGAATCTACGATGAAGAATATGAGGGGATTCTCGGAATGGTCGAGGAATAGGTCCTCGCCAAAGACGGCTGTGAGGCCGAAGAAGAAGCTGGCAGGGGAAACCCGCGGGAACCGGAGGAGGTCGGCATCAACATGGTCTTGGTGCTACCATCTGAGTTTTCAGCCCCAGGAGGCCAGACCAACGGCCTGGATGATGACGTGGCCGAAGAGCAGCTCGATCGGAGACCAAAGACAAAGGAAGAGTTATTGGCCGTGGCGTTTAACGAGGTAATACCTTGAGACGAGCCGAACAAATACCGACACCTGAAGCCGTTATACAACTCGGCTCACATAGAGGGCGTGCCTGTGTCCAAGGTTTTCGTTGACTGTGGGGCGACGGTCAACATCCTTCCTTATTCGTTGATGAGGAAGCTGGACAAGTCAAAGGAGGACCTCATCCCCAGCGACGTGGTCATGAGCAGCTTCGTCGGCGATAAGTCTAAAACCATCGGCGTGTTGCCATTAAAGATTACCGTGGCTGACCAGACAAGAGTCGCAGCCTTCTACGTGGTCGAGTCCAGCGTCGACTACAATATACTGCTCGGCCGTGATTGGATCCATCAATCTGGGTGCATACCGTCTTCCCTCTTCCAGCTATTATTCTTTCGGGACGGCCAGAAGGTGTCTATACACCCGGCCGATGATGTCCGACAGGATTCGGCGCGCGAAGTATTGATCGACCTCACCAGCCTTTAGATGACAGACAAAGCTACTAAAGAAGAGGGAGCAGCGGCCGTGACCGACTTGCTAGAGAGACTGCTGGAACATTGGGCGGGGGAATCCTTGCGACCGAACTCACCGATCAACCTGATCGAATTCCTCCATGAGTCAGACGGGGCGGACGTATTAACTTTTGACGACCTAGAGACGGCGCCCGCCGAGATGGAGGATGATTATCCTGAAGTCCAGGACCCTCTATTAGAAATAAATGCAGGGTCAGAAGCCGAACCACGGTCTCTTTTTGTAAGCCAGCTTTTGAACCCTGAGTTAGCGACCGAGATCGTCAGCCTACTCCATGAATATAAGGATTGCTTTGCTTGGGATTATCATGAGATGCCTGGACTGCCAAGAAGTTTGGTTGAGCACGAATTGAGAATCAAGGAGGGATTTAGACCTTTCCAACAGCCACAGAGGCGATTCTCGACCAAGGTGCAACTAAAAGTCAAAGAGGAGATCGAGCGACTCCTGAAGGCTGGCTTCATCCGAACGGCCCGGTACGTCGAGTGGCTGGCTAACATCGTACCAGTTTGGAAGAGGACCGGGGCTTTGAGGGTTTGCACCGATTACAGAAATTTGAATCTCGCAACCCCCAAAACCGAGTACCCCATGCCAATGTCGGACCTCTTAATAGACGGAGCCGCAAACCACGAACTCCTATCTTTCATGGACGACCATGCTGGTTACAACTAAATTTTCATAGCCGAGGAAGATGTCCACAAAACGGCGTTCCGATGCCCAGGCGCAATCAGAACCTACGAGTGGGTGGTCATGCCGTTTGGCCTAAAGAATGCCGGCGCGACATACCAGTGAGCTATGAACCTTATTTTCCATGACCTTATAGGCCGGACCGTTGAAGTCTATATCGACGACGTGGTTGTCAAATCCCCATCCAAAGCTGACCATACGAGGCACCTCCGCCAGGCTTTCGAACGAATGCGGGCACACGGCCTGAAGATGAACCCTAAGAAATGTGCTTTCGGCGTCGCTGCTGGGAACTTCCTGGGTTTCTTAGTTCAGCAGCGCGGGATCGAGGTGGATAAAAGTAAGGCTACGGTCATCATGGCGGCACCTCCGCCATGGACCAAGAAGGAACTCCAGTCCTTCCTCGGTAAGGTCAACTTTTTAAGGCGGTTCATATCCAATTTGGCAGGGAAAATCCGGCAGTTGACTCCTCTGCTCAAACTGAAAGACGCGGAACGATTCGTATGGGAAGCAGAGCACCAAGCGGCCCTCGACGACATCAAGAAATATTTATCTCAACCGCCAGTCCTTATGCCGCCAAAAAGAGGGAAACCTTTGAGACTTTTCATTTCGGCTTCAAAGGGATCTATCGGCTGTCTGCTGGCTCAAAACAACGAATCTGAGTGAGAACAGGCCGTGCACTATCTGAGCCGCACACTCAATACAGCCGAGTTGAACTATTCCCCGATCGAGAAGTTGTGCCTTGCACTTTACTTCGCGGCTACCAAATTGCGGCATTATATGCTTCCTTTGGTCGTCCAGATTATCTCCAAGACCGATCTCATCAAATACATGCTCACTCGGCCGATTATACGTGGCCGAATTGGGAAGTGGACGATGGCATTATCTGAATTTACCTTTCAATATGTGGCTCAGAAGTCGGTCAAGGGTCAGGCGTTGGCCGATTTCCTGGCTCATCGCCCGGCCCAGGGGCAGGAGGAAGAGTTGGAGGTCGAGATCGACATGGCCCGCATGGAAAAAAATTACTGGACCATGTACTTCGACGGCTCCAGTACCGACGGCTCCAATCCCCTCAAGGGCAAAAATAGCAGTTCGCATTCCAACTCGACTTCAAATGCACCAATAATCAGGCTGAATACGTAGCGCTCATCATCGGTCTCAGCTGGTGATTAACCAACTGACCGGGGAATACCAATGCACGAGCGAGAACTTAACCATGTATTATGTGACGGCCCTCAACACGGGCGATGGGTTTTCTAGAATTTCATTTGTTCATGTACCGCGCGCCGAAAATGATGAGGCCAATGAGATGGCCCAGGTAGCGTCAGGCGTGAACATCCTGAACACCGACCTCAACCGCGTGATAAGGATCGAGAGGCGTACCCTGCCAGCTTTGGCCGAGCGCGGAATGGCGACGCAAGTGTCTTCAGCCGAGATTACCGACGAGGTCAACACGGCCGAAGCCGACTGGCGCTACCCCATAGTAAAATATTTGCGTGACCCTTCTGGCAGCCATGAGAGGACTATACGTTTCCGGGCTCGGTGTTATGTGATTTATCAGAACGAGCTGAATCGAAAGGGATCGGATGGCTTATTACTCCTATGTCCCAACGCCGAAGATATCAAGGTCATCATGACTGAATCTCACAAGGGGATTTGCGGTGCCCATCAATCTGGTGTCAAGATGAGATGGCTGGTTACGGTTATTACTGGCTGACCATTTTAAAGGACTGCATAGAATATGCGAAATGATGTATTAAATGTCAAATCTACGGCCCCATACAAAGAGTGCCGGCCAAAGCCCTCCACTCGGTTACCAAACCATGGCCGTTCAGAGGATGGGCCGTGGATATCATTGGCAAAATCCATCCGGCCGCATCCAACCAACATGCATGGATTTTGGTGGCGACCGACTATTTCACCAAATGGGTCGAGGCCGAGTCCTATCGGTCAATTTCTAGCGCACAGGTGGTCAAATTCTTTGAGAATCACATCGTCCACAGGTTCGGTATCCCAGAAACTATCACGGCCGATAACGGCCCAGTTTTCGCATCGGCCGAGACTCGGGAATACACCGAAAGGCTGGGGATCAAATTGGTTCACTCAACACCTTACTACCCTCAGTCTAACGGACAGGCCGAGGCAAGTAACAAGGTAATCAAGGGCATTCTCGAGAAAATGATTAAGGAAAATCCTAGGGCGTGGCACGACTTACTCCCCGAAGCTCTTTGGGCTTACCGAGTCTCAAAGAGATCGGCCATGGGCACATCTCCTTACGCCTCAACCTACGGTCACGACGCCATCGTTCCAATGGAATTGAAGGTTCGGTCTCTCCGTGTGGCCAAACAGCCTGGACAAGAAGGGGAGGGTTATGCACAGGCCATGGCCCAGGAGTTGGAGGATTTGGAGCAATCCAGACTCGATGCTTATAACCTAATGCAGGCACAAAAGCAGATTGCGGCAAGGGCTTACAACAAAAAGGTTAAGAAAAAAACCTTCGCCGAAGGTGACCTAGTATGGCGAGCCGTGCTCCCTATCGGGACAAAGGACCATCGGTTCGGCAAGTTTTTTCCCAATTGGGAAAGGCCGTTCATTATCGAACGAATTCTTGGCCGAGGGGCTTTTCAGTTAAAAGACAGGGATGGAGAGTGGCACAACTTGCCGATTAACGGCCAGTATTTGAAGAGATACGCCCCGTCATTATGGGAGACGGCCGTGAAAGAGTTATAAAGATTCACAAATGACAAAAGTGGAGTATGCAACACGACGAAGACGAACCAAATCATACTTCATTTTATTCATCTAGTTTAAAAAGGGGGACATGTGTACAGGTAAACGGCCAGGTCATGGCCGAGTACAAACACACATAAGGAAAATCGCATCCTAAATCTACGCACAACGGCTTCATGGTCTTCTTGCTAGACAATCAGACGTTCCTCCCCGAAGCAGTGCCTCCGCCGACTATAGCATCACCAACTGTGGCCAGCCTAAAGCCAAGGCTTCGCTGAGGCCACGGCCGAGAGAAGGAAGGGTCGCCATTCTGGCAAGGGCTGTCACTCCGGCCCCGGTAAGCAGCAGTCACTCCGGCCATGGTAAGCGGTCGCCGTTCCAGCCATGGCAGCGGTCGTCATTCTGGCCACGGTAAGGCCCGACATTCTGGCCATGGTAAGGGCCGTCACTCCGGCCACGAATACGACTGGAGCACTCAGCCGAATAAACTCAGCTACGTTGGAGTCATCATACCAGGCCTTCCCATCTTCATTAAACTGCCAAGTCATCTGGACCAGGCCAAACTGCCAAGTCATGAGACTCAGCAGATATGGCTCCCTGGCTTTGGAAGGGCTGCGGTAAGAACCATTAGGGCAGGTTGAAATAAAGAAGGAGGAAGCCCAGGAATCAAAGAAAGGCTCCAGAGTGTTTAAGGCAAGAAGAAAGATCACTGAGTAATGAAAAGGTTTCAAACTTGGAGAAAAAGGCTGAGTGTCTACCGCGCAAATCTCACGGCCTGGAGTTCCGGGCCGAGGGGATATGCGTTAACACGCGGTTTCCTGCTTTTGGACGGGGTGCGTTTGTGCGCGGGCGTGCCAGCACGGTCTACCGTGCGTCGAGGTGTTTGAAGTGGGTGAAAGTGTTTAGATGGTGCGCCTGTCTGAACTCGTCTTCTAATCAAACGATTGTAGCCGAGAGAGGAACTAGTCTCGGCTGTAAGGTCCACGGCCTGAACTACAAGGCCGTTGAGTGGTGGTGCTTGGTGGGTTTTAGGGTGGTGCTCCGGCGCGCTACTCAATGAGCGGCGGTCGTATGATATATGGGGTGAGTGAACGAATAACAGGGGTGGTGCTCCGGCGCCTTGAAAATCAAGGGTCGTATGATATATTGATGAATGGATTTTCCTTACAAACTAACACTACTCCTAGAAAAGCAAGTAAAGGTATTGAAAGTGCATTACAGGAAAATATAAGTTGCTCCGTGGGAGGCTTTTGTTTGGTGTTTGAACTTTTTGAAAGTGGTCCTGAGTCTTGTATTTATAGGCAGAGTTCCTGGAGGGGTAATCGAGGCTAAAAAATCTGCATAGTGGAGCCTGATTAACGCAAGTGGACAGTCTAATCGACATTTGGGATCGTGAAGTATGGTGGTGTGACCCCATGAATCCCGGTGAATCTCGGCCGCCGCCCTGATCGTGGGTTTTGCGCTTCAGGGCGTGGAGACGCATTTATTGCTTTGATAGCTAGTTACCTAATCTCTCAAGCTGCAAAGAGCTTTGTGAGAATGTTGGCGTCTAATCACTCTGATCCCTGTCACCAAATCCTGACTCCAATCACTTCCCACCTTCCCTCGTGCATCGAATGTTTATTCTTGGTCAGTGGGTTTGCTGCATTTAAGCAGGCACTACTTCATTAAATGAAGCAAGGGACCCTGCCATCACGTGGTGGTCTGACTTTAATGCCTTTGGCGGTGACTTTGCTCTATCTCGGCCTCGGCCCTTGATTGAGGCCGAGATGATCGTGCCTTAGCAATTTTTCTTGTTTCTCTGGAAGGCCAAACACCCTGACAAATCGTTGCGTTTCAGTTTGAGGCCAAGAAGAGGGGTTCCCCCGGCCAATTCATGGCCGTGATTTATTAGGCACAAACATTGCCCCCACATCCCTGGATTCTTCGGCCTCGGCGTGAGTAGGGGCCGAATGGATTCCAAGGGATGGACCCTTAGCCTTCCGAAGTGACTGAAAACTGGGGCATTAAATGCGCAGGCCAGTCGGCGCATTTAATGCCTCAAGCACGTCGTGTAAACCATCATTGCCCAAAGCGTCGCTTCGTTTTGTCAGAGGAAACGACGGCCTCTGGGCTTTCGACACGTCATCGCGCCTGTTTAACGCTGACAAAACGTTACGTCTCTCGAGAGAGACACATCCTTTCGTTTCGAATTCTAGCGCCAATATAAAAACCCAAATTCTCTTGCTTTCTCCCTACGCTTTCAGAATTCTCAGACGCCCAAGCTTTACCAAAACTCTTCTCTCCAAACCTTCAGACTCACCAGAAAATTGTGTTTAAAAATCACGATTCTTTCTCACTTGTGAGTTTCCTGGCCATTCAGAACCCTGCAAACCTTCACCCATTTCTAGATTTCCCTTCAGTGTCCTTCACGCTCACCACCTTCCTCTGCATTTTTCATCCAAAACGCTCAACTCACATCTGTTTCAATGGCCTCCAGTACTTCCACGTCTGTTGAGGTTCGGTCCCAAGCTTTCCACACTGATTTCGAGGCAATTTGCCGAGACATCCAGGGCTCGGTCCTTCCCAACATCCTCGCGCCCTGGGCTGATGACGATGGCGCCCCTACCGATACCTGCGTCCTTGGCCCCTCCATCGATGGCGGAATGCCAGAGAGGCTCGTGGCCCATTTGAAGAACAATCTGGTGGACCACTCGGCCTTTGACGGAGGGGATTTCCAAGATTGGAACGTTGTCAGGCCGCAACAGCAATGGCCAACCGTGACCTCGGACTGTGAGAAGTGGCTGCCGAGGATGGAGCACTTCTTCGGCCAGCAATGGAAAGATCAGGGCATCTACCACCTGATCAAGCTGTTTGAGCATCCGCTTGTCATGGACCAGTCGCTTTTGGCCGCGGCCTTATGCTTTTGGTCTTCGGCCACCAATACCATGAACTTCCGGTTCGGCATGATGACGCCGACCGTGCTAGACATGGCCGCCCTGTTCGGCCTTTCTCCTCTCGGCGTGGAAGTAAACGCCGCCCTCGTTGCTCCCGAGACGGCAGGGAGCTTTAAAACCATGTGGCCGACTCTTACGAGAGTCAGTGGGAACAAGGCGACGAACATGCTCAACTACTCCAGCTTCTACAGCAACTTCGGTGTGGAGGACAGCCCTGAAGACGACGCCATCACCCCTCCTGGCGAAGTCGAGCACGCCGCATTTCTGCTGTACTGGCTGTGCAAGTTCGTCTTCTGTACTCAGGCGAACAAGGTCACCGTGGAGTTTGCTCATGTGGCCGATTATCTTGCACAGGGTGGCAGGCTAGCACTCCGCCCCTACCTTCTCGGCCAACTTTACCGTACGCTTCACGACATCGTCACCGATGGAATGAAGCCGAAGCACGGCGGTCCGCTGTGGGCTTTCCAGTTCTAGCTGCAGGCCTACTTCCGCGAGCTGAGGGCGACGGCCAATATCAGCGACGCCGAGCCGCTGGCCAATGCATTTGCCCGCGCCCCTAAGAAGCATAACACCTTGGCCTTTTGTTATAAATTCTTCTATGGCTTGGCCGAGAGAACTGGTACGCAATTCCGAGTCTGCCTAGCTTAGCCGTTCCCACTATTCTTGTCGCACGACCTCTCCGTCGTCCCTGATGTTGAGACCGAGAATGATCTGAAGGAGATCTGGGGCTCCTTCCTGGTTTCGCGCGACCTTCACTGTGGCATGTCTAAGGCCGGGGCCGAGGTTTACCTGCCAAACTTCGTGGCGCGACAGTTCGGTTTGATCCAGACGGCCCCACTTCCTCCTCTGTCAATCAACGGACTCTCGTCCTGGAGGGCCGATGTCTCTCAACAGCACGGCGTGGCTTACATCACCTTCCAGCTTCAACAGGGGATGACCTTCCTGAATCTGACGCCCTGGAGGCGCTGCAATGCGTATGATGAGAATGGAAGGGTCTGGTTCGAGGAGTGCATGTCGGCCAGATTTATCCGGCCAGTTGAGGAGGCTGCTAGGGCGGCCCTGAAGAATGCAGATTGGGACCCCCTTACCCCCAAGGGTACCAAAATAAAGAAGGTGTCATCCGGGCCCCCTCGACCAAGTACCTCGGCCGTGGCCGTTCCTAAGGTAGCAGCCCCTTCTTCGGCCGGAGCCATGTCCGCAGCTTCACCGGTGGCCCCAGCCTCGATCGCGGCCCCAGCTCCCAGGGCGACGCCTGTGGTAGGGGTACGAAAAACGCCGGTGCATAGGACCGTGGCGTCCTCTCAGCCGGCTCGGCCAACTGCTGCCCCTTGTAAGTCCTGCTTAATTTGATTTTTCTATCTTTATTCTTTGGCGGCTTCTCAAAGCTACTTGGTCTATGGTTGCCTCATTTCTCTCTTCTCCTTTGCACCGGCCAGAGTCGCCGTGGTCGAGATGGCGACGGTGGAGCGACCGAGGAAGAGGACCCTCTTCACCTCCTCGGAGGGTGGAAGTGAGGAAGAAACCCCCCCCGTAATCGTGAGGGAAGCCCCCCCCGTGGCCGTAAGTGTCTCTCCCCTCTTTATTTTTGTCGTCACCTCCTCCCCCTTTTGCGTACTTTGATAACCTGGTTGTTTTTTCAGGACGTGGTAATAATCGAAGAGGAGGCTGTGGCCGAGGTGTTGCACATGGAGGAAACGGCCACCGTCCAGCTGGTGGCCGAGGATGTGGGAGCCGCAGAGACGGTGGTTGAGGAGGAAGTCACGGCCGAGGAGCCGGTCGAGGAAACACCAGCCGCCGAGATGGTGGTTGAAGAGGAAGCCGCGGCCGAGACGGTGATTGAAGAGGCGGTGGTGGCCGAAGAGGTCGTCGAGGAGACCGTTGATGAGGGCGCCGAGGAGGCTATCGAGGAGGCCACCGAGGAAGTGCCCGAAGAGACGGCCGAGGAAACCCCCGAAGAGGTCACCGAGGAGGCCACTGAAGAGATTGCCGAGGAGGCCATAGCAGACGTGCCTGCTGAACCGTCGCAATCCGCTCCTCGTCGCCCAATTGGCATTTCCTTCCGCTTGGTAAGAATTCGCCCTTCTACACTTTAGCTTTGTTCTTCTTTTCAAAACTGCATCGTACTGTTTGACCGGATTTTTATCTTCAGCCTCCCCAGCCGTCGTCGCCACCCGCCACGATTGCTACGACCATGCCCCCTGCGCCGTTGTCTCAGGATTCGATCGTCGTTGCCGAGCCGGTGGTAACTGGGGCCACGGTCGCGAGTGTGCCGAGCCTTCTACGGACTACCTCGGCGTCCAGAAACGATCTCTCGCTTGCCGTGAGTATTTAATCCTTCCTCACTATTCCTTTATACCCTAGTTAATTATTTCTCACCTAAACTCTTTCTCATGTCCAGGAGGCCACCTCCTCTGATGATCTCGAGAAGCTATACGCCAGTCTTCATGAGGAAGGAGGTAGCTCGGCCCCGGAGCCCCTGGACGAGGATTCCAAGACCGTTGCTGAACGGCTTCGAGAGTTCCTTCTCCTGGATGTTCGACAAATGACCGCTACCGGGGCGATTGCGGAGTTCAGGTCCTGCTTGGATACGGCCATGGCGATAGGTCTACTAGACTCGGCTCAGCTGGATGAGTTGCAAGTCCGTCTGGCCGAAGGCGAGGAAATGATCGGCCGGTTTGCCGAAGCTATGATGAGGATGGCCGAAGGAAGCTCGCTTGAGTAAGACCTGGCGGAAATCAAAGAAAAGGTCCAACCTGCCATGGCTCGACTGAAAGAGAATGACCTCGTTGTTCAACGAGAGAATGAAGAGCTTGCGCAGGTTGAGGCCCAGATTGCCGAACTCCAGGCTCGTCGAGCCCTCATCCTCCAGCGCCGAGATGGTGCGGTCGTGACCGGGCGTGAACTGAAATCCTCAGCCAAACAGATCCTCAAAGCTGCGACCGAGACGAAGAAGGCCTTGGCCGAGCGGAAGCTGATCCGAGCGAGGTGGCAGGCGGACATCAACGGTGGGGACATCGCCTGGAGAAGGATTACCTGCCTGATCTGGGGGATGTTTAGCGAGGGGGTCTAGGCAGGCGATGAGCGGTCGTTTTTAACTATCTCTTCCTTTTCTTCTTTTGGAATGTAATAAGTAACTATATACATTTTATTTTTATTTACACATATTTCCCTTTAGTTTACGACTTACAGACATAAGTATATGTTACTTCGGCCATAACCGGCCGTTCTCTTTTGCAAGTAAAGCCCCTTTTATCTAAAGGTAAGGCAAGGCCCTTTTCTTCTTTGAAAAACTACGTGTGTTTTGTTTGCTCTATTTGTTGGCCGCGCCTTTCGTTTGGTCCGTCTGCCTACTTTCCTCTTTTCTTCTTTTTGACTTTTTTATCGTAGGTCCTCGGTGCCATTTTCTTCTGTGCTTGCGTCGAGTTGTAAGCGTCGAGTTTCGACGGTTTTGGATTTCCTAAAACTTCGAGCCTTATCTGTGAGTAGTCCTTCTTTAGGCCCCGCCGTCTGATAACCTGAAGGAGTTGGACCCTCAGCTTGGGTAGATTATTAGTGTCACGGCTGTTGGTCATACCATGAGGAGGAGTGCCCACGGCCAAATTTTTCGAAGCTCGGTGAGCTCGAAAAACCTTAGGGAAGACTTGGGGCCAAACCCTGGGTTCCCTCGATAGGCACGGTTTTTCGCAACCTGGTGCCCCCAACTCTCTTTGTGTAAAACCGTCTTTCAAGATAGGCCGGATGTCTTTAAACTGATACCCTCGGCACGGCCTGCTTCGCCGCGCATCGTTTCGCGGCCATTCCTGCTGGGTTGTTTGAGCAAAGGGCTCGGCCTCTTCGACCGAGCCGAGTAGTTTTAGAGGAATGGCCGGGGCATGCTCGGCCCGCCGGCCATCGAGGTATGGCCACCTGGTTTTGTTAGGTTGGGGCATGATGGGACTCCAAGTGCATCCGTGTTATCATCAGAATGGCTGGATCGTGTATTTGTACTGGCGATGTAGCAATCGGCCCTCTTTGATCGTTTTGTTGTGATGACGCTTTGGTTGTGTTGCTCTGGCCGAACTGCACCTGGTCAGCCAACACGTGAGTTGGGCCGGGATGCTGGACCGTAGATACTGCAGGGCTACTCCGCCCTAATGCTTTGGCTAAAGCGTGGAGTGGGCCGCGCGTTGTTTTTTACCGTATGGGTTAGTTCAGAATCCGTCCTCGTGGGCTGGCGCTGCCCCCAGCCATCGGCCGGTAGTAGAGAGCGCTAGCCGTAGCCTGACGCTTCGGTACGGTCAGAGACGCCGAGGCTGATGTTTTTGTCGCAAGGTTCGACCCTTTTGTGCTCTCGGCCTCTTTGTCCAGCTTTGGGAGACGCCGCGGGTGAGGCTGTCGGCATCTCTTCTTGGAAAAGAGTTCGCAACTCTGAGGAAAATCTGTCCATTGCGGCCATGAAGGATATCTCTACCCTGTAGGCCTGCTTGGACATATGTTCTTCCATCACTGCTTGTTTCTGTATGGACTCGGCCATGCGGTCCGTCGTAATTGGAACGCTGGTTTCCATCACAAGTTTTGACAAGGGTCCCACCGGGCGTGCCAAAAGTGTCTGCCGCGCAAATCTCACGGCCTGGAGTTCCGGGCCGAGGGGATATGCGTTAACACGCGGTTTCCTGCTTTTGGACGGGGTGCGTTTGTGCGCGGGCGTGCCAGCACGGTCTACCGTTCGTCGAGGTGTTTGAAGTGGGTGAAAGTGTTTAGATGGTGCGCCTGTCTGAACTCGTCTTCTAATCAAATGATTGTAGCCGAGAGAGGAACTAGTCTCGGTTGTAAGGTCCACGGCCTGAACTACAAGGCCGTTGAGTGGTGGTGCTTGGTGGGTTTTAGGGTGGTGCTCCGGCGCGCTGCTCAATGAGCGGCGGTCGTATGATATATGGGGTGAGTGAACGAATAACAGGGGTGATGCTCCGGCGCCTTGAAAATCAAGGGTCGTATGATATATTGATGAATGGATTTTCCTTACAAACTAACACTACTCCTAGAAAATCAAGGGTCGGTGACTTTGCTCTATCTCGGCCTCGGCCCTTGATTGAGGCCGAGATGATCGTTCCTTAGCTCTTTCTCTGGAAGGCCAAACACCCTGACAAATCGCTGCGTTTCAGTTTGAGGCCAAGAAGAGGGGTTCCCCCGGCCAATTCATGGCCGTGATTTATTAGGCACAAACATTGAGAAAGCTGGGGAAGGTCAGTGTAAACTTTCGAAGAGCATGAATTCAGGGATTTTGGGAGTGTGAAGAAAATAAAAAGGAATTCGGGGTTTTTATACTGGCGCTGGGGTTCAAAGTACAGAAGTATGATTCCCGTAAGATGAAACGACCTGACAACGCACTCAGAGCACGTGAAATTATGACAGGAACCTGGCGGCCGGCGTTTCAATTAGCAAGGAAAAATGATGGATCGTGTGAATTGAGAGTGCGATGACGTGTCGAAAGCCTAGAGGCCGTCGTTTCCTCTGACAAGACGAAGCGACGCCCTGGGCAATGATGGCCTACACGACGTCCCTGAGGCATTAAATGCGCCGACTGACCTGCGCATTTAATGCCCCAGTTGTCAATCACTTCAAGAGGAATGCTAAGGGTCCATCCCTTGGTATCCATTTGGCCCCTACCTACGCCGAGACTGAAGGATCCAGGGTTGTGGGGGCAATGTTTGTGCCTAATAAATCATGGCAGTGAACTGGCCGAAGGAGCGCCTTTTCTCGGCCAAAGCACTTCCTCGAGAAACTAAAACGCAGCGTTTCGCCAAGGTGGTTGGCCTTCTTGAAAACAAAAGAGAAATGCTAAGGCATGATCACCTCGGCCTCGATTGTAAGCAGAGGCCGAGGTCGAGCAAAGTCACGGCCAGAGGTATTAAAGTCAAATCATCACGTGATGGTAGGGTCCCTTGCTTCATGTAATGAAGTAGTGCCTATTTATTGCAGCAAACCCACTGGCCACAACTAAGCATTTAATGCACGAGAGAAGGTGGGAAGTGACTGAAGTCAGGATTTGGCAACAGAAAACAGAGTGATTAGACGTGGACATTCTCACAAGAATTCTTGCAGCTTGAGAGATTAGGTCACCAGCTATCAGAACAATAAATGCGTCTCTACAGCCAGAAGTGCAGAACCCACGATCAGGGCGACGGCCGAGATTCACCAGGATTTATGGGGTCACACCACCATGCTTCACGATCCCAAATGTCGATTGGACTGTCCACTTGCTCTAAGCAGGCTACCACCATGCTTCACGATCCCAAATGTCGATTGGACTCCCCACTTGCTCTGATGAGGCTCCACCATGCAGATTTCAGCCTCGATTTCTCATCCAATGGCTCTTCCTATAAAAACAAAGCTCAAGCTACATTCAAAAGGTTCAAACACCAAACCAAAGCCTCCCACGAAGCAACTTATATTTTCCTGTAATGCACTTTCAATATCTTTACTTGCTTTTCTAGGAGTAGTGTTAGACTGTAAGGAAAATTCATTCATCAATATATCATACGACCCTTGATTTTCAAGACGCCAGAGCACCATCCTTGTTATTCGCTCATTCACCCCATATATCATACGACCGTCGCTCCCTGAGCAGCGTGCCGGAGCACCGCCCAAAACCCACCAACACCATCACTAAACGGCCTTGTAGCTCAGGCCGTGAACCTAACAGCCGAGATTAGTTCCTCTATCGGCTACAATCGTTTGATTAGAAGACGAGTCCAAACAGGCGCACCACTTAACCATTCTATCCACATCAACCATCTCGATGCACGGTAGACCGTGCTGGCACGCCCGCGCACAACCGCACCGCATCCAAAAGCAGGAAGCCGCGTGTCAACGCATATCCCCTCGGCCCGGAAACCCAGGTGGTGAGATTTGCACGGTAGACAAAAGCAAGGAAAAGAAAAGAAAAGAAAAGAAACTGGGTCGTGAGATTTGTGTAAATACGAGGTCGATCCCACGGAGAATGGTAACTTGGTTGCAAGTTAAATTACTTAGAATGATGGAAAATAACAGAAAACAAGAAGCTAAGTCACTAACATTTGGTAGGGTCTAGGACAGAATCCTAGCACCACACACACATGTCGGCTTCCTATAAGTTCTAATTTGAGTATGCAAAGAACACTTAAATGACACACCACAAATGCACAAATGCAAAACGGAAACTAAAAATGAGCAAAGAAGTGTAAAAGAAAAGAAACAAAACAAGAAAACTAAAGAAAACACAAACAGCATTTTCTATCACCATTTTATCACCACTTTATCACCCGTGAACAGTGAAAAATCTCGTTTTTGGGCAGAGTCGTTTCTCTGTTTTTCAGTTTCGACCTCTGTCCAGTTTTTGACCTATAACTTTCCAACCGTAAGTCCAAATTTCACGTTCTTTATAGGGTTGGATTCAGCACACAAAAATGAAGAACACAACGCGGATAAAAAGTCCAAAACAGTTACGAAAATAAACAGAATTCAATAAAGAAAATACACAACGTTTCAAACAATGTAAACACACAAACACAATTTGGGGAGGGAGGTTTAGTTTGGTTCAAGTGCCCTAATTCTATTGCATGAAAGTAAATGACTTTAAATTTAATTGAGAATGGCAGAGAATGAAAATCAAAATGTGAAATTAAAATGTAACAAGCGCTAGGGTTTCGGAATCCACCCTAAACAATTCTACCAATGTTCATGGATACTCAAGTAATGAACTCTAAACATATTGAAGAAGATGTTCGCAATCAAGACCGGAATTAGTGGCTCAAGACGCATTGATTCTCTCTAATATACGTAAAGTGCATGGTTAGTGCTACAATACTTGTGCCTTTCCTATAACCAAATCTAGGTGTGCTTAGTACTTCGATTCAATTACAAGAAAAACCCATTAAGTTCAAAGAGAATATGAACATCACAAGAACCCTAAAGCATGATGTTTACATTAGGTATTCAAGAAACCAATTCACATGGATGATTCTTACTTCATCCATTCATTGCTTAGGAAAACATGAAGATACACATAATCCCAACAACCTCAAGAAGCATGCTCTCAAAAGTGATCAATCAAAAAAGAACATACATCAAGGATAGATTATTTTGGTGAATAGGAATTCATCAACAATATCTAGAAATTCATACACTCAAGCATCAAAACAATAAGGTAATCATGTTTAGGGCTTCAACCTAAGCCCTAGCAAATTAAGAAGTTACATTGAAACTAAGAAAATACAAGAAACAAACAAAATGAAAGAAACTAAGAACAAAGAGGGGAAAGAGAATGCATCTTCAGCTCCTTGGATCCTTGCCGTAAGGCTCCCCAAGGCTCTCTCCAATTGTTATGCCATTCTCCCCTCTCTTGCTCTCCAAAAAAACCTCTTGTCTTCCTCCTTGAGCTCCCTAGCTCCAAGCTTTATCTCCAGCTCCAAAAATCTGCTCCAAAGTTGTAGAATGTAGAATTGATTGCTTCCCCACGTTCAAAAGCCTCTCCCACTTCAGATTGCAATTCCCTTTGCCTCCCTCTCTCCTCCTTTCCAGCTTTTACTTTTAGTATTCTAATGCCAAAGTCTTCACCCATTGTCTTCTTGTCCCCTTGCAAATGATGAAGCCTTGTCCTCACAAAGATGCCAAATGCTTCAGAAAATATCTCATCTACTAAGGTAAATTCTTGTTACCAAGTGTTATGGTAACAAGAAGAATCAAGATGACACAATGGAGGTAAAAGCTGGCCAAGTCCGGATTTCCAGAGCTGTGGTAACATGTTGGATTGGTTGGATAGGCAATACTTGTCCAATGGAGCTCAAATTTGGATATGTTGTAGTCAACATCCATTGGAACAAGTTTCATGAAGATCTTCACCTCATCCGAGCACCAGAGCATGCTGATCCCAGGCCAAGAAGTTGACCTACGAAAATGAACAAAAACAGAATTTATAACCAATAATGCACTTTTAGCTCATTTTCATCCCAACCAAGGTAAAATCTAAGAAAACACAAAAAGGAAGTAAAAAGCTATAAAATGTCAAGAACTAACTCAAAATAGTGGGTGAATAACATGAAAAATCATGTGTAAAAATGAACCGAACAAACTTCCCAAACTTATTTTTTGCTAGTCCTCGAGCAAAACAGAAATTAAAACAAGACTCGAAACAAACTTTCCGAACACTTTCCAAAGAGAGAGCGACTCATGCAAACGACTCAAAAGTTTTCACAAGAAAAACTCAGATTAGGCGTTAGTCACAAGGCGGCAAAGTTCAGAACACAACATGCTCAAGTGTAGTAGTGTGATAGCCAAATGGAACTCATTCTCCAATTTCAGTTTTCACACAACTTCAAAAATCATACCAAACACAAATGTAACTTCAAATCTCACCAAAGTTGTCCTCTCACAAATGAATCACTCGGAAGAGGGTTACAATGCAACACTCAATAATAGACATGAGAATAGAGTTAAACCATAAGGGACTTAACTCAAAATTAGCAAGATGAAAAACATGCATGAATATGATCTCAAGAAGGATGCTAAACACTTAAAAGAAGAATGTGTGCAATTCAACCACATGACATTTAGGATCAATTTAGGTCTTTATTATAGGTTGTAATGGGGCTAAGGGTGTAAGGGGGTAAGAAATGAAGGATATGGATACAACAAAGTCCAAGGAACTCATAATTCAAGAGCATATAATCGTTGACTACTAGACTTTGAAACATCACGCTTAAGATTTTCAATCTCTTTTTTTTTTGGGTGATCAAATAGACCACAAAGCCTTATACCTCCACTTATTATGATTCACACTCCTTCCTTCCATTTGAACAACCAAGAAACATGGAATTGCATTTGAAACCATTGCCACTTAACCACAACTTTTCTCTTTTCTTTCACCCTTTGAGTGAAGTACTCTTCTTTTTTTCTTTTTTTTTTCGAAATGTAATAACCCTTCCCAAACTTAGCATGAAAAACACATCTAAATTAAAGCTCATGAGTTCCTTAGAAAGGTAAATTCTTGTTTTTCAGGCTAAGGCTAGAAGTAATAATTGGTTACTTGAAAGAAAAGGCTTACATATAGGCTCAAGGTGGTTAACAATGGAAAATCATGCTTAAGCATGCATAGGGTAGCTTGAAAGGTACAAACGGTCCAAAGAGGGCCTTAATATCATTTCTCAAATGTCATGTAATCAAATTGCACAATAATGAATGTCTTTTAAGTGCTCAACCAAGTCAATGAATAATGAGATCAAACAACAACTCGGATGATAAGA
This sequence comes from Prunus kanzakura, assembly GCA_020521455.1. Classification (NCBI taxonomy): domain Eukaryota; kingdom Viridiplantae; phylum Streptophyta; class Magnoliopsida; order Rosales; family Rosaceae; genus Prunus; species Prunus kanzakura. The sequence continues at coordinate 65,782 of BPUM01000803.1, read as the reverse complement.
AAATAAGAATATGTGTATAACACTCATGAATTGAAGCACGAGGCTCAAAGCTCACATTATTTATGGTTATACAAGTCTAATTCATGCTTGATACAATTCTTTGGATCATGCAAGTCCCTCAACTGGAGAATTATGAAACAAATGGCAAGTGCATAGAGGGTTTCAAACATATCATGCTAGAACGATGCCATTTAGTGAATAACAAATTATTTTTTTTTTTAGCATTTTCAATCAAGTCATGTAAACATTCATCACAATCTCATCATATATGTCCGGAAAGTGACTTGAAAACAACAAGACTCAAAACAGAAAAGAAAATAAAACAAAAATAAAGCAAGAATTTAAGCGAAACGAAAAAGACTTGCTATCCCTTCCCAAACTTAGAAATAAACATTGTCCTCAATGTTGAAGAATTTAGGCATCAACAATGTTATAACAAGAAATAAAGGGATAAAAGCAATAAAATAAAATAAACAAACAAACAAGAATTAAAACTACAACACGGTGACAGAAAAAAAAAAACAAAAACAAAAACAAAAACAAAACAAAACCAAACAAAACAGTAAGCCCTAACAACAGTCTCAGACATGCAGAAATCCAACCCAATGAAACGTACAAACCAAAATGAAAGCCCAACCCAAACGAAAGCCCAAAAGCGAAGGAAGTATATAAAACAAAGAAACCAAGTCAGAAGCACAAAGAGCGAGAACTCAAAAAAAATAGAAAAAAGTGGACCCTGATGTCTCGGCTCCTGTGAGCCACGAACAACCAAGCGAGGGACGTGTCTCGTGCAGAGGCCCCTCTCACATTCCCAAGCCAGAATTATTGGCTTCATAGGAAAGTGTGACGACTTTTGTTTCTTGAAAGCGCTGAAAGGCGGAAATGCAATTAAAGGGGTTGGGGGACAGGTGAGGCGACAGAGGGGGATAGGCCGTAAGGGCCGCGCCAAACCAGAAGCGCAGTGGCTAGGGTTACGTAGAAACTAACTCTATAAAAGAAGAAGAGAAATAGGGGGAAAAACACAGAAACTCATAAACACACCAAAGAGAAAAGAAAGTGAGAAATCAAAGTAAGAAAACAAATGGCCTCTTCCTACCCATTCTCGTTGGATCTAAACCTAGCTCCACCGACTCAGACTCGGGGCCAAGCAGTGGCACCAGTGTGGATGCCCTACTTTGCCTCTGCACGGGGGCACGTGACAGTGAATGACTCAATACTGCTGGACAACGATGTTGCCCTTGGAGTTGCTAGAAATCTAGTGACTCCCAAGGATATTCGGGTGCTGGGAGCAAGGGATGACAACCAGGTCGTGAGCGATGCTCTGGCACTAAGCGTCCAAAGCACGGCAACAGTCGCAAGTATGGGACATCGCCTAATTGCGAAGTCCCATGAGGTGGAGGTGCTAAGAGGTCAGTTGGCGGCAGAGCGAAGTATGGTTGAAGAGTGCCAGAGTATTATTAAAAGTTTAAAAACAGAAAGGGCAAGGATATTAGAGGTGAATCGACACCAGCTGGAGGCGTTGCGGGAAGAGAACAAAAATCTCTCCAAGATGGTAAGTGTTTACGCTCATGACATGAGAAAGCAGCTGGAGGACCTAGACCGACCAGGTAAACGCAAGAAAACAGATCGCGAGAGCGGTTACGCTCAAGCTAAGAGTGCGCTCTTTGGGAGCTCGAGTGATGAGCCCCAAGAGGCTGTGCGTGAAGCCCCAGAAGAGGATAGCCATAGGGGCAAACTCAAAGGTCCTATGGTCGAGACAACGAGCACTGGGAAAAAGTGAATTCTAGTGTATTATTGGTGTGCCTGTTGTTGTTGCCCTTTCCGTGTATTTTTTTTTTGTTTTTGTTTTTTTTTTTCAGAAATAAAAGAAGAGAAAGTTGCAAAAGACAAAGAAGAAAAACAAAACGCACTTCCCAAACTTAAATAAAGGGAATGCGACAAACTAGAAAGAAACAAAGCACACTTCCCCAACTGAAATAAAACAAAGACGACAAACTAAAAAGAAATCAAAACACAGTGCACCAGAAAACAGGGAGGAAAAGAAAAGTAAAGTGAAAGTGAAAATGCTTCCCTGTTTAACTGGACGCAACCGCAAATTGCTCCGGAAATGCAAAGTGGTGTCGGCTCCCTTATGAGCATATGTCTATTTAAACCATTTCTCGGTTGAAAGGAGAAGTACCCTGCATTTCAACCTGCAAACTCAAGAAAAAACCATCAAATAGTCCAGACATAAAAATCAATGGCATCCTCAGATATGCTTGTTGATGATCTTAACCTTGAGTTAACACTTGCCCCACCAAATGACCAGATAAGGGCTCCTCCAAACCCTGTCTTCCCAAACTCCTCATACCATCATGGCTCGGCCTCAAACTTCTCTGAGGCGGTGCGGTGTAGGGCAGTACTGCCGCAAGGCATGACTGTCAGCAGACTTACAGTGGCGGATCATCTGCATGTGGCGCAGAGGTCTGACTCGATAGCAGTGGACGAGTCCCACAATCTAACAGTGCTCAATGCAGTCTCGGCTACCAATTTGGGCATGCGCCTACTAGCGAGAACACGAGAGTGCGGAGCACTGAGCGAGGAGGTGGCTGCTCTGAAAGCTCAAGTGGCGGACCTGCAGAAGCGGCTCTACAGTGCCAACCAGCATGTAGAGATGCTGCAAAAAAGGAATGAAGATCATGTAGAGCTGTTGCAGGTTCTACAAGCAAGAGCAGATAGAGGCAATTAGCAGAAGCCTCAGGTGGCGCAAAATGCAACAATGAACATGTGATTAGGAATTTTATGTATGCATTTTCAAGTTGATATATGTAATCACATGTTATGAAATAGAATAAGCATTCGAGCCAAAATCCTGATTGTGCATTAATGAATTGAAAACACTTCCCAAACTTATATGAAACATTGTTAATAGATGATTGAGATTTAATATCAAACAATGTCATAAAGAAGAGTAGGAAGGAATATAAATAAACTAAAATAAAACCAATCATAAAACAAAATACTTAATTGTAAAAAAATTGACAAGAGAAAAAAAAAAAAAAATAACTGTCAACAAAATAAAATTGAAGTAAACAAAGAAAACTCAAAAGGTATCACTCTGAAACTCTACTCATCAGCATCATCATCATCACCAAGATCTGCTGCAGCACCCATTGGTGATGGTGAAGGTGAAGTCAGATGTTCCTGTAGAAAAAAGAAACAAAAACAAATCAAGATAAAATGAAACAACAAACAATAAACAAAAATAAAACTAAGTACTCTAAACATACTCAAACAAAACAGATAAGCAGCCGTGCCAGTTCCCCGGCAACGGCGCCAAAAATTTGGTGCATTCCTAAAAGGACACAAATTAATGTGCAAACAACCAATTAAAAATACCCGCAAGTGCACGAATCTAAAGAAGTATAGATTATGTAAGTACGGGGTCGATCCCACGAAGAACTGTCGGCTTCCTACAAGTTCTAATTTGAGTACGTAAAGAACACTTATTTAACACACCACAAATGCACAAATGCAAAATGGAAACTAAAAATGAGCAAAGAAGTGTAAAAGAAAAGAAACAAAACAAGAAAACTAAAGAAAAACACAAACAGCATTTTCTATCACCATTTTATCACCACTTTATCACCCGTGAACAGTGAAAAATCTCGTTTTTGGGCAGAGTCGTTTCTCTGTTTTTCAGTTTCGACCTCTGTCCAGTTTTTGACCTATAACTTTCCAACCGTAAGTCCAAATTTCACGTTCTTTATAGGGTTGGATTCAGCACACAAAAATGAAGAACACAACGAGGATAAAAAGTCCAAAACAGTTACGAAAATAAACAGAATTCAATAAAGAAAATACACAACGTTTCAAACAATGTAAACACACAAACACAATTTGGGGAGGGAGGTTTAGTTTGGTTCAAGTGCCCTAATTCTATTGCATGAAAGTAAATGACTTTAAATTTAATTGAGAATGGCAGAGAATGAAAATCAAAATGTGAAATTAAAATGTAACAAGCGCTAGGGTTTCGGAATCCACCCTAAACAATTCTACCAATGTTCATGGATACTCAAGTAATGAACTCTAAACATATTGAAGAAGATGTTCGCAATCAAGACCGGAATTAGTGGCTCAAGACGCATTGATTCTCTCTAATATACGTAAAGTGCATGGTTAGTGCTACAATACTTGTGCCTTTCCTATAACCAAATCTAGGTGTGCTTAGTACTTCGATTCAATTACAAGAAAAACCCATTAAGTTCAAAGAGAATATGAACATCACAAGAACCCTAAAGCATGATGTTTACATTAGGTATTCAAGAAACCAATTCACATGGATGATTCTTACTTCATCCATTCATTGCTTAGGAAAATATGAAGATACACATAATCCCAACAACCTCAAGAAGCATGCTCTCAAAAGTGATCAATCAAAAAAGAACATACATCAAGGATAGATTATTTTGGTGAATAGGAATTCATCAACAATATCTAGAAATTCATACACTCAAGCATCAAAACAATAAGGTAATCATGTTTAGGGCTTCAACCTAAGCCCTAGCAAATTAAGAAGTTACATTGAAACTAAGAAAATACAAGAAACAAACAAAATGAAAGAAACTAAGAACAAAGAGGGGAAAGAGAATGCATCTTCAGCTCCTTGGATCCTTGCCGTAAGGCTCCCCAAGGCTCTCTCCAATTGTTATGCCATTCTCCCCTCTCTTGCTCTCCAAAAAAACCTCTTGTCTTCCTCCTTGAGCTCCCTAGCTCCAAGCTTTATCTCCAGCTCCAAAAATCTGCTCCAAAGTTGTAGAATGTAGAATTGATTGCTTCCCCACGTTCAAAAGCCTCTCCCACTTCAGATTGCAATTCCCTTTGCCTCCCTCTCTCCTCCTTTCCAGCTTTTACTTTTAGTATTCTAATGCCAAAGTCTTCACCCATTGTCTTCTTGTCCCCTTGCAAATGATGAAGCCTTGTCCTCACAAAGATGCCAAATGCTTCAGAAAATATCTCATCTACTAAGGTAAATTCTTGTTACCAAGTGTTATGGTAACAAGAAGAATCAAGATGACACAATGGAGGTAAAAGCTGGCCAAGTCCGGATTTCCAGAGCTGTGGTAACATGTTGGATTGGTTGGATAGGCAATACTTGTCCAATGGAGCTCAAATTTGGATATGTTGTAGTCAACATCCATTGGAACAAGTTTCATGAAGATCTTCACCTCATCCGAGCACCAGAGCATGCTGATCCCAGGCCAAGAAGTTGACCTACGAAAATGAACAAAAACAGAATTTATAACCAATAATGCACTTTTAGCTCATTTTCATCCCAACCAAGGTAAAATCTAAGAAAACACAAAAAGGAAGTAAAAAGCTATAAAATGTCAAGAACTAACTCAAAATAGTGGGTGAATAACATGAAAAATCATGTGTAAAAATGAACCGAACAAACTTCCCAAACTTATTTTTTGCTAGTCCTCGAGCAAAACAGAAATTAAAACAAGACTCGAAACAAACTTTCCGAACACTTTCCAAAGAGAGAGCGACTCATGCAAACGACTCAAAAGTTTTCACAAGAAAAACTCAGATTAGGCGTTAGTCACAAGGCGGCAAAGTTCAGAACACAACATGCTCAAGTGTAGTAGTGTGATAGCCAAATGGAACTCATTCTCCAATTTCAGTTTTCACACAACTTCAAAAATCATACCAAACACAAATGTAACTTCAAATCTCACCAAAGTTGTCCTCTCACAAATGAATCACTCGGAAGAGGGTACAATGCAACACTCAATAATAGACATGAGAATAGAGTTAAACCATAAGGGACTTAACTCAAAATTAGCAAGATGAAAAACATGCATGAATATGATCTCAAGAAGGATGCTAAACACTTAAAAGAAGAATGTGTGCAATTCAACCACATGACATTTAGGATCAATTTAGGTCTTTATTATAGGTTGTAATGGGGCTAAGGGTGTAAGGGGGTAAGAAATGAAGGATATGGATACAACAAAGTCCAAGGAACTCATAATTCAAGAGCATATAATCGTTGACTACTAGACTTTGAAACATCACGCTTAAGATTTTCAATCTCTTTTTTTTTTGGGTGATCAAATAGACCACAAAGCCTTATACCTCCACTTATTATGATTCACACTCCTTCCTTCCATTTGAACAACCAAGAAACATGGAATTGCATTTGAAACCATTGCCACTTAACCACAACTTTTCTCTTTTCTTTCACCCTTTGAGTGAAGTACTCTTCTTTTTTTCTTTTTTTTTTCGAAATGTAATAACCCTTCCCAAACTTAGCATGAAAAACACATCTAAATTAAAGCTCATGAGTTCCTTAGAAAGGTAAATTCTTGTTTTTCAGGCTAAGGCTAGAAGTAATAATTGGTTACTTGAAAGAAAAGGCTTACATATAGGCTCAAGGTGGTTAACAATGGAAAATCATGCTTAAGCATGCATAGGGTAGCTTGAAAGGTACAAACGGTCCAAAGAGGGCCTTAATATCATTTCTCAAATGTCATGTAATCAAATTGCACAATAATGAATGTCTTTTAAGTGCTCAACCAAGTCAATGAATAATGAGATCAAACAACAACTCGGATGATAAGAAAATAAGAATATGTGTATAACACTCATGAATTGAAGCACGAGGCTCAAAGCTCACATTATTTATGGTTATACAAGTCTAATTCATGCTTGATACAATTCTTTGGATCATGCAAGTCCCTCAACTGGAGAATTATGAAACAAATGGCAAGTGCATAGAGGGTTTCAAACATATCATGCTAGAACGATGCCATTTAGTGAATAACAAATTATTTTTTTTTTTAGCATTTTCAATCAAGTCATGTAAACATTCATCACAATCTCATCATATATGTCCGGAAAGTGACTTGAAAACAACAAGACTCAAAACAGAAAAGAAAATAAAACAAAAATAAAGCAAGAATTTAAGCGAAACGAAAAAGACTTGCTATCCCTTCCCAAACTTAGAAATAAACATTGTCCTCAATGTTGAAGAATTTAGGCATCAACAATGTTATAACAAGAAATAAAGGGATAAAAGCAATAAAATAAAATAAACAAACAAACAAGAATTAAAACTACAACACGGTGACAGAAAAAAAAAAACAAAAACAAAAACAAAAACAAAACAAAACCAAACAAAACAGTAAGCCCTAACAACAGTCTCAGACATGCAGAAATCCAACCCAATGAAACGTACAAACCAAAATGAAAGCCCAACCCAAACGAAAGCCCAAAAGCGAAGGAAGTATATAAAACAAAGAAACCAAGTCAGAAGCACAAAGAGCGAGAACTCAAAAAAAATAGAAAAAAGTGGACCCTGATGTCTCGGCTCCTGTGAGCCACGAACAACCAAGCGAGGGACGTGTCTCGTGCAGAGGCCCCTCTCACATTCCCAAGCCAGAATTATTGGCTTCATAGGAAAGTGTGACGACTTTTGTTTCTTGAAAGCGCTGAAAGGCGGAAATGCAATTAAAGGGGTTGGGGGACAGGTGAGGCGACAGAGGGGGATAGGCCGTAAGGGCCGCGCCAAACCAGAAGCGCAGTGGCTAGGGTTACGTAGAAACTAACTCTATAAAAGAAGAAGAGAAATAGGGGGAAAAACACAGAAACTCATAAACACACCAAAGAGAAAAGAAAGTGAGAAATCAAAGTAAGAAAACAAATGGCCTCTTCCTACCCATTCTCGTTGGATCTAAACCTAGCTCCACCGACTCAGACTCGGGGCCAAGCAGTGGCACCAGTGTGGATGCCCTACTTTGCCTCTGCACGGGGGCACGTGACAGTGAATGACTCAATACTGCTGGACAACGATGTTGCCCTTGGAGTTGCTAGAAATCTAGTGACTCCCAAGGATATTCGGGTGCTGGGAGCAAGGGATGACAACCAGGTCGTGAGCGATGCTCTGGCACTAAGCGTCCAAAGCACGGCAACAGTCGCAAGTATGGGACATCGCCTAATTGCGAAGTCCCATGAGGTGGAGGTGCTAAGAGGTCAGTTGGCGGCAGAGCGAAGTATGGTTGAAGAGTGCCAGAGTATTATTAAAAGTTTAAAAACAGAAAGGGCAAGGATATTAGAGGTGAATCGACACCAGCTGGAGGCGTTGCGGGAAGAGAACAAAAATCTCTCCAAGATGGTAAGTGTTTACGCTCATGACATGAGAAAGCAGCTGGAGGACCTAGACCGACCAGGTAAACGCAAGAAAACAGATCGCGAGAGCGGTTACGCTCAAGCTAAGAGTGCGCTCTTTGGGAGCTCGAGTGATGAGCCCCAAGAGGCTGTGCGTGAAGCCCCAGAAGAGGATAGCCATAGGGGCAAACTCAAAGGTCCTATGGTCGAGACAACGAGCACTGGGAAAAAGTGAATTCTAGTGTATTATTGGTGTGCCTGTTGTTGTTGCCCTTTCCGTGTATTTTTTTTTTGTTTTTGTTTTTTTTTTTCAGAAATAAAAGAAGAGAAAGTTGCAAAAGACAAAGAAGAAAAACAAAACGCACTTCCCAAACTTAAATAAAGGGAATGCGACAAACTAGAAAGAAACAAAGCACACTTCCCCAACTGAAATAAAACAAAGACGACAAACTAAAAAGAAATCAAAACACAGTGCACCAGAAAACAGGGAGGAAAAGAAAAGTAAAGTGAAAGTGAAAATGCTTCCCTGTTTAACTGGACGCAACCGCAAATTGCTCCGGAAATGCAAAGTGGTGTCGGCTCCCTTATGAGCATATGTCTATTTAAACCATTTCTCGGTTGAAAGGAGAAGTACCCTGCATTTCAACCTGCAAACTCAAGAAAAAACCATCAAATAGTCCAGACATAAAAATCAATGGCATCCTCAGATATGCTTGTTGATGATCTTAACCTTGAGTTAACACTTGCCCCACCAAATGACCAGATAAGGGCTCCTCCAAACCCTGTCTTCCCAAACTCCTCATACCATCATGGCTCGGCCTCAAACTTCTCTGAGGCGGTGCGGTGTAGGGCAGTACTGCCGCAAGGCATGACTGTCAGCAGACTTACAGTGGCGGATCATCTGCATGTGGCGCAGAGGTCTGACTCGATAGCAGTGGACGAGTCCCACAATCTAACAGTGCTCAATGCAGTCTCGGCTACCAATTTGGGCATGCGCCTACTAGCGAGAACACGAGAGTGCGGAGCACTGAGCGAGGAGGTGGCTGCTCTGAAAGCTCAAGTGGCGGACCTGCAGAAGCGGCTCTACAGTGCCAACCAGCATGTAGAGATGCTGCAAAAAAGGAATGAAGATCATGTAGAGCTGTTGCAGGTTCTACAAGCAAGAGCAGATAGAGGCAATTAGCAGAAGCCTCAGGTGGCGCAAAATGCAACAATGAACATGTGATTAGGAATTTTATGTATGCATTTTCAAGTTGATATATGTAATCACATGTTATGAAATAGAATAAGCATTCGAGCCAAAATCCTGATTGTGCATTAATGAATTGAAAACACTTCCCAAACTTATATGAAACATTGTTAATAGATGATTGAGATTTAATATCAAACAATGTCATAAAGAAGAGTAGGAAGGAATATAAATAAACTAAAATAAAACCAATCATAAAACAAAATACTTAATTGTAAAAAAATTGACAAGAGAAAAAAAAAAAAAAAATAACTGTCAACAAAATAAAATTGAAGTAAACAAAGAAAACTCAAAAGGTATCACTCTGAAACTCTACTCATCAGCATCATCATCATCACCAAGATCTGCTGCAGCACCCATTGGTGATGGTGAAGGTGAAGTCAGATGTTCCTGTAGAAAAAAGAAACAAAAACAAATCAAGATAAAATGAAACAACAAACAATAAACAAAAATAAAACTAAGTACTCTAAACATACTCAAACAAAACAGATAAGCAGCCGTGCCAGTTCCCCGGCAACGGCGCCAAAAATTTGGTGCATTCCTAAAAGGACACAAATTAATGTGCAAACAACCAATTAAAAATACCCGCAAGTGCACGAATCTAAAGAAGTATAGATTATGTAAGTACGGGGTCGATCCCACGAAGAACTGTCGGCTTCCTACAAGTTCTAATTTGAGTACGTAAAGAACACTTATTTAACACACCACAAATGCACAAATGCAAAATGGAAACTAAAAATGAGCAAAGAAGTGTAAAAGAAAAGAAACAAAACAAGAAAACTAAAGAAAAACACAAACAGCATTTTCTATCACCATTTTATCACCACTTTATCACCCGTGAACAGTGAAAAATCTCGTTTTTGGGCAGAGTCGTTTCTCTGTTTTTCAGTTTCGACCTCTGTCCAGTTTTTGACCTATAACTTTCCAACCGTAAGTCCAAATTTCACGTTCTTTATAGGGTTGGATTCAGCACACAAAAACGAAGAACACAGCGCGGATAAAAAGTCCAAAACAGTTACGAAAATAAACAGAATTCAATAAAGAAAATACACAACGTTTCAAACAATGTAAACACACAAACACAATTTGGGGAGGGAGGTTTAGTTTGGTTCAAGTGCCCTAATTCTATTGCATGAAAGTAAATGACTTTAAATTTAATTGAGAATGGCAGAGAATGAAAATCAAAATGTGAAATTAAAATGTAACAAGCGCTAGGGTTTCGGAATCCACCCTAAACAATTCTACCAATGTTCATGGATACTCAAGTAATGAACTCTAAACATATTGAAGAAGATGTTCGCAATCAAGACCGGAATTAGTGGCTCAAGACGCATTGATTCTCTCTAATATACGTAAAGTGCATGGTTAGTGCTACAATACTTGTGCCTTTCCTATAACCAAATCTAGGTGTGCTTAGTACTTCGATTCAATTACAAGAAAAACCCATTAAGTTCAAAGAGAATATGAACATCACAAGAACCCTAAAGCATGATGTTTACATTAGGTATTCAAGAAACCAATTCACATGGATGATTCTTACTTCATCCATTCATTGCTTAGGAAAACATGAAGATACACATAATCCCAACAACCTCAAGAAGCATGCTCTCAAAAGTGATCAATCAAAAAAGAACATACATCAAGGATAGATTATTTTGGTGAATAGGAATTCATCAACAATATCTAGAAATTCATACACTCAAGCATCAAAACAATAAGGTAATCATGTTTAGGGCTTCAACCTAAGCCCTAGCAAATTAAGAAGTTACATTGAAACTAAGAAAATACAAGAAACAAACAAAATGAAAGAAACTAAGAACAAAGAGGGGAAAGAGAATGCATCTTCAGCTCCTTGGATCCTTGCCGTAAGGCTCCCCAAGGCTCTCTCCAATTGTTATGCCATTCTCCCCTCTCTTGCTCTCCAAAAAAACCTCTTGTCTTCCTCCTTGAGCTCCCTAGCTCCAAGCTTTATCTCCAGCTCCAAAAATCTGCTCCAAAGTTGTAGAATGTAGAATTGATTGCTTCCCCACGTTCAAAAGCCTCTCCCACTTCAGATTGCAATTCCCTTTGCCTCCCTCTCTCCTCCTTTCCAGCTTTTACTTTTAGTATTCTAATGCCAAAGTCTTCACCCATTGTCTTCTTGTCCCCTTGCAAATGATGAAGCCTTGTCCTCACAAAGATGCCAAATGCTTCAGAAAATATCTCATCTACTAAGGTAAATTCTTGTTACCAAGTGTTATGGTAACAAGAAGAATCAAGATGACACAATGGAGGTAAAAGCTGGCCAAGTCCGGATTTCCAGAGCTGTGGTAACATGTTGGATTGGTTGGATAGGCAATACTTGTCCAATGGAGCTCAAATTTGGATATGTTGTAGTCAACATCCATTGGAACAAGTTTCATGAAGATCTTCACCTCATCCGAGCACCAGAGCATGCTGATCCCAGGCCAAGAAGTTGACCTACGAAAATGAACAAAAACAGAATTTATAACCAATAATGCACTTTTAGCTCATTTTCATCCCAACCAAGGTAAAATCTAAGAAAACACAAAAAGGAAGTAAAAAGCTATAAAATGTCAAGAACTAACTCAAAATAGTGGGTGAATAACATGAAAAATCATGTGTAAAAATGAACCGAACAACGCACTCGAAATGGGGGGTTTTGTTGTTGAAATGGAAACAAGATAATGAAATGGAAGTGCTGGAAAGTAAACAATGGCAGCAATGAACAAGTTGTGAAACAATGATTGAAAAGTGTTAGAGCCTTGGAATCCACCTCTAGTCTTCCTATCCAAGTTATGAATGCATAGAAATTGACTCAAGCTTCATTAACAATAGATTATCGCATACAAGCCTATGGTATCTAGGTGCAGGATGCATGATTCTCCTAAGGCATGTGATTGTGCATGGTATCTACACAACACGTGATCCCTTATATGCAACCTAAGCATGGTATCTACTTAGAATAAAGCATACAAGAGTCATTAAGTTCCTTGAGAATATGATAATTACACAAGTCCTAGAACATGGTATCTGTCCTAGTCAACCTATGGTTATTAACCCCTTGAATGATTCTTAGGCCATTCATGTGTTGCTTGTGAAAGGAGAGTAGAATTGGTGAATCTAAACCCCTTCCCAACCTGTGCTAGATGCATAAAATCCTAGTTAGCTACTCCAAGAAAACATACATCAAGCACATAATAAACTGGAGGTTAACAACTTGATAATGAAAGCAAGGAAATCAATTAACTATGAAATCATCCATAACATTGAATATTCATGACTAGGCCTTCATCCTAAGCCCTAACTAAATGGATTAGTTAAACATAACTATGAATACAGAAAATAAGAAATACATAGATAGAGTAAAGAAAATAGAAGAACTAGCTGGTGGTAGCAAGGTAGTTTCCAGGACAGCTCCCAGCTCTCCCTCCTTTGCAGCTAGCTCTCTTCTCTCTTTGTGGTGAATCTGAATGTGTGTATGGGAGTAATGGATGAATGAATGTGTCTCTCTGCCTGAATGTCTATCTCAATGTGGAATGAAAGTGGTATTTATAGGGAGAGGGTAGAGATAAATCTGAATTCAATATGGCTAATGCATACAACACTTGTATTTAGATAATCAGAATTGGTTGTTGCACTTCACCAATAAATCCCACCAGCAGCCCTAGCTCATCATTATGTCAGCATGACCAAGCATCCATCAGCTCATCCTCATGTCAGCATGATGTCTATTTTCATGGGCTCACGAATTGGGTTTGGCTGAATGAAAAGATGACTTTAAGATGTCTATTTTGAAGTTCAGAATGTTACTGATCCAACCAAACAAACATTAGCCCAATCCAAGCTCGGATGAAGAAGATAAGTTCGAATTGAACTTCTAACTCAGGCTCCAGTTTTTGCACGTTTTTGCACCATTTTGCTTCAAATGCCTCAAGTGTATTCCTCTCATGCCAATCAGCCCTTAATGTGCATGGATTGTATCAAATGTGATCTCTTGCTCCCATAACCTACAGAACACACAAACATAGATAAGTGACTCGAAATAAAGAGAAACTAAACAAAATTACTAAGTAATGAAGGCAAGCAAATGTGTGAAATTATGAACTTATCAGTTTTAAATCGGTCAAGAACAATAGCTAGGAATATCCACCTCCAAACAATCAATCAATTCATAAACAACAATGGAAAATCATTTTCCAGCAAGCATATTGTGGGAGCCAAATTAAATCAAAACCCTAGGTAAAATAATTCCTTCCATTTGGGGATTATCTGACCTAATTGGGAATTACTCAACTTAAGTGGGAGTTACTCAATTTAATTGGGGGTCACCCAATTTAATTGAATGTTACCTAATTAAGTTGAAAATTGATTTGATTCCTACCACAATTCCCAATTAAATGAGGAGTTATCTAATTAAATTAGGAATTGATTTGATACCTACCGCAATTAGGGATTTGATTTATATCCCTAATAAATCAAATCCCTAATTAATCAAATCTTGCCAAATTGGGGAGGAATAATTCCTTTCCATCTACAGAATTATTCCTCTGAAACCCTAGCTCCCGAGACCTCTATAAAAGGATGGCCACACATAAGGTTGAGGTACGTCGAAATTACTGCCCAAATCTCTGCAGAAATTATTTCTCACAAACCCTAGCCGCCACTCTCTCTCTCCCTTTTACACAAGGCTCCGGCCACCTGGTTTTCACCACACATACATACTCCTGTACCCTATCTTAGCTATCTTCTCTACAGATTGATTGAACTGACTTAAGCATCGGAGGGCCTTTGGTCAACACCCCCCGGGTGTGGTCCTCTTATTGCTATTCATTTTGCAGGGAGAAAGAGAAGTGGAGAAGACGAAGGAATCTGTCAACCGAATATTCTCGTGGGAAAAATCACTCCCACAAGTTGGTGCTTTCATTGAGAGCACGAGTTATACTCAACGCATGCTCAAGGAATCCGTTCCTCCTATTTTCCAGTCCATCGAAGCCTTCCAAACAACTATGGTTGGAAGCAAGAAGACGAGGGGCAAAACCGCCATGATGGCTCGATCCGCGACTGCCCAAAGCCACTCCACCCATGATCCCATGATCGACATGGTGGCACCACCACCTCTCACCACCGCGCCGGCCACTGCCGTCATCCAAGGCCCCATGGCCAGATCTAGCCACCCTCATGGCACCACCACCGAGCATGGTGGAACCTCCCATCAAGGTGGGCTCATTACCACTGCCGACTTAGGACCGGTCTTGGAGCAACTTCAAGCGTTCCCTCCGTTGCCTCCACGCTCGATGCACGCTCCCGCGTACACCTCCAATGAAACCCTAGCCCATATACAGTTGGGCTCTGCACACTTCTCTCCTCCTAATCCACGAAGTCAAGCAGACCTAAATCTGAGAGTTGACTAGCTAGCTCAAAGAATGGATGACCAAAGCAATTTGATGAGGCAGCTCCTCAACCAAATCAATCTAGTTCAAAACCTTGGCCTTGGACAACTGGGCGAAGAGAGAAGGATGGATGAACGCGTCGATAGGCAGCTCGATGGGTACCAAGCAGGTCAAGCCCGAAAAAGCAGACAAGGAGAGGGACAACAACGTGATCAGCTTGTCAACATGTCACAAGCATCCGCAAGCCACACTTAGAGCAACGTGCGAGAAAGGCTCGGTCCACGACTTAACATCTACGCCCACCTAGGTCCACAGGGAAATGTTCATGAGAGGCTAGTCTGCCCACTCGCAGAGGAACATTCATGAAAGGCGCTCTGCTGCCCACTCGCAGAGGAACATTCATGAAAGGCTAGACCCCAGGGGAGGTCAGCCTGATAACCCTCACAATGAGGATCGCGAGGAAAGGCACTCCGCTGCTTACTCTCGAAGAGTCGATTCTCGTCGACAAGCTGCAGAAAATCATTCGCAAGCGCAGTCCACCAACACGCCGCCCAGGCAGCGCAGCCGAGAAGGATAAACCTTGCAAGTCAACGAGGAAGTCAACCAACGTCGCCCAAATCACAAGGGTCGCCAACGTGACCAATCGGCAATGTGTGCGGAAGACGTTGAGAAGCTTGTGAATGATCGACTTCGAGACTTGAAGACCGGCGGGAACTTCGAAGATGCACTACGTAAGGAGATGGACCAGACGAACTCCACACCTTTCACCTCCGAAATGGAGCAGGTTGCTCCCCCGAAGTGATTCTCAACACCTTCGTTTACACACTTCAAAGGGGATTCTGATCCCGAGAGCCACCTAAAACACTTCAAAAGTTTCATGATCCTCCACAAAGCAGACGACGCGCTGATGTGCAAGGTGTTTGTAATGACCTTGCGAGTAGCAGCCCAAGACTGGTTTCACACTCTACCATTCGGGTCGATCAGCAGCTTCAAGGAGCTGGCTTACGTCTTCACCAAGGAGTACACCTCTTACCGGGTGATCAAGAAGAACCCGGATCACCTATACAACCTACGCAAGAAGTCTGATGAATCCCTTCGCGACTACATCAGAAGATTCAAAGCAGAAAAGGCCAACATTGTAGGATGTGACGACCGGATCGCGTCCTCTGCTTTCAAGAAAGGCCTTCCAGCTGAACACGACTTATACCGCGAGCTGACTATCGCTCCCAGCCAAACTTTAGCAGAGGTTTTCGCGACCGCGGAACGCTATGCGCTCTGGGATGATGATCGAATCGCCGCGAAGAAGTCTACTAAGCAGGAAGATTAGCCGACTAAGCAGGCATGCCAAAGAAGCGACGGGTTTAGCAACGGGAACAAGGACAAGCGCAGGTCACACCCCCAAGGGGACGCTCCGGCAGGAGAAAACTACACCAAGTTCTCCATCCCCATACATCAAATCTTAGCCCAAGTGAAAGACAAACCTTAGGTAAGGAGACCGCCACCCTTGAAGGGAGATTCAAACAAGAGGGATACCAGAAAATACTGTGCCTTCCATGGGGCGCACGGGCACACTACAAACAACTGCTTCGCTTGGAAGGCGCACCTCGAAGAACTTGTGAGAGAAGGTCACTGCATGGAATTCATTGCGAAGCAGGCCATCCAGCGATTTGAGGACCGCGATACCGCCAACGAGCCACCTCAGAAGGTCATGAGGATCAACACAATCCTAGCTGACTCCGAAGAGTCTGGACTAACCAGCAAGGAAAAGAAGAGGAAGATGAAACAGGCCACCATGGTCTCCCAAATCTCAACCGGTCTTCCACCAACAGAAGACGATCCCATGATCGGCTTCCAAAAGAAAGATATGATCAGCCTCGATATGCCACACAACAACGCCTTTGTCGTCAGCATTCAAATCGCTCAGGCCATGGTCGACCGAATCCATGTGGACGAAGGCAGTGCAGCCAATATCTTGCAATTGGCTGTCATCCAGCAGATGGGCCTAGAAACAAATATCAACAAATCATCCAGGTCGTTGACTGGCTTCAATGGTGCAACGACGGTTACTGTGGGCACAATAGATCTCGACGTCTACTCCCTGTTCGCACCACTTTGCAAAACCCAAGGAAAGGTATCGTAAAGTAGTGTAGCTCGGAAGTCCGAGTGTCGTATCCACAGAGAGCAGTGTAAAGAAAATAACAGAGATGAAAAAGAACAAGTGTGATTGAGAGGTAGATTTATGCAAGATTTGATTTCAAGAAATTCAATTGATTAAAACACTAAGGCATTGGGTTTCCACTTTTAACATAAGCATGCAACTCTTATTAATTTGATCCACAAAATATTTTCCATTGTAGTTGTTCAAAATAATTAAAGCTCTTTTTCATTTCCTTTAGAAGTATTCTAAACATAACTTGTACCATTGGCAACAAACTGTCAAAAAATAAACTTCATCAAAATTCTAATAATCTAAGTAATTCTCTTCTCTTTTAAAAGCATGAAAGTTTTTACTACACAATGGGAAAAACATGATTGAGCCCATGAAATAGATTATCAAACATTCATCAATTAATTAAAAAGAAAACTACAAATTCACATTAAAGCTTAAGTTTGGATCAAACTAATAAAAATTACACACTCATATTAAAAGCTTTCTCCCTAGCCTTAGCTAGGGAGTTAGTTCCCCATAATAAAATAAAACTAAAAACAGAAATTAAAACTTAGAAAGATGGAGGAAAAAGAGAAAGCTCAAGAGTTGGGGAGGTTGGTGTGTTTTTTACAATGTCATAGCTCCTCCTATTTATTGGAGAATGGGAGCAATTCTAAATTCATCAAATCCCTCCATTCATGAATTTAATATGTCTTCCACTTGACATTAAACCAATTGCCAATTTGCTTCCATTACTTAATTCATTGTGTTGATGACTCCTTCTCCAAATTCTTCATCTTTTTGTTTCATTGGTTGTTGCATTCATATTGTTTTGTTTTTTTCTTCAAAACTTTCTTCCACTTGAACACTTTATCATGCACTTACATGCATTTCTCATCTCTTTGGCCGGGTGGTGCATTTTGCAATCTTTTTAATAAATCTTGCCACCATTTGCCTACTAGCATCCAATGATCTTCTTCAACCTTAAGATAAAATAATGAATTCATCATCAATTATTTAATGGGTATGTAAGCAAGTGAATAAGTGAAAAACATTCCTAATTAACTAAAATTGTAAGAAAATCAATTACTAACAAATATATTTAGGGATAATAAACATGATAATTTATGTGCTCATCACTCCCCATTTGTAATCAGCTCACAAACATTCATGGTCATCGATGAAGTCTCACCCCACAATGGCATCCTTGGCAGACCATGGATCGGCAGGCTAGAAGGGAAAGGGAATAGCTATCCACTTATAGCAATCAAAGCATCAAGACCAAGTCGAGGAAATCCGTCCAAAGGTTTCTCCTGAAGAAGGATGGAAACCCGAAGAGGACGTCGAACTAATACCCTTGGATCTTGATCAGCCAGACAGAAAAGCGCGGATCGGCTCGTACCTAAGCCCAGACGAGAAGGTGGAGCTGACCATTTTCCTCCAGAACAACAGAGACATGTTCGCATGGTCGCCATTTGACATGCCCAGCATCGACCCGAACATCATCTGCCACTGGCTCCATGTCAACCCTGCCAGCAAGCCAGTGGTGCAGAAAAGGCGCAACTTCACTCTTGAGCGGGTCACAATCATCGAAGCTGAGATCGACAAGCTCCTAGCCGCTGGCCTCATCGAAGAGGTTTCCTACTCGGAGTGGCTAGCCAACGTTGTTCTGGTAGCGAAACAAGAAAAGGGAAAATGGAGAGTTTGTGTCGATTACACCGACCTCAACAAAGCATGCCCTAAGGACAACTTCCCATTACCGAGAATCGACCAACTCGTGGATTCGACCTCTAGTAATCAGCTGCTCAACTTCATGGATGCCTACTCCGGCTATAATAAAATCTTGATGCACGAGGATGACAAGGCAAAGACCTCTTTCATCATCGAGAGAGGAACCTACTGTTACAAGGTCATGCCCTTTGGGTTGAAGAACGTCGGAGCAACATACCAAAGACTCGTGAATAAAATCTTTAAAGAGCAGATTGGCACGACTATGGAAGTCTACGTGGACGGCATGCTGGTCAAAGCCTCAAAACGTGCAGATCACATCAAAAACCTTGCCGAGACATTCAGCATGCTACGCCAAAATTGCATGAAGTTGAATCCAAGTAAATGCAAGTTTGGTGTATCGTCCGATCGATTCTTGGGTTATCTAGTCACACAACGAGGTATCGAGGCACACCCACGCCAAATCAAAGCCATTCTCGAGATGAAGTCACCTTCCACGGTGAAGGAAATACAAAGTCTGACGGGCAGAGCAGCGGCCCTCAATCGATTCCTCTCGAGGTCTACCTACAAGTGCAGACCATTTTTCAAAGCTTTGAAAAAAGGACAAAGAGACAAGTGGGATGAGGAGTGCGAAGTAGCTTTTCAGAATATAAAGACTTATCTCACTTAACCTCCCCTACTCTCAAAGCCTGTTCCTGGCGAAGACTTGTTCGTGTACCTAGCAGTGTCCAACTCAGCCGTTAGCTCAGCTTCCATCTGAGAAGAACTAGGGGCCCAATATCCGGTATTCTACACATCAAAAGCTCTCCTCGATCCAGAGACTAGCTACCCGAAGTTGGAAAAGCTCATTTTGGCCCTTATAGTTTCTTGAGAAAGTTGTGGCCCTACTACCAAGCTCATCGAGTCATCGTCATGACTGATTTTCCTTTAAGATCAATCCTCCACAGCCCCGATGCTTCTCAGCGACTTATGAAGTAGGCTATAGAGCTAAGCCAGTATGACCTTCTCTACCGTCCAAAAACTGCAATAAAAGCCCAGGCTTTAGCAGACTTCGTGGCAGAATTCACCTCATTAGCCGAAAAAGAGAAGCTGATCAACCATAAGGAGGAAAGTTCAAAAGCAGACGGTACCTAGGGCTTGTCAATGGGCCGGGCCAGGTCGGGCTTAAATAGTAAATGAATATTATCGGGCCGAGCCGAAATGGGCTTACTAATAACAAGTCAAATTTATGAAATTCATTTCATTCCTGTTAAAGTATGAAGCTCACAAAATGTGAATGTCTTACAAATCTTATACAACCATTAAAATTATACCCTTCTAAACAAAAGGTCTTACAAAATCACAGTCTAATACAACCAAGTTATGCAAAATCAAATTAGATTCACTCACAATCTCATCAAAAGCTTCACTGAAGGCTTACTCAAAAGCATGATAATGTCCCAAAGTCTGTTACTACAATTAAAATCCAATGCTTGCAAAATAAAATATAGTCGTATTACATAACATTTCAACTTTGAATGGTCACATTTTCAGATTCACCAACAATCTCAACTTCACTGTCTACCATCCAATCTGGTCTTGATGCTCTAATGTTCATTAATTCTTCAGCTCGTTGCTCATCCACCAATGCATCTTGCTTTCTTGAATCTGCCAAGCCCCAATCTTTCAAGCAAATTAAAGCTTCTATTGTACTTGGACTCAAACTGGCCCTTTTCTCCGATACAACTCTACCACCTGCACTGAAACATGATTCTGATGCTACAGTAGAAGCTGGAAGAGTTAGCAAATCTTGAGCCATGAGGGAAACAATAGGGTATAATGATTGATTGTTTTTCCACCAACCCAAAAGACTAAATTGATTGTCATCAACAACTTCTACTGTTGGTAAATCAAGATAAAATTGTAATTCAGAAGTGTTGGTGGAAGAAGAAGAAGAAGAAGAAGAAGAAGATAGCTTTTTCCTTTTCAAGCCTTCAATAGAGAAATTTCTCATTATAGGGACAGATATAGAATCAGGAGTTTGGCTAGTAGAAGTTGCAACAACATTTTGCACATTTTGAACCACATTAGGAATTATATTCTTCTTGTAGATATCAAATAACTGAAATAATAAAGTTTTTATAGCTAAAACTTTTGAGTCAATGGTTAATTGATCAATACCTATCATGTCTAACCATTCAACAATTGCATATAATTTAAACCTAGGGTCCATAATAGTAGCAAAGCAAAAAACCATAGGAAACTCTTTCCAATATTTATCAAATTTTGTTTTCATTTCAGTCAAAGCATCCTTAAAAACAGAAAATTCAGAATATGCAGCAAATGATCCATGAATATCTATTAAACAATTAATAACACGACTTGAAGTAGGATAATACACACCAGAAAATACCTTAGTTGAAGAATAAAAAATTTGTAAAAACCCACTAACAAGTTGTGCTATTCTCCAATCTTCTTCACTAGGTACTTGTAAATTACAAAAACGTGATTCATTTACCTTTTGAACATACCTATGCAAAGGGGCTTTATACTTTATAGCAACATGTAAAAGCTCATATGTTGAATTCCACCTATGAGGCACATCAATATCTATATTTTTCTTTCCCATATGGAAATCACCACTGGCGGACCCAGGAATTTTTTAGCGGAGGTGCAATTTTGAAAGGATAAACGCTTTATAAAAATAAATTGAATATAAACAAATCATAATTGATCATATCACAAGTCGTGCATTGCGGAGCCTCTTCTTCCTCGAGTTAGCTATTGAATACTTATCATAAGAGCCAAATTAGAAAAAATAAAATAAGAAGCATATTACAAAAAAAAAAAAAGGGAGGGGGGAAAGAAACAAAAAAAACAAAAACAAAAAGAAGAAATGAATTGGCTTTTGGTCAAGAAGGAAAAAAAAAGAAGCAACAATAGAACCAATTGATTTCCTTCTTTTTAAAAAAAGTCTATGAATTGCAATCCGGTTTCCTCCTCTCTTTTCTTGTTTTTTTTTTGGCCTGGCTCAAAACGATGTCTTTTTGGCCAGATGTGCACTACGGAGCCCAACAAACATACTTTAGCTGAGTTATTTTGCCTGTCCATTAATTTTGGAGGCCTTATATAAAGAGAAATATTAAGGATCTATTTTTATAAATAAATAAAAAAATAACAATTCACAAATAGAACTGAATTTTTTCCTTACTTAGAGTTAGAGCCCAGTCAATTATGTGCCTTTAGAAAAACTTAAAAAAATAATAATAATAAGACGTTAAAATAATAATAATAAGGCTTTAGAGTCAAAGCCCAATCAGAACTAAATAACATGAGTCATGAGGTGACACGAGAGGTAGGGATGCAGAGCACCACCGTCTCATTTTTTTAAATTGTTTTTTATTTGGTTGCAATTGAATAGGATTAAACTATACTAAAAAGTAACAAAACGCCCCGTTTCAATTTAAAATCAAACTAAGTCATAAACGGGGCCGTTTAATATGAGAGAGAAACCTAAAAGAAACATCAACACACATTCGTCTTCTTCCTCGTGCAATTGCGGCTCTGCAACTCCAAAATTTCAAGGTCTTCCTTGCCCTGTCTTCTTTCTTTGGAGGCCCTTGATTTTTGGGGGCCCTGTGTAGTAGCACAATCCGCACAGGCTATGGGTCTACTGGAGTTCACAACCACCAATTGAGTAGAGGTGCAATTTGAAGCATCTCTAATGGTTTTTCCGGTGAGGGGAGGTGCATCTGCACCTCCTTGCGCCTTAATAGGTCCGCCACTGGAAATCACTACAACATTTCACCCAAATTTCATGTCTCTTGTTAGATGAATTCATGCTACGAACAATATCAGTAATTTTATCAATAGACGGAGATAAAACTTTAAGTCCATCTTGCACAATCAAATTCAATATATGACAACAACATTGTACATGAAACAACTTTTCATGCACAGAATCCAGCAAAAGGGTTGATGGAAGTATACTTGCAGTTGAATCATTATTTGATGCATTATCTAATGATAGAGTAAATATTTTGTTGTGAATATGCCAAGATAACAATTCATCAAATATATGAGTTGCAAGTGACTCTCCGGTGTGTGGGTACTCAATCATTTTAAAGCAAATTATCCTTTTATTCAAACACCACTCTTTATCGATAAAATGTGCAGTAAGTGACATATAACCCATTTTCTGTCGTGATGACCAAACATCAGAAGTTAAATAGATTTTTGAATCAAGTTTTTCAAAAACAGCAAGCAATTTAATCCTTTCAAGATCAAATTTTTTTAGCACATCTCTTTTACATGTAGAGGCTGAAATTCCTTTATATTGAGGACAGAACGCACGCTGAATCAAGCCTTTAAAATCATGGCTATCAACAAATTTAAATGGCAGTTCAGCTCTAATAATAAAATCCATAAGTTCTTTACGAGCAACATCATGATCATAAACAAAATTAGTCAAATTTCCAGCAACATCAGCATTTAATAACATTTGACCTGGACTTACCCTAGCTTGTGCATCTTCATGCTTCTTTAAATGACGAGATAAATGACTAGTACCATTACTAGAATTACCAGACAACAAAGTATTACAAATAACACACTTAGCCTTAATTACTGGTTTACCATTTTCAATTTTGTTAACCTTTTCAAAAAAAAGACCAAACTTTACTTGTTAATCTAGATGCACTATGTGACTCTGGAGGCGTATTGGAATCATTTGTACTTTCAAGCAAAGGTGGCGCAGGTGATGCACTAGAAGAATCCATTTTTATGATATTAAGAAAAATAAAGACAAATGGAAAGTGTTACTTGATAAACAGCAGAGCACAAGCTTTAGTTTTGCAGCACTAACACCTGCAAAATAAACCAAGAACTCGTTAATAATCAAAGTTCAACACTAATATAGCAAGATATATTATAAAATTAAAACAATTGATAATTCCTTACCTTTTTCCACCAACAACCATAGAAAATGAAAGAAGGCCTTATAATCCTCAAAAAAGCAAGACACAAACTCCTGCAATAAAAATGAAAACAATTATCTCATCAATAGTTCGCAGTTATCTCAGACAAGCTAAATGTAGAAGAATCCACAAGTTATAAAAAAATTCATGGAAAAAAATCCATAAGACAAGCTTCCTTTCACCGTCCACACACAAAGGACAAGATATAATTTATATATATATATATATATATATATATATATATATATATATATATATAAAACTAATGATAAATTTTATAAATTACAACATATGTCTATGGTAGCCAATAGTTATGCTACTAATCATCAGTTAAGACAGTCAGAAATAGTTTCCCTTTTAGAAACAGGTTTTACAGGAACACTTCGTTTTTGGTGGGATAAACATCTCACAGAAGCCGCCAAGCTTACAATAATTCATGCCTTTAAAACAGATGAAAATAATTACCCTATTTTAGATGAAAGAATAGGAACAAGCATAGAAGACGGAGTCAATGTCCTTTTGTATACAATAATTGAGCATTTCATAGGTACGCCCAGTAGTACAACAGCCAGAATACATGATCAATTAAGTAACCTTCGATGCCCTAAGCTAAGTGATTTTAGATGGTATAAAGATGTTTTCATTTCCAGAGTCATGCTTAGAGATGATAGTAATCAAGCCTTTTGGAAAGAGAAGTTTATTAATGGTCTCCCTAATTTATTTGCCCATAAAATTAGAACAGTCTTAAGCAATGAGTCAGGCCAAATTAATTACGATGAATTAACTTATGGTAACATAATTAGTACGATTAATCAAGTCGGTATGAAAATGTGTGTAGATTTAAAAATAGGAAAATCAATCCAAGCGGATAGTAAAAATGCTAAGTATGAATTAGGAAATTTTTGTGAGCAATATGGTCTAGCTCCAGTCCCGCCGTCTAGACAAGTCAAAAGAAGCCATGATAGACGCTTTAGTAAAAGACGCCATTATTCTCGCAAAAGAAATTCCTTCAGTGATAATGATAAATTTTATAGTAAAAGAAGATTTATCCCTAGGAAAAGCAAATGGTCAAGAAGATATTCAAAAGGTTTTAGGAAAAGCTCCCGGCAAGGTAAAAAGAATTACTCCAAGAAAAACATAGATAAAAGCGAAGTTAGATGTTATAAATGCAAAAAGCAAGGTCATTATGCTAATGAATGCAAAGTTAAAGAAGCAATTAAGCAGTTAAAGTTAGCATCCGAGGAAGAAGCCAAATTGATTAAAGTCTTAGAGTTAGCCAACACTGAGTCAGATCCTATGCCTTCAACTAGTTCACATGCCTATAGTTCAGACAGTTCCCAGCCTAGTGAGCCAGAAGTTCAATTAGGTTGTAAGGATAAATGTTGCAGAATTTTAAATAAATCAATTTGTGTCTTAACCAAGCAGGAAGAACAAGAAGAATTATTAATTGAATTAATTAGTAAAGTTCAAGATCCCGAGTTAAAATCAGAATACCTTAAGAAACTTAGGAAAGTCATAAGTCAGGAAGAGTCTAGTTCTCCTACGCCCCCTAAGATAAGCCTTAACGCCACTTTGGAAAGATTTAATAAAAAGAAAGAAGTTACCCTTCAGGATCTTCAGTTAGAAGTCAAAACAGTTAAGAAAGAAATTTTGGAATTAAAACAAATAAGTCAAAAATTACAAACAAAGAATTATGCCATTAAGCAGGATTTAATTAGTCTGTTAGAATCCAAAGCAGAGTCTAGTAATCCATTCGGTAAGTCTAGTTCTGAGTCCGAACCTGAATTATCCGATAAAGAAGAAAAGGTCATTAGTTTAATTAAGCAAATTAATTTTAGAAAATGGTACTCCAAAGTTAGTATTTTTATTAATGAATTTGAATTAAATACAATTGCTTTATTTGATTCAGGAGCCGATTTAAATTGTATTCAGGAAGGTCTAATTCCAACCCAGTTCTACAAGAAGTCAAGAGAAGTTTTAGGAACAGCGTCTGGTAAAGCTCTTAAGTTAAGATATGAATTACCCAAAGCCCATGTATGCCAAAATAAAATATGCTTCAAGACATCCTTTGTCCTGATCCAGAATATCACGGATGAAGTAATTTTAGGTTTACCCTTTATTTCTTTGCTTTACCCCTTTCAGGTAGAATATGATGGAGTCACTTCAAGCCAATTAGGAGAAAAGGTCAAATTTGAATTTTTAACTAAACCTGAATTACATAGTCTCAAGTCACTACAGAAGTCAGCTATTTCTAAGTCAGTTAAGCTAATACAGAGTAAAAATAAGCAAGTTAATTTTCTCAAGAAAGAAATTAAGTTCAAAAGGGTAGAACAACAGTTAGCCGACAAGTCACTTCAGTTAGAAATAAGTAAATTTGAAGATAAATTAAAAAATGAAGTTTGTTCTTATATGCCCAATGCCTTTTGGCACCGTAAGCAACATGTCGTTTCTTTACCCTATGTCAAGTCATTCAGTGAAAAGAATATTCCTACCAAAGCCCGTCCAATTCAATTGAGCCAAGAATGAATGGAATTATGTAAAGCCGAAGTCACGGATTTAGTCAACAAAGGAATAGTTAGAAAAAGTAAGTCACCCTGGTCTTGTCCAGCTTTTTATGTTCAGAAAAATGCCGAATTAGAAAGAGGAGCCCCACGTTTAGTCATTAATTATAAGCCCCTTAATTCAGTTTTAGAATGGATTAGGTATCCAATCCCTAATAAAAGAGACTTAGTTAACAGGTTAGAAAAGGCCGTTATCTTTAGTAAATTTGATATGAAAAGTGGTTTTTGGCAAATTCAAATTAAAGAGTCAGATAGATATAAGACTGCATTTGTTACCCCGTTCGGTCATTATGAATGGAATGTTATGCCTTTTGGATTGAAAAATGCCCCTAGTGAATTCCAGAATATTATGAATGAAATCTTTAATGCTTACAGTCATTTTTCCATAGTATATATAGACGATGTTCTTATTTTCTCTGAGTCAATTGAGCAACATTGGAAGCATTTACATAAATTTCTTCAGATAGTCAAAACTAATGGTTTAGTTGTTTCAGCCAAGAAAATCAAGTTATTCCAGGTCAATGTCAGGTTTTTAGGTTTCAACATAAGCCAAAGTCAGATAAGCCCAATCAATCGAGTCATCCAGTTTGCTGATAAGTTTCCAGACCAAATTCTAGAAAAAAGTCAGCTTCAAAGGTTTTTAGGATCTTTAAATTATGTTTTTGATTTTTATCAAAATCTGAGAAAATTATGTAAGCCTTTGTTTGACCGTCTCCAGAGCAATCCTCCTGCCTGGACTCCAAGTCATACAGAAATAGTAAAGCAAATCAAGATTCATGTCAAGTCTCTTCCATGCTTAGGTATTCCTTCAGTCAATTCCTTTAAAATTGTTGAAACAGATGCCTCTGATATAGGTTATGGTGGTATTCTTAAGCAAAGAATTAATCCTAATTCTCCTGAGCAAATTGTTCGTTTTCATTCCGGTGTCTGGAATCAAGC
This sequence comes from Prunus kanzakura, assembly GCA_020521455.1. NCBI lineage: Eukaryota > Viridiplantae > Streptophyta > Magnoliopsida > Rosales > Rosaceae > Prunus > Prunus kanzakura. The sequence goes on along the minus strand of BPUM01000803.1, from coordinate 38,657 downwards.
TCAAAATAATTATAGTACTATTAAAAAAGAATTTTTGTCTATTGTATTATGCATAAGCAAATTTCAAGATGATTTATTAAATCAAAAATTTTTAGTTAGAGTTGATTGCAAATCTGCAAAACATGTTTTAGAAAAAGATGTTAAAAATATAGCTAGTAAGCAAATTTTTGCCCGATGGCAAGCAATTCTGAGTGTTTTTGATTTTGAGTTAGAATATTTGAGAGGTAGTGAAAACAGTATTCCAGATTTTCTTACAAGAGAGTTTCTACAGGATAAACAAGCAGAGCCATGTCAAGCAAAGAAAAAGAAAAGAAAGACAAAGGCAAAGGAATAATACAATATAGTCAAACAAGCCAACCAAGCTCAGGCCATAGTCAAGCTAGAATCCTTCCAGCTACCCTGACGCCTATACAGGTCAAACAAGAAGCCAATGCCCAACTTGTGCCCTTTCCAGGATATATGCCAATTCCAATTAGAAATAGTTTTAATCCTTTAAGCCAACCTTCTCTACGCCCTAATTATCAGAAAGCTTTAGTTTTCCAATATGATCCTTTTGTTATTCATGCCCCTATGCCTTCCCAATGTCAAAACCCAGGTCAAACCCAAGCCCAAAGGTCTAGATATCATCCCAAAAGCAATTCTCATATTTTTATTGTTGAACCTTATCTAGAAGATTTAAATGACCCAGTTAAAATAGCTAAGAAGTTCTTTCCTCCCAATATGCATTACTTTCCAAGTCATCCTTCTAAGTCCTTAAAATTTTATAGGGATATTCTTTATGAAACCCAATCAGCAGACATTAAGCCCATCAAGGACAAACAAACAGAAGCCACTATTTTCCATTCCATTTATATACGCCAAGTCATTAAGCCAGAACATTGGAGTAAGAATGCCTATGATCAAAAGCCACTTCAATCAGGCCTTACTTATAACTATGGAGACTACATTGATGCCTGGTATACAATTTTCTTTCATCAATTTGAGGACTTCAGCCATTCATGGTTCATGAACTTCGATGCCAAATTCAAGCCCTATTTTCCTTACTGGTTTCTCCAATGGTGGAACATTAATGGTTCCTGTTGGGAAATCCTTCCAGAAGGTCTACGCCCCACATTTAATTATTTTTGTCAGAAACACCAACTAACTAAACAGGAGAAATTCTTCCCCATGCTTCTTCATTTCTTTGCCAAATATAAGATTCCATGGATTCTAAAATGGAGCTATCAGATTAATTGGGACACCAGGTTTCTATGCCGTCATTACGTAGTCAAATGGTGGGACAAAGTTCTTTTAGGCCCTATAATCAATGAAGTTAATGCTGAATTTCCACCTATGCCAATGCCTTCTAAGCCAATCCAAGAAGTCTCTCCAAGCAGTTCGAATGCCTCCCTCAAAGGGAAATCTAAAAAGGAGTTAACAGAGTTAGCTGAGCAACTTCTTGCTCAGGTTTCTCAAATGAAAGATGAAGACGAAGATGAAGACGATAATAGTCCAAAATCTGAATCTTCTTCAAGCCAGATGCCAAGTCAGATGCAATTTAGCCAGAAGCCCAAGCCTAGATGGTCAGACTAAGTCCCTGATAGTCAAGACCCCTATGATTTGAATGAAGACTAAAAGCTGCCCAAGATGCCTCTGCCAAAGTTAAAATAAAGTAGCCGAAAGCAGAATTAAATTATTTGCTCCCATGTGAAGCCAGATGCCCTTCCTTTCAGTCAAAGTTGCCCATGTGAAGCCTGATGCCTTGTGAAGCAGAATGCCTTTCCTTCCAGTCAAAGGTGCCCTGACAAGTTAAACGTTTTTCAAAGAAGCCCATGCCTTTTAATTCAAAGATGCCCATGCCCTTCAATGAAAAGAAGCCGAAAGCAAAGATGCCCTGAGAAAGTTTAAGTTAAATGTTTTTCACTTAAGTTAAAGTCAAAGTTAGTTCAAAAGTTATTTTGTCTTCTCTTGTAAGCCAAGGCTATAAGTTAGGAGTTTTCATTTTAGTTTTCTCCAAGCTTTGTTCAGTAAGCATTGTAAGTTTCTTTCAGTCTTCAAAGTTCTCTCAGAGTTTGTAGACCTGAGGCAACTACAATAGTTGTGAGCGAGAGTGGAGTGTGAGTGTCCTGCGTGGCATTGCTTGCTTTCACTGAACTTAGATTTCTGTAAGTTCTTACTTTGTTTTTAAAGCTTCCACAGTTAATAATATTTCCAATTAATATTATTTTCTGTGTTTATTTTCATAGTCCTTCAAATTCTAACTTATGTTAATTCAATTATTTTCATTAATTTGTATTCTCAATTTAATTAAATTTAGTGCTCTCATAATTTTTTATTTGTATAATTTATTCACCTACGTTAATTTTCTTTTGAGTTTATGATTAATTTATTAGTTTCAATTTGCATCCATTCATTAATCTATTTTATTCATTATTTCTTTATTTTTTATTTTTTAGTTGCCCAAGTCATCTTCCAAGTCAATTACTTTGTCATACTCTCAATTCTCTTCCGTAGCTAACTAGTTCCTTTCTTCTTCCAAGTCTTCACTCCATTAATTACATATGCAAAGTTTTCATACACATGCAAAGTCTTCAAGTCATTAAACACACATAAGCCAAACCCAACTCAAAGTCTTCCGTCTATAACTCTATAACTAGTTAAAAATCCTTTTTAATCTAGTTCTTCTAGACTATAGGTTCTAGTCCCCATTTGGTATCAGAGGGTTTAGGGTTTAGGGTTTAGGGTTTAGGGTTTAGTTGTATATCAAAACTATATATATATATATATATATATAGAGTCCCCTTCTATTGAGGGATCCCTTAAATAATTTTATTTGAGGGACGCCCTTTAGGGTACCCTACAATTTTTTTCTCAATGATCCAAACCATCTATTTTTTAGGTCTTCATTCATAGATCATCCTTACAAAAAATTAGACAAATCGGAAACCGTTTCGATATCCAATTGTGTCCTACAAAATCAACGAACAACGGTGCATCAAGAAAGTACTCAAATTTCAATAACACAATTGAGTGGTCAAATGATATCGTATTTAAGTGATTTTTTGTAGAGATGATCTTTGAATGAGTATCTATAGAATAGACGGTTTGGATTAGTGAAATACAATCCGGAGTGGGGCCTACAAGGGGTGTCCCTCAAATAAGCTTATTTGAGGGATCCCTCAATGGAAGCTCTCTGTATATATATATATATCAAGAAAGAAAGATTGAGGGGAAAGGAAACAAAAGCCAAAGCTACAAATCTGGAAAAGGAAGATTCACCAATAAATGTTAAAGCTAGCTAGCTAGCTAGCCTCACACACAAAATGAGTATTAAAATGAGTATTGATGGTCCCTATGTAAGTTGATCATATTCTCATGCTGCTATGCTACGCATATTACTCTCTCATCATTTTTTGTTTTTTTGTTTTGTTTTGTGTGTCTGAATTTGGGTATTTTGCTTAGGTTATACTGGACAATGGGTTGGTAAAGCTTACAATTTTGAGGCCTCAAGGGTACTTAACTGGCATCAGTTATGGAGGAATGGACAACCTTTTAGATATCAAGTCAAATGAATCTAGCAGAGGGTAAAAACCTTCTTGCATAGAAATGTCCAGACGCAATCAACAAAACCAAATTAGATGAAAACAAGTATATATTATATGAAGCCCTAGAAGAATCACAAGTATATATTAGATGAAAACAAAAGGTGTTAAAAAAAACCAAAAGCTTGCTACAATAGTCATCCACCCGTACAATATAGATGCAGGGGATTGCTTACCAGTAATGGGTTCGTCAGCAAATATAACGGAGGGGCTTGCAATCAGCTCGCATGCCAGAGACAAACTTTTCTTTTCACCCCCACTAACTCCTCGGACTTTCGCATCACCAACAATCGTATCAGCACAACTGACCGTTTGCAGCAAAGAAAACAAAGCAGCAACCCCAAAATTAAAAACGAACTAAATAAGCTCATAATCACAATCCTATCATTTTCCAAAAGTATGACATCTTCAAAAATTATCAATTACCAACTCAGTAGATGAAACAACACTGATCAAAGAGAGAGATCTTAGCCGAAAGAAGAAATCAAGATGGATACCTGGATTATTGGACTTGGATCATTGTTTTAGATTTGCAATCTTAGTTTCTCTTAGACTTGGATCTACAAGATCGAATGAGGAGAGAGAGCCAAAGAGAACTGAAGAGGTTGAGAATCGAGATAGCCAAAGAGAAATGAAGAGGAAGACAGAGCCGAAGGGGAAGAGAGAGAGAGTCGGAAGAGTGAAGTGAAGTGGGTGCGGCGCTAGGTTTAGACTGAATTATCTGATAATACCTCTTTTATATAGAGGCATTGTATTGGGATGTTTGACCTAAATGGCTATTAGGCCTTTCTCTTCTTTTTTCCAGAAACAAGAACCAGCCCCTAACGGCTATGTATTATTATTAGATAACGGCTATATATATATATGGGCCTAATGGGCCGGGCTTTTATGGGCGGGCCGGGCTAGATTTCATCGGGCTTCATCGGGCCGGGCTGGGTTTCAAACACTCATGCCCAAGCCCAAGCGGGCCGGGCCCTCTCAAAGCCCATAACGGGCTGGGCCGGGCTTTTTTTTCGATGGGCTGGGCGGGCCCCCGTAGGCCCATGAGCCCGCGGGCCAAATGATGAGGCCTAACGGCACCTCCGCTGAACCTGGCCAACCCATAGACATGTGGCAGTTGCGCGTAGACGGAGCATCAAACCAAAAAGGAGCGGGAGCAGGTGTCGTCATCATCACCCCAGATGGAACCCTGTTGGAGCAAGCCATCACGCTTGGTTTCCCGACCTCGAACAACGAGGCAGAATACGAGGCATTGCTCGCTGGCCTGCGCTTGGCAAAGGATCTAGTGATCAAGAAGCTATCCATCTAATCAGATTCCCAGTTGATCACGAATCAAGCCTCAGGTGAATATATGGCGAAGCACCCAAGGATGATCTTGTACCTATTTGCCGCGCAAATCTCACGGCCTGGGTTTCCGGGCTGAGGGGATATGCGTTGACACGCGGCTTCCTGCTTTTGGATGCGGTGCGGTTGTGCGTGGGCATGCCAGCACGGTCTACCGTGCGTCGAGATGCTGGATGTGGATAGAATGGTTAAGTGGTGCGCATGTTTGGACTCGTCTTCTAATCAAACAATTGTAGCCGAGAGAGGAACTAATCTCGGCTGTTAGGTTCACAGCTTGAGCTACAAGGCCGTTTAGTGATGGGGTTGGTGGGTTTTGGGCGGTGCTCCGGCGCGCTGCTCAGGGAGCGACGGTCGTATGATATATGGGGTGAATGAGCGAATAACAAGGGTGATGCTCCGGCGCCTTGAAAATCAAGGGTCGTATGATATATTGATGAATGAATTTTCCTTACAGACTAACACTACTCCTAGGAAAGCAAGTAAAGATATTGAAAGTGCATTACAGGAAAATATAAGTTACTCCGTGGGAGGCTTTGGTTTGGTGTTTGAACCCCTTGAATGTAGCTTGATCTTTGTTTTTATAGAAAGAGCCCTTGGATGAGAAATCGAGGCTGAAAATCTGCATGGTGGAGCCTCATCAGAGCAAGAGGAGAGTCCAATCGACATTTGGGGTCGTGAAGCATGGTGGCAGCCTGCTCAGAGCAAGTGGACAGTCCAATCGACATTTGGGATCGTAAAGCATGGTGGTGTGACCCCATAAATCCTGGTGAATCTCGGCCGCCGCCCTGATCGTGGGTTCTGCACTTCTGGCCGTGGAGACGCATTTATTGTTCTGATAGCTGGTGACCTAATCTCTCAAGCTGCAAGAATCCTTGTGAGAATGTCCATGTCTAATCACTCTACTTTCTGTTGCCAAATCCTGACTTCAGTCACTTCCCACCTTCTCTCGTGCATTAAATGCTTAGTTGTGGCCAGTGGGTTTGCTGCAATAAATAGGCGCTACTTCATTAAATGAGGCAAGGGACCCTGCCATCACGTGATGATTTGACTCTAATACCTATGGCTGTGACTTTGCTCGGCCTCGGCCTCGGCTCACAATCGGGGCCGAGGTGATCATGCCTTAGCATTTTTCTTTTGTTTTCAAGAAGGCCAACCGCCTTAGCGAAACGCTTCGTTTTCGTTTCTTGAGGAAGTGCTTTGGCCGAAAAAAGGGGGCTCCTTCGCCCAGTTCACGGCCGTGATATATTAGGCACAAACAGTACCTTGACAAAGTCCAAGATCTATTAAAGGCGTTTCCTACCTTCACCATCCAATAGGTGCCTCGGGTATCAACGCTGGATACCCAGTTCAGGAGCTCCATCTCGGTCTAACACCTTGACCGACTAAGCATCGAAGAAATAGAACCAATCGACGCAATGCAGATTGACGAGGACCTGAGCTGGCAAGACCCCATCATCGACTACTTGATGAATGGAACTCTGCCAACGGACAAGTCCGAAGCCCAAAAGGTCTAGCATAAGGCTGCGAGATACTACATGCACGGCAACAAGCTCATTCGCAGATCATACTCTGGCCCTCATCTCACTTGCATAAAGTACCCTCAAACACTTGAGGTTCTTTGCAAAATTCACGACGGGGAGTGTGGCAACCACTCTGGGGCAGATCACTCTCCCAGAAGGCTCTAAACATAGGCTACTTTTGGCCTACCATGAGCCACGACTCCATCGAATATGTCAAGAAATGTGATCGCTGCCAGCGATATAAGCCAATTCCTAACCTACCTGCCGAAGTCTACCATTCGCAAAACAGTCCATGGCCATTCATGCAATGGGCCATTGACCTAGTGGGTCCCTTGCTATTGGCGCCTTCTAAGGACATGATGATCGTTGCCATCGACTACTTTACTAAATGGATCAAGGCCGAAGCACTATCCTTTACTAAAGAAGCCGATGTGAAACAATTCATTTGGAGAAACATCATCTGTCGATTTGGCTGCCCACAGTCACTGGTTACCGACAATGGCTCACAATTCATCGGCAAGCACATCACCGCCTTCTTCGCCAATTACAAGATCAAACAACACCTGTCCACCTCGAGGTATCTACAAGGAAATGGACAGGCCAAGGCATCCAACAAAGTCATATTGGACTGCTTGAAAAAAAGGCAAGAAGGCGCCGAAGGGAAATGGGTGGATGAACTCCCCGGGAAATGGGTGGAAGATCAACTGGCGAAACCCCATTCTCCCTCGCCTATGGGACGGAACCAGTCATCCCTCCTTACATCATTGTCCCCTCCATAAGCCTTGAGGTGGGCAGTATTGATCAGAACTCCGAGCAGATGAGTCTTAACCTTGACTTACTAGAGGGCGAACGCGAGAAAACCATTATTCGGGTCACCTCCTATTAGCAGCAGTTGAAGTCTTACTACGACAAAAGAGCTAAGATCAAACAGTTTCAACCAGGCGATTTTGTGCTAAGAAAGGCTTTCATCACTGAGCCAAGACAAGGGTCAAAAAAGATGAATCCTAATTGGGAGGGCCCCTACGTGATCAGCCGGTCCGGGGGCAGAGGAAGCTACACACTGGACACCGTGGATGGGAAGGAAATTCCACGACAATGGAATGCTTACCATCTCCGGAGACATTATCTGTGACAATTCCTCCTGTCTGCTCAGTCCCAAGTAGATGACTGAGCCTCGCACATCTCTGAAGAAGAAAAGCAATTGCTAGGAATTTCCAGTCTTTGTATCCAGTTATTTCCATTCTCAAATAAAGCACTGTAATCTTATGAATATCAATATAAGTTCAGTTTCTCATTTCAGAATGTCTCATCTGCCTACACATAAGTTGCCCATAAGCAACATCCTTCAAGAGAAGCAGGGCAACGAATACAAGCATTCTTCCGGAGATGTAGCCCATAAGAAGCGTCCTAAGGGAGACGCAGGGTGCGCCAGGAATTTCCCAAAAAGAGGTCTCCATGCTTCCTAAGGGAGGTATCCAGGTTCCTATCCGTTTCCTAAGGGAGGCAGGATGGTCACATAGTTGTCCATAAGTAGCGTCTTCCGGGAGACGCAGCGCAATGACCAGAAACGTCCTTCGGGAGACACAGCCCACAAAGAAGCTTCCTCAGGGTGACGTAGGGGGCGCCAGGAATTTCCCAAAAGGAGGTCTCCATGCTTCCTGAGGGAGGTATCCAGGTTCCTATCCGTTTCCTAAGGGAGGCAGGATAGTCACATAGTTGCCCATAAGAAGCGTCCTTCGAGAGACACAGGGCGACGACCAAAACATCCTATGGGATATGCAGAACACGCCCGGAGTCCCTCAAGGGGGACCCTGACACTTGTCAATTTCCTAAGGGAAAACATCATATGAGATATTCTAAACAAGAAAGCAAACTACAAAAAGCTGAAAAGAAATAAAGAAGTCTTCATTTACTCCGAGACCCCGGCAGGAAGCCCTTGATCTGCAGTCTCTTCTCCATCCGCCTGATCAGCCATGCCTTCAGCAACTCCGCTTGCTTGCTCCGCGACATTTGCCATCATCTCATCCCCTGCATCCTCCTCAGCCCCATCGACTTCAGCTGCCTGCTCTTCAGTTTCTCCTTGCACATGGAATAAGTCAGGGCAGAGCGTCTCAATGTCTACGTCTTCAATTGCATAGAAGGAAGCAGTCCCATCCGCACAGTGCAGATAGCCCAACTTGTAGGCATCTATGGTGGCTTCAGACTTGGATTTTTCAGCAGACTTGTGGTGAGCAAGAAACCTAGCCAGGAGCTTGTCATAGCTAAGGGAGATGTTAGCATTCTTGCGCTCAAAACAGAGGAAGGCATCTTTTCGACTAGCCAAATCAGTAGCAGAAGAGTTGAGCTCGGAATCCTTCTCAGCAAAGGAGCTTTTCAGCTTCGATATCATCGTCCTCAAATCAGACGTCTTCTTCTCATAACGGGCCTGCTCGGCAGAAAGCTTACTAGCCAGTTCAACATTCTTCTTCTCCAGCTTACTGAGCTGAGCAGAAGAGGGGGCAACAACAGATGAGTTTCGGATAGTCTCAGTAGCAAAAACTAGTCCTTTTTGAATCAGGTGAAATGCCGCTTCCCTTTGTTTTTCCAGGGAAAGACTTGAAAAGGTGCCAAGATCACCGGCCTGACGGATGTGATCGACCAACTCAGCACAGGAGGATGGGTTCGATAGGAAGTTCGTCTTGAGCAGATCAGACACACATGCATTCCCTGCAGGGCTGGACTTGTTCACCTTGGGATCAACCGCCGACACTGAAGAAGAATCCTTTGCCCTGGCAGACGACTCTACCTTTGCCCGGGCAGACGACTCTCTCATCTTCTTAGCCTCCGCCAACCTCGCGCACAAAGGAGTCAATGATGCAGAATCAACTCTGTGCTTGACTGCCCGTGTCTCAACAACTGGGTCATGAGCAGACCTCCCGCTTCGATCTCCATCCTTTGACTGATGCAGACAACTCGAACTTCGAAGAGGAATATCTGCATCTCTTTGACGCTCGGCAGAACGGGACCAGGCACGAACTACCTCGCGAAGCAGATCATGATTTTCAAGCTTGTCAACAGGAGGCTCAGGTAGAACACCCCGAAGACCGCGCATACCACCAACCTTCCTACTATCTGCGCCCACGAGATGTTTGACCCAGGCAGATGACGATGGAACAGACCGCGCTTGAGTCTTCCCAATAGAAGGGAGACTTGGCTTCTTCCTCAATGGAGACGCATCCTTCGCCTGCGAAGAAGTAGCTTCTGTTTGTGCCTAATAAATCTCGATCGTAAAAGAAAAACTGCGAAGACAGAATCCTCTTAGCCTCATGGCCTCGGTGCTCTCGACCGAGGCCGAAGGAAGCAATAAACCGCTCGGATACATGGCCGAAGATATTAAGTTTAAATCGCCATGTGGCATCAGGGTCCCACGCCTCATTTAAATAAAGTAACACGTCTGACTACTACAGCAAATCCACTAGCCACAAAAGAGCATTTAATGCCCGAGAAAAGAAGGGAAGTGATTGAGGTCAGGGTGTGGCGAGTAAAATCAGGATAATTAGGCATAAAAGTCTTATGACTTGAGACGTTAAGTCACCAACCATCAGTCCAGAGCATTAAATGCGTCCCCACGACCAAAGACGCAGAACCCACGATTAGGGCGGCGACCGGGATTTATGGGGTCACACCACCATGCTTCACGCTCCCAAATGCCGATTCGACTACCCACTTGCTCTGATCAGGCCCATCATGCAAATTTTCAGCCTCGATTATCTCCCCAGAGCTCTTCCTATAAATACCAAGCTCAAACTACATTCAAAGGGTTCAAACGCCAAACCAAAAGCCTCCCACGGAGCAAATTATATTTTCCTGTCATTTATCTTCCTGTCATTTACCTTCTTGTAATGCACTTTCAATACCTTTACTTGCTTTCCTAGGAGTAGTGATAGTTTGTAAGAAAAATCCATTCATCAATATATCATACGACCCTTGGTTTTCAAGGCGCCGGAGCACCATCTTTGTTACTCCCTCATTCACCCCATATATCATACGACCGTCGCCACCCAGCGACGCACCGGAGCACCACCTAAAATCCACCAGAAACACTACCACTAAACGGCCTTGTAGCTCAGGCCGTGAACCTAACGGCCCAGATCAATTCCTCTCTCGGCCACAATCGTTTGATTAGAAGTCAAACTCAAACAGGCACACCACTTAACCATTTACCCAAACACATCACTCTCAAATGCATGGTAGACTGTGCTGCCACGCCCGCACACAACCGCACCGCATCCAAAAGAAGGACGTCACGTGTCGACACATATCCCCTCGGCCCGGAACACCAGGCCGTGAGATTTGCGAGCACAACACTTTTGGCACACCCGGTGGGATATTATCACTGTCAAGAGATTTATGGTGGAAACTAGTTCATAGGCAAAACTCAAGAATAAGGCAGTCGAAATGACTTATGAGACTCCTGAGTCAACCTCAACGATAAATATCGTTGAGACCAAGCAAACGGTCAGCATTTCGGTGGAGGATCTGATGGAAGCAGGCCTATAGGATAGAGACATGATTTATGGCCGAAATGGTTTCCTCAGAATTACGGACGCTCTTTCAGGAGAGTATGCCGATAACTTCGTCCGCGACGCCTCCTAGAGTCGGACAAAGAAGCCAAGAGCGCGAGGGGATTGAGCCCTACGGTGAGAGCAGTAGCCTCGGCACCGTTGGCCGCACACTAACGTCAAGCTATGGTCAGCATTCTCAGCCGCCGACGAATAGCTGGGGGCAATCCCAGCAGACATGGGCAAATCTTGAACCGACCTACCCAGTTGAAACACAGTACGGCCCAATCCATGCTTTGGCTGTATCATTAGGGCAGAATAGCCCCGCGCATTCCGCGGTCCAGCAACTCGGCCCAATCCATACTTTGGTCGTCAAAACACTGCCCGGCCCAAGCAACGCGACCATGGCGCCATCACAACAGTACGGTCAGAGTAATTTGACCGTTCTACCACAGTTGCAGGCTCCGGTATTCCCGTTAGGCTCCCACCTTCAATACGGTTCGGCCATTCCGACGGCAACACAGACGCACCTGGATTCCCACTGCAAGAATCAGGTGGCCACACCACTATGGCAGGTGGACCATACGCACCCTGGTCAAACCCATGGTGCTTACCTAGTGCAGCCCGGCTCGGTCACAACGGCCGAGCCCCTTGTTCAAGTGGCCCAGCAGATAAGGCCACAAAACAATGCACAACAGGTCTCGTGGCCGTTTGCGGCCCAACAGGAACCGCCTCCTCAAGGGCTTCGATTCGAAGACGTTCGACGAATGATCGAAGATGGCCTGGCTCAGAGGCGGCCGGAGGCGCCAAGGTATACCGAGCCTTACCCACCAGAGATTGACCGAACCCCTCTCCCCCAGAACTATCGGTTGCCGGAATTCATGCTATTCTCTGGGGACGGGCAGACCTCTTCCATCGAACACATAGGTCATTTCACGGCCCATTGTGGAGAGGCCGACTCGGACGACCAAAAGCTCCGTTTATTTGTTCACTCTCTGACCGGCGCGGCGTTTTCATGGTTCATAAATCTTCCACCGAATTCGGTAAGGGATTGGTCTGACATGGAGAGGGTATTCCATGAACACTTCTACTAGACCAACCGATAACGGTCGCCGAATTGGCAAGAATGAGCTAGGCGTCAGATGAGTCACCTTGCGATTACCTGCAGTGGTTCAAAACATGCAGGAATTGGTGCCGAACAAACTTACCAGAGAGGGAATTTGTCAAGATGGCCAAAGAAGGGCTGGAATTGGAGTACCGGAAAAAGTTCCAGGGGATCGAATTCCGGGACATGCATGACCTGATCAACAAGGTAGACAGATACGCGTCCTTGTTGAAAGAGGAAATGCAGAAGAAAATGGCTTCAAAGGGGACTTATTGCAAGAACCTCATCGTCGGCTACGCCAAAGCAGACGGACCTACAGAGGCCGAGAACGGAGAGATCGAAGTAAGTTTGGCCGAAGTCAGTATAGAAAAACCATTCATTTGCAAGGAACTTGTCAAGACCGACAACAGTTGCACGAAGATTCCCGACGCCAAGTTTGTGGCCCGAGAGACGAAGGCCTATACCTTTGATCTGACAGGGGCCGAGGCTATTTTCGATTTATTGTTGACTGAGAAGATGGTCAAACTGTCCTTCGGCCATAAAATTCGATAGGCCGAGGAGCTCAAAGGGAAGACGTTTTGCAAGTACCACAGTTCTTGGTCTCACAACACCAACAACTATGTTGTCCTACGAGACGTTATCCAGAAGCTGATAGATGAAAAGAAGCTCTAGTTCTCGGAGAAGGCCGCCATGAAGGTTGATACCGAGCCGTCAACATGGTCGACGCCCAGTTTTGGGCCAAATATAGAGAAGTTCAGCGGCCGGGTAAGGCAGCGGTAGGAAACTCGGCATCAACACAGAAGCCGGCAAGAGGAAAGGAGCCCTTGACCGAACCAGAGATGGTGTTTTGCAACCGATGCAAGTGTGAGATAGGTTAGCCCATACCGCAGGAGAACAAAATGAAGGCCGCTGAGCCCTCTCAATCGATCGCGAAGAAATTCACCGGACAGCACGACCACCGGCCAGCCAGTAGGGCCGTTTTTTATCGCTTGAGGGCACGAACCCCCAGTGTCTCAGATGGCCGAAAAGACGAGGCCACCCCTAGGAAAATCAAAACTTTCAAACTGGCGGTCATGCAGAGACAGGCTCAACAGGCTAGAACGCAGCCGACCCAGGTCGAGCGCTCTAAACGCCAAAAGAAAATGGCGATCGCAGACAAACCACCATCCGTACCAATCGGCCCTTATATGACAAAAGCAGTCGACGCCGGGCCTCCACGGACGTGGCGTCCTCAGCAAGACAGAAGCTCCCATAAAACAGCGGCCGTTTCCACCGAGCCAAAGGTCGCGGCCCAATAGGAGACAGACGAGGGTATCGTCGATGTCTATCGCGGAAGGGACCCTCCATTTTCGACCAATGGTTTATCCTTCCTCATAGAATTCCACAAAGACCACTGGGCTACCGACCTATACGGCATGGTCCTTGAAAACCGTGAAATCGTGGAGCTGGCCCTTAAGAACACTAAGGCCGAGGGGTTCCTTATCACCAAAGGGTCTGACTCGGCCATTAAGGCCGTATACCAAGCAAACAGAGAGGCTAGGGCGAGAGGGATGCCGAGTTACCAACCTGACCCGGGGAAACTGGAGGCCAAGGCCCCTTTTAGCAAGGGCAACCTCGAATACCTCCGCCAATACTTTACCGTGATCCCGACCAACGTCTTGGTCTGACGGCCGAGGAAAGGTCCGGATCTGCTGATTGGATGAGTACCTAACGGCCAGAGATACGTTGGTTAGGGCTAGACAAGCCCTCGAGGGGAAATCCAAGGACTCGAACCTCTCTGAGATCAAAGCTTCCACGAGCAGCGTCCCTAAGACCGCAAGACTTGCGATCGACGGCCTTGGCGACCCCTTCTTTGGGCATGAGGCCGAGGACGAACCCCCGTTAGGATTGTCCGATGAAGAAACTGAAGAGACCCTCGGAATGATCCAAGAAAAAGCCCTCACCAAGGATGACTGCATGGCCGAGGTAGAAGCGGAAAAAGGAAACCTACCTGGGCCAAATGAAGTAAACATAAACATGGTGTTGGTTTTACCTGACGAATTCACGGCCCCAGGAGGACAGAGCAGCGGCTTGGACAACGATGTTTTCAAAGAACAGCCTGATCAAAGGTCGAAGACAAAGGAAGAGTTGTTGGTCGTAGCCTTTAATGAGGTGATACCAAGAGACGAGCCAAACAAATATCGACACCTAAAGCCATTATACATCTCGGCTCATGTGGAAGGCAAACCTGTGTCCAAAGTCTTCGTTGAATGTGGGGCAACGGTCAATATCCTTCCCTATTCTCTAGTGAAGGAAGACCTCATCCCCAGCGATGTGGTCATGAGCAGCTTCGTCGGCGATAAATCTAGGACCATTGGGGTCTTGCCGTTGGAAATTATCGTGGCCGATCAGATGAGAGTCGCGGCCTTTTCCAACTGTTATTCTTTTGGAACAGCCAGAAAGTGTCCATTCACCTCGCCGATGAAAGGCTGTTTGAGGCCAACGTCGTGCAAGCACGAATTTACGACGACGGCATCGGATGGGTTGTCGTCACTGGACACGATGCTAGCAGCCGACCAACCAGGACAACGGCCCAGAAAGTCTTGGAATTAGGCGCCGAGAATGTCCGACAGGACTCGGCGTGTGAGGTATTGATCGACCTTACCAGCCTTTAAATGACAGACAAAGCAACCAAGGAAGAAGGAGCAGCGGCCCTGACCAACTTGCTGGAAAGACTGTTGGAACAATGGGTGGAAGAATCCTTGATCCAAACTCACCGATCAACTTAATCGAGTTCCTCCATGAGTCGGATGACGCGGACGTTCTGACCATCGACGACTTAGGAACAGCGCCTGCCGAGATGGAGGATAACTACCCTGAGGTCCAAGACCCTTTATTAGAAATAAATGTAGGGACGGAGGCCGAACCATGACCTCTTTTTGTAAGCCAACTTTTGAGCTTGGAGTTGAAGGCCGAGATTATCGGCTTGCTCCACGAATATAAAGATTGCTTTGCTTGGGATTACCATGAGATGCCTGGACTACCGAGAAGTTTGGTCGAGCATGAATTAAAAATCAAGGAGGGGTTTAGACCTTTCCATCGACCACCGAGGCGGTTCTCGACCGAAGTACTGCTTAAAGTCAAGGAGGAGATTGAACGGCTCCTTAAAGCCGGCTTTATCTGTAAGGCTCAGTACGTTGAGTGGCTGGCCAACATCGTACCAGTTTTGAAAAAGACTGGGGCTTTGAGGGTTTGCACCGATTACAGGAATCTGAACCTTGCAACCCCCAAAGACGAGTATCCCATGCCTATGTTCGATCTCTTGGTGGACGGGGCCGCGAAGCACGAGCTCCTATCCTTCATGGACGGCCATGCGGGTTACAATCAGATCTTCATCGCCGAGGAAAATGTCCACAAAACGGCGTTCAGATGTCTAGGCGCTATTGGAACCTACGAGTGGGTGGTCATGCCGTTTGGCTTAAAGAATGCCGGCGCAACCTACCAATGGGCTATGAACCTTATTTTCCATGACCTTATTGGCCGGACCGTAGAAGCCTACATTGACGACGTAGTCGTAAAGTCTCCATCCAAGGCCGATCACGTAGGACATCTCCGTCAAGCTTCCGACCGAATGAGGGTGCACGGACTGAAGATGAACCCTAAGAAATGTGCTTTCGGCGTCACTGCCGGGAACTTTCTCGGTTTCTTGGTCCACCGACGAGGGATCGAGGTGGATAAAAATAAAGCTACGGCCATTATGGCGGCACCTCCGCCAAGGACCAAGAAGGAACTCCAGTCCTTCCTCGGCAGGTCAACCTTTTGAGGCGTTTCATATCCAATTTGGCAGGGAAAATTCGGCCGTTGACTCCTCTGCTCAAACTAAAAGACAAGGAACGGTTCGTATGGTGGGCCGAACATCAAGCGGCTCTCGACGACATCAAGAGATATTTATCTCAACCACCGGTCCTTATGCCGCTGAAAAGAGGGAAGCCCTTGAGGCTCTACATTTCGGCTTCAGAGGGCTCTATCGGCTGTCTGCTAGCTCAGAACAACGAGTCTGAACGTGAACAAGCCTTGCACTATCTAAGCCGCACCCTTACCATAGCCGAGCTAAACTATTCGCTGATCGAGAAGTTATGCCTAGCATTTTATTTCGTGGCCACCAAGTTGCATCACTACATGCTCTCTTCGGTCGTTCAGATCATCTCCAAGACCGATCTCATCAAGTATATGCTTACTAGGCCGATCATACATAGCCGCATTGGGAAACGGGTGATGGCGTTATCCGAGTTCACCTTCGAGTATGTGGCTCAGAAGTCGGTCAAGGGTCAGGCGTTGGCTGACTTCCTGGCTCACCACCCGGCTTAAGGACAGGAGGAGGAGTTGGAGGTCGAGATCGGTGGCTCAAATACTGAGACCATGTCTGGGGCCGGTGTCGTGATCGAATCCCCCCAGGGACAAAAATGGTAGTTCGCATTCCATCTTGATTTCAAGTGCACCAATAATCAGGCCGAGTACGAGGCACTCATCATCAGCCTTGAAATTTTGAAGGAAATGAAGGCGACTCGCGTTTTGGTCTACGACGATTCTCAGCTAGTGGTCAACCAACTGACCAGGGAATATCAATGCATGAGCGAGAATTTAACTATGTATTACGTAACAGCCCTCAATACGGCTGATGCGTTTTCTAGGATTTCTTTCGTTCACGTGCCGCGCGCCAAAAACCACGAGGCCAATGAGATTGCCCAGGTAGCGTCAGGCGTGAACATTCCGGACGGCGACCACAACCACGTGATAAGAGTCATGAGGCGTACCCTGCCGGCTTTGGCCGAACGAGGAATGAAGATGCAAGTGTCTTCGGCCGAAATCACCAATGAAGACGCAAGTGTCTTTGGCCGAAGCAGACTGGCGCTACCCTATAGTTAAGTATCTGCGTGACCCCTCCGGCAACCATGAAAAGACTATGCACTTCCGAGCTCGGTGTTATTTGATTTATCAAAATGAGCTGTATCGAGAGGGATCTGACAACCTATTGCTCCTGTGCCCCAGCGCCAAGGACGTTAAGGTGATCATGACGGAATCTCACGAGGGGATTTGCGGCGCTCATCAGTCCGGCGTCAAGATGAGATGGTTGGTTCGAAGGCACAGCTACTATTGGCCGACCATTTTAAAAGATTGCATAGAATATGCGAAAAGATGTATCAAGTGTCAGATCTACGGCCCCATACAATGGGTAAGCCCTCCACCTGGTTACCAAACCATGGCCGTTCAGAGGGTGGGCCATGGACATCATTGGCAAAATCTATCTGGCCGCGTCCAACCAACACGCATGGATTTTGGTGGCAACCGACTAATTTACTAAATGGGTCGAGGCGGAGTCCTATAAGTCAATTTCTAGCGCACAGGTGGTCAAATTCTTTGAAAACCACATCGTCCACAGATTCTGTATACCTGAATCTATCACAGCCGATAACGGTCCGGTTTTCGCTTCGGCCGAAACCCAGGAATACGCCGAGAGGATGGGGATCAAACTGGTTCACTCAACGGCTTACTACCCCCAGTCTAACGGACAGGAGAGCAACAAGGTAATCAAGGGCATCCTTGAGCAAATGATTGAAGAAAAGCCTAGGGCTTGGCACGACCTGCTCCCTGAAGCCCTTTGGGCTTACCGAATCTCAAAATGCTCGGCTACTGGCACATCCCCCTATGCCTTAACTTACGACCATGACGCTATCGTTCCAATGGAGGTAAAGGTTCGGTCTCTCCGTGTGACTAAGCGACATGGGCAAGAGAAGAAGGACTACGCGCAAGCCATGGCTCAGGAGTCAGAAGATTTAGAGCAGTCAAGACTTGATGCTTACAACTTGATGCAAGCCCAAAAGCGGATCGCGGCAAGGGCCTACAACAAAAGGGTCAAACAAAAGGCCTTTGCCGAAGGCGTCCTGGTATGGTGCACTGTGCTTCCTATTGGACTAAAGACCCACGGTTCAGCAAGTTTTCGCCAAACTGGGAAGGGGCGTTTATCATTGAACGAGTTCTCGGCCGCGGCGCATTCCAATTCAGAGATGGAGACGGAGGGCGTCATAACTTACCTATTAACGGCCAATACTTGAAAAAATATACCCCATCGTTATGGGAGACGGCCGAGATGGATGTGTGAAGGTGGCAGTGAGCAAACGAGTTAAACAAATGGTGCGGTGAAGCTAAAGCAAAGAAGTATGCATTCAATCATTCGGAAAAAAAATAAAAAATATGTGCTTTATATTGAGATTGAAAGGGGGTCATGTTTACAAAAGAACGGCCAATCATGGCCGATTGAAAATATATATATATATATATATATGTCTAAGTGTACATGTATAAAATAAAAATTACATCCTAAGTCTATGAACAGCCGCTTAGATCCCCTCACTAAACGTCCCCACTATCCATATCCGCAGCCACCTCGACCTAATCAGCTTCGTCTCGGCTAGCGCCTTCTTCTTTTCAGCCGCTTGGCCGAGGACTTCAATTCTGCGCTGGCCGCGACCGCTTGATTTTGGCGCTCAAGGATGAGATGAGTCGGGCCTGAAGCTCGGCAATTTTGGCGCTAGCTCTTCATTTTCTCTTTTAACGACGAGGTCTTTTTCCTTCAGTTGAGCCATCGAGGTTGAGCCTGTTGTTTTATCTCCGCCAGTTCTTGCTCCAGGGAACACCCCTCGGTCATCTTCATCCCGGCCTCAGAATATCAGCCGATCATCTGCTTGCCTTCGGCCAAGCGAACTTGCAGCTCGTCCAGCTATGCCAAATCCAGCAGACCAAGTGCCATGGACATATCCAGGTAGGACCTGAACTCCATGAAAGTCTCGGCATTGGTCATCTGATGGACTCCCATGTGGAGAAAATCCCGAAGCCGCTCAAATGCGGCCCTGGAATCCTCGTCCACCGGTTCGGCTGGGGCTGAGCTGCCTCCTTCCTCGTGGAGGTTGGCGTATAGCGCAGCGAGATCATCAGAGGAAGTGGGCTCCTGAAGAGAAAAGAACAAAAGGGGGAGTCAAATGTGAAACAACCAAGTAAGAGATGAGGAATGTCCAGATCAGAAAAAGGTCTAAATACTCACTTCAGCAGCCAGCGGCGCGGCAGAGACTTGGGCACCCGTGAGCTCTGTCATGACCACCGAAGAAACCGGCGATGGGCTCGGCAAATCAGTGGCCATAGTCTCGATTATTGCAAGCTCAGTCACGGCCATCGACTCCTGGGACAAAGGCACTGAGGGCATAGACATGACGGCCGAGATGACTGGCGAGCTCGGTATGATGAGGGCCGTGGACAACGGTAGTGATGGTCTGGGGGGCTGAAAACAAAAGTTTGTTAGCTAAGGAGCGAAAAATTTGAGAATAAAGCTACCTCTTTGCAATGCAGAATGAACGCTTACTGAGCGGATCGTAGTGCCATTAGGGCGCCGATGAACGACCGACGACGGCTCAGTTGGGGCCATGGCCGCCAGCAGAGGCATGGTCGCCACAACCAACGGTGGCTCAGTGATGGCCACCTCAGCGACTGGCACCTCCGCAGCAGCTGCCTCAGCGCCTGGCACCTCCGCAGCAGCTGCCTCAGCTTCTGGCTCCTCCGCAGCAGCTGCCTCAGCTTCTGGCTACTCCGCAGCAGCTGCCTCAGCTGTTGGCGCCTCCGCAGCCACGACTTTGGCATCTGCGGCCATGCCCTGAGAAGAAAACCAAAGCATCAATGAGAGAAAGGGACGTGGCCAGGAGCAATTAAAAAGAAACGGGGGGATTCACTTATGGTCACAGGAGGAATTTCCTCCTTGTCCTCGCCCTCCGAAAGGACGAGGAGGAGCCTTTTCCTCGACGGCTCCACGACTGCCGTCTCGGTCGTATCCTCCGCGGCTTGTGCTTCTTCACCCGCGTCGGCCGCGGCTTCTGCTACCCGTCAGCTCCTCTTGCGACCTTGAGCTATAAAGATGAGCAGACGGTCAAGCATGAGTTAGAAATATCGAAGAAAAAGAGCATGAAAAGGACAAGTGCTTCCCAACAGCAACGATCGGTCAGGCTGGCGGAGGAAACGGCACGGTCCTGAGTGCCAATGTCCTTGGAATCCCAACCGTAGCCGTTGCTCTGGAGGTCAGGGTCGTGGCTGAGGACGTCACTCTGGACATGGGTGCGGTCGGGGCTGTAGCTGAGGACGTCACTTTGGACATGGGTGCGGCCCGGGCTGAAGCCGAGGACGTCACTCTAGACATGGGTGCGGAGGATGCCTTCTTTCCCCTGCTGGACTTGAGGGGGAGGGGATCCCAATCTGCGTTTTTCAGAGCCCCCCTCACGGCCTCCCCAACTGGCCGAATGAATCTGGCTGAGATAAAGTCCTCATACCAGACCCTTCCTTCTTGGTCGGCTGCATTACGATGCATCCACGGCCTTAGAGTGAGGAAGGTCATCCCCTTTTGAAGCTGAAAGGAGATCCCAACCACGCCGTGGTTCTGGGGAATGTCGGCCCTGCAAGACGAGAGCCGGTTGGTTGACAGAGGGAAGAGGGGGACCGTCTGAATTAGGCCGAATTGCCTCACCACACAATTCGGCAAGTAAATCTCGGCCCCGGCCTTGGAGAGGTCGTAGTGAAGGTCGCTCGAGACCAGGAAGGAGCCCCATATCTCCTTCAGATCGTTCTCTGTTTCACCATCAGGGATCACAGAGAGGTCGTGCGCCAGGCACACACGAAACTGCGACCCAGTCCTCTCGGCCAACTCGTAGAAAGATTTGAAGCAGAAGGCCGTTGTGTTGTGCTTCCTGGGGGCCCTGGCAAAGGCATTGGCTAGCGGCTCGATGTCGCCCTCAGCTCTGGGAAATATGCTTGGAGCCAGAACTGGAAGGCCCAGAGTGGGCCTCCGTGCTTCGACTTCATCCCATCAGTGACGATGTCATGAAGCGTACGATAGATGTGGCCAAGGAGGAATGGGCTGAGCGCTAGCCTCCCGCCCTGCACCAGATAACCAGCCAAATGGGTGAACTCTAGGGTCACCTCGTTCGCCTGTGTGCAAAAGATGAACTTGCACAACCAGTAAAGCAAGAACGCTGAATGCTCAACTTCGCCCAGAGGAGCGATGGGGCCTCCTTCGACGCTGTCCTCAACGCCGAAATTATTATAGAAGCTGGAGTAGTTGAGCATGTTTTTTGCCTTAGCCCCGGCAAGTTTGGCGATCGTTGGCCATACGGCCTTAAAGCTCCCTTCAGCCTCAGGAGCAACCAGCGCAACGTTTACCTCCACGCCAAGAGGAGAAGGGCCGAACAGAGCGGCCATATCAAGCACGGTCGGCGTCATCATGCCGAACCGCATATTCATCGTGTTTGTGGCCGGAGACTAGAAACTTAGGGCCGTGGCCGGAAGCGACCGATCCATGACAATAGGCCGGTCAAAAAGCTTGATCATGTGGTAGATGCCCTGATCTCTCCACTGCTGGCCGAAGTAGTGCTCCATCCTCGGCAGCCATTTTTCCCAGTCTGGGGTCGAGGTCGACCATTGTTGTTGCGGGCGAATAACATTCCAGTCTTGGTAGTCCCCCCACGTCAAAGACCGAGAGGTCCATCAAGTTGTCCTTCAAATGGACTGCCAGCCTCTCCGGCATGCCACCGTCTAGATAAGGGCCGAGGACACATGAATCAGTAGGGGCGCCATCATCATTGATCCAGGGTGCAACGATATTGGGTAGAACCGAGCCATGGATTTCTCAGCAGATGTCTTCAAAACCGGTGTGAAAGACTTGGGACCGAACCTCAACAGAAGAAGAAGTGCTGGAGGCCATTAGAACAAGTTAAAATCGAGAGTTTTGAAGAAAAGGATTGAAGGAAGAACGAAGAACACCGAAGAACCGAAACCCAGAAATTGAAATTGAAACCCAGGAATCGACTAAACGCTAGAGAGTTTTTGGAGCAGTAGAGAGAAACACCTGTGTTTACGAGTGAAAGGTCACTGAGCAAAGGAAAGATTTTCAGAATCAAAGAGAGAAGGTTGAGAGGGTTGGAGAGTTCAAAGAAAATTTTTGCAGAGCTTGGGCGTTTGAAAATTCTGAAAGCGTAAAGAAAGAACGAAGAAGGCAAGGTTTTTATATTGGCGCTCGAATTCGAAGCGAAAGGGCATGGCTATCTCGAGAGATGTAACGGTCTGACAACACACTCGAGCATGCGGTGACGTGTCAAAAGCCTAGAGGCTGTCGTTTCAATTGACGAGACGAAGCGACGGCTCGTGTGAATCAAGGCAATGATGTCCTAAGCGACGTGCTTGCGTATTAAATACGCCAACCGACTCATGCATTCAAGGCACCAACTGTCAGTCATTTCGAAGGAATGCGAAGGGTCCATCCCCTAGAATTCATTCGGCCCTTATCCATACTTTGACCGAAGAATCCGAGAATGTGGGGGCACTGTTTGTGCCTAATAAATCTCGGCCGTAAACTGAAACGTGGCAGTTCTTTAGGCATTTGCTTTACTAAAAATAAAAGAAAAACTGCGAAGACAGAATCCTCTCAGCCTCATGGCCTCGATGCTCTCGACAGAGGTTGAAGGAAGTAATAAACCGCTTGGATACATGGCCGACGATATTAAGTTTAAATCGCCACGTGGCATCAGGGTCCCACGCCTCATTTAAATAAAGTAACACTTCTGACTACTGCAGCAAATCCACTAGCCACAAAAGAGCATTTAATGCCCGAGAAAAGAACGGAAGTGATTGAGGTCAGGGTGTGGCGAGTAAAATTAGGATAATTAGGCATAAAAGTCTTATGACTTGAGAGGTTAAGTCACCAACCATCAGTCCATAGCATTAAATGCGTCCCCACGGCCAAAGACGCATAACCCATGATTAGGGCGGCGACCGGTATTTATGGGGTCACACCACCATGCTTCACACTCCCAAATGCCGATTCGACTACCCACTTGCTCTGATCAGGCCCATCATGCAGATTTTCAGCCTCGATTATCTCCCCAGAGCTCTTCCTATAAATACCAAGCTCAAACTACATTCAAAGGGTTCAAACGCCAAACCAAAAGCCTCCCACGGAGCAAATTATATTTTCCTGTCATTTATCTTCCTGTCATTTACCTTCTTGTAATGCACTTTCAATACCTTTACTTACTTTCCTAGGAGTAGTGATAGTTTGTAAGAAAAATCCATTTATCAATATATCATACGACCCTTGGTTTTCAAGGCACCGGAGCATCATCTTTGTTACTCCCTCATTCACCCCATATATCATACGACCGTCGCCACCCAGCGACGCACCGGAGCACCACCTAAAATCCACCAGAAACACTACCACTAAACGGCCTTGTAGCTCAGGCCGTGAACCTAACGGCCGAGAACAGTTCCTCTCTCGGCCACAATCGTTTAATTAGAAATCAAACTCAAACAGGCACACCACTTAACCATTTACCCAAACACATCACTCTCAAACGCACGGTAGACCGTGCGGGCACGCCCACGCACAACCACACTGCATCCAAAAGAAGGACGTCACGTGTCGACACATATCCCCTCGGCCAGGAACACCAGGCCGTGAGATTTGCGAGCCCAACAGCTTCATGTCTTGAGCACTTGGCAGCAACCTTCCTCTTTGTAAGGGATTCGGCAGAGCACTCTTCTTGTTCGATAAGTAGATCATCAGGGTCAGGACCGTTCTCTTTCCATCTCTCGACATCCTCTAAACTTTACGGGGATGTTCAAAGCACGGCGGACCTTAGCCATGTCAGGCCTGAGCTCCAATTGCTTGCTAATGTCACTCACTACAAGAAAAAGACAGAAGTTAGTCAGCCACGCTTCAAGAAATTCAAATAAAAGAGAGCATATCAAAAACCGCCAAAGAGACATACCGTCGCAATAGGTGATGGGAACAAGTAGGCCATCACTGACGTCGCCCTCCCACCGACCGCTAACTTCCAACACATCGTCATGTCATGCGTGATCTCCTTGACTGAGACTGTCAAACAGTTTGGCCTTGTAGATGCGAACTTGGGCATATCGCTCGAAGTGCCTCACTTCGAAAAAATAAAAGAACTCTCGCACCTTCAGCTCCAGCATGAAGAAACGGCTCAGGTTTTCAAAACACATGATCGCCTAGTAGACATTCCACTACTACAAAAAAGGCAAAAGACGACGGGAATTCACCGTCGTGTATCGGGTTTTCAAACCGTCGTGAAATCGACCGTCATCTATTCCAAAGTAAAACCACGATGGTAAATCACCGCCGTTGTATTAAGAAACCACGTCATTAACTAATAACAACCGACGTCTGTATACTGAAAAATGAGCCAAAAAATTGTCAAGGATAAGAATAGACGACCTATTTTATACATAAACCGTCGTCTAAATAAATACAATACGTCTTTAAATAAATAAAATACGACGTTATGAAGATATACTACGTCCCATCTATTTAGATAACCGTCGTGAAAAAGTTTTTCTACTTCGTTTTTATACCAAAATCGTCGCATAAATAAATACAATACGTCTTTAAATAAATAAAATATGCCGTTATTTCATCATACTACGTCCCATCTATTTATATAAGCGTCGTAAAATAATTTGTCCACTTCGTTTTTACACAAAAACCGTCGTGTAAATAAATACAATACGTTTTAAAATAAATTAAACACGACGTTATTCATACATACTACGTCTTATCTATTTCTATAACCATCGTGAAAAAGTTTTTCCACTTCGTTTTTTCCATTAATATTGACGTGGAAATAGGAGTAATTACTTACGACACATGTATTTCTATAAACGATGTTATATTTAATAAATGACGCCGTCAACAACTAAAAGACAACCATGTTTCAGACTTTATACGTCATCTTTTAAAAAAAAAACCGTCGTCTAATGTTTTTGAAACGGCATAAATTTCCAGTCGATCGCCGTTTAAATTTATATTGACGACATGATCTGAAAATAAACGACGTGGAAAATATTTTAGGCTCATGACTTACGACACATTTATTTCTATAAAGGACGTGGTATATATATACAACGTCGTCATCATGTAAAAGACAGCTGTGTTTATAAATTTATACGTCGTCTTTACCAAAATAATAGTCGTATAAAATATCTGAGACGGCGAAGTTTGTCAGCTAATCGCCGTGGAAAATATTTTTAACGACATAAGAGTAAAAAAGAAACGCGGATATTCCCATATAACGTTGTTGTTTTAAAAGAACAACGTCCAATATCAATTTACATCGACAAATTTTCCCCTGGATTTCAAATGACGTCGTGGATTGTTTATTTTTCACTTCGTTTATGACATAACAAGCGATGTGGTAAAAATATAAGACGACGAATTTTAGGTTGTTACGAACGAGTTCAGGTTCGATATCTCGCCTTTTAGACGTCGGTATTATGGTACTGGAGTCGTGTTATTTGTAATTACATGTCAGCTCTTTATGCTTCTCCGACGTGATATCGTTAATGACTGTTTCACAATACCGTCGTGGTTCTTCAATTTTACTGCGCTTTTAGACGTCGGTAAATACAATGTCGTAGTTGAATGCTCCAAAACGTCGTTTTTTATTGACAATTTTATTAAAACAGACGTTTTTTTTTTCACAGTTTTATGAGTACCGTTGTTTTATAATAGTGAACCAGTATTTTATGTACTGATTGTTTTGTGGCCAAAACTTGCATAATGAAAGTGAAGAAAACACATTACAATTTATTACAAAATTAATGTCATACAGTAGTGCTGTTTAGGGCATAAGTAATTTCATAAATTACAAGAGCATCATTCAATCCATATATCTTCACACCCATCTCGAATATTTTGACTCCCAAACTCACCCACTAGTTCATCAAATGTGTCAACATTTGGCATCCCTTTAGTAAATGGCTCACACTCAATTCTCACATCACCTAAGACATCATCACCAATAACATCATTATATTCTCTATTAGGCATTGATAACACTACCGACCAACCAGGATGCATCGGGTCGTCAACAAAAAATACTTGTTTGACTTGAGAAACCAAAACAAATTGGTCATTCCTATGTCCAATTTTACTCAAATCTACAAGGGTAAATCCAAGTTCGTCGACTACAAGGCCGGAAGTACTATCTATCCAATCACACCTAAATACTGGGATTGTAAACTTTTGATAGTCAAGGTCCCAAATTTCTTGAATGACACCATAAAAACCCATATTTGAGAGAATTGGGTTTTTATCCTTGGCACTAGCAACTTGCATGGTATGTGCAAGTAAATAAACTCCACTATTTTGAACTGTCCGCACATCATCTTGTGCCTTGATGTTAAATTTAACACCTTTAATAAGATAGCTCCTATATAATGGCACTGCCATGTTTGAACCAGCTACTATCCACCTTAAATTTTCTGATACGCCATGATTGTCTCCCTCATTAAGTTCACTTTGAACCTGCAAATTAATCATATCTTAATTCAATCTAACATAGAAAGAAGAAAATTAAAAGTCCAATATGTTATTAAATAACATATACCTTGAAGCGTGGCCATTGAATGAAAGTGCTATTGTGCTTATCTTGCAGCCACTTTGTTCTCTTTCTAAATTTTGGATAAGCGGCCTTGATGTGGATCATATGTTCCCCACATGACACGAAAAATTCAAGCATTACGGTCCCAAACATATAAGATAAACATAAGGAATAATTTAAAATGGAAACTTAAAGAATAAAACTCATACTCGATATAAGGTAGGACTTCCTCCGTATTCTCCAAGACATATAGATGTGCTTGGTTCAACAGGTCCCGATCAACTAAGCTCACTGTGCAACCTGATAATGGCTTTGAAAGTCCTATCTTCTGACTTGATGGCACTCCAATTGTACTAATATCAGATAAATGTTTAGTTCAAAATTCTACAGCTTCTTCAGCTATATAACGCTCAGCAATGCAACTTTCGGGATGAATACGGTTCTGAACATACCCCTTTAGAACTTTCATATATCTTTCGAACGGATACATCCATCTAAAATATACTAGCCCACATAGACGAACTTCTCTGACAAGATGTACTACTAGATGAACCATGATATCGAAGAATGAAGGTGGAAAGTATTTTTCAAGCGAACACAACCAATTGCCAAAACGAGTTATTGCATACCTTGCAGGCTTTTCCAAAACAGAACGAATTGCCACAGGGAGCAATTGTTGCATTAAGGTATGACAATCATGTGATTTAAGGCCAAGAAGTCTTGAATCTTGTAAAGATACAAGATTTTTTATATTTGAAGAATAACCTTCAGGGACCTTCATACCATAGAAAGAATTGCAAACCGCTCTCTTATCTGCTCTTGACAAATTCCAAGGCCCTGGAGGCAAACGAGTACTTCTTTCTCCATACTCGGGTTGCAAATCAGTTTTGACCCCCATGTTCAACAAATTTAACCGAGCAGCAATCCCATCTTTATTTTTTCCAGGGATCTCCAGCAATGTACCAATGATACTATCACAAACATTCTTCTCAATGTGCATAACATCTAGGACATGCCTCACTGGAAGGTATTTCCAATACTCAAGATCAAAGAATTTTGACTTCTTCTTCCAACAAACTCTGTCACCATCATCTTCACCTCCACCTCCCCCTTTTTTCGAGCCCCATATGTAATTAATATCTTCAACCATATGCAGCACTTCTTCTCCCGTTAATGGCTCTAGAGGCGTGCCATATTCAGGTTTCCCATTAAAAGCTGCACGTTGCCTCCTATATGGATGATTGATTGGTAACCATTTTCTATGCCCAATGTAACAAATTTTGTGGCCATTTTTCAACCTGTGACTAGGTGTATCATCACCGCATATTGGACAAGCTTTATATCCTTTAACAACACAACCAGATAAGTTTCCATAGGCGGGAAAATATTTATCGTCCATAGTAATGCAGCTCTGAGTGTAAAGTATTCTCCTATGTGTGCATCATACACTCCTCTAATCCCATCCCACAAAGATTTTAAATCATCAATCAAAGGCTCTAAGTAGACGTCTATATCATTTCCGGGTTGTTTAGGACCGGAAATCAATAAAGTCAACATCATGAACTTTCGTTTCATGCACAGCCATGGTGGGAGATTATATGTAACTAAGATAACTGGCCAGCAACTTTATCTGCTATTTAGAGAACTGTGGGGATTGAATAAATCAGATGAAAGAGCCAATCTCAAGTTTCTCGGCTCATTACCAAACTCGGGCCATTTATCATCAACAAGTTTCCAAGACGGGGAATCCGCCGGATGAGATATCTGACCGTTAATTGATTTTCTAGCAGCATGCCAAGTCAAATTCTTTGCTGTCTCATGTGATTGAAACATCCTTTTAAATCTTGAAATTGGAGGAAAATACCACATCACCTTCGCTGCCACACCCTCTTTCAAGAACCCATCTTTGGTTTCCTTTCACCTTGAGATACCACAAGTAGGACAATTAGCTGAATCTTCATACTCCTTCCTATACAAGATGCAATCATTGGGGCATGCGTGGATTTTCTCATAACTCAGCCCCAATGCACACAAAGTCTTTTTTGCCTCATACATAGAGGCCGGTATTGTATTTCCTTCTGGAAGCAACTCGCCTTGAAATATCAATAATTCTGTAAAACATACATCACTCATCCCATGTTTTGCCTTCAAACACTACTACAATCAGTCAAAAAGACAACGGTGAATTCACAACGGTTGGCTCCAAAACCGTTGTAATTGTTTCTTCCACAACGGTTATTACGTAACCGTTGTTAAAGGGGGTTTTTAAGCGTTGTGGTTTAGGGTATGTGATTTTCTGATTTTATTTCACAACTTTCCACAACGGTTTTCGTTTCAACCGTTGTAATTGAAGCTGTAAAAAAAAAACACTGAGTGAACAGTGACTCAATATTTTTTCTTAAGCCCCGATAGTTGTCATTCTCTCTTATCTCTCTTCTATCTCGTCTCTGGCATCTCCCTCTCTCCAGTCTTGTTCTTCCCACCTCGTCTCCTTGCCTTTGCCACGCCCATAGACAGAGAGACTCTGTCTCTCGCGTCTCTCGTGTCTCTCTCTCTCTCTCTCTCCCGTCTCTTTCTCTCCTCCATCTCCCGTCTCTTTCTCTCTCTTCCCTCCTTCTAGTTCAGAGAGATTTGGGTTTTAGTTTTAGGGTTACTGATTTGGGGTTACTGATTTGGGTTTTAATCTAACCATTTCGGTGTTGGCTTGCAGTCGCTCTCCCTCGATCAACAAAGGTAAAGAAAACAAATATTTAGGGTTTCAATTTATTTCGACACTGTGATTTGGGTGTGAACCATCTCTCTTTGTTTCCTTTGCAGGTGCTTAGCTTTTCCATCTCTCTGGCCCTCTACGGCTGTTGCGCTCACTATGAGCTTTGATAGGTAAGAACTCTGGAGTGCTTTTCTTTCATAAGAACTCTGGCTAGTCCCCTTTCTCAGTCTCAGGCCCATTTCTTAGTACCCTTTCTTTCATAAGAACTCTATGGTTCGCGAATTTGAAGGTGGGTTCAGATAATCTCAGTTGAGTCTTGCTAATGCTGCAGCTATTTCATATGTGTATTTTAATTTCATTTGAGATCTCTGTCTTTTTTAAAAAAAATTTGGGTTCTCTTTCTTGATCTACGGTATTTCATATATTTGTACAATAATACAATTCTGAATGTACAGCAACATATTAGGAGATGAACCTACAATCTCCTTGTATCTAGATCCTACGAATCAGTGGTTAACCAAAATTAAAGTTAGCGAGAGAGAGTGAGTGGTTTTAAAGGGTGTCAATGGCCTTTGACTTTTACTTATATAAGATTAAAGTTATGTGCTTTCAAGTATTTGTGAGCTCTCTGTATCTGGGTTTTGAGCAAAATGACTTTATTGATAAAGCTTTGATTTGCAATGTATATTAATGGAGTAATAGGAACTGCTGACTGATGCAGTTTTGCATGTCCTTCGTTAATGCATTTATGTTTGCTCTACGCAGATGATAAATTTTTAGGAGAAATGGAGACTTAAAGAAAGAAGTTATGGATCTGATAAAGGTTTACTATCTCTAATTTTTGGATCCTAATGGAATTTCTTTGATTACATATGCAGTTTCTCCAAAGCACCAATGAAGAAAGCATTTAGATTTGATGGGTTTGATGTGAATGGTATGAATCTCTCTCTCTCATTTTGGTTTGGGATTTTTGATTTATTTGTGAATTAATTTTGTTGGGTTCAATGAAATTATCAGCTAGCTGAAGTTGACTTGGTGTAAATCACGTATTTGGTCTACTTAAGTTCTTTATCGTATCTGCCCAAAAAAAAAGTTCTTTATGGTAATTTATAAAGTATTTTGATTCTGTTTTCTGGCGTTTTCCTTTGTTTTCTGGATGTGTTTGATAAAGAAGACAGCTTTAATTTCATGTTGGTGGCTTATACTCAGCAGAACGTGGTGATTCCTTTGAAGAAGGTTGGGCAAAAGGTGAATTTGGAAGTTGATATACTCAGCAAGTATGTGGAGAGGCTTCTCAGCAGTGGATTTGTTGAGTCAAGCAAATCTTCGTGACCCTTAAGGTACTCGATTTATAGGTAATTTGTTTCTTTTCTGCTATCCTGATTTGAGCCCATGTATTATTACCTCTTGTAATGCATGCTTTTTCTTGTCTTTTAATGTTTAAATTAAACAATAATTGTTTACGATATGCAGAGTTGTGTGGTTTTCTGTTATTTGGATTGATTTTCAGTTCTGTTTTTAGTAAGCAGCTGTGAGTTTCTTTGGGCATGTCCTTTTCTATCAAGTAAAGAATAGTAGAGTTGTAGGAATGATATGTGTATTTAGTAGGATGATCCTTAGAGAGAACTTTGAAGTGGTGACCTGATGCTTGAAAACAGGAGCGTCTAAATGCGGTGTTCTGGTATGGAACTGATCATGGTGAAATGGATTGATAGCTTACCCTAAGCAGTGACTGTCATAGTTTTCTGAGTAGAGTTTGATTGAAGGATTTTCTGAGTTAGTTAACTTGATCTTTAGTAAGTTAGATACTTAAGGCTTGACTCAAAGAACAAAAACATACGAAAGCAAATAAGAAAAACAGAACAAAATAATCTCGTTTTATCTCAACTCAACCACTCCTATAAGGAACGACCTGCCTTTGAACCTGAATTGTCCAATTTCACCCTATTGATTGATTTCCAATCGAGGCCAAAACTTGGGCAACATCATAATATGGTGGGAGGACTCATTTGGTGAGTTTTGAGTAAAATCCAATCGCTAGAACTACGGAATACACCAACCACTCCTATAAGGAAGGAACGAACTGCCTTTGAACTTGAATTGTCCAATTTCTTACCCCTATTGATTTCCGATCGAGCCCAAAACTTGGGCATCGTCATAATATGGTGGGAGGAGTCATTTGGTGAGTTTTGAGTGGAATCCAACCACTAGAACTACGGAATACACCAGCCACTCCAACAAGGAATGAACTGCCTTTCAACCTGAATTGTCCAATTTCTTACCCCTATTGATTTACGATCGAGCCCAAAACTTGGGCATCATCAGAATATGGTGGGAGGAGTCATTTGGTGAGTTTGAGTGAAATCCAATTGCTAAAACTACGGAATCCCCCAACCACTCCTATAAGGAACGAACTTCCTTTGAACATGTATTGTCCAATTTCTTAAGCCTATTGATTTCCGATCGAGCCCAAAACTTGGGCATCATCATAATATGGTGGGAGGAGTCATTTGGTGAGTTTTGAGTGAAATCCAAATGCTAGAACTATGCAATACACCAACCACCCCAATTCCGAACGAACTGCCTTTGAATTTGAATTGTCCAACTTATTACACCTATGGATTTCCGATCGAGACCAAAACTTGGGCATCATCATAATATGGTGGGAGGAGTCATTTTGTGACTTTTGAACGAAATTCGAAGTCTAGAACTACGAAATACACCAACCACTCCTATAAGGAACGAACTGCCTTGGAACCTAAATTGTCCAATTTCTTACCCCTATTGATTTCCAATCGAGGCCAAAACTTGGGCAACATCATACTATGGTGGGAGGAGTCATTTGGTGAGTTTTGAGTGAAATCCAATCGCTAGAACTACGGAATACACCAACCACTCCTATAACGAACGAACTGCCTTTGCACCTGAATTGTCCAGTTTCTTACCCTTATTGATTTTCGATCGAGCCCAAAACTTGGCCATCATCATAATATGGTGGGAGGAGTCATTTGGTGAGTTTTGAGTGAAATCCAATCGCTAGAACTGTGCAATACACCAACCACTCCTATAAGGAACGAACTGTCTTCGAACTTGAATTGTCTAATTTCTTACCCCTATTGATTTCCGATCGAGCCCAAAATTTGGGAATCATCATAATATGGTGGAAGAAGTCATTTGGTGAGTTTTGAGGGAAATCCAATTGCTTGAACTACGGAATACACCAGCCACTCCTATAAGGAACGAACTTCCTTTCAACCTGAATTGTCCAATTTCTTACCCCTATTGATTTCCAATCGGGCCCAAAACTTGGGCATCATCATAATATGGTGGGAGGAGTCTTTTGGAGAGTTTTGAGTGAAATCCAATCGCTAGAACTATGGAATACACCAACCACTCCTATAAGGAACGAACTGCCTTTGAATCTGAATTGTCCAATTTCTTGACCATATTGATTTCCGATCGAGCCCAAAACTTGGGCATCATCATAATGTGGTGGGATGAGTCATTTGGTGAGTTTTGAGTGAAATCCAATCGCTAGAACTACAGAATACACCAACCACTCCTATAAGGAACGAATTGCCTTCGAACCTGAATTGTCCAATTTCTTACCCCTATTGATTTCCGATCGAGCCCAAAACTTGGGCATCATCATAATATGGTGGGAGGAGTCATTTGGTGAGTTTTGAGTAAAATCCAATCGCTAGAACTACGGAATACACCAACCACTCCTATAAGGAACGAACTGCCTTTGAAATTGAATTGTCCAATTTCTTACCCCTATTGATTTCTGATCGAGCCTAAAACTTGGGCATCGTCATAATATGGTGGTAGGAGTCATTTGGTGAGTTTTGAGTGGAATCCAATCGCTAGAACTACGGAATACACCACCCACTCCAACAAGGAATGAACTGCCTTTCAACCTGAATTGTCCAATTTCTTACCCCTATTGATTTACGATCGAGCCCAAAACTTGGGCATCATTGGAATATGGTGGGACGAGTCATTTGGTGAGTTTGAGTGAAATCCAATTGCTAAAACTACGGAATCCCCCAACCACTCCTATAAGGAACGAACTTCCTTTGAACATGTATTGTCCAATTTCTTAAGCCTATTGATTTCCGATCGAGCCCAAAACTTGGGCATCATCATAATATGGTGGGAGGAGTCATTTGGTGAGTTTTGAGCGAAATCCAAAGTCTAGAACTACGGAATACACCAACCACTCCTATATGGCACGAACTGCCTTTGAACTTGAATTGTCCAATTTCTTACCCCTATTGATTGATTTCCAATCGAGGCCAAAACTTGGGCAACATCAGAATATGGTGGGAGGAGTCATTTGGTGAGTTGTGGGCGAAATCATGTCGCTAGAACTACGGAATACACCAACCACTCCGTTAGGGAACGAACTGCCTTTGAACCTGAATTGTCCAATTTCTTAAGCATATTGATTTCCGACCGAGCCCAAAACTTGGGCATCATCAAAATATGGTGGGAGGAGTTATTTGGTGAGTTTTGAGTGAAATCCAATCGCTAGAACTACGGTATACACAAGCCACCCCTATAAGGAACGAACTGCCCATGAACTAGAATTGTCCAATTTCTTACCCCTATTGATTTCCGATCGAGCCCAAAACTTGGGCATCATCATAATGTGGTGGTAGGAGTCATTTGGTGAGTTTTGAGTGAAATCCAATCGGTAGAACTACAGAATACACCAACCAATCCAATAAGGAACGAACTGCCTCTAAACTTGAATTGTCCAATTTCTTACCCCTATTGATTTACGATCGAGCCCAAAACTTGGGCATCATCATAATATGGTGGGAGGAGTCATTTGGTGGGTTTTGAGTGAAATCCAATCGTTAGAACTACGGAATACACCAACCACTCCTATAAGGAATGAACTTCCTTTGAACCTGAATTGTACAATTTATTACCCCTATTGATTTCAGATCGACCCCAAAACTTGGGCATCATCATAATATGGTGGGAGGAGTCAATTGGTGAGTTTTGAGTGAAATCCAATCTCTAGAACTATGCAATACACCATGCACTCCAAATCGGAACGAACTGCCTTCGAACTTGAATTGTCCAATTTCTTACACCAATGGATTTCCGATCAACCCCAAAACTTGGGCATTGTCAAAATATTGTCGGAGGAGTCATTTGGGGAGTTTTGACTGAAACCCAATTGCTAGAACTATGCAATACACCAACGACTCCAAATCGGAACGAACTGCCTTTGAAATTGAATTGTCCAATTTCTTACACCTATGGATTTCCAATCGAGTCCAGAACTTGGGCATCATCATAATATGGTGGGAGGAGTTGTTTGGTGAGTTTTGAGTGAAATCCAATCGCTAGAACAACGAAATACACTAACCACTCCTATAAGGAATGAACTGCCTCTGAACTTGAATTGTCCAATTTCTTACCCCTATTGATTTCCGATCGAGCCCAAAACTTGGGCATCATCATAATATGGTGGGAGGAGTCATTTGGTGAGTTTTGAGTAAAATCCAATTGCTAGAACTGTGCAATACACCAACCACTCCAATTCGTAACGAACTGCCTTTCAACCTGAATTGTCCAATTTCTTACCCCTATCGATTTCCGATCGAGCCCAAAACTTGGGCATCACCATAATATGGTGGGAGGACTCATTTGGTGAGTTTTGAGTGAAATCCAATCGCTAGAACTACGGATACACCAGCCACTCCTATAAGGAACGAACTGCCTTGGAACCTGAATTGTCCAATTTCTTTCTCCTATTGATTTCCGAGCGAGCCCAAAACTTGGGCATCGTCGTAATATGGTGGGAGGACTCATTGGGTGAGTTTTGAGTGAAATCCAATCACTAGAACTATGCAATACACCAGCCACTCCAATTCGGAACGAACTGTCTTCGAACTTGAATTGTCCAACTTCTTACCCCTATGGAATTCCGATCGACCCTAAAACATGGGCATCATCACAACATGGTGGGAGGACTCATTTGGTGAGTTTTGAGTGAAATCCAATCGCTAGAACTACGGAATACACCAACCACTCCTATAAGGAACGAACTGTCTTTCAACCAGAATTGTCCAATTTCTTACCCCTTTTGATTTCCGATAGAGCCCAAAACTTGGGCATCATCATAATATGGTGGGATCAGTCATTTGGTGTGTTTTGAGTGAAATCCAATCGCTAGAACTGTGCAATACACCAAGCACTCCAAATCGGAACGAACTGCCTTCGAACTTGAATTGTCCAATTTCTTACAGCTATGGATTTCCGATCGAGAGCAAAACTTGGGCATCATCATAATATGGTGGGAGGAGTCAACTGTTGAGTTTTGAGTGAAATCCAATTGCTAGAACTATGGAAGACACCAACAACTCCTATAAGGAACGAACTGCCTTTGAACCTGAATTGTCCAATTTCTTACTCCTATTCATTTCTGATTGAGTCCAAAACTTGGGCATCATCATAATATGGTGGGAGGAGTCGTTTGGTAAATTTTGAGTGAAATCCAATCTCTAGAACAACGGAATACACCAACCACTCCTATAAGGAACGAACTGCCTCTGAACTTGAATTGTCCAATTTCTTACCCCTATTGATTTCCGATCGAGCCCAAAACTTGGGCATCATCATAATATGGTGGGAGGAGTCATTTGGTGAGTCTTGAGTGAAATCCAATCGCTAGAACTACGGAATACACCAACCACTCCTATACGGAACGAACTGCCTCTGAACTTGAATTGTCCAATTTCTTACCCCTATTGATTTCCGATCTAGCCCAAAACTTGGGCATCATCATAATATGGTGGGAGGAGTCATTTGTTGAGTTTTGAGTGAAATCCGATTGCTAGAACTGTGCAATACACCAACCACTCCAATTCGTCACGAACTGCCTTTCAACCTGAATTGTCCAATTTCTTACCCCTATTGATTTCCGATCGAGACCAAATCTTGGGCATCATCATAATATGGTGTGAGGAGTCATTTGGTGAGTTTTGAGTGAAATCCAATTGCTAGAACTACAGAATACACCAAAAACTCCTATGAGGAACGAACTGCCTTTGAACTTGAATTGTCCAATTTCTTACCCATATTGATTTCCGATCGAGCCCAAAACTTGGGCATCATCATAATATGTGGGGAGGAGTCATTTGGTGAGTTTTGAGTGAAATCCAATCGCTAGAACTACAGAATATAGCAACCACTCCTATAAGGAACGAACAGCCTATGAACCTGAATTGTCAGATTTCTTACCCCTGTTGATTTCCGATCGAGCCCAAAACTTGGGCATCATCATAATATGGTGGGAGGAGTCATTTGGTGAGTCTTGAGTGAAATCCAATCGCTAGAACTACGGAATACGCCGGCCACTCCTATAAGGAACGCACTGCCTTTGAACCTGAATTGTTCAATTTCTTACTCCTATTGATTTCCGATCGAGCCCAAAACTTGGGCATCATCATAATATGGTGGGAGGAGTCATTTGATGAGTTTTGAGTGAAATCCAATCGATAGAACTACGGAATACAGCAACCACTCCTATAAGAAACGAACAGCCTTTGAACTTGAACTGTCCAATTTCTTACCCCTATTGATTTCCGATAGAGCCCAAAACTTGGGCATCAACATAATACGGTGGGAGTAGTCATTTGGTGAGTTTTGAGTGAAATCCAATCGCTAGAACTACGGAACACACCAGCTACTACTATAATCAACGAATTGCCTTTGAACCTGAATTGTCCAAATTCTTATCCCTATTGATTTACGATCGAGTCCAAAACAGGGTCATCATCATAATATGGTGGGAGGAGCCATTTGGTGAGTTTTGAGTGAAATCCAATAGTTAGAACAATGCAATACACCAACCACTCCAATTCGGAAAGAACTGCCTTCGAACTTGAATTGTCCAATTTCTTACCCCTATGGATTTCCGATCCAGCCCAAAACTTGGGCATCGTCATAATTTGGAGGGAGGAGTCATTTGGCGAGTTTTGAGTGAAATCCAATCGCTAGAACTATGCAATACATCAACCACTCCAATTCGGAACGAACTGCCTTCGAACTTGAATTGTCCAATTTTCTTACCCCTATGGATTTCCGATCGAGCCCAAAACTTGAGAATCATCATAATATGGTGGGAGGAGTCATTTGGTGAGTTTTGAGTGAAATCCAACTGCTAGAACTATGCAATACACCAACCACTCCAACTCGGAATACACCAACCACTCCTATAAGCAACGAACTGCCTTTGAACCCGAATTGTCCAAATTCTTACCCCTATTGATTTCCGATCGAGCCCAAAACAGGGTCATCATCATAATATGGTGGGAGGAGCCATTTGGTGAGTTTTGAGTGAAATCCAATAGCTAGAACAATGCAATACACCAACCACTCCAATTCGGAAAGAACTGCCTTCGAACTTGAATTGTCCAATTTCTTACCCCTATGGATTTCCGATCCAGCCTAAAACTTGGGGATCATCATAATTTGGAGGGAGGAGTCATTTGGCGAGTTTTGAGTGAAATCCAATCGCTAGAACTATGCAATATATCAACCACTCCAATTCGGAACGAACTGCCTTCGAACTTGAATTGTCCAATTTCTTGCCCCTATGGATTTCTGATCCAGCCCAAAACTTGGGCATCATCATAGAATATGGTGGGAGGACTCATTTGGTGAGTTTTGAGTGAAATCCAATCGCTAGAACTACGGAATACACCAGCCACTCCTTTATGCAACGAACTGCCTTTGAACCTGAATTGTCCAATTTCTTACCCCGATTGATTTACGATCGAGCCCAAAACTTGGGCATCATCATAATATGGCGGGAGGAGTCATTTGGTGAGTTTTGAGTGAAATCCAATTGCTAGAACTATGCACTACACCAACCACTCCAATTCGGAACAAACTGCCTTCGAACTTGAATTGTCCTATTTCTTACCCCTATGGATTTCCAATCAAGCCCAAAACTTGAGAATCGTCATAATATGGTGGGAGGAGTCATTTGGTGAGTTTTGAGTGAAATCCAATCGCTACAACTACGGAATACACCAACCAGTCCTATAAGGAACGAATTGCCTTTGAATCTGAATTGTCCAATTTCTTGACCATATTGATTTCCGATCGAGCCCAAAACTTGGGCATCATCATAATATGGTGGGAGGAGTCATTTGGTGAGTTTTGAGTGAAATCCAATCGCTAGAACTATGCAATACACCAACCACTCCAATTCGTAACGAACTGCCTTCGAACTTGAATTGTGAAATTCCTTACCAATACGGATTTCCGATCGAGTCCAAAACTTGGGCATCATCATAATATGGTGGGAGGAGTCATTTGGTTAGTTTTGAGTGAAATTCAATCGTTAGAACTACGG